>OX940968.1:14941026-15549597 GCA_954870475.1 Euphrasia confusa
TTTAAACAAAAGATAAATAAAAACGCAAATAAAAATTACAAGTCTTAATAAATTACAAATTCATATATAATTATTTTTCAGAGCAAAAAAAAAAAAAAAAAAGAAAAAGCACAAGTCTGAAATTTTATGAATACAAACATGAACACATGTACATTAGATCTACTAAAGTCATAACTGCGCCAGAAAAAAAATACAAGTCTTGTAGTTCTTCAAATCTTGAATTTGTTCCTCATGTTCTTCAAAAAATTCTATAAATCTGAAAAAAGTGTAAAAGCATACAGTAAGTGTGAAAAAATTTAAATTCTCCCCAAATGTCCCACCTACCAAACTCACATCATTAAACAATTTTGGTTTCCCTCCTAATTGCATCTATAAATAAACACTCACCATTTTATGATAGAACTTAATCCCTACAAACCAAATCTCACAAGAAATTACACAAAACATAATCTTCAAAAAAAAAAAAAAAAAACACCATGCCTGGCACAAAAAAATCAGAACTTACAACAGAAACGAAAAACCTCATTGCTCAGTTTTGTTTGGCAAACAATAAAGATGGAGTTCTCATTCATGGCAAGGTTAAAGAAGAAGCAGATAAATTTCAAGTGTGCAAGAGGACAGTGGGCAGAGTATGGGCAGCAACTAAGGTACAAATGCGAGCAGGTCAGGCCGTTATATTAAAGTCAAATAAAGTTGGCATACCTCTGAAAAAAATGTGTGTTTTTTGATCAAGAGAAGATGAAAGCCATCCCTTTTGGAGACAGAACAAACATCAGGGATTTAGCCGTTCAATTAAAAATAAGTAAAAGCCATGTTGGTAGATGGGTGAAATCTAAGGTGATCTGACCCCATACAAATGCAATAAAGCCTCAGTTAACACAGAAGAATAAGCTACAAAGGCTGGAGTACAGATTGAGCCAATTAAAATGTGAACCAGGTTCCAAGAACATTGTTTTTTTCAGATATATATGAGTAATGTTGTGCACATAGATGAAAAATAGTTTTAAATGACTAGGAAATCTGAGAGGTACTACATGGCACCAGACGAAGATGAGCCCCTCAGGACATGTCAATCCAAAAAGGTTCATCCCCAAAGTAATGTTTATGTGTGCAGTGGCTAGACCTAGGTTTTCTAAAGAGGGCGAGGTGCTGTTTGATGGGAAAATAGGTCTCTGGATATTCACAAAACAAGCCCCAGCACAAAGAAGTTCTAGAAACAGGGTGAGGGGCACACTTGTTAGTAAACCAATAGAGCCAATCACCAAAGAAGTCACTAAAGATTATATTTTGAATCACGTATGCACTAGCCTTTTGCATTTATGAGTACATCACTAAAATTTCTACTAAATGTATCATCAAATACTCTACTTGTTTTACAAACGCAGATACTTCCAGAAATTAAAGCCAAGTGGCCCCCAGGAGCAAGTAAAGACATATTCATACAGCTGGATAATTGTAACGCCCCAGCCCGTTGAGGGGTCGAAGCCCGACCCTAATGGGCCGGCTCGGTTACCAATGACTGCTGTCGGGAGTGATATCCTGGCCCCACTGTACCAACACTTGTCTTTTCTAGCGCACTTTGTCCTCACTCTTGCGCACCCGAGAAACTTCCCAAGGGGTCACCCATCCTAGAATTACTCCAGAGCCAGCACGCTTAACTTTGGAGTTCTTATAGGAGGATGCCCAGAAAAGTAGATGCATCTGTTGATATGAGTAGCATATTCAATCCTTTTAAGCCTTTGAATTTTCTGGGGCGTTACAATCACCCCACCTTTTTCTGCGCAACGTCCTCGTTGCGTGCCTTACTTGCCTAGGACCAACCATCCGTGCAGGAATGCCCCTTACGGGTACTCTCACCAACTTCTGGGTGGAGCACTTGGCCCCGCAAGACACTTAGTTCCCACAATTCTGGTCGGCACCTGCTCTGATACCATTTGTAACGCCCCGGCCCGTTGAGGGGTCGAAGCCCGACCCTAATGGGCCGGCTCGGTTACCAATGACTGCTGTCGGGAGTGATATTCTGGCCCCACTGTACCAACACTTGTCTTTTCTAGCGCACTTTGTCCTCACTCGTGCGCACCCGAGAAACTTTCCAGGGGGTCACCCATCCTAGAATTACTCCAGAGCCAGCACGCTTAACTTTGGAGTTCTTATAGGAGGATGCCCAGAAAAGTAGATGCATCTGTTGATATGAGTAGCATATTCAATCCTTTTAAGCCTTTGAATTTTCTGGGGCGTTACAATAATGCTCCCCCTCACATTCTAAATGATGATCCACAATTCAGAGCTGCTGCTTCATCAAATGGATTTAATATCCAACTACTACAACAACTTGTTGGAGTTGTATACTTAATGTCTAGATTTAAGTAACGTAAACTCCCGATCATAGCATTTAATCTATTTAATTAAATGAACAATTGTTTGCCTTTAATTATTGATAATTAAATAAATGCAAATATAGTCCTAGATTGTATACGTTGTAGTTAGTATGGTGTGCGACGCCGCACGGAAGATCATACTATCGGTTACTCGTATATTGATCAAACAGTAGCTCACGACCTAGATGGACAGGGACCAATCCATTGGTACAGTCGTTGTATGAAAGAGAAAATAATTTGTCTTAATTATTTTATCATACTTGTACACTTGGCGTATTGGGCGGATCGCCTGAGATTTATCGATTAGGATTGCTTTAGATAATCGTTTTAAATCTCAATGTATTTTATTCTTAATCCCCGATATTATTGCGGGGGTGTATGTTTAATATTAGTGACTTTGATTTTCCAAAGGAATTGATTGATTATGATTCAATTACCGGTAAAGTTCGGTCACGGTATTTTATATATGACACGCCGTGAATTCTTGACGGGAAAGTGTATCCCGATAAGGGTTGATAATATCCTCGAGATGAGTTCATAAGGAATTATTATGTAAACCTCATGAGTGAATTTGTTCCGCATAATAATTAAAGTTGAATGGTACTAGTCTCGGATATAAGAGATGAATAAATTAATTAACAATAAATTATTTTTATTCATGGATATTTAAATCTTAAATACACGGAATAAATAATACTACCGGAGATAATATTATTTGATATAATATGGTATAATATTGGGAGTGCAATTATATTTATATAGTGGAAAATAAATATAATTAATATTAGTAAGGATTAATAGATTTGGGCTTGGACTCAATTTAATCACTATTATTAGAAGCCCAATATTCCACCTCCTTTAGATCCCCTACGTAGTCTATAAAAGCACTACATGGCCTTCACAATTTATTAAGCCAAAAATATCATACTTGATAGTTCTAGAGAGTTGACGGAGATCCATAGGAGTTCGGAGGATCGTCGCCCACACGACGTTCGAACGAAGTGCGAGGAATACGTAGGAAGATTCAAGGGTCATCGAATTGATTTCGTTTCTCCCAACAACGAATCGAAGGTAATAAAATCATAAACCCCCTTATGATTTTAATCGATTATTTATCGTAGAACATACATGAACAACGTTCCGGGACGAACGAACTTCGCGGACGGGGATTCGAGATCCCCGGCGAGGATCGAGAAAAACCCTCGACATGCGTCGAGGGTGGCAGTCAGCCCTAGGGCTTCGACCGCCGAGCGTGCGTAAGAGGGGAGCCCCAGCTGGACGCCGGGGCGATCGACGGGGTCGATTGCTGGGGGTTCGTCGTGGGCTGGTGCCACGGCAGAAGAACCCCCCGCCACCTCGAACGGCTGCGTGCGCAAGGGCACCCCGGCTGGGCCGGGGTGGGCGATCGATCGCCGGGGCAAGCCGCGGCTGGTGCCGCGGTGGTCAGCTGGGCTGACTGCCCCTCCTGGAGGCGACGACGGTGAAGTCGCCGGACTCACCGCCATCCGAGGGCTGCCGGAGCAGCCCCATGCGATCGCCATGCACGGCGATCGCGAACCCCAGCCGCGATGGGGTTCGACTAGGGTTTATCAGCAGGTTCATCCCGCGGTGACGCTCTTGTCGAGTCCGGCTACGCGTGTGGTTCGCGATTGGTTTTCCGGCGACGGGATTTCGGTAGGGTTATTGGTTCCGCAATTTTTGATAGCCCGGGATATCGATTTCCAACACAACCTCCTAACTCTCCAGACACAAACATCAATGACCTGGGGTTTTTCAGAGCTATACAGTCACTCTAAGTGACCACAACAAGCAAAACTGTGGATCAATTGGTTATGAATGTGTTGTTAGCCTATGAGAACCAATCACCAACTATACTGAACAAAGTCTTCCTAAGCTTACAAGCATGTTTAATAGAAGTTCTGAAAGCAAATGGACACAACAACTACAAGCTGCCACACATGGGAAAAGACAAAATGATCAGAGAAGGGACACTGCCAACTATCCTAAAGGTGGATATAACACTCATTAAACAAGTTGTCCAGTACATGGTGGACACAGGGAATACTGAGGTATGGACCTATGATCTTGAACCCATACTTGCAGCTTTAGAATCCTAACTGAATTGTGTTGGATATCATATTTTGAAGCTTACACAGTGAACATGTTTTCCTAGTTTTCCTTAGAACTGATGTAAGGAAATTTTTATCATGTAAGCACATAATTTCATTTTGAATAATATCAGTTGGCTATGTTATGTAAATTTGAAAACCCTACCCTCAGCATATGCACATTAAGAAAAAATGTCAAGAAAGATGTTGTATCACAATCACAGTAAAGGGATATAGAGAAACTCACAGAAATATGACCAAGGAGCTTAACACTCATATCCATCCTCTATATTCAAGCCCATCACCAACCTCTCTCCTTTTTCAACACTTCTACAAAGTAGCACATGAGCAAAAAATGTTAGTAATTCAGTCAAACCCAGGTAGGTAGAAAAAAAAATGGAAAGACACGAACCTCTATATGAAGGGATAAACAAAAAAAATTAGCTCCTCAAGGGGTGAGAACAGTGAAGCTTTTTTCTCAAGGACAATTTCACAGCGCAATTCAAGAGGTGTTTCTGGCACAAATTCGTATATACAGGTTTTCGGCACGAAGTCCATGCATGTTTATGGCACGAAGTCGTTCAACACCAACAGACCCATCGGAGAGAGATCGCTCTTTTCTGAGTCAGAGATCGACATCGGTGGGATAGCAAAATTTTGACTCTCAGTCTCTAGATCAGAGAAGGTATACATCTGAGTTTCACGGAGATATGTTGGGAGGCGAGTATTTTCAAATGTATTTTCAGAAAAATGAAAGGTGAATAATTGGGGATCTATGGTTTGTATGTAGATAAAGAAGACGAAGTGAGGAGAGATAGAGAGGAGAGTATGATTTAATTGTATTCGGTGGTGGGTTGGGTGATTAAAGAATGTTTAATTATGTGTTTTTTAATTAAGATAAGTATGATTAATTAATTAGTAAATTTCTGAATATTTTTAAGATAACTTTGTAAGGGTATTTTAAGTAGGATTGGGGGTGCGACCATTCCTTGAGGACAAAGAAAAAAGCAAAGTGAGACCATACGTAGGGGACCGAGGGAATTTGATTAATCTTTTTCATCAAATTCCGTAGTACAGAGGTAGGAAAAGTGATGGTTATATTAAGATCTTAACTTATCGTCAGAATTTGAAATATTTTATCCAGCTTAACGCTACTATTATATAACTTTTGATGATAAGTTTGAGTGTAATTACTAGGGGTGTTCATCGGTCCAAAACCGGACCGAACCGGACTGAAACCGGATAGGAACGAAACCGGATTTCAATAAAAGTAAGACCCGAAAATTTCATTAATTTAATGTAATGTTAATTGTTTGAGTACGTAAAAATTTTATAATTTTTTATAAATGTATTTTTTTATGTAAGTAACGTCAAAATAATTGTACTTTATTAATTTTTTTGTTATATAAGTAAAAATATATAATTTTATAATTTTATTGAATTTATAAAAATAAATTTCATAGGTTATATATTATTAAAAAATATATATTTAAATGTATCCGGTCCAATCCGGTCCGGACCGGTAAATTCCGGTTTTTAACCGGAACCGGAATTGTAAAATTCCATGGACCTAAAACCGGACCGGAATTTTACCAGTCTGGACCGAACCGGACCATACTTAATGTCTAGATTTAAGTGATATTAACTCTCGATCCATTGTCATTAATCTATTAAATTAAATAAACAATTATTTGCGTTTAATTATTTATAATTAAACATATGCAAATTATAGTCCTAGATTATATACGTTGTAGTTAGTATGGTGTGCGGGCCCACACGGAAGATCATACTATCGGTCACTCGTATTTAATCAAACAGTTGCTCACGACCTAGATGGACACGGACCAATCCATCGGTATAGTCGTTGTATGTGGGAGAAAATAATTTGTCTTGATTATTTTATCATACTTGTACACTTGGTGTATTGGGCGGATCGCTTGAGATTTATCGATTAGGATTGCCTTGGATAATCGATTTAAATCTCAGTGTATTTTATTCTTAATCCCCGATACTATTGCGGGTGTGTATATTTAATATAAGTGACTTTGATTTTCCAAAGGAATTGACCGGTTTAATTATTGGGCAATTACCGGTTAAGTTGGGTCGCTATATTTTATATATGACATCCCGTGAATACTTGACGGGAAAGTGTATCCCGTAAGAGTTGATAATATCCCTGAGATGAGTTCATAAGGAATTATTATGTAAACCCTGCAGGTGGATTTGTTCCGCATAATAATTAAGGTTGAATGGTACTATTCTCGGATATAAAAGATGAATAAATTAATTAGCAATAAATTAATTTTATTCATGAATATTTATAACTTAAATACACGGAATAAATAATACTACCAGAGAAATATTATTTGATATAATATGGTTTAATATTGGGAGTGCAATTAATTTATATAGTGGAAAATAAATTAATTAATATTAATAGGATTAATAGATTTGGGTTTGGGCTCAATTTAATCATTAATATTGGAAGCCCAATATTCCTCCTCCTTAAGATCCCCTACGTAGCCTATAAAAGCACTACATGGTCTTCTCTATTCTCATAACTTGAAGATCACAATTCTAGAGAGAGAAAGTAGAGAGGGAGATCCATGGAGTTTTGATCGTCGCCCACACGAAGTTCGAGCTAGTGCAAGGAATACGTGGGAAGATCTCAAGGTCTTCAAATTGAGTTCTTCGTTTTTCCGAACAACGAGAACGAGGTAAATCGTAAAACTCTCTTTATGATTTTATCGTTTAAATTATCGTAAAAATATCTTGAACCAAGATCCGATGACGAGACCCATGACGAGGACGAACCGGGTGGTGGTGGTCGAAGACCACCGGACCGCCGGCGGATAGTCGGCTCGGGCTGGAGGGTCGAAGGGCACCAAGGCCGGCTGGACGCCACCAGCCGCTCGCGCGGGACAAGCACCGCTCGCGCGGATCAACCACCGCTCGCGCGGTGATGCCACCACTCGCGCGGCGGCAGCTGGGGGCGATCGCGAGCCACGGGTTCGACCGTGGCTGGAGCGGGATCTCCCTGGCGTGGCTGGGCGTGCAAAGGGGGCTGCCATGGGCAGCCCTAGGCGGCTGCCAAGAACAGCCGCGAGCCCCATGCATGGGCTCGACCGAACAGCCGCGACTTAGCCGCGGTTAGGGTTTGGTTGAGTCCGGTAATACGTGGTGGTTCGTGGCGGGATGTTCCGGCAACCGGGAGTCGATTGGAGTTGTTGTTCCGCAACTTTGACAACTCCGGATATTCGATTTCCAAAGGATTTCGGTCGGAATTAATTAGATAATTTATTTATTTAAATTTATTAATTCCGGGATATCGATTTCCAACAATTGGTATCAGAGCGCTGGTTTTTGTTCACGGTATTTTTCGATAAATTGTTCTACCTTGCAGGGTTTCCGACTATTATGGCTAGATATAATTAATCGTTAATTACTGTCATAATATTGTTTTTGAATATTAAACTCTCGGACATGTCGAGATTCGTTTTATGTGTAGTGAATGCTTGTAATAGTAAAAATTCGGGGGTTGACCGAATTTAGGATTTATTATTACGTTCTATTTTTCCGGAAATTGTATGGGTCGATTTCATGTATAGAATCGATACCGGATAATGTAATTTAATTCTTGTAATTTTATTTACGTTGGATCGATGCCGAAACGACCGCCGGAGAAGAAGACATGTGACGGAAGAGACGAAGAGAGGGAGGATTCCGGGGATCGATCAACCCCATGATCGAACCCCATGAAGGGTCGATCGATCGATGGTGAAAGGGGGGCTGTCCGCGGGTTCTTGGCCTCGCCTAGCCACCGGTGGTGGTGGCGCGTGGCCGGGGCGGCGGCGGTGCTCTCCATGACCGGCGGTTGATGGTGGTGGGGCGCGGGGACTCCCAACCCGTGCTCTCCCGCCAAGATTGAACTTTCCTAAATTATTCTGTTTTCCTATTTTGAGTATTCCTTTTTTTGGGAATTCTCATGGAATAGGAAAAGAATAAATTTAGAATAAATTTATTTTTCTTTATTGATTATTCCGATTCTTGGGAATTTTCATGGAATAGGAAAATGAATAAATTTAGAATTAATTTATTTTTCTTATTTTATTATTCCTTTATGGAATTTTAAATAGATTAGGAAAATAATTAATTTGAAAAGTTTTAAGAGTCCTAAATTAATTTTTCCTTATTTAATTATTCCTTTATGGAATTTTTAATGGATTAGGAAATGAATTAATTTGGAAGGACTAGGAGTCCTAAATTATTTTATTTCCTTATTCCATTATGGAAATCTTCCAGAATATTCCAAGTGGGTCTTGGATAGGATTCTAGAGATTTAATGGAGTAGAAAAGGAAAATAAAAATAATAAGAATATTAATAATATTTAATTTTATTTTTGATATATTCGATTGACTTAATTTTCGAATTAAGTAACTTTTGGATTAATTGAAAATAAATAGATTTAAATATTGGAATTAATATTCCCGTCACATGGAGCATTCAAGAACGAAGACTGAAGACTAGAAGATGCGTACGGAGATGCGATAAAGCCATAATAGTCGGAAAATAATATTCTAGTATTATATTGATTATATGATAATAGTATGTGCTTTATTTCATGTATGCATGCTTATGTGTATTTATTTATACATTAGATAGCGTATCCCTTATTGTAAAAAGCTAAGTGGGAGAGGGAATGGAAACATTCCCATGGTCTCCATTGCTGTTCTCTTGGTGACTTTTATGAGCTTTCGAAGTTTGTATAGACAAGTCATTGGAGGAGAATTCTTGTAATTCCTTTTACGAGAAACATTGATTGAGTTTATCAAACAATGCCTAATTTGTCTTTCTGAAACTGATTTCAAGTCGACTCATTCTCACCCCGGGGAGTGGAATGGAGCCAGAGCCACTTGGTCATGTGGATGACACAAATTAGAGACTTTCGTACCATTTCTAGAAATGGATCGATTGTCTGCTCTGCTCCCTCATTTTATGAGAGATAGGGTTGTTCGCATGGTGAATCACTAGTAAGAAACTTCGAGTTTCACTTATGATTCTCCGCGTCTTGATTTACAAGATTGAATGAATCAAGTAATTGGGAGTCAATTATAAAAATCTCTTGGTGTAGTAAACGTCCACACAACGTGGCTTGCTATATCGACGAATTTTGGATTAATTGATGTAGACAATTATAGGGAGTTGTGAAGGATTGTGAGTTATTGATGAGGCATATTTTTTGGCTCATTTTTAGTTCTTTTGAGTCAAGTTAATCGAGTCTTTTTATTTTTTTCACCTTGCTTGTGTCTGGGAGGGCACATTTTGTTGGAATTCGATATCCCGGGTTATTTAAATTTTCGGAAACCAATAACCCGATCAAACCCTTCGCCGGAGATCACATGAACGCCGACTCATCCGCCGGAGTCCAGCCTTTGGAGACCACGCACCCGAAGGCACGCGGCCCGCCCCCAGCCGAACCCCCGCGAGTACGGGGTTCACGCGATCGATGATCGCGTGCGATCATCATGATCGATGGGGCTGCCCAGCAGCCCCCGCGGCGAGTCCGGCGACTCGCCGCCGCATAGGAGATCGGCCCGCCTCCAGCTGGGCCGTCGCGGGGCCCAGCCCGCTGCCGGCGATCGATCCTTGGATCGATCGCACCCCCGGCGTCCAGCCGGGGTTCGCTCCATGCGCGCACGCCGAAACCCTAGGCGGCGATCGCCGTGGTCCGGCGATCCTAGATCGCCACCACGCGTTCGTCGTCTAATCCGGGATTCGATCCTTGGATCTTGTTTTTCGATAATTGATCAATAAACTAGAATTAAATTGCGGAAATTTAATTCACCTTTCGATTCGTTGTGCGGAGAAACGAGATCTTATGATGACCTTGAGATCTTCCCACGTATTCCTTGCACTTGTTCGAACGTCGGGTGGGCGACGATCCTCCGAACACTATGGATCTCCTTCTCTCCTTTTTCTCTCTAGAATTGTGATCTTCAAGTTATGAGAATAGAGAAGACCATGTAGTGCTTTTATAGGCTACGTAGGGGATCTTAAGGAGGTGGAATATTGGGCTTCTAATATTGAAGATTAAATTGAGCCCAATGCTCAAGTCCATTAATCCTTATCAATATTAATTAATTTATTTTCCACTATATAAATTAATTGCACTCCCAATATTAAACCATATTATATCAAATAATATTTCTCCGGTAGTATTATTTATTCCGTGTATTTAAGATATAAATATCCATGAATAAAATTAATTTATTGCTAATTAATTTATTCATCTCTTGTATCCGAGACTAGTACCATTCAACCTTAATTATTATGCGGAATGAATCCACCTGCAGGGTTTTCATAATAATTCCTTATGAACTCATCTCGGGGATATTATCAACCCTTCCGGGATACACTGTCCGGTCAATTATTCACGGCATGTCATATATGAAATATAGTGACCCAACTTAACCGGTAATCAACCTAATAATTAAATCGGTTAATTCCTTTGGTAAATCAAAGTCACTTATATTAAATATACACACCCGCAATAATATCGGGGATTAAGAATAAAATACACTGAGACTCGAATCGATTATCGCCGGCAATCCTAATCGATGAATCTCAACGATCCGCTCAATACACCAAGTGTACAAGTGTGATAAAAATAATTAAGATAAATTATTTTCTCTCTCACACAACGACTATACCGATGGATTGGTCCGTGTCCATCTAGGTCGTGAGCTACTGTTCGATTAAATACGAGTAACCGATAGTATGATCTTCTGTGCGCCCATGCTTGCACCATACTAACTACAACGTATGAAATCCAGGACTATGATTTGCATATATTTAATTATAAATAATTAAATGCAAATAATTGTTTATTTAATTAAATAGATTAATGGCAATGGATCGTGAGTTTGCATTACTTAAATCTAGACATTAAGTACACAACTCCAACAATCTCCCACTTGTACTAAGGTCTAGTCATTTCCTCCAAACTCCCGACTCCCATACTCATCACGTGCTTAAGTTGTACTTCCAAGAAGTACTATGTGAATGAGCACTCTAGGTTGCCGCTCTGAAGTTATCTTGGTGACTACAGCGTCGTCTCCCTCGACGATGATTCGTATCAGGTGGTACTTGCACTATGTGTTATCTTACACTTATGGACTTGTGATTTCTTACCATTTGCCATCGCACCGCTATATACATAGCCTTTTGGCAAATTAAGAATCACCTCTAAGTCCCAGAGATTATCCCGGAGTTATACCAAAACTTCCGCTGCCTCTGAGGCCGCTATTTGGTTACCCATGGCAGAGTCCGAAAATCATCGTGCTTATCACTCTTCCATGTTAAAACTCCTTCTCCTTCAATAGTGAAACACATAGCCTGATATCGACTTACACCGGTCCTCATTTGATTAGAAATCTAAGAGAATGTAATCCAAAGGAAAAACTCGTCTGCTTCGTAGTCTAGAACAGTACTTCGAAAGTACTTTTACGGCAGTCGAATATTCCTTTCCAGGATTACCTTGATATCCTCCCACTACGCTAACCGCATAGCCGATATCAGGTTCTTGTTTTCAACAATGCATTTATCAAGCTTTCCACACTCCAAGTGTAGGAAACCGCTCTCATTGCTTCTATCTCCTTTTGTGTTCCAAAACACATATCCTTAGATAGATGCATTCCGTCTCTGAAAGGTAACGAACCTTTCTCGGAATCTTGCATGTTAAAACGAACCATAATCATATATATGTAAGATGTCCAGTAGAAGTACAATGTTCTTTTATTGAGATCCTAGATCTTAAGAACATGCTCTAACTTCTTCTTTATCTCATATATCGATTTTTCTAGACAACCATCATTTTATGTCTGACAACATCTTTACATTGTTACCAATGATAAAATGTTATCTACATAAAACCTCCGAGAAACACCACCTTATTTCCATCACGTTTCCCATACACACGATTCGTCAATGCTTTTTGATGAATCCATCAAATGGACTATCTCATCAATGCGCAAGTTCCACGAATTCTAGCTTTGTTACAATCCATAAATGGATCAACTAAGCTTGTACTCTAAATGATCTCGCCTCTTAGCAATAATCCTTATTGCTCTCCAAGAAGGCACATTTAGATCTAGTACTGCCTTCATGTAGATCTAGGGATCGATTTCACGTATACTAGGTCCAGAGTCCGAAGACTCACCTAGTTTTATGAAAATCTCCGGTTGTTATACAACCTCCCACTACAATGGCGTTCCGGTGTATAAACAGTAATAACAGTAGGTGCAGTTAGTGGTGTACCGCTACTCGGTTCGGCTGGTTCTAAGTCTTAATCGTTTTCTCTCTTTTCAGAAGTATTACGTCATTTTGGGCTTGTGGTTCATCTAATAGTCTTCCTCTAAGAACCGAGCGTTAGAACTTATAACGTCCCTCTGGTTCATAGTACTATTGAACACACATCTTTTGTTCTTCTAGGATATTCTACAACCGCATTTGAATGCGCCGTTGTTTCCAAGATATATCCATAGAACATAGGTAGTTCCGTTTAACTCGCGCTTTTACTATTTCTATAAGAGTTCCATTTCTTATTTCCGACACACCAATCTTACAGAGGACTGAATGATGTAGTCACTTGGGATCCAATCCCAAGCTCTGATCATAAATCAGAGTCAATCAATTCTAATACTTGTCCGGATCTTATATCTTATATCCAAAAGGATTGCTTAGTCGTATTATCTTCCAAATTAGATTCTTAGGTCGGAAGGTCCACTCCTTCAACTTAATTGATCTTACAATCAATTTTCGACCTTTGAACTTCTTATTTGAATAAATATGACTTAGCATAAGATTCCACAAGTATAAATGATTTAATAAAGAAATCTCTTATTAGTAAAACGAGTTGTATAAAACGGTTCGTCGCATCGTGGTAGACTAAGGATTCATCATTTATATATTGCTAGCTAATGTACCAAAATAGATAATATCATTATTTCTTCTTATAACCATCAAATGATTAAAAGAAATAAAATATCCATTCATTAGAAACCTAGAACAAGGTTCTTTCTAATATGAAAGGTACATAAAAGCAATAACTCAAAATGAAATCCTATAAAATGTCCTCCACTGCAACAGCTGCCTCCTTACAGCATTGCCCATGTAGACTACGATCTTTTCTTTTCTAAGTCGTCGGGTTTCCTGGAACCCTTGCATTTAGAATGCGCATACCGCCAGTGGTTCCATATCTACACACCAGGTTCCGGTAGATAATACCACTGACTATGTTTTACGACTAAAGAAATTTCGTACCTTCTTTGAGAGGATAATCAGACTTCCAGTACCCAGACTGTTTGCATCGAGAATACTTGCCTCATGGCTTTCTCGTCCCATCTCGTGGTCCAAAAGGAACCACTGGGTTTCTTTGCTTTCTTGTCCTTTCCCCGATTCATGCCTTTAGGTTCGAAACCTTTGGCATTGGCTACAAGAGCTTGCGATTTCCGTCTCAACTCGTCTAAAAGGTCAATCATCTCAAAAACGTTTTTAAGCGTTTCCTCGAAGTGACTGGCCTTTATGAGTATCCTCATCGCTTCTTGTCTAGCCGCCTATGTCAATAGGCTCGGGAGGACAAAGCTCACTGAGTACAACCTTGCACTCTTTAACAGTTTGGGTAATGTCTAGATCTCTATTCCAATCATTACATTTAGGGACCAATGAGTTTAAAATCCTTACGTATCACATAAAGTGGGTTCAAAGCCATATCCTAATCTATGAGCACATATAACAACAAACAATCGATTTAATCTCCGATATTATCTCCCTCAAATAATATCATTAAACCACTAATTGCATCTAAAATCCCATCATATATGGCAAGCCACGATAGTGTGGACGTTTACCTATCCAAATGATTTAGCAATTAGATTACCTTCGGTCGTACATCATCATTAGCGTTACTTCGATGGGAAGAATACTAAGAAGCGTACCTAAGTGTAAACCATTACTCAGTATCTAAGAAGATTGTTTGGGACACGCATATTTAGCGCAAGCCACGATAGTGTGGACGTTTACGTTAACATACGCTCCTTTACTCCCTTCTATAACTGTCTACATCAATCGTTCCAAAATCCCATTCAATGCAGCAAGCCACGATAGTGTGGACGTTTACTACACCAAAAGACTTTTACAATTGACTCCCAATTACATGAATCATTTAATCTTGTAAATCAAGACGCGGAGAATCATAAGTGAAACTCGAAGTTTCTAACCAGTGATTCACCATGCGAACGACCCTATCTCTCATAAATGAGGGAGCCGAGCAGACAATCGATCTAGTCATCAAATGACACGAAAGTCTCTAATTTGTGTCCTCGACATGACCAAGTGGCTTTGGCTCCATTCCACTCCCCGGGGTGAGAATGAGTCGACTTGAAATCAGTTTCAGAAAGACAAATTAGGCATTGTTTGATAAACTTAATCAATGTTTCTCGTAAAAGGAATTACAAGAATTCTCCTCCAATGACTTGTCTATACGAACTTCAAAAGTCCATAAAAGTCACCAAGAGAACAGCAATGGAGACCATGGATATGTTTCCATACCCTCTCCCACTTAGCTTTTTACAATAAAGGGATACGCTATCTAATGCATAATTAAATACACATAAGCATAATAACAAACATACATTTCATGCAAGTACGTACACAAATAATCAAATAATTGCTCAAGTAAAATTATTTCTCGACTATTCGTACCTTGATGAATTCCAGCATGCTTTCCTTGAGTCTTCATTCTACGTCTTGAATACTTTGCCGAGCGACGGAAAAATTCTTTGATTCTCATATTTAATCTTACCAATTAAATAAAATCAATTCCATTGATTTCCATATTTAATTCTATTTTAAATAAAATCCAAGATTTTCCAATCCAAAATAAATTTTGAATTAATCTAATGATTTTAAATAAAATACTTAAATTAAATAAAATCAATATTATTAAAATCCATTGATCTCCATATTTAATTCTATTCTAAATAAAATCCAAGATTTTCCAATCCAAAATAAATTTTGAATTAATCTAATGATTTTAAATAAAATACTTAAATTAAATAAAATCAATATTATTAAAATCCATTGATCTCCATATTTAATTCTATTCTAAATAAAATCCAAGATTTTCCAATCCAAAATAAATTTTGAATTAATCTAAAGATTTTAAATAAAATACTTAAATTAAATAAAATCAATATTTTAATAATTTCTCAATCCTATTTAGATTAGATCTCAAGAATCCTAATCAAAATCGAATTTTGATTCTTCTTAAGACTTCTAATCCAAGTAGGTATAGGATATCTAGAGAAACTAGGATTTATCTTTCCTAATTTAACTCTCCATCTAATTCCATTATTTAATTCCATAATTAAGAAATATAATCCAAATAGAATTTGAATTAATTCCAAAATTAAATTAAATAAAATTAGAAAGATTAAATTATTTCCGGAAAGATCGGATTTACCGGGACGAACCGAAAAACGAGTTTTCGGTCGACCCAACATCGAACCATGAACATGCATAGTTGTGTATCTCACCATGCAAAGTGCATGGCCACACTACATCATGCAATCCATATGCACAGCTCCATCCAAGTGAATTAATTCACTGCCATGCACATCGAGAGCACCATTAATCAATTCACAAGAGAATTAATTAACTCAGACATGCACAGCACGCACCATGCCATCGACGAACATGAGAATCAAGGTGCCGACCTGCCACACAAACAGCCCGCACAGCAAGTGTGCCCAGCCACGGGAAGCTTGTCAGCGATTACCGCCAACATCCCAGCTTGTGCGACCAGCCACCTCGCCGAATCAGCCAGGTTGATCGATCGATTGCCGGAGCAGCCGACTCCCGGCCTGACGACGCCCTACGACGTCCAGCCATCGACCAGCCGCTGCCCCAGCAGCTCACACGCCCAGCTCATGCCGCTGCCCCAGCAGCCCGCTTCGAAGGCGTACCAGCAGCGGGGAGCTCCAGCTCGTCGGCGATCGACATCCGGCGATCATGCCGTCGATCCCTGCCAACAGCCCAGCCCGTGCCACCTCACCGCAAAGCCCGTGCTTCCAGCTCCCTCCCGGCAGCCCGCACCGAGCCTTACGGCCGATCGATCCGGTTCAATTATTCCGAAAAACCCTCGTTTTTAATAATTAATTTTTCCGACAAACACAATTCATACGAGAGATAAAACAAGTACGTAGAACAATATAGCACAATAATTTAACAATTTAAATTAATCTATGGCTATAAACAACGATAATCGATTATCGAAACAATTAACGAAAAACGTAACCGTACGCTCTGATACCAGTTGTTGGAATTCGAAATCCCGGGTTATTTAAATTTGCGGAAACCAATAACCCGATCAAACCCTTCGCCGGAGATCACATGAACGCCGACTCATCCGCCGGAGTCCAGCCTTTGGAGACCACGCACCCGAAGGCACGCGGCCCGCCCCCAGCCGAACCCCCGCGAGTACGGGGTTCACGCGATCGATGATCGCGTGCGATCATCATGATCGATGGGGCTGCCCAGCAGCCCCCGCGGCGAGTCCGGCGACTCGCCGCCGCATAGGAGATCGGCCCGCCTCCAGCTGGGCCGTCGCGGGGCCCAGCCCGCTGCCGGCGATCGATCCTTGGATCGATCGCACCCCCGGCGTCCAGCCGGGGTTCGCTCCATGCGCGCACGCCGAAACCCTAGGCGGCGATCGCCGTGGTCCGGCGATCCTAGATCGCCACCACGCGTTCGTCGTCTAATCCGGGATTCGATCCTTGGATCTTGTTTTTCGATAATTGATCAATAAACTAGAATTAAATTGCGGAAATTTAATTCACCTTTCGATTCGTTGTGCGGAGAAACGAGATCTTATGATGACCTTGAGATCTTCCCACGTATTCCTTGCACTTGTTCGAACGTCGGGTGGGCGACGATCCTCCGAACACTATGGATCTCCTTCTCTCCTTTTTCTCTCTAGAATTGTGATCTTCAAGTTATGAGAATAGAGAAGACCATGTAGTGCTTTTATAGGCTACGTAGGGGATCTTAAGGAGGTGGAATATTGGGCTTCTAATATTGAAGATTAAATTGAGCCCAATGCTCAAGTCCATTAATCCTTATCAATATTAATTAATTTATTTTCCACTATATAAATTAATTGCACTCCCAATATTAAACCATATTATATCAAATAATATTTCTCCGGTAGTATTATTTATTCCGTGTATTTAAGATATAAATATCCATGAATAAAATTAATTTATTGCTAATTAATTTATTCATCTCTTGTATCCGAGACTAGTACCATTCAACCTTAATTATTATGCGGAATGAATCCACCTGCAGGGTTTACATAATAATTCCTTATGAACTCATCTCGGGGATATTATCAACCCTTCCGGGATACACTGTCCGGTCAATTATTCACGGCATGTCATATATGAAATATAGTGACCCAACTTAACCGGTAATCAACCTAATAATTAAATCGGTTAATTCCTTTGGTAAATCAAAGTCACTTATATTAAATATACACACCCGCAATAATATCGGGGATTAAGAATAAAATACACTGAGACTCGAATCGATTATCGCCGGCAATCCTAATCGATGAATCTCAACGATCCGCTCAATACACCAAGTGTACAAGTGTGATAAAATAATTAAGATAAATTATTTTCTCTCTCACACAACGACTATACCGATGGATTGGTCCGTGTCCATCTAGGTCGTGAGCTACTGTTCGATTAAATACGAGTAACCGATAGTATGATCTTCTGTGCGCCCATGCTTGCACCATACTAACTACAACGTATGAAATCCAGGACTATGATTTGCATATATTTAATTATAAATAATTAAATGCAAATAATTGTTTATTTAATTAAATAGATTAATGGCAATGGATCGTGAGTTTGCATTACTTAAATCTAGACATTAAGTACACAACTCCAACAGGTGGTGCCCAAGGGATGATTGGTGAAACTTCGCATTCTTGTACTAAGTTTGATGTGGTTCAAACCTAGGTTGCTCATATTTTGAGTGAGTCCTGCGGGGCTGGGTGGAAGAAAGAAAAATAGGTCTACGATCGTTAGAGATTGGGCGGCTTGAAGTCGCGAGAATTCTCGTCAAGGTGGAGATTTGTTGAAATTGTGACTTGAATAAATAATAAGGATGCAAGAAGGGAGTCGGTACAAGAATTTTGTTCACGGTAATTTAAGTTGAATGAAGTTATCATGACTTCATTAATTAATTGACATCAATGGTCAATTAATTTATTACGTGGGACATAAACAATGAGGATGGGCAGTGAAGTCGTGTGCTATGATTCGACTCAGGATTCTCTTGGTGCAGTCCGACTATTTTTGGTCCGTTTATTTATTTAGGTATAGATAATTATATTGAGAATATATATCTATTTCTTATGTTTCTTATGGATTTAGGAGTCATAAATTAGGAAAAGGATTTATTCCTAAATCTAATAGTTTCCAATTTGATAGGTTTGCTACACCTATAAATTGGGGTTCTCCGGTAGACGAAAATCATAGAGTGAATTATTGTAAGCCTCAACGATGTAGTCGATTGATTCTTTCTTCCCGTGGTTTTTTTCCGTGTTTTGGGTTTCCACGTATATTCGTGTGTTGGTTCTTTTCGTTTATCTTTTTTCCGCATCTCATATATATTTCGAGAGTCGTGAGGGATTTATTTTTTCAATATCGCAACAAGTGGTGTCATAGCATCGTAAAAGAGCACAACAAGTGGTATTAGAGCCAGGTTACGATCATGTGACTTGTTATCAAGAGCTTTCGTTGGGGATACCAGACGCGGAATCCATACGAGGCGGGCGTTACGGATATTGGTGTTTCTAGATCCAGTGGAGCTCGAGAATATTTTGGGAGATGGCGACGATAGTTGATATTCGGTGTTAGATCGGAACACGTGGTTCTCTTCATGGCGATTTAAGGTGGAGTTGGTTCAGTGGTTCTAACCAACATGGATCTTGATGATACGTTGCTGGAGCATGGACGATGTCAAGCGCGATGGAGCCATAAGAGAAGGTATGGAAGAATAGAAAGGTGAGGTATAATTGCACTCTATCCCTCCGGTGATTTGTTTCATGCGGTCGCGGCTTTGCGATCGAGGGAGACGATGAAGGAGGTTTTGAGTAGTGAAAACCCGAGGGAATGTCTTGGTGTCCAGGATTGGGCAAAGATGAAGAACTTCCAGGGGGTTTGTCATTACTACAAGGAAAAAGGAAGTGGTGAAAATCTAGGTGAATTTCTTAATGGCCAAGGTGGAACATGGAAAAAATTCTAGGGGATTTGTCACTACTGCAATTAAATAGAGCCACATGAAGGGGGATTGTCAGGCCCTGAAGAATCGGAGAAAGGAATCGAAGGTGGCTGATTCCGGAGAAGGAGGTTTCATCGATGGGGAACTCCTAGTTGTCTCTGATTTGGGGAACGTGTGAGGGGTGGATCTTGGATTCTGTTTGTTCGCATCACATGTGTCGAAACATGGATTTGTTTGACAGGTTTGATGAGAGTGTCGGTGGAACGGTGGTCATGGGGCATGACACATCGTGTGAGATACGCGACACGAGAACTGTGAGAATCAAGATGGTCGATGGGCTTCGAACCCTCGGTAGTGCAAGGTACGTTCCGGTCCTGAATGGTAATCTTATCTCTCATAGACCTTAGATCCGAATGGGTACCAACTTCGGTAAAGGTGGAGTGTTGAAAGTAAGTCGGGGCGACTTATTTTGTGAGGCGAGAGAAAGATTTGGTGGATTGTATGAGCTATGCGGCAACACAATTACCAAGTGGGCAACTGCCTCTGCCCAAGGAAGTCATTCGCTGGAAGGTGAGTTGGGATCACCTTGTTTTAAAAGTCATGCGCATGTGTGTTGGTGTCGGGGACACCGGGAATACTAACCCGAATAGTATTCAAATTTGGAGAATCGAGCCTAGGCGTACTATGGATAGCACTGAAGTAATAGCGAATGCAGGGGGTGCTGATAGTAGTTGGAAGGCGAGATTTGAGAATGGAGTTTGCGTAAAGGTCATAGAGCTTGGTGGTGCCCAAGGGATGATTGGTGAAACTTCGCATTCTTGTAGTAAGTTTGGTGTGGTTCAAACCTAGGTTGCTCATGTTTTGAGTGAGTCCTGCGGGGCTGGGTGGAAGATAGAAAAATAGGTCTACGATCGTTAGAGATTGGGTGGCTTGAAGTCGCGAGAATTCTCGTCAAGGTGGAGATTTGTTTAAATTGTGACTTGAATAAATAATAAGGATGCAAGAAGGGAGTCGGTACAAGAATTTTGTTTACGGTAATTTAAGTTGAATGAAGTTATCATGACTTCATTAATTAATTGACATCAATGGTCAATTAATTTATTACGTGGGACATAAACAATGAGGATGGGCAGTGAAGTCGTGCGCTATGATTCGACTCAGGATTCTCTTGGTGCAGTCCGACTATTTTTGGTCCGTTTATTTATTTAGGTATAGATAATTATATTGAGAATATATATCTATTTCTTATGTTTCTTATGGATTTAGGAGTCATAAATTAGGAAAAGGATTTATTCCTAATTCTAATAGTTTCCAATTTGATAGGTTTGCTACACCTATAAATTGGGGTTCTCCGGTAGACGAAAATCATAGAGTGAATTATTGTAAGCCTCAACGATGTAGTCGATTGGTTCTTTCTTCCCGTGGTTTTTTCCCATGTTTTGGGTTTCCACGTAAATTCGTGTGTTCTTTCTTTTCGTTTATCTTTTTTCCGCATCTCATATATATTTCGAGAGTCGTGAGGAATTTATTTTTTCAATATCGCAACAAGTGGTGTCATAGCATCGTAAAAGAGCACAACAAGTGGTATTAGAGCCAGGTTACAATCATGTGACCTGTTATCAAGAGCTTTCGTTGGGGATACCAGACGCGGAGTCCATACGAGGCGGGCGTTGCGGATATTGGTGTTTCTAGATCCAGGTGGAGCTCGAGAATATTTTGGGAGATGGCGACGATAGTTGATATTCGGTGTTAGATCGGAACACGTGGTTCTCTTCATGGCGATTTAAGGTGGAGTTGGTTCAGTGGTTCTAACCAACATGGATCTTGATGATACGTTGCTGGAGCATGGACGATGTCAAGCGCGATGGAGCCATAAGAGAAGGTATGGAAGAATAGAAAGGTGAGGTATAATTGCACTCTATCCCTCCGGTGATTTGTTTCATGCGGTCGCGGCTTTGCGATCGAGGTAGACGATGAAGGAGGTTTTGAGTAGTGAAAACCCGAGGGAATGTCTTGGTGTCCAGGATTGGGCAAAGATGAAGAACTTTCAGGGGGTTTGTCATTACTACAAGGAAAAAGGAAGTGGTTAAAATCTAGGTGAATTTCTTAATGGCCAAGGTGGAGCATGGAAGAAATTCTAGGGGATTTGTCACTACTGCAATTAAATAGAGCAACATTAAGGGGGATTGTCAGGCCCTGAAGAATCGGAGAAAGGAATCGAAGGTGGCTGATTCCGGAGAAGGACGTTTCATCGATGGGGAACTCCTAGTTGTCTCTGATTTGGGGAACGTGTGAGGGGTGGATCTTGGATTCTGGTTGTTCGCATCACATGTGTCGAAACATGGATTTGTTTGACAGGTTTGATGAGAGTGTCGGTGGAACGGTGGTCATGGGGCATGACACATCGTGTGAGATACGCGACACGAGAACTGTGAGAATCAAGATGGTCGATGGGCTTCGAACCCTCGGTAGTGCAAGGTACGTTCCGGTCCTGAATGGTAATCTTATCTCTCATAGACCTTAGATCCGAATGGGTACCAACTTCGGTAAAGGTGGAGTGTTGAAAGTAAGTCGGGGCGACTTATTTTGTGAGGCGAGAGAAAGATTTGGTGGATTGTATGAGCTATGCGGCAACACAATTACCAAGTGGGCAACTGCCTCTGCCCAAGGAAGTCATTCGCTGGAAGGTGAGTTGGGATCACCTTGTTTTAAAAGTCATGCGCATGTGTGTTGGTGTCGGGGACACCGGGAATACTAACCCGAATAGTATTCAAATTTGGAGAATCGAGCCTAGGCGTACTATGGATAGCACTGAAGTAATAGCGAATGCAGGGGGTGCTGATAGTAGTGGGAAGGCGAGATTTTAGAATGGAGTTTGCGTAAAGGTCATAGAGATTGGTGGTGCCCAAGGGATGATTGGTGAAACTTCGCATTCTTGTACTAAGTTTGGTGTGGTTCAAACTTAGGTTGCTCATGTTTTGAGTGAGTCCTGAGGGGCTGGGTGGAAGAAAGAAAAATAGGTCTACGATCGTTAGAGATTGGGCGGCTTGAAGTCGCGTGAATTCTCGTCAAGGTGGAGATTTGTTTAAATTGTGACTCGAATAAATAATAAGGATGCAAGAAGGGAGTCGGTACAAGAATTTTGTTCACGGTAATTTAAGTTGAATGAAGTTATCATGACTTCATTAATTAATTGACATCAATGGTCAATTAATTTATTACGTGGGACATAAACAATGAGGATGGGCAGTGAAGTCGTGTGCTATGATTCGACTCAGGATTCTCTTGGTGCAGTCCGACTATTTTTGGTCCGTTTATTTATTTAGGTATAGATAATTATATTGAGAATATATATCTATTTCTTATGTTTCTTATGGATTTAGGAGTATTAAATTAGGAAAAGGATTTATTCCTAATTCTAATAGTTTCCAATTTTATAGGTTTGCTACACCTATAAATTGGGGTTATCCGGTAGACGAAAATCATAGAGTGAATTATTGTAAGCCTCAACGATGTAGTCGATTGGTTCTTTCTTCCCGTGTTTTGGGTTTCCACGTAAATTCGTGTGTTCATTCTTTTCTATTATCTTTTTTCCGCATCTCATATATATTTCGAGAGTCGTGAGGGATTTAGTTTTTCAATATCGCAACAAGTGGTGTCATAGCATCGTAAAAGAGCACAACACATATTTAGTTTATTCTATTCCTATTTTTTTGTGATCTTCTACCCATAATTAGGTAGTCAAATATTGTGTCGTTGATCTTAACCGTGATTAGCTCACTGTATCCTTAGGTTAGTAGTATTCCTTGTACTATATAATTGCTATTCTCCATTAATGAAAAATAAGTTCAATTCTTAAACTTATCATGTTATCAGAGTCAGGTTTATTTCGAGTAGTGATCAACGAAAATAACATAGTACTTGTGATCGGTGACAGAAAAGACGGGTGAGGTCCATACGTCACTAAAAATGACTTCAAGTGGAGAGTTGGTTACAAGAGACGATGAGGTAAATGGAAGTTTATGACTTTTATAAATAAGACATGAATTACAAGGAGATAAATCTAGTTTGGGAGAATTAAAAAAAGACGAAAGCAGATGAAGAACTTTTGGTGCTGGATGACCGAGACGATGATGCAGGTCTGTTTGTTGAAGATTAGTAGTGTTGACAGTGGGGGACAGAGGCTGCCAGTAGTAAACTCCATCACGAGCTACTCCCGTGTGAAGAAGGGTGCCCGTGCGAAGATCCTTGACAGAAAATGAGTTGAGTGAGAACGTGATAGAGATGTTATTATCAGCACAAAGTTGAGAAACATAAATAATATTTTTTTCATAGAAGGGACAACAAGAACATGTGAGAGGGAGAGAGGAACAGTAGAAGTAAGAAATTTAGTGGAGCCATAGTTAGTAATCGAAAAACCTGATCCATTACCAATGACGATCTCGTCTGTGCCATCATAAGGGTAGTGTAAAGAGAGGTTTTTGAGGTCAGACGTGACGTGATGAGAAGCACCACTGTCAAGAAGCCATGGAGAGGTCAAGGCGTGAAGAGAAGAGGGAACAAGTTCAGCAGTGTGAACTTGTGCAGGTGACGGATTTTTTGGATGTTTGGGAACTATAATGTTTGGATATAGACCTTTGAATGTTTGACAGAACCCAAGAGTGTGACCGACAGTGTTACACCATTGACAACGTCCCCGGTACAGGCTGGAGGGGTTTTGATTAGGTTGAGTCGAGGGGGCTGGAGGTTTGGGTGAGAAGCGATGCGTATGAGAAGGGTTGGAGGTCTGTGAGCTAGATCGATAATGCGTCGCATGAGCAACAGCAGGTACATCAGAGAAAGTTGGGGGTAGTGCAGCGGAATGTAGGGCTAGTTCTCGGTTTATGAGTTTTTCATGGAGTTCGGGAAAGGTGATTAGAGTCTCACGGGCTTGGATGGCATCGGTAAGGGGCTTATAGCATGATGGGAGATCATCACAGATCTTGTCGATGATGTCTTCGTTTGGGATAGGGGAGCCATGTATCGCAAGTTCGTCAGCAATGGTCTTCACTTGTTGCATAAAGACTGAGATGGAGCTTGTTCCTTTGGTTAGGTTTTTTAGTTTTAGTTTCAATTGTTTTATGTGGCCTCGAGAAGGGAGAGCATATGTCGTTGCGAGGATATCCCAAGCATCTTTGGTGGTTTTGGCGTGGGTGATAAGAGGGGCGACAGTGGTGGAGAGGGTACCAGTGAGAGCACCGAACAATAGTTTGTCTTGCCGAAACCAAGTCAAATAGGTTGGATTAGGTATTGTTTCGTTGTCCTTTTGAATGGTAGAGGGTGGTACGGCCGTCGTGCCATCAATGTAATGGCTGAGACCATAACCAAGAGAAGGGAAGAAAAGGTCGACTGCCATTGAAGGTAGTTTAGTCCTTGTAGCTTTTCAACGGAGTGGGCGTTAATTAGGAGAAGCGGTTTGGTAGGTTCATCACTGTTTGGTATTGTTGAAGAAGCCATTGTTGAATGAAAGTTTTTTTTTTGTTGTTTTTGTGTGGGTAGGATCAGAATCTCTCTGATACCATGACAACGGCTTTGTTAACTCCATTTCCGATACATCACTGTTCATCCACCACGGTCAACACTCTATTTTTGTTTTGGTTTATGTTGATGATATTATAATTACAGGTACTGATGCTACAGCTATATCCACCTTTATCACTCGTCTCTCTGCTCGCTTCTCGCTCAAAGATCTCGGCCTCCTTTCCTACTTCCTGGGTGTTGAAGTTCAACCTTGCCCTTTCGGGCTCTTTCTCAACCAACACAAGTACATTCTTGATGTTCTCACAAGATCAAATATGCTTCATGCTAAACCGTGTTCTACTCCCATGGATACTACTGTTGGAAAATGAGTGTCTCGTATGAGAGCTCTGATTGGATTATCTCATACGCTCAATTTCGAGTAATATGAATGAAAAATTAATTTTCAAATATGTAACTAATTGGAAGAGAATTCCAAAAGGTAAAAATAAATAAATATATATATATATGCAAAGTGTAGTCGATAAATATAGGGGAGTACCTTTTGATTGGATACACACTTTTTGCTATATTTTATTTTTTATGTGATTGACAAAATAATAATAATATAATAATAATGTGATATTATTATTTAAGTTACATAATTGGATTTAATTTGTGAATAATGGTCTTTTAAGTGACCATTAGTATGGTTTTAAATGACGGGATGTTACACTTGGTGGTTTGACCGTCCACGTTCAACGAACCTTCGACTCCAACATTATCTATATAAGTGCAATCGATTTTGCATGAAAAATTCGAACATGAGAACGAGAAGCACTCGAAAATACTCGTAGAGAAACGAGAAAGAATGAAATTGTTTGAGAAATATACAGACGCACTCCGAGCAATCGCTCTCGTCTTTCTTTTGTTTACTTTTTTTTTTTTTTTTTTTTTTTTTTTTTTTTTTTACCCTCCGGTGATATTTTTCAGGCAACATCTCAGTTCGCCGTAAGCAAATGTTTTGCTTAGTAATCGTTGTATCCTGGGAAACAATCGTACCCGTACCCGTAGAGGAAGAATTTGTTTTAAGGAAATCGTGTTGAACACGAGCCTCGATTATTCGTTTTTCATTTCTTCCATCTTCCTCTAATGGATACATACTACCCCAAACACAAAAGATACTACAAACTTAAAACAAATTAGTTTGATAGTTGAATTGAATATTTGTGCTTACGACCGGAGATGGTTAAAACTCGATTGAGTGAATGAATATGTTCCCTCGGGACTTAGTGATGGTGCGCCACACTAGATGATATTTTGGTTAATCTTCGTGATAAACCAAGGAAAAATTCAGCGACTTTGTTGAAGTCGAGGGAAGGAAAAAAAAGATGTTTTCACACGTAGTGATATACAATTTTTTTTGAAAAAATTAGTTTGAGCAAACATTATCGAAAATGTTGTATAATTGCTTGATTTAATTTATCGTAAAAATACGTGATTAAATGTGAAATCACTAGAAGTTGATAAATATATCTTTTGATATAATTAAATAATAAAAATTTGCATATTTATGCATATTTTATTATTTAATTTTATGTGTTATAAATAATATTATGGTTATTATTATTTTATATGATATAAATAATAATATGGTTATTATTATTTATGTAATAATGATGAAATTATTATTTGGTAATTATGGTGAGAAAATAAGTAAAACTTATGAGTACCATTAAAAATAATAAATAATGAAAATTATTATTGGTTGAATATAATAAACAGTGAATTTATTATATTATTATTTATTGAAATAAAATCTTTGAAATTCATAAAGAGTTATGGATGTGGTATAAAGATTTATTGAATTGAAATAAATAAATTATTGAAATTCATATAATGATATGAATGAGGTAATAATGATTTATTCTCACAACTAATTTTATTTACTTAATAAGAAGTAAATAAAAGAGAAAAGTAAAAATTATTATTGATTTATTTTATCAATAAAATTTTAGAAAAGTAATATTACTTAATGAGAAGTAAATATGAGACTTTTGAAATTCATATTGAAATATGAATTATTTGTACAATAATAAATTCGGAAGTTAAAAAGAACATCTGAAGTAGACGAAACATGTGTATCCAATTAGCATTAATTGTGATTGTCAACTTGCAATTGGATGAACACAATGTCTGACAACTACTCTCTATTGGAGTTATCTCAATAGACTATGTAAGATCTAGAGATAATATCGCAGTCAATTAACCAAAGAAATGGTTAAATCGAGAGTTAGTAATGACTTCATATAAAGGATTGGACTTAAGCCTTAAAGAAAGAGAGTTTAGACGAAGGAAACCTTACCTATATGACTGGAGATCCCAAGAACTAGGTTCAAAAGGACAACCTAATTGTCTAACTCCATTATCACTGTTATGTGGGGGAATTTAATTTTCATGAAAGTCCATTGCCTAAGAGATGTTACAGTGATATGTTGTGAGGATTAGCATATGACTATTAATGATTCAAATGAAATCACCTATGTAAGAGAGAAGTGGGGCCGCTTCGAAGAGAATATAATAAGGCATATTCTTAAACACTCTTACAGAACCAGACAGATGTTCAAGGCCAAAATGAACATAACTATGAGAATTGAGAGTTGTTAGAAAGAACGTGAGTGGAGTATACCATTGTTTACACAAATGGTGAATAGTTCAAAGACATCGTGTCTACTATTTAACTAGTAAAATAAGTATGCTTTCACAAGGAAAGGTTCAAAGGGTAACACCTACCTATTCTATGCACGTTTCTAACGTTGAGTTATATCACCAAACTTCTTTATGGTGTCTGTATAATTTTCATTCATGTGGGGGATTGTTGGAAAATGAGTGTCTCGTATGAGAGCTCTGATTGGATATCTCATACGCTCAATTTCGAGTAGTATGAATGAAAAATTAATTTTCAAATATGTAACTAATTGGAAGAGAATTCCAAAAGGTAAAAATAAATAAATATATATATGCAAAGTGTAGTCGATAAATATAGGGTAGTACCCTTTGATTGGATACACACTTTTTGCTATATTTTATTTTTTATGTGATTGACAAAATAATAATAATATAATAATAATGTGATATTATTATTTAAGTTACATAATTGGATTTAATTTGTGAATAATGGTCTTTTAAGTGACCATTAGTATGGTTTTAAATGACGGGATGTTACACTTGGTGGTTTGACCGTCCACGTTCAACGAACCTTCGACTCCAACATTATCTATATAAGTTCAATCGATTTTGCATGAAAAACTCGAACTTGAGAACGAGAAGCACTCGAAAATACTCGTAGAGAAACGAGAAAGAATGAAATTGTTTGAGAAATATAGAGACGCATTCCGAGCAATCGCTCTCGTCTTTCTTTTGTTTTTTTTGTTTGACCCTCCGGTGATATTTTTCAGGCAACATCTCAGTTCGCCGTAAGCAAATGTTTTGCTTAGTAATTGTTGTATCCTGGGAAACAATCGTACCCGTACCCGTAGAGGACGAATTTGTTTTAAGGAAATCGTGTTGAACACGAGCCTCGATTATTCATTTTTCATTTCTTCCATCTTCCTCTAATGGATACATACTACCCCAAAAACACAAAAGATACTACAACTACAATTCAGCTCTCTCTTGACCAAGGTATGCCACTCGACAATCCCACCGACTACCGTGCTCTCGTTGGCGCCCTCCAATATTTATCTCTCACTCGTCCCGACATTGCTTTCTCGGTTAACAAGTTATCTCAGTTTATGCATCGCCCTACTGACTCTCATTGGCAAGCTTTGAAACGCCTGCTTCGCTACATGCTTGGTACAATCAACCATGACTTGCTTCTTCATCGAGATTCTCCTTCCACTTTACATGCCTTTTCTGATTCCGATTGGGCTGGCGACAAAGATGGTTTCCTGTCCACTGGTGCGTACATTGTGTATGTTGGTCGCAAGCCAATCTCGTGGAGCTCCAAGAAACAACGCTCTGTAGTTCGTTCTTCTACTGAAGCCGAATATCGCTCCATTGCGAATGCCGCTGCAAAACTTGGCTCCTACACCTGTTTGATGAAGTTCCCATTACTACGACTCCTGTCATTTACTGCGACAACATTGGAGCAACGCATCTCTGTGCCAATCTAGTATTCCACTCCAAAATGAAGCACTTGGTATTGGACTACCACTTCATACGTGAAAAAGTCCAAGCTGGTAAGCTCTGTGTTGTACCAATTGCTAATGATGACCAGCTTGCTGATGCTCTCACGAAACCACTCCAACGGCCACGCCTTGACATGCTCTTATCAAAGATTGGCCTTCGCTCCCGGCAGTCCATCTTGCGGGGGGATGTTGAGAATAATTAGTTATTCTCCTAATTATTCTCTTGTACATATTTAGTTTATTCTGTTCCTATTCTTTTGTGATCTTCTACCCATAATTAGATAGTCAAATATTGTGTCGTTGATCTTAAACGTAATTAGCTCACTGTATCATTAGGTTAGTAGTATTCCTTGTACTATATAATTGCTATTCTCCATTAATGAAAAATAAGTTCAATTCATAAACTTATCACGCGCGTCAATAGGGTGGGAGAGAGGGGCAGAATAAAAGAGAAGAATAGAGTTATTCTTGCAGCAGTGACAAATCCCTCTAATTTATTTTGTAGGGATCGGTTTTACAGAGATGGCAAAGGACAGAAAAAGACGAGTCTTGTGTTAGACACAATCTCCTTAAAACAAAATTCGACTTCTACCGATCGTTTGTTTCCCAGGATACAACGTCTGAAGCAACTACGTTGCACGTCGAAGCAAGAGTTGCCTGAAAGTTTCACCGGAGGGCCAAGGATAATAAGAAGAAAATGAGAAGGGAAGTAGCAGATTGCTGGAGTGGTAATGGTGTACAATTTCACAAATACGAGCTCGTATTTATAGGCTGAGCAAGGGACTTTGATCGATTCATGCAATGAACCTGGACAGTCAACACGTAACGGCCATGCAATAATGTTTCAGCATTAAGGCCACCTTAATTGTCATTTTGAATTTCAAAATATATAATCAATAAAATGATTTTATTTTATTTACTTAATAAATAAATAAAATCAGTCAACTTAACCGTTACAAAGTTAAAAATTGCAAAATGTGGCTCGCTCGACTGCCCATAAATCGAACCGACATTCGTGTACGCAGGTCGCGCTCGCACACAAGTCCGGGGGTTCGTAGGCTATTTCGGACTTGGTTTGCACCCCCCTGCGCGCACGTAGGAGGCGGAGCAATACTATAGCAAGTCATTCATAAGCCACTAAAGTGCAAGCACTATATATGCCCACTTGTTTTTGCATAGTTTTCCAATGTGGGATAACAACCCACTTTGTTAATTTCCTTTCTTTTTCCCAATAATTTTTATTATATTCAACAATTAATTTCTCATTCATTTCAACTCCGATTCGAGTAAATGAGATATCGATTCGAAGCTCTTTACGAGCTCTATTTTTTCCAACATATTTTTCATTGTCCCACCCTTCACATTAAGACATAGTATTTTACCACTGAAAAACCATATTTTTGTCTCATGAAGATTTTTTCAAACACGTAATTGTCTAGTAATTATCTAAAATAATGATAAATAATTCTAATATAAAATAAAAAGTTAAATTAGCTCAGTATCTGTTAGAAATTTGGGGTAAAAATAGTAGCTTAATTTGCCTGTAAAATCTGAATATTTAAGATATGAAGGATGATGATGTTCTACCAGTATCAACGCCCGACATCGTCACTTTTATCATCCAAGAAGGACCACTCGTCGGACATCTCCGCTTTCTTCCGCCGCGGCCGCTACAAATTTTGGGCACTCGCCGCCATTTTACTGCTGGCATTCTGGTCAATGCTCACCGGAACCGTCACCCTCCGATGGTCCGCCGGGGATCTCAATCTCGCCGGAGAGGACTTCAGCTCCGCCGCCGCCGAGGATCTCGACGTCCTGGATCTGGAGGATAGGGTAAAACTTGTGGAACACATGTGGGATGTGTACACCAATAGCCACCGGATCGGGCTAGGGGGATTTTGGCAGGAGGCATTTGTGGCTGCCTATGAGGATTTGATGAGCGAGGTGCCGGACGTCAAGCTGGCTGCTGTCTCAGAGATAGCTCGGATGTCTGTTGGATATGTGCCACCGCAGGATTCTTCTTCGTTTTCTCCGAGCAGGATAGATTTGAATCTCAACCGAGTGGTGACTGGGCAGTGACCTCAGCAGGGAGTAAATTATAAATATACTTGCAGAGACTATCGAGTTGTTGATTTTTATATATACGAGCTATATAGCGGGAAGCATGGTGCTGTCCAATGTCCATTAGGTAACAATTGCGGAAATGCTATACATGGTTTCTTGTTTTCTAAGCTACACGGTGAAGAGTAGGACAATCTCTAGTGTTTTTGTGTTTTTTTTTTCTTTAAATCATGCGAGAGTTGTTTTATATTAAACCATCAATTGAACCTGAACAAGGAATCTGAATTGAGCCGACTTGCTTGGTTGAGCTGGGGGCTTCTGCTTCGTCTTGATTTTACTAATAATTTATATTTCTTTTACTATATAAGTATATTCAGACATTCTCTCTGGTATTGTAAAAAAAAAAAAAAAAAAAAAAAAAAAAAAATTTGTTAGAAACCGATTCATCTAAAAGCTCGAACTTTTAGAGAAGTTGGGCAACTAGACATTTATAGTGGGCCGAATATATTCTCCAATAGTATCCAACAGTTGGATACTCCTTCCAGTTTAGAGTGTTGATGTGTCTCAAATCCGAGTTCGGAACAAGTAAAAAAAAGACATGATGGCGCTCAAGGGATGTATCGATTGCAACCCGGTTCGACAAAGATCAGACCAAGTTTCAGAGAGCTCGGCACGAACGTGCCAGAATCAAGTAGAGGTCGCTACATGAGGATTTTCTGGCAGCGGAACACAATTTTTGTGTTGCACGCATTTTTTAAATTATTTTCTTGTTTAATAAAGATATAATTAAATTAGGGATATAATTATATTATTTGTGTGATTTATATTCATATTATATGTGAATGATTTTATTAAAACGGAGGACAATCTTCAAATTATTCAAACAAAATGGAGAATGGATTCTACTGCAACCTGACAAACAGAGAAGAAGAAGAATGTAGATAGCTCAACTTAACTAATTAATAGAAATGTCGATCCTAGTTAGACTACGAGCTTGTGTATATATATATATATATATATATATATATATATATATATATATATATATTTTGAAAATTCTGAGGTTTGAAAAGGGCAGTTGCGGGGCTGGGCAGTTATGGTGGGTCTTTGGAAATGTATTTAGGGGAGGAAAGAGGCCATGAAAACACTGTTGTGTATTTTTATATATATAGGAGAAAGAAATTGAAAAGCCTTGAGGCGTGTTGATCACTATTCGAAAACAATATTTCCACTATGTAGAAATTTGTTTACAGGATACAACAAGACACAAAATTCATACTGAGAAACTTATTGGAGATTCTTTTTCTGCGTTGGTCTGTTTCGGTACTCATTTTTGTACTGTATATTGTGTGTCCTTTTACTCTGCATTTTTGTGCTTTACGCAAACTTATATTTATACATAGAACACAACCGTTCATAAGGGCGCAATTTATTTCATCAACTATTATTTCAGATTACGCAATTATTATTTTCAAATATTATACGCAACGTTTCACAATTATTGCAACTATTATTATATGCAACGTTTCATAATCTAACGCTAACTTTTCAGCGTTAATATAATTCTTTATCTGAACATAATATGCAAGTTTATTTATTGGGCGACCAACTTATAGTCTCTCCTTATATTACAAATATTCATTAAGAGATATATTTTTCTCTAAACTTGAATCCATTAACTTTCTAGTACATTTGAAAGTTATTATCATCTTAGTCTTTCTAAGATAACCAAGATTCATTGCGATTATTTTACAATGATCTATGTATATGCTAATATTTTGAATATTTCTCCAGTAGCTTCTACTAGAAAAATTATTTAATCCATTGGAATAAAAACAGGACAAAAGTCCTTTTCTTTTCTTACTCGTAGACTTTTTAGTGGATTTACACTTAAATCTTTTCACGGTTTTCTGCATACCATGATTATTTGATATATTTCATCTTGCTTTAAAATCCTTTGCCTTTTACCTCGGCTCAACGATATTAGTTAAGAATATATCTTCAAAAATTCCAGTTAAATGGATTCACTATTATATTAGATTGTAAGTCCAACAATCTCTATGCTTTATAATTTTGAGCATAACCAACAAAACAATTTTGGTTTCTCTAATTATAACTTGGATTTATTAGGAACAAAGCACTTTTAATGTCCCTTGATCCTAACTTGGATTTATTAGGAACACTAACCAACAAAATACTTTTAATGTCTCTTAATCCTAACTTGGATTTATTAGGAACAATAAGTTTATAATAATCTATACAACTATCAAAGAGATTAGATGTCACCTTATTTTATCTTGTCACCTTATATAGTTTGTGCCATCGAGTTTGATGAAGTCCTTCTCATTGGAATTGCACCTTCACATGTTGATTTCTGGAATTGCATTCTGTCTCCATTAGTCGGAAGTATTGTTTTCGATTGTTGTGTATTTTTATATATATAGGAGACAGAAATTGAAAAGCCTTGAGGCGTGTTGATCACTATCCGAAAACAATATTTCCACTATTTAGAAATTTGTTTACAGGATACAACAAGGCACAAAATTCATAAACTTATTGGAGATTCTTTTTCTGCGTTGGTCTGTTTCGGTACTCATTTTTGTACTATATATTGTGTGTCCTTTTACTCTGCATTTTTGTGCTTTACGCAAACTTATATTTATACACAGAACACAACCGTTCATAAGGGAGTCCCTATATCGTGCAACTAGATGTACGATACATCCTACATGCAGCAATTTAATAATAAATTTAAAATGCTATTTATACTCTACCCAATAAAAAAAATCATTTTATATTTTATATTAATATTATTAATATTAATTATAAAATCAAATATTAATCTTCATTCAGCGTAATCTTCTACTTTTAGATCTAAAATTTTCTACAATTTCATTTTCAATAGATTAATTAAACAATCAAATATTTATCAAGTAATATAAAAATATTCATTCATCCTATATAAAACCTTCATCGTATGAAAAAAAATATGAAAAATAATTTTTATATTACTCAAAAATTTTATTACTAATACAACAAAAAATATTTTTTATATTACTCAAAAATCTTTATTATTAATATAACAATATTCATTCATAGTACACAAAAATTTTCAATTTTTACAAACAAAACAGATTAGTGTAAACCCAAATAATGTACAATATTCATGTTTACAGATAATGTTAATAATTCTTTTCGTTAAAGTAAAATCATCATCCCAGACAAATACAATATTCATGCAAATTATTAAAATATTCATTTATTTTTTTGCACAAATACAATATTCATCGCAAATTATTAAAATATTCATTTAATTTTTTGCATAAATTAATTGCAAATTATTAAAATATTCATATAATTTTTTTGTATTAATTTGAATTTCTATGATGAATATGTGTGGTTTAATTGATGAATATTATATTATATAGTAATGTATATTATAAATTTACAGAATTTATTGTCAGAATTTGTTATTAAATGTTTCAAATTATGTCAATTTTTGTTTTATCAAATCAATTGTGAAAATTACATATTTTGTAAGAATTAAATTATATAAAAATATTAAGAGAAAAAAAAGTAGAGAAAAAAAGAGAGAGAAAATTGCGTTAAATGAAAAACTGTGTGAAAAATTGTGTTAAAAAATCATTTATATAGTGATTAAATTGTGTTAAGAAAATCATTTATATAGTGATTACTAGATGTACGATGCTCATCGTACATATAGTTGTATGATATAAATTCTCTTCATAAGGGCGCAATTTATTTCATCAACTATTATTTCAGATTACGCAATTATTATTTTCAAATATTATACGCAACGTTTCACAATTATTGCAACTATTATTATATGCAACGTTTCATAATCTAACGCTAACTTTTCAGCGTTAATATAATTCTTTATCTGAAAATAATTAATCTGTTTTATTAATTATTAATTTATATCTTTTGAAGATATAATTAATTTGTTTACGTAAAATATTATATCTATTTTAAACAGATATAATTTATTTTATTTACGTAAAATAACAGATACAAATTACTAACAATCCCCCACTAATTTGTATATTCTCCACTTTAAACATATTATGAATACATATCTTTGGATTTGGACCTTCAATTAGTGTATATACTTTAAATTTTAACGAAACTATAGGTATCTTTAAGATTTGAACCTTAATCTCTTAAATGTTAAACCTATGGCCATGTGTTAATCCTGTCACTTTCGTAAAAATATCACAAATTCTAATCGAAGCGGCACCACTTCTATGTTTACTTAGGTAAAGTCTTTAATTTGTCCCAATTACTTTAGACTTAAGACTTTATTAAGAACAATATGTTCATCCTCTTCTTCTGGTAATTGTCACTAGTTATAATTGTATTGTTTTGAAATACACTAGTGTTATCAAGCACATTACTATGACTTGTTATTACCCATTGAACTTTATCATTAGTGGTTACTAATTCAAAGTTGTTGTTACCATCATAGGTGCTTATTTTTTTTTTCTAATAATTTTGGTCGAATTACTCACTAATTGCTTTAATGAGATGATCTGTGCAGATCTTATATAAATAATTGTAATTACACTTTTGTAATTAAATCTCTTACACATTAGTCTTTTAAACCAATATGTTTATTATATATATTGCTATATGCTCTTTTAATTACACACTTTGTAATTAAATTCTTATAAATTAGTGTTATATATATATATATATATATATATATATATATATATATATATATATATATATATATATATATATATATATATATATATATATATATATATATATATATATATATATATATATCAATATACTCTTGACAGCGCAATTGTTACGGTATAAATAAATAGCAGGGTTGTGGCCACAACTCTATATTATGTTTATTGCTCAAAGCTATAAACTCAGATTTTATTGAGCAACAACTCTATATTTTGTCTCTTTTATTGCTCACGCAAGGCTATAAACAATGTGCAATATACTTTTATTGCTCAAGGCTATAAACTCAGATTATATTGTGCAATATACTTTTATTGCTCACGCAAGGTTATAAACTCAGACGCAAGGTTATAAACTCAGATTTTATTGTGCAATATAATATGCAAGTTTATTTATTGGGCGACCAACTTATAGTCTCTCCTTATATTACAAATATTCATTAAGAGATATATTTTTCTCTAAACTTGAATCCATTAACTTTCTAGTACATTTGAAAGTTATTATCATCTTAGTCTTTCTAAGATAACCAAGATTCATTGCGATTATTTTACAATGATCTATGTATATGCTAATATTTTGAATATTTCTCCAGTAGCTTCTACTAGAAAAATTATTTAATCCATTGGAATAAAAACAGGACAAAAGTCCTTTTCTTTTCTTACTCGTAGACTTTTTAGTGGATTTACACTTAAATCTTTTCACGGTTTTCTGCATACCATGATTATTTGATATATTTCATCTTGCTTTAAAATCCTTTGCCTTTTACCTCGGCTCAACGATATTAGTTAAGAATATATCTTCAAAAATTCCAGTTAAATGGATTCACTATTATATTAGATTGTAAGTCCAACAATCTCTATGCTTTATAATTTTGAGCATAACCAACAAAACAATTTTGGTTTCTCTAATTATAACTTGGATTTATTAGGAACAAAGCACTTTTAATGTCCCTTGATCCTAACTTGGATTTATTAGGAACACTAACCAACAAAATACTTTTAATGTCTCTTAATCCTAACTTGGATTTATTAGGAACAATAAGTTTATAATAATCTATACAACTATCAAAGAGATTAGATGTCACCTTATTTTATCTTGTCACCTTATATAGTTTGTGCCATCGAGTTTGATGAAGTCCTTCTCATTGGAATTGCACCTTCACATGTTGATTTCTGGAATTGCATTCTGTTTCCATTAGTCGGAAGTATTGTTTTCGATTGTTGTGTATTTTTATATATATAGGAGACAGAAATTGAAAAGCCTTAGAGGCGTGTTGATCACTATCCGAAAACAATATTTCCACTATTTAGAAATTTGTTTACAGGATACAACAAGACACAAAATTCATACTGAGAAACTTATTGGAGATTCTTTTTCTGCGTTGGTCTGTTTCGGTACTCATTTTTGTACTGTATATTGTGTGTCCTTTTACTCTGCATTTTTGTGCTTTACGCAAACTTATATTTATACACAGAACACAACCGTTCATAAGGAGGGCGCAATTTATTTCATCAACTATTATTTCAGATTACGCAATTATTATTTTCAAATATTATACGCAACGTTTCACAATTATTGCAACTATTATTATATGCAACGTTTCATAATCTAACGCTAACTTTTCAGCGTTAATATAATTCTTTATCTGAAAATAATTAATCTGTTTTATTAATTATTAATTTATATCTTTTGAAGATATAATTAATTTGTTTACGTAAAATATTATATCTATTTTAAACAGATATAATTTATTTTATTTACGTAAAATAACAAATACAAATTACTAACAAACACATCTCTCGTCTTGGAACTCGACGTAGAGTGAGGGGCGTCGGTATTGACGACACCGACGTTCTAAGAATCGTAATCGAGTTCTACGGCCTTCGTAAACTCTGTAATGTAATCATTTTTTTAGTTTTTCATTCCGTTCTTAGTTTAAGAGTGTTGATTATATTATGTTCGATTGTGTTGATAAATTGCTTTTTATTTAATGTCTTAATGTTATTTCTCAATTCTCTTTAATTGTTTTAGTTAATCATGCTTTTGTTTATGTTTAGATATTTTATTTTTATGTAATTTTCATATTTGCTCGAATGATGAATCGAGGGTCGCGAAAAAGGAATTTCATATTCAATTGAACTATGTCATTAGAAACGACACAACCTTAGGACTCGTAACTTGATCGAGAGCGAGACCCCTAAGTGAATTAAACGCTTTAGAGTGAGTTTAGTAACCCGACCGGGAGCTTTACTTTCATGTGTCGAATATTTTGAATTATGAGATATTGTTATGAAATGGCCGGAAACGATTTGATATAAATTATTCGTGTGTTTAATTTCATGTTATTTATTTTCTCGTCCTTTAATTTATGTCATTTATTTTTATTTGTCGAACAACTTGAACTTAGGATTTAGTAGAAATGAATAATGCATCTAACACTTTTCATTCACTTAAACTCTACTCTTCTGTTTCCTTAGACTGATACCGAGTCAAACTACAACTGACCTCGGATTTTGACGAGAGACGCACACAAAAACGACTAATCAGCTAGAGTATCTCAAATGGTATGCATGTATCATTTTTTTTGTGACATTATTAAAAGTTTACATAAGTGGAGTATATTATTAAACAACATGTTTAATTGATGTGGGAGAATTTTGAGTATCATAAAATATTTGATATTTAAGTACTATACAATTTAAAAATGTAGATAACCAGTAGATATTTTACTTTAGTCTTAATTATATATGCATCAATTATAGATACGTAAATTAAGAAAAAAAATATTTTTTTATTTTTTTTATCAAAAAGTAAGAATTAAGAATATATTTTAAATTAAAAAAAAAATTGTTAATAAAATTTACAAAGTAAATTAAAAAATAAGAATAAAATAATATTTTATATTGAAAAAATAAAAAAATTATCAAAAATTGAATTTGGAGAGAGTACACTATTTTCATACCAAAACGTCAATATTGAATCGTTGAATAACGTTACGCCCACCTACCTAACCATTTCTACATTAAAGACTAAAATAAATCCAAGAGAAAGAGAAAGCAGAAATCATCAGAATTGAGAATGAGTGGGGCGGGGAAGACGGTGTGTGTTACCGGAGCATCAGGCTACATAGCGTCGTGGCTCGTCAAATTCTTGCTTCAGAGAGGTTACACCGTCAAAGCATCTGTTCGTGATCCCAGTGAGTTCAAATCAGTAAACCCTTTTCGATTCGATTTATCCCCTTTTTTATACCCTAATTTTTTACCACTCGAGCGAGGCTATTTTCTACTCGAATTGATTTAATTTTGGAAATACATATATTTTTGTATGTGCGAATTTTATGGTGTCAGCTGTTTGTTTATCTGTGTTTCGCTTTTCTCTCGTTCTGGTTCAGTGATCGCCCCTGCAGAAACAAAGATCAGAATCATGGATTCATCATTTTCCACTCATTTTGAGTGCACTAGAACTGACTTGAATATTTAAGCCTTAATTTTGTGTTTATAGTACCCTTTACACAACCAGGGTTTACTTTGAAAGTTACGTGTTGCTACAATTTTAGTATCTATGATGTTCTTGATAAATTTTAAATACACTTTTACCTCCCGTGCTTCTTGAGTAACTTTCTTGTCCGTGTGCTCGTCTCTATCAAACATTAAGCTGCTTGTTTCACCTTACCTTCAATTGCGTAGGTTTAAAGACTCTTTAATGTATCATGATTTAACATCTCCAAAATTTTCAGATGACTCGAAGAAGACGAAACATTTACTTGCACTCGATGGAGCAAAGGAGAGGCTTCATTTGTTGAAAGCAAATTTACTGGAAGAAGGGTCCTTTGACTCTGTAGTGGATGGTTGTGAAGGTGTTTTTCATACTGCGTCTCCTTTTTTCCATGGGGTCACTGATCCACAGGTTCTTCCATCTCTTCCTTTTCCTTTAACTATTTGTTTTTACTGTAGTTTTTACTCAATTCAGCTTTCTCTTTCCTCAGGCAGAATTGATTGATCCCGCACTTAAGGGAACACTCAATGTTCTTCAGTCGTGTGTGAAAGTGCCATCCATCAAAAGAATTGTCCTTACATCCTCTGTAGCAGCAGTTGCCTACAATAGCAATCCTCGAACACCTGAAGTTGTAGTTGATGAAACTTGGTGGTCCGACCCAGAACTATGCAGAAATAATCAGGTTTATTAATCTTCTTTATATTCCACTCTTCCTAATGAGCAATGTTGATCACGCTAGTAAGATGCATGAAATTGGTTTACATTTTTTTGTTCAATTTTTACTTATATTCTATTTACAAGATCCCTTTTTTGGCTTGTTCCAGCAATGGTATGTTCTTTCAAAAACATTGGCTGAGGATGCCGCCTGGAAATTTGTGAAAGAGAAAGGTATTGAGTTGGTTACCATAAATCCAGCTATGGTGATTGGTCCATTGTTGCAGCCAACACTCAACACGAGTTCTGCTGCAATCTTGAACGTGATCAATGGTAAGTTCTCAGCACGTGCTTATTAGTCTCCCTGCCTTCTACGCACACACACATATATGTACATATGTTTCTGGATTTTTTTTAATTTAACTGTTAAGAACTTAATGTTTGCAACTTATAATCATGCAGGAGCAGAAACATACCCGAACGCTACCTTTGGTTGGGTAAATGTGAAGGATGTTGCGATTGCACATATTCTGGGATTTGAGAACCCTTCAGCCACTGGAAGGTATTTGATGGTGGAAAGAACTGCCCACTTCTCAGAAGTCGTGAATATATTGCGTGGATTGTACCCTTCTTATCCACTTCCCCAGAAGTAAGTCATTACTGTGATGAATACATTAAACTGTGCCATTCTATGATAGAGTAGAGATTAGAGACTACAATTTAATGAATTTCAAGCTCCTATTTATTGTGATCAAGTTCTGAGTTTGATTTTATCTATAATGCCAAATTTTGATTATTCTGCATGGGCTTTGTTAGAGCTGGTAAAATTGCTGGCCCGAAGAACGTTGAATCTTTTGGCCTGGTTGACCAGATTGGGCCATGTAACTATGTAAGTGATGGCCCAGTTTGTCCGTTCATCCACTGGCTCGAACATTCCAGCCCATTTAGCCAGCTTTAGTCGTGGTGGTGCACTTTCAAGTCTATTTTTGTGTGAAACCTTAATTAATTCATATGTTTGCAGTAGTAGTCTTACAGTCTTAATAATTCTATTTTAGTTCATACTCTCTGTACCAAGTTGGTCCATGAGATGAGTGAAAGTATGTATTGTTCATTCAAACCCCATTCAATTCATAATACTTTTGTTTATATGTGACCACCAGGTGTGCCGATGACAAGCCACCTGTGCCCAAGTACCAGGTCTCGAAAGAGAAAGCGAAATCGATCGGGGTCGAATTCACTTCCCTGGAAGAAAGTATCAAAGAAACTGTTGAGAGCTTGAAAGACAAAGACTTCTTTAAACCCCCATCAGCTCTTTGAGTGCCTTCTGATGTTTTGTTGAGGACTTTTCTTGGTGTGCTTTTGTATCAGCTTCTATATAAGAGAGTAAGAGCATCTCATGTTTGGAACAAAAAAAACCTCTGCATTTCATATCCTTTCTATTTCTGTATGAATAATAAAATTGTGTGTTGCCTTCCTATGTTGAAAGAGATCGCATCTTATTTTCGTTGGTTTTATATATATGTTCGTTCAGATAGAGCTCACACAGGTGGCATCAAACAATTGGACCACGTTACTTGTTTTAGGATAAGAAAATTGATCACATTTGCATGCACCTTTGCTTAAAAACTAAACCTTCTCCATCTGTAATCCAAACATTACTTTTAACACAATCCAAACTGTGAGAGCTGCTTCAAGGGACTCCGAAGAAAACGTTGTTGAAGAGAGTAAAAGGAAAGCTAAAATAAATGCATGAGAAAGTAGGGTTTGAGATTTTCTTGAAGAGAGTAAAAGGAAAGCTAAAATAAATGCATGAGAAAGTAGGGTTTGAGATTTTCTGGAAATGAGATCTCATTCGTTCATTGATCGATAAATTACAGCGGCGTTACCAAGACGCTATTTATAGCAACGTCAAACCCTATCAAAACCCTAATAATAAAATGTAAAATAAAAACAAAACATTTCCAGCAGCAGCACGTGAGGAGGAGCGTGTCTTCGAGGGTAGATAGGTAAAAGCACACGTTTAATAAAACGGTGCGTTTTGAGACGATTTAGGTTACTGAATTTGGGGGCGAAATTAGGGCAATGAATTAGGGGAAAATCCCTAAAATAAATGCATCAGAAGTCTCTTGACAGCCCTGAAGTGAATATCAGTTGATGCCTGCATAAATTAGCTCAATTTGTTCACAGCAAACTGAATGTCAGGTCTGGTAAAGGTAAGGTATTGGAGGCCACCAATGAGTTGTCTATATATGGTGGGTTGATCCATGAGGGTTCCCTCATGTTTGGTGAAAGTGTGAGAACTCACCATTGGAGTAGGGGTGGATTTGCCATGTGAAAGGCCAGCTCTGGCAAGCAGTTCTTGGGAATATTTTGACTGTGTAAGGAGAATGCCATCAGAGAGGTATTTGACTTCTATGCCAAGAAAGTAATGTAAGGGACCAAGGTCTTTTAAGGAAAAGGTGAGGGACAGGTTGTGAATGGTTTCATTGATGATAGAATTGGAACTTCCAGTTAGTATAATGTCATCAACATATACCAATAGGAATATGATGCCTTTGGGGCTGGACTTAATATATAGACTGGAATCTGATTTTGAACAAGAGAAACCTAGCTTGCAGAGGGATAATCTGAGGGTGTCAAACCAGGCTTTGGAAGCCTGTTTGAGGCCATAAATGGCTTTATTCAATTTGCAGACATAAGCAAGTTTGGAAGGGTCTTCAAAACCTGGGGGTTGGGTCATATAGATAGGTGTATTGCTGTCAAGAGACCCATGCAAAAAAGCATTGTCAATATCAATTTGTCTGAGGGGCCATCCTCTGGAAAGGGCTATAGAAATGATGAGTCTGATTGTTTTTGGTTTGATAACTGGATTGAAAACTTCATGGTAGTCAATGCCAGCAAGTTGACTGAACCCCTTTGCCACTAGTCTAGCTTTATGCTTGAGTATGCTACCATCAGAGTTTTTCTTGAGTTTAAATACCTATTTAGAGCCAATGAGGTGTTGATGTGGATTGGGAGGCACCAGATCCCAAGTATGATTGGAGATGAGAGCTTTGTATTCAGATTTCATGGCAGAATGCCAAGATGGAATTTGGATGGCTTGTTTATAGGTATTGGGTTGAGAGGATGATGAGGTGTTATCTGGTATGTGGGTAGTAGATAAAAGAGCAGAGAGATAGGTTTTAGGTTTGAAAATCTCAACTTTGCCCCTGGTGACCATAGGATGATCATTAGTGATATTGGGGGAACAGAAGTAAAGGGCTCATCATTTGTGTTGTGAGGTGGGGAAGGAGTATCCTGAACAGGGATAGGAATATTTGGAGAAGGTTCAGGAGAACTAGGGGATGAAGATGAAGAAGAATCACTGGTAAAAGGAGACTGAGAATCAGTGGGAGAGGAATTAATGGTGGTGTTGTTTAATGTATCTGGGGTTGTTATATGAGGAGGGTTAACTGAATGGCTGAGAGGGCATGTATAAGGTATTATATTCTGGACAGGTGGAGGAATATTAGATGATGAAATGGCAGGGAAAATGTTTTCATTGAAGTTAACATGCCTGTTGAAAATTGTTTTACCATCAGGGAGAAGGAGTTTGTAGCCCTTGTATTGGTTACTATAACCAAGAAAGATGCAAGATAGGGATCTGAAATCCAACTTGCTGGAATTATATGGTCTCATAAAGGGGAAGACTTGGCACCCAAAAACCTTCAAGTAAGAATAATCGGGTTTCTTCCCATAGAGCAGTTGATAAGGTGTTGTAAAATGAATGGGGCTTTGAGGTATTCTGTTGAGCAAATGGACTGAAGTAGCAAAAGCATCATCCCAATATACTTTGCTAAGGCCAGAATGAGAGAGTAGACTGAGGCCAAATTCCACAATATGCCTATGTTTCCTCTCAATAGATCCATTTTGCTCAGGTGTATAAGGGCAGGAGATGTAGTGTTGAATACCACACTGATCAAGAATCTTCTTTATAGGAAAATACTCAGAACCACCATCACTTTGTAGTATCTTTATTTTCCGGTTGAATTGATTTTCAACCTGTGATTTAAAATGCACAAAGGCATGTTGTGTATCTGATTTGGATTTCATAAAATATATCCACACATATCTGGTATAATCATCCAAAAAAGATACATGATAGTTGCTTCCATTAGTAGATGTTATGGGAGCAGGTCCCCACAAGTCTGTATGTATAAGATTTAAAGGTGTTTTAGAATGTGAAGTGCTAACAGGAAAGGGCAATTTGTGAGATTTACCTTGCTGACAGTTGGAACAAAATTCAAATGCATCTTTATTAACATAGGAGATTTTACAAGAGTTCAAAGCTCTTTTAGTGTTAATCAAAGAAGGGTGGCCTAATCTCCTATGCCAAAGTTCAAGACTTTTAGATGACTTAACAGAAGAAATAAAAGAACTACAACTTGTCAACTGGGAATCATTAGAGGAAACACTGATACTAAAAGACTTGGGCTGTGTGGATGCTGTTGTTTGAGTGATCCTGGCAAGCTGGAATGTATAAAGACCCTTGTTAAGTGTGCCTTCCAGAAGGACCTGCCCCGTGGTTGGATCCTTGACAACACAAAAATCAGGGTGAAATTCAAAGAACACCTTATTATCCTTGGAAAATTGACTCACACTAAGTAAGTTTTTAGTGATTTCAGGGACATGTAGAAGGTTTTTGAGATAAAAAGTAGTTGACTGATGGTTGGTTTTAAGGTTAATGCCAGTGACAAGTGACTTACCAGCGTGATTAATGTCAAGAGAAGCACCATTACCCACAGTCAACTTGTTTCCTCCATTATACTCAGAACCAATACTCAAATTGGATAGATCATTAGTCACATGGTGTGTAGCACCTGAATCCGGATACCAAGAAGCCTCAGAAGAGTTATCTGCAGAGCTGTAGTGAGCAGAGGTGTTGGATGAAGGTGAATTACCATTCAGAGATGGCTGATTCCTGTTTTCCCCACTTTGACTCCTCACAAAGTCAGGGTTAAATCTATTGTAGCATTTCTCAGCAGAATGGTTGGAGTAACCACAGATCTGGCAGAAAACCTTCACTCCTCCAGTTGATCTACCACCTCTATTTGATCCTCTGCCCCTGTTACTGTTGCCTCCCCTTCCTCTATTAGCATCAGAACCTCTACCCCTTCCATAGGTGAGGTTTGCATTGGGGAGATTATCAGCACCTGCATTAGCTTCCAATCTACTTTTATAGGTGAGTAGCAATGAGGTAATATCTCTCATAGTGAAAGCATCTCCTTTGGCAGTAACAGTGATGACAACAGGTTCATACTCACTACCGAGACCTCCAAGAACATACATAACTTGATCTATTTCAGATAGCCTCTCACATGCACTGCAAAGTGCATCACAACAAGATTTTACTTTGTTCAGATAGTCTCTCATACTCATACCTCGTTTCTTGAGATTCTGCAACTCCAATCTTTATTGCATCTTCCTCGCAGTGGTTTGACTGGAGAAATTTGTCTCTAGGGTTTCCCAGATTTGCTGTGTTGTGTTGAGCCCAACAACCGAGACAAGGATTGGTTCAGAAAGGGATGAGAGAATCCAGCTGGTGAGTAGTTGATCTTGCCTTTGCTATTTGGCATATTGAGGATTCAGAGTGAAGCTGACTTCATCTTCTCCGGGCAGATACTTTCTTGGCTCCGGTTTTCCTCCATTGATGAAAGGTTCAAGGCCATAGCCTCTGATAGCTGCAAGAACCTGTTGTTTCCAGATTAAAAAATTATTATCATTGAGTTTTATGGACACTAACTGATGATTAAGCTGTATGGGTGCCCAAGAATCTTGATCCTGTGATTCTATCATTGATATCGACATAACAGGAGCTAAGATCTGTTGCCAAAAACAGGCATTTAATGCTCTGATACCATAAAAGGAAAGCTAAATTAAATGCATGAGAAAGTACGGTTTGAGATTTTCTGGAAATGAGATCTCATTCATTCATTGATCGATAAATTACAGCGGCGTTACCAAGACGCTATTTATAGCAACGTCAAACCCTATCCAAACCCTAATAATAAAACGTAAAATAAAAACAAAACATTTCCAGCAGCAGCACGTGAGGAGGAGCGTGTCTTCGAGGGTAGATAGGTAAAAGCACACGTTTAATAAAACGGTGCGTTTTGAGATGATTTAGGTTACTGAATTTGGGGGCGAAATTAGGGCAATGAATTAGGGGAAAATCCCTAATTGCAGCTACGTTTATTAGAGAGTTGATGTTCGCGGTGGCGGCGGCCGCCGTATGCTCCTTCGGCAAGGTGGCGATAGCCGACGAGCCGAAGAACCCCTGAAGCTAAGAAGTATGGACTTGTCCTTAAATTACAAGTTACTAATGATATATACTATATTTTATTCACCGAAGAACCCCTGACGCTAAGAAGTATGGCCTGTCGTTAAATTACATGTTACTAATGATATATATATATATATATATATATATATATATATATATATATATATATATATATATATATATATATATATATATATATATATATATATATATATATATATATATATATATATATATATATATTATTCTACCGAAAGTTTTAATTTGTTAAATTTTAATATTTCATTAAAAAATTTATATTATTTTAAAAATATCTCACTATTTAAATTAAATACAAATTAGTCATTATCTTAATAATTTTTTAATTTTATATTAGAAAAAAACTCATAAGATATCTTATATATTCCAAGGCTGACCCTCAATCCATATGATTTCAGAATTTCGTTTCGGTTTCAGGGTTGTCTATTCCCTGAAAGTTTTAATTTGTTTTTGAAATTCACTAAGAATGTTGTATATTTATATTGGTTTCGACGGATGAGAAAGTGACGAGTGTTTGGTAGTTAGGTTAGGTTAGGTTAGGAAGTGTTTGTAGTTAGAAAGTGTTTAATAGTTAGGTTAGGCTAAGAAGTGTTTGATAGTTATGAAGTGTATGGTAGTTAGAATAGGATAGGAAGTGTTTGGTAGTTAGGTTAGGATTTGTTGGTCGTCAATATCATATTTCTTACTCCTTCGGTCCAAAGACAGTTGTCATACTTCTTTATAATTTTACAAAAAAGTATGAAATTTGTTTTTGTATGGAGGGAGAATTATATTTATATTATTTTTTGAAATAATTTTTTTTTTCAAAATTCACTAAAAATGTTGTATATTTATATTGGCTTCGACGGATGAGAAAGTGATGAGTTTTGATAGTTAGGTTAGGTTAAGTTATGAAGTGTTTGGTAATTAGGTTAGGTTAGGAAGTGTTTGATAGTTAGGTTAGGATTTGTTAAACGTCAATATTATATTTCTTATTATATTTATATTATTTTTTTAAATAATTTATTTTTGAAATTCACTATGAATATTGTATATTTATATTAGTTTCGACGAATGAAAAAGTGACGAGTGTTTGGTGATTAGACGTTTTTGGTGCGTCTCTCGTCAAAATCCGAGGTCAGTTGTAGTTTGACTCGGTATCAATCCAAGGAAACGGAAGAGTAGAGTTTAAGTGAATAACTAGTGTTAGATGCATTTTTCATTATTCTAAATCCTAGGTTCAAGTTCGATTAACAAAGAAAGTAAATAATAACATAAAAGCAATAACTTAAATACTTGAATTGAAAAGACTCGGACGATAATAATCAAACTTAGGAATTAGATTTATATGCCTCTTTTTTCAACCAACACGATTAAACACACGAACGTCAAGTTCCCGGTCAGGTTGCTTAACTCGTAAAAACTACGTTTAATCCACTTAGAGGTTCGCTCCCGATCGGGTTACGATTCTAAGACTATGATAATCATATTTGATCTTCCGGTTAATACAAATCAATTCTTTCGTAAATCATAGCATCATCCGAGTTACAAACTTAGTTAAACATCTTGACAAAATATTTAACAACGATAATCAAAAGAGACATGGTCATGAATTAAAATAAGACAAAGCATTAATAAAAATAACATCAAAGCAATTAGAAATCTAAAAGATTATTACAAGAAGTTTAAATCATGAAAAGAAGCAAAGAAAACTAAAACAAATAATTGAAATCAAGTTTAAAGTTCAAACTAGTAAAAGTAGTGGCCGTAGAACTTCGATCGTGCTTCTCGACTCGTGAACGTTGCCGTTGTCAATGGCTTCGTCCCTGATCCTTTCCCTATGTTCATAAGGCGGAAGTTAGCTTTCCAATGCAAAAAGAATCACTTAAATCGGACTTCAAACGCCGAAGAAACTGCCCCGTAACCGCCGATGTCGCGCCTGTCCAGCCTCGTTCGGCGCCCGCCGATGCATTTCGGCGACCGCCGTTTTGCCCAAAAGTCTTGGCTGAAGATCTGACTTTTTTCGGCCCTTTCGGCGGTCGTCATTTCGTCTCCGGCGACCGCCGTGTTAATTTGGCGCCCGCCATTTTTCCTTTGGCGCCCGCCGTTTTTTATTCTCCAGCCCTTTGCTCGATTTCTTCGACTTTCTCGACATCCAACCTACAAAAAGAACTCGAACAACTCCAACATACCCCGTGAGATCCAACACACACACAAACATCAAACACAACGAAAAGACATGAAAACTAAACAACACAACATACACGCGACACCAAAAACACAAACGAAAAACGCACAAATACTATATAAATCACCCCCCCACGCTCAAATCCTTGCTAGTCCCGAGCAAGGTAAAATCATCCGACAACGTGTTTGCAAAAATTACCTACTTAAACTCACTACGAACCATTTACCAACCACTTGCCATGAACGAGAAAAATGAGAAATGTAATATCATGTCACTCGAGTTCACCTAAACTCTCTCAAAATATCTCACTCGAAAATGAAATGATGTAAATCATGCAAGTCAATAAGATGTCACTTGCATACTCAACAAGAAAGCTCTTTATCTCAAAATGAACATCAATATACAACGAGACATGCATATACACAATATCACTAGAATAATCTCATACTTTGACCAAGGAGAACAAGAATCGGAACAAGATTGCAAACAAGGTAGGCACGGGTAATAGGTGAGAATCGAAAGAATAATAACACAAATAGATCGCTCTCGACAACCTCCTACACCAAATGTACTCACACACTCCCTCCATCACCAAATGTAAATCGTCACAACCCCCCTTTTAACTCCAATATACATCAATGAATACATGCTCTCGGTAGGCTATTATTATTCTTATACTCCCGCTTTTTACTTATTATTTTTCTTATATTTTTTTTTTCTTTTTTTTTTCTTTTTTTCTTTTTGTTATTTGTTTTTTTTATTCCATCCCTCGTCAATTGTTTTCACAATCAAAGAGTATTCGTTTTTTTTATTAGGGAGTAAGCTTCTTTATTATAGCATTTCTTTATACGAGAAAACACGTTACACTTTATCACAATCCCCTATTAACCCCTTCAAAACAATCTAGAATCACACCTTTCAAATTCTCACATCCCTCGTGGAACTCTCGGGTACAAGAAAAGGCACCATGTAGGCTCAAAAGGTTAACTAGGGAGTCCCTCGACAGGCACGATCATTATGGGAATTTTTTTCAAATGTGGAGGTAATCCTAGCAATCTTGAACGTCATTTTCTATTCTCAACCAAGTCAAAGCACTTCATATAACAAGTGATATAACAAACAATCCAACGTGCATTCTCAATCACCAACAAAGTACTCTCATGTTCACAACTCGAGGAAATATATCAATACGCTCCAAAGAAAAATAGGCTCAAAAGCTCACATGTATATATAGCAAGGGAAAAACCCATGAATATCACAACTCATTTTCTCGACACACAACAAGTAGTACAACCAACAAACCAAGTGAGTTCAAGTAAAAACTTAACCAAATCCCATGCAAACACTACCAAATTCAGGACAAATCAAAATTTTGAGCTAAAACAAGTGATTTTTCAACAAAACCAACAAACTCACAAACTAAACAAAAATAACTACACCACACAAAACAAATAAAACACCAACACATATATACAAGACAAAACATAAAAACTAAAAATAAAAAGAAAACTTACCTAGGTCGTGCCGAGCACGACCTTTCTCACATATCGGGTGGTGGGTAGTTTTGGTTCGTGGGCTGCCAAGTAATTCTTGAATCACGATCTCGTTCCTAACCTTTATTCTTGCTCAATTTTATGTCGAGAGCTTGAATTATTTCTCTTCTCACATCAGCCCTTCTTCTTGTCCAGTCGCCAATCCTTGTCGTCTTCTACATGCGACTTACTTTCGAAGTACCTCTTCTTCTTCTCTTCTTCCTTGCCTACTCTTTTCTTTGGAATCAAATGAATCGAAGGCACCCAATCATCCTCCGTTGCTCCCACTTTCGATCCGCTTCCATATAATAGGATGTTATCCGCCTTGACTATATCCTTAAAATCGATTTTCGCCAACAAATTATACAAGTGCTGAAAGTGTTGGTCTTGCTTCTTGTTTATGAGGTTGCTTGGAAACTGAAAAGGCGGATGATATAACTTTTCGAACTCGTGCAACCAGCCCTTTTTCGTTTCATCTTCTGCAACTCTCCTCCTCTTCTTCTTCTCATCCTCTACCTCCTCAGCTTCACTCTTCTCATTTTTCTCCTCTTTAGCAAGGTTATCCTCTTCTTTGTATTCCGGTATTTGCACTTTGATATCCTCAACTTTCTCTGCTCGTAACACCGTAAGAATGGATTATTTAGAGAGCTTTCGACCTCATCTTTTGCTTGTAGCTTCCCAAGTGTCGTAGCTATTTTCCCAAGTTGTTTACTAATGTTTTCCAACACCGCATCAAAGCATCCAATTTTCACTTCAAGGTTGTTCATCCTCAAATAATTTTTTTCCACATACTTCATCATCCATTCCTCGAATTGAGAACTCGAATCATGAGGTTGGTATTGTTGCTCACCCATCATTTGCTGCTCTTCAACCCTTAATGGGGCGTTCATTTGAGGATTCCATACATATGCATCGTATTGCATTCCATACCCTCCTTGCATCATTAGATTTGGCATCATGTACGACACTTTTTGTTGTCCATTCATGTTCGAATATCCATATTATTGAGGATACACCATGTGGGAATACATTTGGAGATGTCCTTCTTCTTGTAGCTCCATGCACACTCAAAGTAGAACGTTAGAAATAACAAGAAAATTACTCTAAACTAAATAAATGAAATATAAAACTAAAACTAACAAACACTTAAAATAAGACTACCTGTTTCCCCGACAACGGCGCCAATTTTGATTAGACGTTTTTGGTGCGTCTCTCGTCAAAATCCGAGGTCAGTTATAGTTTGACTTGGTATCAATCCAAGGAAACGGAAGAGTAGAGTTTAAGTGAATAACTAGTGTTAGATGCATTTTACATTATTCAAAATCCTAGGTTCAAGTTCGATTAACAAAGAAAGTAAATAATAACATGAAAGCAATAACTTAAATACTTGAATTGAAAAGACTCGGACGATAATAATCAAACTTAGGAATTAGATTTATATGTCTCCTTTTTCAACCAACACGATTAAACACACGAACGTCAAGTTCCCGGTCAGGTTGCTTAACTCGTAAAAACTACGTTTAATCCACTTAGAGGTTCTCTCCCGATCGGGTTACGATTCTAAGACTATGATAATCGTATTTGATCTTCCGGTTAATACAAATCAATTCCTTCGTAAATCATACCATCATCCGAGTTACAAACTTAGTTAAACATCTTGACAAAATATTTAACAACGATAATCAAAAGAGACATGGTCATGAATTAAAATAAGACAAAGCATTAATAAAAATAACATCAAAGCAATTAGAAATCTAGAATATTATTACAAGAAGTTTAAATCATGAAAAGAAGCAAAGCAAACTAAAACAAATAATTGAAATCAAGTTTAAAGTTCAAACTAGTAAAAGTAGTGGCCGTAGAACTTCGATCGTGCTTCTCGACTCGTGAACGTTGCCGCTGTCAATGGCTTCGTCCCCGATCTTTTCCCTAAGTTCAGAAGGCGGAAGTTAGCTTTCCAATGCAAAAAGAATCACTTAAATCGGACTTCAAACGCCCAAGAAACTGCCCCGTAACCGCCGATGTCGCGCCTGTCCAGCCTCGTTCGGCGCCCGCCGATGCATTTCGGCGACCGCCATTTCCGTTTCGGCGACCGCCGTTTTTCCCAAAAGTCTTGGCTGAAGATCTGACTTTTTTCGGCCCTTTCGGCGGTCGTCATTTCGTCTCCGGCGACCGCCGTTTTAATTTGGCGACTGCCATTTCTCCTTTGGCGCCCGCCATTTATGATTCTCCAGCCCTTTGCTCGATTTCTTCGACTTTCTCGACATCCGACCTACAAAATGAACTCGAACCACTCCAACATACCCCGTGAGATCCAACACACACACAAACATCAAACACAACGAAAAGACATGAAAACTAAACAACACAACATACACTCGACACCAAAAACACAAACGAAAAACGCACAAATATTATATAAATCATTTGGTAGTTAGGTTAGGTTATGAAGTGTTTGGTAGTTAGGTTAGTTTAGAAAGTGTTTCGTAGTTAGGTTAGGAATTGTTAGACGTCAATATCATATTTTTTATTATATTTATATTATTTTTTAAAATAATTTGTTTTAAAATTCACTAAGACTGTTGTGTATAATTATATTAGCTTCGACGAATGAAAAATGACGTGAGTGTTTGGTAATTGGTAGTTAAGTTAGGTTATGTTATGAAATGTTTGGTATTTAGGTTAGGTTAGGAATTGTTTGGTAGTCAGAAAGTGTTTGGTAGTTAAAGTTAAGTTATGAAGTGTTTGGTAGTTAAGTTAGGATTTGTTACACGTCAATATCATATTTCTTATTATATCTATATTTTTTTAAATAATTTATTTTATAAATTCACTAGAAATGTTGTATATTTATATTGGTTTTGATAAGAGCTGGGACTTGGGTCGGGTCAAGCCAACCCGACCCAGCCCATTGGGTCATCTCATTTATTTGGGTACAACTCGGCCCGACCCGATAAAATTAGGCCATGATTTTCATGACCCAGCCCAGCCCCAGCTGGGCCACCAGGGCATTTTGGCCCGATAATTTTAAATAATTAAATAAATATTTAACTATTAAAAATAATAATAATTATATTTTTAATTATTAAACTTATTAAAAATATAAAAATAAATTAATAAAAAAAATTATCTTGGTACATATAAATAAATATGTATAAAAATGACTATAATATTAATTAAAATTATTAATAAAAAAATATTAAATTAATAAATTAATAAAAAAGAATATTAAAAATTATAAATATAAAAATAAAAATAATTTCGGTCAGCCCAACTCATCGGGCCAAACTCGGGTTTGGCCCATTTGGCCTGTTTGTCCATCGGGCCGGGCAAAAAAGGGCCATGTTTTTTTGGGCTGTGAATTGTGTTTGTGTGGCCCAGCCTGGCCCATTGGTCGGGCCATCCCAGCCGGGCCATCAGGTCGAGCCCAAAGTCACAACTATAGTTTCGACGGAGGAGAAAGTGACGAGAAAGTGACGAGTGTTTGGTAGTAAGGTTAGGTTAGGCAATGTTTGCTAGTTAGAAGGGTTTGTTATAGGTTAGGTTCGGAAGTGTCTGGTAGTTATGTTAGGATTTGTTAGACGTTAATATCATATTTCTTCTTATATTTATATTATTTTTTTAAATAATTTGTTTTTGAAATTTGTTTCACTAAAAAGTGTGTTGTCACGATTTTATTATAAATACCCGTGTGTCGTTCTCAAGAGGAGTAATACGATCGGAGAGTGTAATTAGTTTGGATTGATTGTCGAAAGCATAAAAGAGAGCATAAAGTTCAAGTAGTAACTAAAGGAGATTTTTTCAAGATTAGAGTTTAAATGAGTAAACGGAAATTAAGAAAGCAATAAAAAAAACAATCAAACGAGTTTTTAGCAAGAGAGAACGAGGTTAGGGGAAGGGGTCGTATTAGTTGAAGTTAAGGCCGATTTTCTCCACATGAAAGGGTTGTTAAGTTAAATGTGTCGTCTCTCGTGTCGACCTCGGTTATACCCAATCCGAGATTCAAACCTTGGTCCCCACAAGATTCTCCACGATTTAACTAACAACGGGCTTATTGACCGCAAAGTGCGAATCAATCGAGCCGGCCACGCACAACCGTGATTAGGCCTCGGGGTAGTCGGGGAGGCCAAACTCGTGCTAATGCTGTTGGAGTTGTGTACTTAATGTCTAGATTTAAGTATCGGTAAACTCCCGGTCATAGCATTTAACCTATTTAATTAATAAACAATTATTTGCATTTAATTATTATTAATTAATTATGCAAAATATAGTCCTGGATTTTATACGTTGTAGTTAGTATGGTGTGCATGGGCACACAGAAGATCATACTATCGGTTACTCGTATTTAACCGAACAGTTGCTCACGACCTAGATGGACACGGACTAATCCATCGGTATAGTCGTTGTGTGAGAGAGAAAATAATTTATCTTAATTATTTTATCACACTTGTACACTTGGTGTATTGGGCGGATCGCTTGAGATTTATTGATTAGGATTGCCTTGGATAATCAATTTAAATCTCAGAGTATTTTATTCTTAATCCCCGATATTATTGCGGGTGTGTATATTTAATATAAGTGACTTTGATTTTCCAAAGGAATTAACCGATTTAATTATTAGGTTAATTACCGGTAAAATTGGGTCGCTATATTTTATATACGACATGCCGTGAATACTTGACGGGAAAGTGTATCCCGGAAGGGTTGATAATATCCCCGAGATGAGTTCATAAGGAATTATTGTGTAAACCTCATGAGTGGATTCGTTCCGCACAATAATAAAGGTTGAACGGTACTAGTCTCGGATATAAGAGATGAATATTATTTATTGAGCAATAAATAAATTTATTCATGGATATTTAAATCTTAAATACACGAAATAAATAATACTAACCGGAGAAATATTATTTGATATAATATGGATAAATATTGGGAGTGCAATTTTATTTATATAGTGAAAAATAAATAAAATTAATATTGATAAGGATTAATGGATTTGGGTTGGACCCAATTTAATCTTCAATATTAGAAGCCCAATATTTCATCTCCTTTTGATCCCCTACGTAGCCTATATAAGCACTACATGGTCTTCACTTTTCACAACACAATTTAACCTACGCCAATCATAAAGTCTTGGAGAGTGAAGGAGATCCATAAGAGTTCGATAGATCGTCGCTCACACGACGTTCGGACGAGGTGCGAGGAATACGTAGAAAGATCGCAAGGTCGTTTGATTTCGTTTCTCCGTACAACGAATCGAGGTAATAATCATAAACCCCCTTCATGATTATTTGTGGGTATTAATTGTGATATATACATGAACGCATGATCCGGGAAAACGACGAGCCTCGGGGACGGGGATTCGAGATCCCCGGCGAGGATCGAAGGAGGCGGTCGAACCCTAGGGTTCGGACCGCCGCGACGCGCGACAAGGGGAAGCCCCGGCTGGACGCCGGGGCATGCGATCGACTTCGGTCGATCGCCGGGGATGCCGTGGGCTGGTGCCACGGCGGATCCCCCCGCCCTCATCGCCGCCGGCGCGGGTACGGGAAACCCTCGGCCGAAGCCGAGGGATGCGATCGATCCTTGGATCGATCGCGGGTCAGCTGCGAGGCGACTCGCAGCGACCCCGTGCGTGCTACGGGTTCGCCCGTAGCGGCTCGCACGGGGTGACCCCGTGCGCTGGGGCAGCGAGTCATCGACTCGCTGCGGGGCTGCTGCGAGCAGCCCGGGGATCGCCCGTAGCGATCCCAGCGATCGTCCGAGGACGATCGCGAGCCCCTCGTGATGGAGTAGTATACTTAATGTCTAGATTTGAGTATTCTGAACTCTGTATGCACTTTCATTTACCTATTTATAATAAACATTCATTTGCTTTTAATTATTGTTAATTAAATATATGCAAATCATAGTCCTGGATTTTATACGTTTTAGTTAGTATGGTGCAAGCATGGGCGCACAGAAGATCATACTATCAGTTACTCGTATTTAATCGAACAGTTGCTCACGGCCTAGATGGACACGGACCAATCCATCGGTATAGTCGTTGTGTGAGAGAGAAAATAATTTATCTTAATTATTTTATCACACTTGTACACTTGGTGTATTGAGCGGATCGATTGAGACTCATCAATTAGGATTGCTCGGCGATAATTGATTTGAGACTCAGTGTATTTTATTCTTAATCCTCGATACAATTGCGGGTGTGTATATTTAATATATGTGACTTTGATTTTCCAAAGGAATTGACCGATTTAATTATTGGGTCAATTACCGGTTGAGTTGGGTCACTATATTTTATATATGGCATGCCGTGAATTATTGACAGGACAGTGTATCCCGGAAGGGTTGATAATATCCCCGAGATGAGCTCATAAGGATTTATTATGTAAACCTCGCGAGTGGATTTATTCCGCATAATAAATAAGGTTGAGTGGTACTAGTCTCGGATAAAAGAGATGAATAAATTTATTAAGCAATAAATAAATTTTATTCATGGATATTTATATCTTAAATACACGGAATAAATAAATACTACCGGAGAAATATTATTCGATATAATATGGTTTAATATTGGGAGTGCAATTAATTTATATAGTGGAAAATAAATTAATTAATATTGATAAGGATTAATGGACTTGGGCAGTGGGCTCAATTTAATCTTCAATATTGGAAGCCCAATATTCCACCTCCTTTAGATCCCCTACGTAGCCTATAAAAGCACTACATGGCCTTCATAAATCATAAGACAAGATTATCACACTTGATATTCTAGAGAGTTGAAGGAGATCCATAGGAGTTCGATAGATCGTCGCCCACACGACGTTCGAACGGAGTGCAAGGAATACGTGGGAAGATTCAAAGGTCATCTTGATTTCGTTTCTCCGAACAAAGAATCGAAGGTAAAATCTAAACGCGCTTTATTATTTGTTTTGATTCGATTATTGAGAATACCGTAGAACGCAAGATCCGAAGTTCGGACCCGGAGTAGACGGACGAACACGCGGTGGTGGCGAAGCCACCGGACCGCGTGAACCGCCCGCCTAGGGTTCGACGGGCATGGAGGATCGACCCTCGGCTGGGCCGAGGGCGTGCGGTCGATCACGCCGATCGACCGCTGGGGCGCGGGCTGGTGCCGCACCCCACCCCACCTCGACGGTGGGGACCTCCAGACGGCGGCGGGTCGCCGGACCCGCCGCGGGGGGCTGCTGGGCAGCCCCGGCCGATCGCGCTAGGCGCGATCCCTTTCGATCGCGTGACCCGGCTCGCGGGGGTTTCGGGTGGGGGCGGATGGCGCGCCTTCGGGCGCGTGATCTCCAAAGCCCGGACTCCGGCGGATGAGTCGGCGTTCGTGTGATTTCCGGCGAAGGGTTCGTTCGGGTTATCGGTTCCGCAATTTTGATAACCCGGGATATCGAATTCCAACAACTGGTATCAGAGCGTGGTTTACGTTCGCGGTATTTTCGATAAAATTGTTCTACCTTGCAGGGATTCCGACTATTATGGCTTAATTTATTATTTGTTTAATTTATTTTGTCATGAATGTTGGATTGATTAAACTCTCGGACATGTCGAGATTCGTTTTTGGTGGTGAATGCTTGTAATAGTAAAAAATTCGGGGGTTGACCGAATTTAGGATTTATTATTACGTTCTACGTTTTTCCGGAAATTGTATAGGGTCGATTTCATGTATAGAATCGATACCGGATAGTGTAAAATTTATTTTGTAATTTATTTTGCGTTGGATCGATGCCGAAACGACCGCCGGAAAAGACGCGTGACGAAGGAGATGATCGAGAGGGAGGAGGGCTCGGATCGACCATCCCCATGGTCGATCCCACGAGGACGATCGACCCCAAGCCGAGGAGGGCTGCCCGCGGGAGCTCCGGCCACGCCAGCCACCAAGGGAGGTGGCGCGTGGGCTGGACGGAGACGGCTCGGTGGCGGCGGTCGATGGGTGGCGCGGGGATCCCCACCCCGTGCTATCCCCGTCCGGATATTTACTTTCCTAATTGGTTCGGGTTTTTCCTATTTGAGAAATCCTATTTTAGGAAGACTAATGGATTAGGAAAAGAATCAATTTGAAATTAATTAGGATTCTTAATTGATTATTTTTATTTTATGGAAATATTCATGGATTAGGAAACTAATTAATATGGAAAGTAGAAGAGTCCTAATTATTTTATTTCTTTATTTCATTATGGATATCATCTAGAATATTCCAAGATTATCTTGGATGGATTATTCTAGAGATTTAATGAAGTGGAAAAAGAAAATAAAATAAATAAAATATTAATAATATTTAATTTTATTTTTGATATATTCGATTGTCTTAATTTTCGAATTAAGTAACTTTTGGATTAATTGAAAATAAATAAATTTAAATATTGGATATTAATATTCTCGTCACATGGAGCATTCAAGAAACGAAGACTGAAGACTAGAAGATGCGTACGGGGATGGAGTAAAGCCATAATAGTCGGAAAATAATATTCTAGTAATTATTTTGACTATGTGATAATATTATGTGCTTTATTACATGTATGCATGCTATGTGTGTTTATTTTATGCACTAGATAGCGTATCCCTTTATTGTAAAAAGCTAAGTGGGAGAGGGTATGGAAACATACCCATGGTCTCCATTACTGCTCTCTTGGTGACTTTTATAAACTTTTGGAGTTTATATAGATAAGTCATTGGAGGAGAGTTCTTGTAATTCCTCTTACAAGAGACATTGATTGAGTTTATCAAACAATGCCTAATTTGTCTTTCCAAAGCTGATTTCAAGTCGACTCATTCTCACCCCGGGGAGTGGAATGGAGCCAGAGCCACTTGGTCATGTATAGAGGACACAAATTAGAGACCTTCGTACCATTCTTTGATAGATGGATCGATTGTCTGCTCGGCTCCCTCATTTATGAGAGATAGGGTCGTTCGCATGGTGAATCACTGGTTAGAAACTTCGAGTTTCACTTATGATTCTCCACGTCTTGATTTACGAGATTGAATGGATCTAGTAATTGGATTTCAATTATATAAATCTTTTGGTATAGTAAACGTCCACACGAACGTGGCTTGCTATACTGAATGGGATTTTAGAATAATTGATGTAGACAGTTATAGGGAATTGTGAAGAGTTGCGAGTTGTCGTAAACGTCCACACGAACGTGGCTTGCGGTGACATAACAGTTCTAAGCGATTCACCTTAGTACTGAGTAATGGTTTACACTTAGATACGCGTTATAGTATTCCTCCCAACGAGGTTACGCTATAAGTGATGTATGACCGAAGTAAAATCTAATCGCTAAATCATTTGGGTGGGTAAACGTCCACACGAACGTGGCTTGCCTTATCTGATGGGATTTTAGATGTGATTAGTGATTTAATGATATTATTTGAGGGAGATAATATCGGATATTAAATTGTTTGTTTGTTTTATGTGCTTATAGGTTAAGAATGACTGTAACCCCACTTTGTGATATACTTAAGGATGAAAACTCACCGGTTCCATATGGTGATGATTGGGAACGAAATCTGGACATTGTTCAGACTGTTGAGCTTTCCGAATCCACTGTTGTCCCAACTGATGAGGACATTCGAAATGACCTCAGGATGATGTTGAGACATAGCGTGGAAGCCGGACAAGAGGTGATTAACATACTCACAGAGTTCTCTCTCAATGAGTCCCTTAAAAAGGATTCGGCGAAAGCGGAGTTTGTGCGTAGGTTGAGAAAATCACAAGCTTTTGTGGCAAGGCTAGAGGAAAAGCGTGCAAAGAAACCCAGTGGTTTAAAGCCACGGATTGGGAAAGGCAAGCCTCTGGGCAAGTGCTTTCGATGCAAGCAGTTTGGGCACTGGAGGTCTGATTGTCCTCTCATCAAAGGTACGAAATTTTCCTTAGTCACTGAAACATTGTCAGCGGTGATATCTACCAGCACCTGGTGTGTAGATACGGGTGCCACTGACCATGTCTGCAATTCATTGCAGGGGTTCCAGGAAACCCGGAGACTTAGAGAGGGAGAGATCGTGGTCTACATGGGCAATGCCGCAAAGGTGGCGGCTGTTGCAGTGGGAGACGTTCACTTACGCTTTAGTAGTGATAGGGTTTTAGTTTTACAAAATTGTCTTTATGTACCGAATTTTAGAAAGAATTTGATTTCAGTTTCTAAGTTAATTCTGAATGGATATTCTGTTTCTTTTGATCACTCGGTGGTCATAAGAAGAAATAGTGAGATTGTCTGTTCTGGTACATTGGTGGACGATTTGTATATTCTAAATCCTGAGTCTAACACGATGCAACTAACCGAGAGTAATAACACATCTACGAACACCAATAAGAGAAAGGAACCTTCTAAAATGAATCAATTATACTTGTGGCATCTAAGGCTAGGTCATATTAATTCGAATAGAATTCAAAGGTTGAAAGCTGATGGTCTCATTAGCGGCATAGAAGGAGAGGACCTTCCAACCTGCGAATCCTGTTTGGAGGGTAAAATGACCAAGCGTTCTTTTTCTGGTAAAGGACATAGAGCTGAACAAGTATTGGATTTGATTCACTCTGATGTATGCGGACCTATGTCTACTCAGGCAAGGGGAGGGTACGAGTACTTCATCACTTTCACTGATGATTACTCAAGGTATGGATTTGTGTACTTGATGCGCCGCAAGAGAGAATCCTTTGACAAGTTCAAGGAGTTCAAGGCTTTTGTGGAGAACCTTCAAAGTAAATCCATTAAATGCCTGCGATCTGATCGCGGAGGCGAGTACCTGTCTGGAGAATTCAAGGCATACTTAGTAGAGAATGGGATTGATTCCCAGTTGACATCACCATATACTCCCCAGCAGAATGGTGTGTCGGAAAGAAGGAATAGGAATCTTATGGAAATGGTACGTTCAATGATGAGTTACTCGGACTTACCTACTATGTTCTGGGGACATGCCTTGGAAACAGCGGCGTATATTCTCAACATGGTTCCAACGAAAACGGTACCCACAACACCCATGGAAAGGTGGAGCGGGCGCAAGCCTAGCCTCAGGCACCTTCGGATCTGGGGATGTCCAGCACATGTGTTGCGACAAGGGGCCGATAAGTTAGAACCTAGATCAGAATTACGGTTGTTTGTAGGATACCCGAAAGGAACTAAAGGTGGCATGTTCTATAGTCCTACGGACCAGAAGATCGTTATAAGTACTAACGCTCGGTTCTTAGAGGAAGACTATGTCATGGACCACAAGCCCATGAGTGACATAATACTTGATGAGTTAAGGGGTGACAAGGAAGACTCAGATACAGCCGAACCGAGTGTAGATACACCACTAGAACCTGCACCTAATACTGTCACTGTTGATACACCGGAACGCCGTCGTAGTGGGAGGGTTGTCAAACAACCGGACAGATGGATTGGACTGGGTGAGTCTTCGGACTCGGCACCCGGAGTTCATGAAGTTGATCTCTGGACCTATGATGAGGCGGTACAAGATATAGATGCGCCTTCTTGGAAGAAAGCAATGAAATCCGAAATAGAATCTATGGATTCTAATAAGGTCTGGGATCTTGTAGAACCACCAAGCGGCGTAAAGCCAATTGGGTGTAAGTGGGTCTACAAGAGAAAGAGAGGATCTGACGGAAAGGTTGAAACCTTTAAAGCTCGGCTTGTTGCGAAAGGATATACTCAGAAAGAGGGAATCGATTATGAGGAGACCTTCTCGCCGGTAGCCAAGATAAAGTCGATCCGGATTCTCTTATCCATAGCAGCTCATATGGATTATGAGGTGTGGCAAATGGACGTCAAGACAGCTTTCCTTAATGGAAGTCTTGACGAGACGATTTATATGAAACAACCAGAAGGATTCATTGCTAAGGGGCGAGATCATCTAGTGTGCAAGCTTAATCGATCCATTTATGGATTGAAACAAGCCTCGCGATCGTGGAACCTGCGGTTTGATGAAGTAGTCCAATCTTTTGGATTCATTCAAAGCATGGACGAATCGTGTGTGTATTGGAAACGTGATGGAAAGAAAGTGGTGTTCCTCGTGCTTTATGTAGACGACATACTTCTCATTGGCAACAGTGTAAAGATGTTATCAGACATAAAGGGATGGTTGTCTAGACAATTCGATATGAAAGATTTGGGAGAAGTCGGACATGTTCTAGGGATCAAAGTTATAAGGGATCGCCGGAGTAGAACATTGTACCTATCCCAGCAATCTTACATAGACACGATTCTGGCTCGTTTTAACATGCAAGATTCCAAGAAGGGTGATCTACCCTTCAGCAAAGGAACTTATCTTTCTAAGGAGATGTGTCCTCAGACACAAAAGGAGAAAGATGAAATGAAAGCAGTTCCCTACGCTTCGGCTGTGGGAAGCTTGATGTATGCAATGTTATGCACGAGGCCTGATATCTGCTATGCTGTTGGCGTAGTAGCGAGATATCAGAGTAACCCTGGAAGGGCTCATTGGACTGCCGTAAAGAGCATTTTCAAGTATTTGCGAAATACTAGGGATTATGTTCTGAGTTACGGGGCAGACAATCTGATTCCCTTGGGTTATACGGATTCGGATTTCCAAGCTGATAAGGACCGGCGAAAGTCGACATCAGGCTATGTGTACACTTTGGGAGGTGGAGCCGTATCATGGAGGAGTGTTAAGCAAAAGTGCATTTCAGACTCTACCATGGAAGCTGAATATGTTGCAGCCTCAGAGGCAGCGAAAGAGTCAGTATGGTTCCTTAATTTCCTCCAGGACTTAGATGTGATTCCGAGTTTGCCCAAAGCTATGACAATTTATTGTGACAATAGCGGTGCAGTGGCAAACAGTAAGGAACCACGGTCCCATAGTGCTACGAAACACATAGAGCGCAAGTACCACCTGATTCGAGACATCGTCAAGAGGGGCGATGCGATAGTCACCAAGATAGCTTCAGAGGACAACCTAGCGGACCCTTTCACCAAGATACTTCCTAGCGAAGTATATTACAAGCACTTGGAGGGTTTGGGAGTCAGAAGTTTGGAGGATAAGACTAGACCTTAGTATAAGTGGGAGATTGATGGAGTAGTATACTTAATGTCTAGATTTGAGTATTCTGAACTCTGTATGCACTTTCATTTACCTATTTATAATAAACATTCATTTGCTTTTAATTATTGTTAATTAAATATATGCAAATCATAGTCCTGGATTTTATACGTTTTAGTTAGTATGGTGCAAGCATGGGCGCACAGAAGATCATACTATCAGTTACTCGTATTTAATCGAACAGTTGCTCACGACCTAGATGGACACGGACCAATCCATCGGTATAGTCGTTGTGTGAGAGAGAAAATAATTTATCTTAATTATTTTATCACACTTGTACACTTGGTGTATTGAGCGGATCGATTGAGACTCATCAATTAGGATTGCTCGGCGATAATTGATTTGAGACTCAGTGTATTTTATTCTTAATCCTCGATACAATTGCGGGTGTGTATATTTAATATATGTGACTTTGATTTTCCAAAGGAATTGACCGATTTAATTATTGGGTCAATTACCGGTTGAGTTGGGTCACTATATTTTATATATGGCATGCCGTGAATTATTGACAGGACAGTGTATCCCGGAAGGGTTGATAATATCCCCGAGATGAGCTCATAAGGATTTATTATGTAAACCTCGCGAGTGGATTTATTCCGCATAATAAATAAGGTTGAGTGGTACTAGTCTCGGATAAAAGAGATGAATAAATTTATTAAGCAATAAATAAATTTTATTCATGGATATTTATATCTTAAATACACGGAATAAATAAATACTACCGGAGAAATATTATTCGATATAATATGGTTTAATATTGGGAGTGCAATTAATTTATATAGTGGAAAATAAATTAATTAATATTGATAAGGATTAATGGACTTGGGCAGTGGGCTCAATTTAATCTTCAATATTGGAAGCCCAATATTCCACCTCCTTTAGATCCCCTACGTAGCCTATAAAAGCACTACATGGCCTTCATAAATCATAAGACAAGATTATCACACTTGATATTCTAGAGAGTTGAAGGAGATCCATAGGAGTTCGATAGATCGTCGCCCACCCGACGTTCGAACGGAGTGCAAGGAATACGTGGGAAGATTCAAAGGTCATCTTGATTTCGTTTCTCCGAACAACGAATCGAAGGTAAAATCTAAACGCGCTTTATTATTTGTTTTGATTCGATTATTGAGAATACCGTAGAACGCAAGATCCGAAGTTCGGACCCGGAGTAGACGGACGAACACGCGGTGGTGGCGAAGCCACCAGACCGCGTGAACCGCCCGCCTAGGGTTCGACGGGCATGGAGGATCGACCCTCGGCTGGGCCGAGGGCGTGCGGTCGATCACGCCGATCGACCGCTGCGGCGCGGGCTGGTGCCGCACCCCACCCCACCTCGACGGTGGGGACCTCCAGACGGCGGCGGGTCGCCGGACCCGCCGCGGGGGGCTGCTGGGCAGCCCCGGCCGATCGCGCTAGGCGCGATCCCTTTCGATCGCGTGACCCGGCTCGCGGGGGTTTCGGGTGGGGGCGGATGGCGCGCCTTCGGGCGCGTGATCTCCAAAGCCCGGACTCCGGCGGATGAGTCGGCGTTCGTGTGATTTCCGGCGAAGGGTTCGTTCGGGTTATCGGTTCCGCAATTTTGATAACCCGGGATATCGAATTCCAACACCTCGCGGGGGCTCGGCTGGGTGCACGCGGCCTTCGGGCCTCGCTGGGCATTCGGTCGGGCCCCGGCTCGTGAGATGGTTCGCGTTCGGGTCTTCCGGCGATCTAGGGTTTTCGGTCGGGTTATCGGTTCCGCATAATTTTTGATAGCCCGGGACATCGAATCCCAGCAACTGGTATCAGAGCGTTTGGTTTCGTGTTCATGTATGTATTCGATTATGGTTCTACCTTGCAGGTTTTCCGGCTATCATGGTTGATTTAATTATTTCTTAATTAATTATCATGATTATTATTAAACTCTCGGACATGTCGAGATTCGTTTTATGTGGTTGAATGTTTGTAATAGTAAAAATTCGGGGGTTGACCGAATTTAGGATTTATTATTACGTTCTTTATTTTCCGGAAAATGTATAGGGTCGATTTCATGTATAGAATCGATACCGGATAGTGTAATTTAAATTTTGTAATTTATTAATGTTGGTTCGATGTTGGAACGATCGCCGGAAGACGAAGACGAGTGACGAAGACGAAGGGGACGAAAAACCGGGGAGTCGATCAACCCCATGATCGACCCCATGACCGAAGCCATGGGGAGGGGTCGATCGCCCCTCGGCTGGGGCTGCCGCCGGCGGTGGTGGCCGGCCAGCTGGGGTGGCGGCGGCGGTTCCCTCTTCTGGTGGTGGCGGCGGTCGATGGTGGTGGTGGTATGGGGATCTCCCAACCCATGCCACTTCTACCAAGATTCACTTTCCTAAAAGGTTAATTCGGTTTTCCTATTTGGGTGTTCTCCTTTTGGAAACTCTCATGGATTAGGAAAAGAATTAATTGGAATTAATTTTATTCCTATTGTTTTATTTCCTTTATGGAGATAATCATGGATTAGGAATTTAATTGATTTAGTATTAATTTATTTCCTATTTGATTATTCCTATTTTTGGGAATTTTCATTAGATGGAAATTAATTGAAAATGGAAAGTAGAAGAGTCCTAATTTATTTTATTTCCTTGTTCTATTATAGATGTCTTCTAGAATATTCCAAGTTTTACTTGGATAGATTATTCTAGAAGATTTAATAGAATTAGATAGGAAAATAAATAAATAAAAATATTAATAATATTTAATTTTATTTTTGATATATTCAATTGACTTAATTTTCGAATTAAGTAACTTTTGGATTAATTGAAAATAAATAGATTTAAATATTGGAGATTAATATTCTCGTCACATGGAGCATTCAAGAAACGAAGACTGAAGACTAGAAGATGCATATGAAGATGGAATAAAGCCATGATAGTCGGGAAAATAATTTTCTAGCATTATTTTGACTATGTGATACTATGTGCTTTATTGCTTATATGCATGCTATATGTGTTTATTTTATGCACTAGATAGCGTATCCCTTTATTGTAAAAAAAACTAAGTGGGAGAGGGGATGGAAACATTCCCATGGTCTCCATCGCTGTTCTCTTGGTGACTCTTATGGACTTTCGAAGTTCGTATAGACGAGCCATTGGAGGAGAATTCTTGTAATTCCTTTTACAAGAAACATTGATCAAGTTTATCAAACAATGCCTAATTTGTCTTTCTGAAACTGACTTCAAGTCGACTCATTCTCACCCCGGGGAGTGGAATGGAGCCAAAGCCACTTGGTCATGTGGATGACACAAATTAGAGACCTTCGTACCATTCTTTGATAGATGGATCGATTGTCTGCTCGGCTCCCTCATTTATGAGAGATAGGGTCTTTCGCATGGTGAATCACTGGTTAGAAACTTCGAGTTTCACTTATGATTCTCCGCGTCTTGATTTACAACATCAAATGGTTCAAGTAATTGGATTTCAATTATATAAATCTTTTGATGTAGTAAACGTCCACACGAACGTGGCTTGCTATACTGAATGGGATTTTAGAATAATTGATGTAGACAGTTATAGGAAATTGTGAGGGATTGCGAGTTATCGTAAACGTCCACACGAACGTGGCTTGCGGTGACGTAACAATTTTAAACGATTCGCCTTAGTACTGAGTGATGGTTTACACTTAGGTACGCTTTGTAGTATTCTTCCCAACGAAGTAACGCTATAATGATGTACGACCGAAGCAAAACTAAGTTGCTAAATCATTTGGGTGGGTAAACGTCCACACGAACGTGGCTTGCCTTACCTGATGGGATTTTAGACGCAATTAGTAATTTAATGATATTATTTGAGGGAGATAATTTCGAACATTAAATTGTTTGTTTGTTTACATGTGCTTATAGATTTAGAGAATAGTTATGAATCCACTTTCTATGATACTCAAGGAACAAAAACTCACTGGTCAAAACTACATTGATTGGAAGAGAAATTTAGACATTGTCCTGACTGCTGAAGAGTACAAATTTGTACTCTATGAGCAATGCCCTGCTGAACCCACGGCCGCCTCAATTGATGAGGAAAAAGAAGCATATCGGAAGTGGAAAAAGGCTGATGAAATGGCTAGGTGCTATATTTTGGCTTCTATGTCAAATGTACTCCAAACCCAGCATCAGTCGATGAACACTGCCGAGGATATGTTATTTAACCTCAAGGAGATGTTTGGGCATAATGACCGTGCGGGTAGGCAAGAAGCCATGAGAGTCCTCATGTCGACTACTCAGTCTGAAGGAACGCCCGTTGAGGAGCACGTTCTCAAGATGATGAGTCTGTTGAATGAATTGGAGGTCCTAGGAGCTATGATTACATCATACTCCAGTCTCTGACCCCTAGTTTTGAGCAGTTTCGTATGAGCTATAATATGGGTAAACTATCTTATACTCTTGCGCAACTCCTGACTGAACTAAAGGTGGCAGAGGGGATCTACAAGAAGGGCAAGTCTCAAGCGCTTGTAGCTACCAAGTCCAAAAGCTTGAAAGCTGTTGGAGGTAGGGGCAAGAAAAGGAAGCAAGCCTTAAAACCCAGTGGTGCCAAGAGGAATGGACCACGAGTGGGGGCTAGTAAGCCAAAGGGCAAGTGCTTCCGATGCAACAAGTCTGGACACTGGAAGTCTGAATGTCCTCTCAGAGGTACGAATTTTTCTTTAGTCGTAAAAACATAGTCAGCGGTATTATCTACCAGAATTCTGGTGTGTAGATATGGAACCACTGACGGTATGTGCATTGTTTTAAATGCAGGGGTTCCAGAAAACCCGGCGACTTAGAGAAGAAGAGTTCGAGTCTACATGGGCGAAGCTGTTGGGGTAGCAACGGTTGCAGTGGAAGACTTTTATCTGTTTTAGGATTTCATTTTAAGTTATTGCTTTATGTACCCCCTTTATTTTGAAAAAGAACTTTTGTTCTGGTTTTCTTTATTAATGAATGGATATTTATTTCTTTAATCATTGAGTGATTTAGATAAGAAATAATGGTGTTATCTATTCTGGTACATTAGATAGCAATATATGAATGATGAATCCTTAGTCTACCACGATGCAAAAAACCGTTATGTATAACTTGTTTTACTTATTAGATGTATTCTCTTATCAATCATTATACTTGTGAATTCTTGAACTTAGTAGTATCTATTCAAAAGGTCGAAATTGATTTGATCAATTATAGTTGGAGGAATGGACCTCCCGACCTGAGAATCGATCTTGAAAGATGATACAACTTAGTTAACCTTTCTGGATAAAGGATGGAATTCGGACAAGTATTGAAAATGATTTGTGATTAATGCGGTGACATGTGTAATTAGAGAGGTACGAGTCATTCTTTCAAGAATACTCGAAGATGGATTAGAATACTTGATGTGCCATAAAAGCAAAGTGTTTTTCAACACAAAGCCATTATGGGGATCCTTCAAAGTATATCCATTGGAAGCATGCGACTTGTTCGCGGAGGCTATCACCTATCTGAATAACACATAGCATAAATCAAAGATTGAGATTAAGTCTCAAACGACTACACCATACACTGATGTGTAGACATGGTGTGTCAGGAATAAGAAATGGAATTCTAATAGTAAAAGGACAAGTTTGCTCGGAACTACCTATGTTCTATGGATACAACGGCACATTCATGTGATTGTAGAATATCCTAGAAGAACAAGTATTTGTATGTTCAATAGTACTACGAACCAGAAGGGTGTCCTCGCCCGGTTCTTAGAGGAAGACTATTAGATGAACTACAATGCCCTAGCTGACAAAGTACTTCAAGATGAGGAAAGGAAAGACTGAGAACCAGCCTGACCGAGTAGTAGTGCACCACTAACTGCACCTAATGTTATTACTATTATACACCGGAATGCCGTCGCAGTGGGAGGTTGTTAAGCAACCAGAGATGTTCATAAGACTGGAGGAGTTTTGAACTCTGGATCTAGTAGACATGAAATCGATCCCTAGTTCTGCATAGGAGGCAGTACTAATCTAAATGTGCCTACTTGGATAGCAATAACTATTATTGTTAAGAGGCAAGATCATTTAGAAGTACAAGCTTGGTGAATCCATTTATGGATTATCACAAAGTTGTGGAACTTGCAAAGGAAAGGAGAGGTGTGTTAGAGAAGTAATGGAAACAAGGTGGTGTTTCTCGGAATTTTGTGTAGATAACACTTCATCGTTGGCAACAATGTAAAAGTGTTGTCAGACATAAAATAAGAGGTTGTCTGAATAAATCGAAATATGAGATTAAGATGAAGTTGGATCATGTTCTTAGAAATCTTTCGATCTCTAGATAAGAACATTTGTACTTCTCTTAAGATATGTTTTACGATTATGGTTTGTTTTAAACATGCACAATTCTGAGAAAGGTTATTGCCTTTCGGGAACAGAATACATCTATCTAAAGGTATGTGTTTCGAACGCATAAAGGAGATAGATATAGACAAAGCAGTTTCCTGCACTTCGAGTGTAGAAAGCTTTGTAGATGCAATGTTGAAAAACAAGAACCTGATATCAACTATGCGGTTAGCGTAGTGGGAGGATATCAAAAGTAATCTGGATAAGAGATATTCGAATGCTGTAAAAGTACTTGAAGTACTGGGTTACTAAGCAAAACGAAATCGTCTTAGATTACAGTTTCTCAGATCCAAAATCAGAGAAAGACCAGTGTAAGTCGATATCAGGCTATGTGTTCACTTTTAGAAGAGGTGGAACCTAAGGATGAAAGAGTGATAAGCGTGATGCTTCTCGGACCCTATCATAAACCAAATAGCAGCCTCAAAGGCAGCGGAAGTTTTTGGTTAGGTTCCGGAATGACCTCTGAACTTGGATATGATTCTTGGTTCACCAAAGGCTATTTATATAGCGGTGCATGGTAAACTGGAAGAAGTCATAAGTTCAAAAGATGATGACAACACATAGAGCAAGTACCACCTGATTCGAGTCATCGTCTAGGGAGACGACGCAGTAGTCACCAAGATAACTTCAGAGCGGCAACCTAGATTGCTCATTCACATAATACTTCTGGGAAGTATAACTTAAGCACGTGATGAGTATGGGAGTCGGGAGTTTGGAGGAAATGACTAGACCTTAGTACAAGTGGGAGATTGTTGGAGTTGTGTACTTAATGTCTAGATTTAAGTATCGGTAAACTCCCGGTCATAGCATTTAACCTATTTAATTAATAAACAATTATTTGCATTTAATTATTATTAATTAATTATGCAAAATATAGTCCTGGATTTTATACGTTGTAGTTAGTATGGTGTGCATGGGCACACAGAAGATCATACTATCGGTTACTCGTATTTAATGGAACAGTTGCTCACGACCTAGATGGACACGGACTAATCCATCGGTATAGTCGTTGTGTGAGAGAGAAAATAATTTATCTTAATTATTTTATCACACTTGTACACTTGGTGTATTGGGCGGATCGCTTGAAATTTATTGATTATGATTGCCTTGGATAATCAATTTAAATCTCAGAGTATTTTATTCTTAATCCCCGATATTATTGCGGGTGTGTATATTTAATATAAGTGACTTTGATTTTCCAAAGGAATTAACCGATTTAATTATTGGGTTAATTACCGGTAAAATTGGGTCGCTATATTTTATATACGACATGCCGTGAATACTTGACGGGAAAGTGTATCCCGGAAGGGTTGATAATATCCCCGAGATGAGTTCATAAGGAATTATTGTGTAAACCTCATGAGTGGATTCGTTCCGCACCCGCACAATAATAAAGGTTGAACGGTACTAGTCTCGGATATAAAAGATGAATATTATTTATTGAGCAATAAATAAATTTATTCATGGATATTTAAATCTTAAATACACGGAATAAATAATACTAACCGGAGAAATATTATTTGATATAATATAGATAAATATTGGGAGTGCAATTTTATTTATATAGTGGAAAATAAATAAAATTAATATTGATAAGGATTAATGGATTTGGGTTGGACCCAATTTAATCTTCAATATTAGAAGCCCAATATTTCATCTCCTTTTGATCCCCTACGTAGCCTATATAAGCACTACATGGTCTTCACATTTCACAACACAATTTAACCTACGCCAATCATAAAGTCTTGGAGAGTGAAGGAGATCCATAGGAGTTCGATAGATCGTCGCCCACACGATGTTCGGACGAGGTGCGAGGAATACGTAGGAAGATCGCAAGGTCGTTTGATTTCGTTTCTCCGTACAACGAATCGAGGTAATAATCATAAACCCCCTTCATGATTATTTGTGCGTATTAATTGTGATATATACATGAACGCATGATCCGGGAAAACGACGAGCCTCGGGGACGGGGATTCGAGATCCCCGGCGAGGATCGAAGGAGGCGGTCGAACCCTAGGGTTCGAACCGCCGCGACGCGCGACAAGGGAAAGCCCCGGCTGGACGCCGGGGCATGCGATCGACTTCGGTCGATCGCCGGGGATGCCGTGGGCTGGTGCCACGGCGGATCCCCCCGCCCTCATCGCCGCCGGCGCGGGTACGGGAAACCCTCGGCCGAAGCCGAGGGATGCGATAGATCCTTGGATCGATCGCGGGTCAGCTGCGAGGCGACTCGCAGCGACCCCGTGCGTGCTATGGGTTCGCCCGTAGCGGCTCGCACGGGGTGACCCCGTGCGCTGGGGCAGCGAGTCATCGACTCGCTGCGGGGCTGCTGCGAGCAGCCCGGGGATCGCCCGTAGCGATCCCAGCGATCGTCCGAGGACGATCGCGAGCCCCTCGCGGGGGCTCGGCTGGGTGCACGCGGCCTTCGGGCCTCGCTGGGCATTCGGTCGGGCCCCGGCTCGTGAGATGGTTCGCGTTCGGGTCTTCCGGCGATCTAGGGTTTTCGGTCGGGTTATCGGTTCCGCATAATTTTTGATAGCCCGGGACATCGAATCCCATCAAAAGCAACGAGTCTACCATTTAGAGGGGACTTGGTCCGTCTCCCCCTCGATAAAAATACCGCCTACCCCGGTTTTCATGCTAGAACCCGAGCCTACACAACAAATAATACTAACCCACCCCTAACAAAAGATTTAGCCAAGCAACATCATCATATCCATGAAAATATCAAACAACAAACTCATAGACAAGCAAAGCATAAACATATATTTCATAATTAGTCGAAACTGAAAATAAGTTATACCATAACGATCCTCGGATGACCACGAATATCGTTTACACTTGAGTCGAATGATCCCAAACCCAATGGATGATGAACTACAAGAGCCAAAATATTCAAAACCTTGCTAAATCCTAGAGAGAGAAAATAAAATGGTGTGTGTTGTGTGTGTTAGGTGAGGGTGATGGAGAGTGTGTCCCCTCTTGTCTTCTTGTGCAAGCCTTCTCTTATGCCATCCAAATCTCCACTTGAATTGACCAAAACGCCCCTAAAATTAAGCTCCAAATGAAAAGTCAAACCCGGTCAACGCCTAGAGACTTCTTCTCCGTTTCTTCGATTTTCTCGTTCCTTTGCATGTATTTCACTCGTATTTGCTCCCGTCTCACCTACACTTGTCCGAACATAAAATAAATCAAAAGAAGTGAAAAACACAAATAACTACATAAACAAGAACACAAAAATAACCAAAAATCACATACATAAACATCACAAAAACGTGCAAAACAAACTTCACTAAGAATGTTGTATATTTGTATTGGCTTCGACACATGAGAAAGTGAAAGTGTTTGATAGTTATGTTAAGTTATGAAGTGTTTGGTAGTTAGGAAGTGTTTGATAGTTTGTTTAAGATTTGTTAAACGTCAATATCATATTTCTTATTATATCAATGGATATTTATAGTTTACTACCTGACTTTTAGACTTTATTCTACTTTCTTACCTGACCTTCAAAATGTCTCCGATTAGTGACTGAACTTTGAGAATTTTGCACAATACTATACGTGGAAAGCTGAAAGAGAATATTCTTGCGAATATTCCGAGCATATGCATATCATGTGATTGTGTGAAGGTTAATTTTGTCTTTTCAATTTTTAATGTTTTTAAAACAATATATATATATATATATATATATATATATATATATATATATATATATATATATATATATATATATATATTAAAAAAACACCAGAAAAACCTCAATTCATCTTCTTCCTCTACCGATTCTAGATTTTTCATCTTTAAAACATTTTCCAAAAAATTCAATATGAAAAGACACATCCAAATTAGAAACTCAAAAATCAAAACACATGTTCTTCAAAATTATTCTATTCTTTCTCTCTCTCTCTCCACAATATATAATTTTCAATTTCCCCGAAATTAAAAACACAAGATTCAGCTTGGTTACTCCTCCGACAACGTCGAACTCTGTCGTCAACTCAACATGTGATTGAGATATGAAGATCACCGTGTCTTCTACGCCTTGTTCGAGAGCCTGAAATTGAGGAGGCTTTTTTCTAATGTGTCGAAATCGCTCTGCATCGGGGCACGGGTCAAACAGTAGGTCGTCGCTCTTGGGATGGTTGGGGTTTCGTACTCGGTAGGGATAAATCTAGTGTCGTACTCTCCGCTCGTCATCAAGGTGGATTTCCACCTGATGCCGTTCTACGATCTGATGAAGCTATTGGAGATGTAAGGAAAAAGAATTGTTTCTATTTTTGTGATTTTGTATAAATTGTGGCTAAATCATGAAGATTTCTATTGTTTTTTATTACTAATTATGCTAAATTAGTTAATTTTATGAATCGTGAATCTAATTACATTATTTTTATTGTTGAAGTTGAAAGGCGTTTCATTTTTTTGTGAAAATCTAGAAATGCAAGAAAATGTATGGAAGAAGATGATTAATTTATTTTTTAAATTATTATTATAATAAAAATGAAAAGTCAAAATTAACCTTGAAAAATCATATGTCACGCACATGCTTAAAATATCCGCCGAAATATTATGTTTTGGATTCTAATAGGTAGTATAGTTCAAATTTCTCCAAGACCAATCACTAGTCGGTGACATTTTGAAGGTCGGGTAGAAAACTAGAAAAAAGCTTAAACGTCAGTTAGTAAACTATAATTATCCCTTATATCTATATTATTTTTTAAAATAATTTTTTATTGAAATTCACTAAGAATGTTGTATATTTATATTAGCTTCGACGAATGAGAAAGTGGCGAGTGTTTGGTAGTTAGGTTAAGTTAGGAAGTGTTTGGTTGTTAGGTTAAGTTATGAAGTGTTTGGTAGTTAGGAAGTTAGTGTATTGTACTTAGGTTATGTTAGAAAGTGTTTGGTAGTTAGGTTAGGATTTGTTAAACATTAATATCATATTTCTTAGTATATCTATATTATTTTTTATAATAATTTACTTTTGAAATTCACTAAAAAAAATTGTATATTTATATTGATTTCGATGGATGAGAAAGTGACAAGTAGAGGTGCACATGAGTGCAGGTTGGGCCGGCCCGCTCGCAGATTTCACACGGCCCACTAAACCTGAGGCCCGGCCCGCACGACTTGGTATGTCAACGGGTCGGACTCAAATTCATTTATTCTTGCCCTGTAGTCCGCACTACCCAGCCCGCCCTCTTAAACCGCCCAGCCCAATCCTCCAACCCGGCAAGCCCAGCTCCATGCCAACATTCAACCCAATATTAACTTCAACCCGACAGCCCAACACAAAAATTTTCTATTTTAGTTTTATTCCAAACCTCCAAATAATCTCAGCCCAAGTTTATTTCAGCACAAACCCCAAAATAATTCAAGCCCAAATTAACATTTATCCCAAATTGATGAAATAATTTATTTAATTTATATTAATTGAATTCTCAGGGCAGGTTCGGGTTATTCCTGTTCAAGCTCGCGGCCCGCACGGCCCAGCCCAACTATTAACGGGTCGAGTTAGGAGTTTAATTAATTTAGCCCGCAACCCGGCGGGCCCAACCCGCCCCGCACTAACCAGGCCGTGTGCACTTCTAGTGACGAGTATTTGGTAATTAAGTTAGGTTAAGAAGTGTTTGATAGTTAGGAAGTGTTTGAAAGTTAGGTTAGGTTAGAAAGTATTTGATAGTTAGGTTATGTTTTGTTAGACGTCAATATCTTATTTCTTATTATATCTATATTATTTTTTAAAATAATTTGTTATTATATCTATATTATTTTTTTAAATAATTTGTTTTTGAAATTCTCTAAGAATGTTCTATATTTATATTGATTTCGACGGATGAGAAAGTTACGAATGTTTGGTAGTTAGGTTAGATTAGGAAGTGTTTGGTAGTTAGGTTAGGATTTGTTATACGGGTCAATATCATATCTCTTATTATATCTATATTATTTATTAAAATAATTTATTCTTGAAATTTACTAAGAATGTTGTATATTTATATTGGTTTCGACATATGAGAAAGTGACTATTGGTTGATAGTTAGGTTAGGTTAGAAGTGTTTGGTAGTTAGGTTAAGGTTAAGAAGTGTAGTCGAGGGTTGTTAGCTCAGTTGGTTGAGCACTTGAATTGGGGACGTGAAGTCCTTGGTTCGAATCCCAAGACACTGCAATTGACATATACCAAAAAAAAAAAAAAAAAAAAAAAGGTTAAGAAGTGTTTTGTTAAACGTTAATTTAATATTTCTTATTATATCTATATTATGTTTTAAATTATTTGTTTTTTGAAATTTACTAAGAATGTTGTATATTTATATTGGTTTCAACGGACTAGAGAGTGACGAGTGTTTGGTAGTTAGGTTAGGTTAGAAAGTGTTTTCTAGTTAGGGGTGTTGATATTTAGGACCAGACTGGTTGGTCCAGTTCGGTCCAGACCAGTAAAATTCCAGTCCGATTCTAGGTTCGTGGAATTTTACAATTCTGATTTTCGGTCCGATTCCGGTTAAAAATCGGAATTTACCTGTCTTGAATGAACCAGATACATTTTAAGTTAATTATATAAAAAAATAGATTTATAAAACATTATAATTTTTTTACATACTAAAAAATTAACATTACATTAAATTAAGAGAAAAAAATATCTATTATTTTAATTAGTTTTTTATATAAATAAATAATATTTATTTATTTTAAAAATAATCCGGTACAATCCGGTTAAAAACCGGACCGGACCGAAATTTTCCGGTTCAAGACCGGATTTTTAGGTCCCGTTTCCGGGTCTTACTTTTATTGAAATCTGGTTTCAGTCTGGTTGGATCCGGTTTTGAACTGATGAACACCCCGATTCCTTAGTTAGGAAGTGTTTGTTAGTTAGGTTAGATTATAAAGTGTTTGGTAGTTAGGTTTTGTTAGACATCAAATCATATTTATTATTATATTTATATTATTTTTTAAAATAATTTATTTATGAAATTCACTACCTATTGTACCCGACGGCCCGAATATGCCGCTATTGAATTGATGATGATATTTAATTGTTGAGAATTTTTATTAATTTGAAGGTTTGTGTTGGTCAATACTTCATTTTTCAGTCAAGTTTTCATTCTCTTAATTCGCTAATATTTACGATTTTGAGTCCAGATGAACTTGTTTTAGGTCATCTCCAATCGAACACAAAAATCTAAACTCAAAAATAAGTTTAGTTTTAAGTTTAGGGTAATTTGGCTCCAATCGAGATTTCAATACTCAAACTTAAAATAATATTCTCAAATTATATACAACTTTTTATACTATTTTTATAAATAACCAATATCTTTACAAAATTATAATTTAACTCCGTAACTTTTGACATTAAATTTAAAAAAATTAATAAATATTATTTTCAATTAAATTTTTTAAAAATAATAAACATAAAAAATAGAAATAAAATATTAATTAAATATGACAAAATTGCGTAAACATGAAATATTTAATATTTAATTATAAATATTTATTTTTATTTTTAAAATAAAATTTTATTTAAATTATTAATGATATAATTATTTAAAAAAATTACATTACAAAATATATTAAATAAAATACTAAAATAAAAGGTTAATAAGTTTTTTTTATTAATTTGTAAAATAAAAGGATCATTTTATTAATAATAAATAGTTTTTTGTTTGAGTTTAAAGTAAACGTAAATCTAAGTATTTTTTATGTGGGTCCCACCATAAAACCTATAATAAGTTTATGTTTTAGTATCGGTTGAAGCATCTCCCTTACTTCAAAATAGATTTTTGGTATGGATTGGAGATACTCTTAGGAATTATGAATTATGGACAACCAAGAAAATCGAGAAGAGAGAGTTGAGACACCCTACAATGCTCAAGTATTCTATTTTGTTCCAATATTTACAATTTTGAGTCTACAAGAACTTTTTATGGGAGAATACACAATAAAATTGGGAGTCGAGAAAGCTCGAAAAATGCATGTTTCAACTCGGCCCAAGCTTTTTGATAATTCATCGTAACCAAACACGAGGGGTATTATTCGTAATCTCAAGAAGATCTACAATGAGTAAACAACAGAATATGATTGATTTATTAAAAAAAATTAATCAACATACTAAGTAACCAAACACGAGGGGTATTATTCGTAATCTCAAGAAGATCTACAATGAGTAAACAACAGAATATGATTGATTTATTAAAAAAAATTAATCAACATACTAAGTACGCACCATGAAACATGTAAAGCCATTTATTATTGCATTTGAAAGACTACAAGAACAAGCACTCTGATTTTTGCAAGAAAATAGCAGCGAGATCCCCTTACTCAAAAATGAAAAGAAAAATATTTGGGCAAAATCCAAATCCAATGACCATCGTAAGGTTACACACAACTAAGAGAAAGCACATTAAAGAAATGTGATCCGCAAAAATACGAAAAAAACTCACAAGCTATAGGTACAAAACGAAAAGCCATTGTCCAGTTTGTTGATTGTTACCGACCAGTAACGACCATAAAGATCAATCAAATGAATCTTATTTGGTCCATCACTCGATTTTACCATTGACATTGGAGGCCACATAATTGCGAACTATTTCCATAGCCAGCTGATGAGCACTCTTGTCCTGGAGTTTTGCAAGAGCATCCATGGCTACATAAGTCTCCTTGTCGGCAAAGAGTTTCAAGTTGTAGCGTGAGGGTCCGACTGGTATTCCTTCCCAATTATTTATCAGCTCCAAAAGGTTTTCAATGCCCTATAAGGAATGATCAAAGATGGTGTTTAGTTCCTCTTCATTTAGAGTTCACAAATATTAAATTATTAATTACACAAACCACCCCTAAAGCTAAGCCTAATTACGAGAAATTGCCCTTCAGGTTTAACCTAATTACAAAAAATACCTATTTTTCAAAATTACAAAAATACCCCTGAGATTTCATTCAATGTTAAATTAGGGGGCTAAATTGACTAACTCTAGTACTTCCTCAAAGAAGGGGTTATTTGTAATTTTGAAAGAACTGGAGTTTAGATATTTTTACAATCACACTAAAAACGAGGGTTTATTTGTAACTATTCATGCTACAGACATCATCTGAAAATATTACTCCCATTATTTTGTTGTCACTTGTCAGACATCACTGGATTCAGAAAATGATTTGTATAGGTTAGTAATGTTCTTATGCTAATAATTAATTTCTTACCACGCGGTTTGTGAAGTCACCGAATGATTCCTTAGAATCCCGCTTGCGCTTCCAGTGATAAAACAAAGGTTCCAGGACTTTCTCAAGATCTTGAATCTTAACCTTATCCTTGAACACTCTTGCTAGCGAAGTTTGGTTGGGTGTCCCTCCAAGCCAAATCTGTTACACACCAATATAAAAACCATTCTCAGTCACAATCAAAGTTTTAATCGCTCGGGGTTTTAAGGTGTCAAAACAGAAACTTTACCTGATAACTGTTTGGACCATCACCGACCAGGCCGAGTTCAGCCATGTACGGTCTAGCACAACCGTTAGGGCAACCGGTAATCCTTATAACCACAGATTCATTATACTTGAGACCAACCTAAAGTTATACGAAAAAGAATATTACAACAGCAATCATTATTTCTTATCTAATTGCTTACAAACAAAGGATTAATTGAGAAATTTTGGGCCTGAAACAGTCTTATTATGAGAGACGCAAATACCTTGTAAAATTAAAAGTGCATCTGTTTTATACAACTGTAGCCACTAAAGGTTTTTGTTATGTATGTACAAAACCTCAAGGGGGTTTGAATTTTGTAACACTTCAAAGGAGGTAGATGTAATTTACAAAATGACCCTCAGTGTTTTCATCCTTCTCAAAACTCTAGCTCAAACATTACACATTTTCAATTAAATACTGAACTTGCAAGGTGTTTTTCGAAAAACAGCTTTTGGTTATTTTTGAAAAATAACTGAAGCAGTGTTTTTGTAAAAGAACATTGATTGTTAAATGAGTATTTTATTTAATGGCAAAAGGAAAACATTACTTATTTTTAAAGAAACTAATTATGTTACAGTATTTAATTACACAGAAAAAAGTGGAATGTTAACTGTTAAGAGTATAAAATCGACATAAGCCATGTTGAAAATCAATTGGATGTTAGTACTGTATGCAAATGTTTTAAGGTAGAGAAAAAATTGGATTGAGCAAAATGTTGGAGTATTTTTTTAGTAATTAAATAGTTTTTTTTTTTTTCGTTTGTTCATACAATTGTTTAGAGAGAGAATTGCAGTTTGTACCTTCTCAAATACAGTTCGGACTCGCTTAAGGATGTCAGGTATTCCACGCTCGGCTTCTGTAATGGCCAAAGGGCAAAGTGGGAAAGCTGGGCATGCCATAGCTGTCACATTGAGAGGATCTACAAACCTTGGTTGCTGGGCAAATCATATAATGAGTGAAATCATGAGATCATAATAGCCTCATCAAAACTAAAAGACCACATACAATTCAGAGAGAAGATAATATGATTAAAATATAATACAAAATTATTTATAAAAAAGTTCCATTTTTTACCAGGAGGCCACCCTGAGCAAGAGCAGTAGTGATGGGACGCTTCCATGCTTGCCTTATATCACACAAAATGATGTTCTGGTTTGGAGTAATCCGAACATTCAAATTGTACTTCTCAATTATTTCCCTCAGAGTCTTCTTCATTATCCCTTTCACTCGACCGCTATCCACATGGAGACCACAAAACAGCCCACCATCTCCCTGCAAAATCAAACCTTTACACAATTAACTACAGAAATTATCTGAACAAAGTCAAAATGCTCATATATAAGCAATCAGACCTGTTCATGCCAACCCAAGTAGCTTTTAAATTCCCACTCAGGTAATTCTTGGCAAGGTTCGAACTTCTTCCCATAGTACTGTTCAACAACAGTTCTGAACTTTTCAATTCCCCACGAGCTGATTAGGTATTTCATTCTGCTGTACTTACGGTCGTCTCTTCTCCCATTTTCTCTTTGTGTGACGACAATAGCCTTCACTGCATATAATATATCCTCTTTCGGCACATAACCTAATGGATCAGCCACCCGGGGAAAGGTGCTCTCCTGCCTGTGCGTTCTTCCCATCCCACCACCTACCTGAAACGGAAGGTCACATCATTAGTATCAAAACATCATGCTGAAAATAGTTATTTCCTGGTATTAAAAAAAACCTATCCCAAGGTCAGATTTTTAAGTACCCTTCATAATAAAAAAAAATTATAGATAAAAGTACAAAAGGCACTAATGGTTCAAAATCAAAAATACCCATCTTTCACATTTGTTTCTGTCCTACAATTGAATCCTCATAAGGCTTGGAATTTTTAAAGAACTAAAGTTCAATGTAACAGATTATAATATCAGGCTATAATTTTCATGGAAATAGATAAATTCACTTACGTATAAGTTAAACCCCTGTGGCTCTCCATCAGCATCTGATACAACCACCACACCAATATCATTCGTAAAAAGATCCACTGAGTTATCTGTCGGCACAGTAACCGCAATCTTAAACTTCCTCGGCAAGAACTGAGTTCCATAGATAGGCTCCGCCGAATCCGTGAAATTCGTACCATGCGAATTATCATTGCGGGCCTTCACCACCTCCGGAGGTTCCTCCGCAGTTAAAACCTTTTCCCCATCCACCCACATATCATAGTAGAAGCCTGACTGAGGAGTCAAAAGCGCAGCAATATTCTCTGCAGTTTTCTGTGCAAACAAATAATCCTTACGATTATAAGGAGCTGCCGGAGCAAGAACATTCCTGTTTAAATCACCGCACGCTCCGAGCGTGGACCCCATGCATCTAATGATGGCACTCATCACAGTCTTGAGGTCGCTCTTCAAGACTCCGTGGAGCTGGAAGGTCTGACGGGTCGTGAGACGGAGCGATTTGATACCGAACTGGTCTGCCAGGTCATCCATGACAAGGTAGAGCTTGTTGGAGACTTTTCCAGAAGGGTTTTTGGTTCGGAGCATGAAGGAGTAGGACCTTCCCCCACGTTCGTCTCGGTTGTACTGCTGATAGCTGCCATGGAACTTGATTAGTTGTGTGGCTGCCTCGTTGATGTTGGGGGCATCGGTGAGAAGCTCCTCGTTGAGAGGGTATCTTATGAAGTTACTGTTCTCTTTGATGATTTCGACCTTACTTCGCTTCTGCTCGACTGGGGTGTCGGGCTTCACTGGCTGCAGATAAAATTGGAATAAGGAAACAATATTGAAACAAACAAACACTTGATTGTTATCATCAAACAAACAAATGCACACATTCTGTAGGTAGAAATTCATAAACAAAATAATGACAAAGAGAATTAATCAGGGCTTTTTTGAATTTATTGATAAATTAAGAATAAATAAATCTCAGAATCAGGGGATTAACAATAATAATAAAAAATTAAAATTTAAATAAAACTACTGTATATGCTTCGATAAATAAAAAATCAGGGGAGAAAAATAGGTATCCGGAATGTACCGTGGAGACGGCTCTGATGGAAGAGGTGGATCCCGGAGAGGCGGCTGGGAAAAGCGGTTGGCGTTTAGCGAGCAAGAGAGAATTGGAAGCGGATTTCAATCCATTGAATCTGGACGGAATCTGGAGGTCCTTGGAGATGGCGGCGGTGGGTGCCCCAAACGACGTCGTCATGGGGGAGGTAAAAGCCCTAGCTGCAGAAAACGATTAGTATTTTTTTTCAGAGGAGAATCGATATTGTGTTGTGTATTTGTGCTTTGGTGACGAGTGACGACTGACCGAGGAGTGATAGTGGTGATTATCACGTGCTTGCCACGTGACTTCCTTTTTCCATTTCATCACGCGCTCGTGTGGCTGCCACACTTTCTTATTGGCTTTCTTTATTCACTATTTGCATTTTTATTAGTAGTAGCACTTTTAAATTGTAATTCAATGCAATTAATGTTTTATTTTAATTTTAAAATTTTATAATTAAAATAAAATTAAGAAGTTTTAAATTTTAATTAAAAATCCATAACGAAAAATTATACATTAAAAAACATTAAGAGGAAAATAATTACTGATTTTAACAAAAAATAATCTTATTAATAAATAAAAAATAAATTTAAAACTATTACAAAATAAAATATAAAAATAAATAATTAGAAAATAAGAAAGTAAAATATTGAAGTCAAAATGCGACTGTATTATTAAAATTTAAAATTTATAGTACTAAATATAGCAGTAGTATTTAGTATGTATTTAATAAGTATACCAATATGATTAGAGATATATATAGAATTTGTACTCTTCTTTTTTATATATTAATTGAAAATCTAAAATATTAATAGTAACTTAGAATTTGTTTTTTAAATTGAAATTAATTAAATTGAACTGAATTTAATAAATTTAAATTAAATTAAGTTAAAGTGAATTTTTATAAAATTAATTATAATTTTTATAAATGTTAATTTATTTTAAAAAAATAGTAATAACATTAATTAGATTATACATTAATTCAATTACAAATGAAATATTGATTTTAATTATTTTTTATTTTAATTTATTTTAAAATCAATTTAATCAAACTAAAATGGACCGACAATGAGAACCTGACTTTTGAACTTAATTTTATTCAAACTCATTCAATTCAACTCATTAAGTTTATTTCAAATCAAATTAAATTAAATTAAATAAATAATAATTAATAATTAATAATTTTAGACAAACATTCTAGTTCATGCTAAAATATTATTAATATTTTAAAAAAAATATTTAATAATTTATAAAAATTATTATTATTTTTATTAAAAAAATTAATTTAATTCATTTTAATTTAGTTCGATTAAATCTATATTCATTTAAAAAAACAACTTCTCAATTGTGATTCTTCCAAATTAGCTGTTGAAGCATTTTTATGTATTAGAAAATATATTTATAAAAAAGAGAAAATGTATATGTTTATTCTCATTCATTTATGTTGGGAGTTGGCGCGTGAGATGTCACGAGTTGTTCTGATTATTCAAAACGATGCTCCCGAAACAAAGAATAAATTTTGAAGTGAGATAGGTACACTGAACGTGGACATACTGTAATTGGGAATAAAAGCCCACCAACTATTTATTTTTAACCTTAAAATATTCTCAAAAGTAGATAGAGTGAGAGGAAACAAATTTTCTTCTAATTTCTATTTCTTCAACTTCAATTTCGATTTGTACACATTAACTTTTTAAATAATAATTGCAAATATATTACAAATAACACAAAAAATATTATTAATTTAATAAAAAATATACTTAACATAATAAAAAATTAATGATTTTTATTACTTATTTCATTTTTTTTAGCAAAAGATAATTTTGGAAAGTACATACAAAAGGTGAATTACTGGAGTATTTTAACACAAGCAAGGCATATGCATATTTTTATTTTGTAATTCATGTACACTTTATAAAAATATATATATATATATATATATATATATATATTTTTTTTATTTTTTTTTTTTTTGTGATGAATTTTACTTAAATATTTTATTCGTGCTAAATATAAATACTGTATCTACTTTTACCAAAGTACAAGTCCAATAATCGGAATGGATTGTGTGAAAAACAAATGCCCCATGCCATGACACTTACCGATTCAACAAAGAGTTGAAATACACCGAACCAGAAGGCACTCACGTTGAGACGCTATATGATAAAGTCGACTGGCCTTCCGGCCAAGCTTCCCTAATGTTCGTTCATTCGGCAAATCTCCTCATATCTCGATCATCATCGTATATACCTCAAATTCATTTCCACTTTCACTTTCAATTGTGTCTTGCAAACTGATGATACTACGAACCTAACAAAATCAAGATTATTTCCATCAACGAGGTTTACTACATTTACAATACATCCATAACTTCTAATAAACATAATCTAGTTATGGATGAAGAAAATAAAATGGAGTGGGTATAAACACAACGTCACCTGGACAGCCAACCACACAAGTTTTCATAGCTCCATCTTAACGTACGTAGCTCTCGAAACACACATGGAAAACGTTAATACTTGATGGCAAAAGAGCAACATCATTAGTAGAAAAAAGAGCAATATCAATATATCCCAATACTCAATTCACAAAACAATGTATAGTAGAAACAATTAACAATTACAATAGTACAATAGTACAATGTATAATATAATAGTATATCAAATTATCATATCATATTTTCAGTCAGAAAAACAAAGCATTCAATCGTCAAACCACCTCTTTGCCCGAAGGGATCGGCGAGTAAGAATGCTTTTTCGCCACCGCGACATCGCACGACTCAACATCGTCAGACGAGCCAACGTTGCAACGGCGAGAGAGAATGACGTAAACGAGGTACACGGCGGCGGCGCTGAGGATCCCGCAACCGGCGCCGAGGATCATCGCCGCCAGCGCCGCCGCGACGGTGATGATGTCCCTGCTCCGGTCCCTGAGGGAGCTGGAAACGGCGGAGTAGAGATTGAGGGGGAAATCGGACGGCGGAGATGATCGGGAATCCTCACCCGGTGAATCGATCGATGGGCGGAGGATCGGGAATCGAGATGTGGCGGTGAAGATGAGGGTGAATTGGGGAGGGTTGTGGGCGCGTGGGAGGGAATTGGGATTAGGGTTTCCATGGTGGGGATTGAGAAGGTGGAAGGTGGTGGTGGTGGTGGTGGCGGAGAAAAAGAAGAGGGTTTTGCAGGGACTGGCGGAGGCGGTGGCGGCAAAGAGGAGGAAGGCCACGGAGAAAGGGAAAATCGAGGTCGCCATTTTTGATAGATTTTGTTTTTTCTTGCAAAATTAAATTTTTTATTTTTACTTTTTTTTTTGTTTGAAAATAAAATGGCTAAAACAAACCCAAGAAGCTGCTCCCTCCATCCAAACGTCAGGTAAATTAAGAAAAAAGTGATTTGTGAATAGAGAAAATGTCACGTAGATTAAGAAAAAGTGATTTTTTATGTGTTTAATAATATAAAGTAGGGGTATAATAGGTATTGATGGGTAAGTAATAAAGTAGTTAGTTGAAAAAGTTGTGGTATAAGGGTAAATAAATGTGTATTGGGAGGATAAAGTTATGAAAAGTAATTCCATTTATGGAATGTGCATTGTTTTAAGGGATGAACCAAAAAGGAAAGTGTGCACTGTTTTAAGGGAAAAAGGGAGTACTATTCAATTGAAAAAGTGAACAAAAATAATTAATCACACTATAGAAATAAAATAATTACTCTTGTTTTTAAATTTATGAAATACAATTTTAATTTATTTCATTTTTATTAAAAAAATTAATTTTTAATCTTTATATCCGAACAAAAATGTCATTGATCCAAGACTAAGAAATGAGATATATTTACTAATTGTGTGACTACTGACTAGTCTAGCGAGTATTTATAGAGTTTTCTCGAGCTTGATGGGCCGATCTCATGCACTTTCATCTAGAACGTACCATATATACTTCTTCGAAGCTTTTTATAGTGAGTTTCACTTGTCCAGATGATGCTCTTGTACGACACCTCATGTTGGGTGCTTCGAAATTGTCGCGCATTTGATCTCAAGTCCTTGAGAATTTTAACAGGATTTCCTCCAATGTTGTGATGATAAATACTCCGTAGTCTTTGAAGCTCTCAATAGTAGCTTCGACTTCATTCTTCACTTAGGAACATAGTTTCTTCAAGTCTTTTTCTTCATCTTCGTCTGTCAGGGTCAAAGCTCTTTAGTACTTTGATCCTCTTCGTTAGTCCAGTTGTTAAGATTAATTGTGTGTTGGCCCATTTGTGGTGCCGGCCCAATTGATTTAATATTGGCAGCCCGGTCCTCGTAGGAGTGCAGCCCATTTACCCTCCTCGGCCTATTTGTTTTTGCAGCCCACTCCATGAATAATATTTGTGATATTATTCTCTCTCTTCACTTTCTGATCGTTGATGTAAGTGTCGGCAAAATCCTAGCCATCCATTCCTCTCTCTTGTGTGCTCTCTCACCCACCAAATTGATTACTCCACTCGAAAAAGATAAACCAGATTTACTGTGTGCGATCTCTCATACTAGTGTGTGCGATTTCGGTGTTCTTTGTTCGTCTCCTTCTTCCACTATTACCTTGCGTTTCCCTCCGCCTCTTTAGCTTGAATCAGTTGTGATTCTGGAGGCTAGAGAGGTAGTGCGAATCACTGTGGTTTTGTGTGGGTTCTCTTTGTGAGATTTAAGAGAGTGAGAGACCGAGAGTGTGAGGCGAGGGTTGGTTGTGCTCCGAGGGCCGTCGACGAGGTCGTCCACTTGCCGTTCGACAACCACCGGTTCCATTGCGATGAAAGACGGATACGTCGCTCTGAGCCAAACCCTCTAACCCTATAATCTTTGTGATTATCTCTATATATATATACGTTTATATATATTGTCCGCTGCGTTTGCTTCGAGAATCTCAGAATCGAAACCCGAGTGTTTCGAGTTCTTGAGTTTTCGAGCTACTGACTTTCGGCTTTGAGTTTCTGGACTTTGCAGGTGTTCGAGAGGCTCTACCGTTGAAGCGCCGACGCCTTACAACAGTGGTATCAGAGCCACGTTTTTCGGTGCTCCGGTGAAAGCTCGACAACAGGAGAAGCAGGACTACCCTTTGGAGGGTTAAGCTCTGCGGGGAAACTGTGACGGTCGACCCGAGCTCGACACCACAGCAAGCGTCGATCCGAAAGGAGTTAGGGCATCGTAAATTGGGACTGACGACCCCTTTGCCTGACCTCCCGGATCCGGTCTACCTCCTACCTTCCTTTGTGGAAAATTTGGGGTGGCTCAATGCACCCCGACTGGTAAAATAGCATATATCCTCTTGCATTTAAGTTCGTAGGGCCTGGCCGGTGCTTATGTTTGTTTATGCGTGTGAATTTTGCAGGGGTGTGAAATTTGCGGTCATGTGTGGCCTTGCTTGCGTACTTGTCTTATATGCTATCTGGATTGCAGTATAATTTTCTTGTGAAAAATTGTGTTTTTGGAAATAATTGTATTTTCTTGAACTGGAATTTTTTCTTGGCTTGTTTCCTTTGTGGAAAAATTGTTCTGATAAATATGCGCGATTATCCTGATTATGTGAATGTGGCTACTTGACTTTGCTTGCAATTTATTTTCTGTTGAAAATTGTTTCTTGAAAAATTGTTTTCTGAAACTGGACTTGAAAGAAATTTGGAAATTTATTTCCTGAAATTTTTTCTTTTTTGAAATTGCTAGTCTCCTGCCTTTTCTTGCTAGTCTTCGGACTTGTGTGTCCCCGTTAATCTGCTGCTGTATTTCTGAACTCGAGGTTGTGAAAATTGTTGTCTCGTGTGGCCTTGCTTGTGATTACTTGAATTTTCTTGTTATCTGGACTTGCTGTGTAAAATTTCTGTGAAAAATTAGTTTCTGAAATCGTGTTTTGTGAAACTCGACTTAAAATTATTTTCTGAAAATTGTTTTCTAAAAATTGGTTTAAGTATCTTGCTGTGTCCTTTTGGAATTTCTTGTAATCTGGATTCTGTGCTGTCCATTGTGTTCTCCAAACTTGTCAAATTAATTTTCTAAAAATTGTTTTCTGAAAACTTAATCGAAATTCGCTCAAGTCCTTGTGTGACTTGCATTTGCTGATTACTACTGTGAACTTGTGTGTTCGCTGCCCTTAAACTTTTGCTCTTGAACTTGTGTGTTCAATTTGTCTTGCTTGCTCCTGTGGCTCTGTCCTTCTAACTGCCTAGTAACTAGGGTTTTAGGTTGTTGGAAATCGATATCCCGGAATTAATAAATTTAAATAAATAAATTATCTAATTAATTCCGACCGAAATCCTTCGAATATCCGGATTGTCTAAATTGCGGAACCGACAATCCAATCAAATAAACCCTTCGCCGGAATCTACGCGAGCACATCACGCGGTCCGGGATACGACCGAACGCACGCCGCGTCCGAAGACGCGCGCACGGCCAGCCGCACCCCCGCGAGGAGGGCTCACGATCGCATGTAGCGATCGCGGGGTGCGATCGATCAGGGCTGTTCCGGCAGCCCCCCAGCAGCAAGTCCGACGACTTGCTGCTCGCCGTGGAGGGGCGACTCAACCGTGAGTCGCTGCGGGCGCGCCAGCCGCCCGCCCGGCGATCGTGCCCTAGGGCAGCGATCGCCCCCTCGGCTTCGGCCGAGGGCTCCTCATGCACGTCCCCGGCGTCCAGCCGGGGCGTTTTGTGGTTCGATCCCCACGGGGATCCACGAGCTGCCGCGGTCCGGTGGTTTGACCACCACCGCTCGGCTCGTTCCTCGTTTCCGGGGTTCGTCTTAGGATCTTGGTTCATGATATTCTCACGATAAATAAACGATAAAATCATAAAGAGGGTTTTACGATTTACCTCGTTCTCGTTGTTCGGAAAAACGAAGAACTCAATTTGATGACCTTTGAGATCTTCCCACGTATTCCTTGCACTAGCCCAGACGTCGTGTGGGCGACGATCTACCGAACTCCATGGATCTTCCTCTCTACTTTCTCTCTCTCTCTAGAATTGTGATCTTCAAGTTATGAGAATAGAGAAGACCATGTAGTGCTTTTATAGGCTACGTAGGGGATCTTAAGGAGGTGGAATATTGGGCTTCCAATATTAATGATTAAATTGAGCCCAAGCCCAAATCTATTAATCCATTAATATTAATTAATTCTATTTTCCACTATATAAAATTAATTGCACTCCCAATATTAAACCATATTATATCAAATAATATTTCTCCGGTAGTATTATTTATTCCGTGTATTTAAGATATAAATATCCATGAATAAAATTAATTTATTTATCTCTTATATCCGAGACTGATACCATTCAACCTTAATTATTATGCGGAACGAATCCACCTGCAGGGTTTACATAATAATTCCTTATGAACTCATCTCGGGGATATTATCAACCCTTACGGGATACACTTTCCCGTCAAGTATTCACGGCATGTCATATATAAAATACAGTGACCCAACTTAACCGGTAATTAACCCAATAATTAAATCGGTTAATTCCTTTGGTAAATCAAAGTCACTTATATTAAATATACACACCCGCAATAGTATCGGGGATTAAGAATAAAATACACTGAGACTTAAATCGATTATCGCCGGCAATCCTAATCGATAAATCTCAAGCAGATCCGCTCAATACACCAAGTGTACAAGTGTGATAAAATAATTAAGATAAATTATTTTCTCTCTCACACAACGACTATACCGATGGATTGGTCCGTGTCCATCTAGGTCGTGAGCAACTGTTCGATTAAATACGAGTAACCGATAGTATGATCTTCTGTGCGCCCATGCTTGCACCATACTAACTACAACGTATAAAATCCAGGACTATGATTTGCATATATTTAATTATAAATAATTAAACGCAAATAATTGTTTATTTAATTAAATAGATTAATGGCAATGGATCGTGAGTTTCCTTTACTTAAATCTAGACATTAAGTACACAACTCCAACAATCTCCCACTTGTACTAAGGTCTAGTCATTTCCTCCAAACTCCCGACTCCCATACTCATCACGTGCTTAAGTTGTACTTCCAAGAAGTACTATGTGAATGAGCAACCTAGGTTGCCGCTCTGAAGTTATCTTGGTGACTACAGCGTCGTCTACCTTGACGATGACTCGTATCAGGTGGTACTTGCACTATGTGTTATCTTACACTTATGGACTAATGATTTCTTACCATTTGCCATTGCACCGCTATTTACATAGCCTTTGGCAAATTTAGAATCACATCTAAGTCCCAGAGATTATCCCGGAGTTATACCAAAACTTCCGCTGCCTCTGAGGCCGCTATTTGGTTACCCATGGCAGAGTCCCAAAAGCATCGTGCTTATCACTCTTCCATGTTAAAACTCCTTCTCCTTCAATAGTGAAACACATAGCCTGATATCGACTTACACTGGTCCTCATTCGATTAGAAATCTAAGAGAATGTAATCCAAAGGAAAAACTCGTCTGCTTCGTAGTCTAGAATAGTACTTCGAAAGTACTTTTACAGCAGTCGAATATTCCTTTCCAGGATTACCTTGATATCCTCCCACTATGCTCACCGCATAGCCGATATCAGGTTCTTGTTTTCAACATTGCATTTATTGCTTCTATCTCCTTTTGTGTTCCAAAACACATATCCTTAGATAGATGCATTCCGTTTCTGAAAGGTAACGAACCTTTCTTAGAATCTTGCATGTTAAAACGAACCATAATCATATATATGTAAGATGTCCAGGAGAAGTACAATGTTCTTTTCTTGAGATCCTAGATCTTAAGAACATGCTCTAACTTCTTCTTCATCTCATATATCGATTTTTCTAGAAAACCATCATTTTATGTCTGACAACATCTTTACATTGTTACCAATGATACAATGTCATCTACATAAAACCTCCGAGAAACACCACCTTGTTTCCATCACGTTTCCCATACACACGATTCGTCTATGCTTTTGATGAATCCATAAAATGGACTATCTCATCAATTTGCAAGTACCACGAACTCAATGCTTTGTTTCAATCCATAAATTGATCAACTAAGCTTGTACTCTAAATGATCTCGCCTCTTAGCAATAATCCTTATTGCTCTCCAAGAAGGCACATTTAGATCTAGTACGGCCTTCATGTAGATCTAGGGATCGATTTCATGTATACTAGGTCCAGAGTCCGAAGACTCTCCTAGTCTTATGAATATCTTCGGTTGTCCCACAACCTCCCACTACAATGGCATTCCGGTGTATAAACAGTGATAACAGTAGGTGCAATTAGTGGTGTACCGCTACTCGGTTCGGCTGGTTCTAAGTCTTAATCTCTCTCTCTCATTTCAAAGTATTACGTCACTTTGGGCTTGTGGTTCATCTAATAGTCTTCCTCTAAGAACCGGGCGTTGGAACTTATAACGTCCTTCTGGTTCATAGTACTATTGAACACACATCTTTTTGTTCTTCTAGGATATTCTACAATCGCATTGAATGCGCCGTTGTTTCCAGACATATCCATAGAACATAGGTAGTTCCGTATAACTCATGCTTTTACTATTTCTATAAGAGTTCCATTTCTTATTTCCGACGCATCATTTCTACACATAGGTCTGCATACATCAGAGTTAATCAATTCCAATACTTGTCCGGATCTTATATCTTATATCCATAAAGGATTGCTTAGTCATATTATCTTCCAAATTAGATTCTTAGGTCGGAAGGTCCACTCCTTCAACTTAATTGATCAAATATCAATTTTCGACCTTTGAACTTCTTATTTGAATAAACATGACTCAGCATAAGAATCCACAAGTATAATTGATAAAGAAATCTCTTATTAGTAAAACGAGTTTCATACTACGGTTCGTTGCATCGTGGTGGACTCAGGATTCATCATTTATATATTGCTAGCTAATGTACCAAAATATCATTATTTCTTCTTATAACCATCAAATGATTAAAAGAAATAAAATATTCATTCATTAGAAATCCAGAACAAAGTTCTTTCTAATATGAAAGGTACATAAAAGCAATAACCCAAAATGAAATCCTATAAAATGTCCTCCATTGCAACTGCTGTCTCCTCTACAGCATTGCCCATGTAGACTACGATTTCTTCTTCTCCAAGTCGTCGGGTTTCCTGGAACCCTTGCATTTAAAATGCACATACTGTCAGTGGTTCCATATCTACACACCAGGTTCCGGTAGATAATACCACTGACTATGTTTTACGACTAAAGAAAATTTCGTACTTTCTTTGAGAGGATAATCAGACTTCCAGTACCCAGACTGTTTGCATCGAGAACACTTGCCTCTTGGCTTTCTCGTCCCATCTCGTGGTCCAAGAAACTTAGGACCACTGGGTTTCTTTGCTTGCTTTTCCTTTCCCCCGATTTTACCCTTAGGTTCGAAACCTTCGGCATTGGCTACAAGAGCTTGCGATTTCCGTCTCAACTCGTCCAAAAAGGTCAATCATCTCAAAAACGTTTTTAAGCGTTTCCTCAAATCGACTGGCCTTTATGAGTATCCTCATCGCCTCTTGTCTAGCCTTTACATCATGTCTAAACATCTCCTTGAGTTTGAACACGATATCATAATCAGTGGTTATTGCATAAGCATTTTCCCACTTCTTAAAATCAGTTCTTTCCTCAAATGTTAAGACATTAGTAGGTTCGGGAGGACAAAGCTTATTGAGTACAACTTGTACTCTTTAACAGTCCGGGCAATGTCTAGATCTCTATTCCAATCAATACATTTAGGGACCAATGAGTTTAAAATCCTTACGTATCACATAAAGTGGGTTCAAAGCCATATCCTAATCTATGAGCACATATAACAACAAACAATCGATTTAATCTCCGATATTATCTCCCTCAAATAATATCATTAAACCACTAATCGCATCTAAAATCCCATCAGATATGGCAAGCCACGATAGTGTGGACGTTTACCTATCCAAATGATTTAGCAATTAGATTTCCTTCGGTCGTACATCATCATTAGCGTTACTTCGATGGGAAGAATACTAAGAAGCGTACCTAAGTGTAAACCATTACTCAGTATCTAAGAAGATTGTTTGGGACACGCATATTCACCGCAAGCCACGATAGTGTGGACGTTTACGTTAACATACGCTCCTTTACTCCCTTCTATAACTGTCTACATCAATCGTTCCAAAATCCCATTCAATGCAGCAAGCCACGATAGTGTGGACGTTTACTACACCAAAAGACTTTTACAATTGACTCCCAATTACATGAATCATTCAATCTTGTAAATCAAGACGCGGAGAATCATAAGTGAAACTCGAAGTTTCTAACCAGTGATTCACCATGCGAACGACCCTATCTCTCATAAATGAGGGAGCCGAGCAGACAATCGATCCACCTTCAAAAGGATGGTACGAAGGTCTCTAATTTGTGTCCTCGACATGACCAAGTGGCTTTGGCTCCATTCCACTCCCCGGGGTGAGAATGAGTCGACTTGAAATCAGTTTCAGAAAGACAAATTAGGCATTGTTTGATAAACTTAATCAATGTTTCTTGTAAAAGGAATTACAAGAATTCTCCTCCAATGACTTGTCTATACGAACTTCAAAAGTCCATAAAAGTCACCAAGAGAACAGCAATGGAGACCATGGATATGTTTCCATACCCTCTCCCACTTAGCTTTTTACAATAAAGGGATACGCTATCTAATGCATAATTAAATACACATAAGCATGCATACATGAAATAAAGCACATAGAATATTATCACATAATCAAAATAATACTAGAATATTATTTTCCGACTATTATGGCTTTATCGCATCCCCGTACGCATCTTCTAGTCTTCATGTCTTCGTTCTTGAATGCTCCATGTGACGAGAATATTAATTCCAATATTTAAATCTATTTATTTCTAATAAATCCAAAAGTTACTTAATTCGAAAATTAAGTTAATCGAATAAATCAAAAATAAAATTAAATATTATTAATATTTTTATTTATTTTATTTTCCCTTTCTACTTCATTAAATCTCTAGAATAATCTATCCAAGACCCACTTGGAATATTCTAGATGATTTCCATAATGAAATAAGGAAATAAAATAATTTAGGACTCACTACTTTCCAAATTTATTTTTATTCCTAATCCATGAATATTCCCGTGAGTAGGAATAATCAAATAGGAAAAATAAATTTAGTACTAAATTAATTAAATTTCTAGTCTATGACTATTTCCATGAAGGAAATAAATCAATAGAAATAAAATTAATTTAAATTAATTCTTTTCCTAATCCATGAGAGTTTCCTAAAAGGATAGTACTCAAATAGGAAACCTGAATTAATTAGGAAAGTAGATCTTGGTAGGAATAGCATGGGATTGGGAGATCCCACGCCATCCCCACCGTCGACCTCCACCGCCCGGGACCACCACCACTGCCGCCCCCAGCCCACGCGCCACCACCACCGGTGGCCGGCGTGGCTAGAAGCCCTAGCGGGCAGCCCCAGGGATGGGTCGATCGATCCTCATGGGGATCGATCATGGGGATGATCGACCCCCCCGGTTTTACGTCCTCTTCGTCTTCGTCACACGTCTTCGTCTTCCGGCGATCGTCTCATCATCGAACCAACGTAAAATAAATTACAAAATTTAAATTACAATTCCGGTATCGATTCTATAAATGAAATCGACCCTATACATTTTCCGGAAAATAAAGTGCGTAATAATAAATCCTAAATTCGGTCAACCCCCGAATTTTTACTATTACAAACATTCAACCACACAAAAACGAATCTCGACATGTCCGAGAGTTTAATAATCATGATAATTAATTAATAAAAACAATTAATTAAATCCAACCATGATAGCCGGAAATCCTGCAAGGTAGAACAATAATCGAACATATACATGAACACGAAACCAAACGCTCTGATACCAATTGCTGGGATTCGATGTCCCGGGCTATCAAAAATTGCGGAACCGATAACCCGATCAAAAACCCTCGATCACCGAAGATTGAATCCCCGACTCATCCGCAGGAGTCCGACCTTTGGAGACTACGCGCCCGAAGACACGCAGCCCGCCCCCAGCCGATTTTCTCCCGCGAGTCGGATCCACGAACGCGAACCACCTCACGAGCCGGGGCCCGACCCAATGCCCAGCGAGGTCCGAAGACCGCGTGCACACAGCCGAGCCCCGCGAGGGGCTCGCGATCGTCCTCGACGATCGCTGGGGATCGCTCGTAGCGATCCCCGGGGCTACTCGTAGCAGCCCGCAGCGAGTCGCGATGACTCGCTGCTCGCACGGGGTCAGCCCCGTGCGCATCCGCTACGGGAATCCCCGTAGCGCGCACGAGGCGGCTGCGGGTTATCCCCGCAGCGACCCGCGATCGAGCTCACGGGCTCGATCGCCCCTCGGCTCCAGCCGAGGGCTTCGCGTCACGCGCCTCCGACGAGGGGCTGGGGTCCGCCACGGCACCAGCCCGTGGCACCCCGGGGATCGACCGAAGTCGATCCCATGCCCCGGCGTCCAGCCGGGGCTCGTCCCCTTGTCGCGCGTCGCGGCGGTCCGAACCCTAGGGTTCGGCCGCCCCTTCGATCCTCGCCGGGGATCTCAAATCCCCGTCCCCGAGGTTCGTCGTTTTCCCGGATCGCACGTTTATGTATATATCACAATTATTCAACGCACAAATAATCAAAGAAGGGGTTTCTCGATTATTACCTTGATTCGTTGTACGGAGAAACGAATCGTTGATGACCTCGTGATCTTCCCGCGTATTCCTTGCACTTCCGTTCGAACGTCGGGTGGGCGACGAGCTATCGAACTCTATGGATCTTCCTCACTCTCCAAGACTTTTAGTTGGCGTAACTTAGGTTGTGAAAAGTGAAGACCATGTAGTGCTTATATAGGCTACGTAGGGGATCATAAGGAGAATAAATATTGGGCTTCTAAATATTGAAAATTAAATTGGGTCCAACCCAAATCTATTAATTCTTATCAATATTAAATTTTATTTATTTTCCACTATATAAATAAAATTGCACTCCCAATATTATTCCATATTATATCAAATAATATTTCTCCATCTTAGTATTATTTATTCCGTGTATTTAAGATTTAAATATCCATGAATAAATTTATTTATTGCTCAATAAATAATATTCATATCTTGTATCCGAGACTAGTACCGTTCAACCTTTATTATTGTGCGGAACGAATCCACTCATGAGGTTTACACAATAATTCCTTATGAACTCATCTCGGGGATATTATCAACCCTTCCGGGATACACTTTCCCGTCAAGTATTCACGGCATGTCATATATAAAATATAGCGACCCAATTTTACCGGTAATTAACCCAATAATTAAATCGGTTAATTCCTTTGGAAAATCAAAGCCTCTAGTATTAAATATACACACCCGCAATAATATCGGGGATTAAGAATAAAATACTCCGAGATTTAAATTGATTATCCAAGGCAATCCTAATCAATAAATCTCAAGCTGATCCGCCCAATACACCAAGTGTACAAGTGTGATAAAATAATTAAGATAAATTATTTTCTCTCTCACACAACGACTATACCGATGGATTGGTCCGTGTCCATCTAGGTCGTGAGCAACTGTTCGATTAAATACGAGTAACCGATAGTATGATCTTCTGTGCGCCCATGCAGCACCATACTAACTACAACGTATAAAATCCAGGACTATATTTTGCATAATTAATTAATTGCAAATAATTGTTTATTAATTAAATAGGTTAAATGCCATGACCGGGAGTTTACCGGTTCTTAAATCTAGACATTAAGTACACAACTCCAACAGAGCACGCCATCACCGCCACCACCCAACCGGCGCGCCACCACCGCCGGTGGCATCGCACGGCCGAGGGTGCGGTCGAGTGCCCCCCACGCGCTCGATCCATGGTTCGGCTATGGGGATAGCCGAACCGAGCCCTAACCCTCTCTTCGTCTCCTCCGTCACAATTTTCCGGCGGTCGTTTCAGCATCGATCCAGCGTAAATAAAATTACAAGAATTAAAATTACATTATCCGGTATCGATTCTATACATGAAATCGACCCTATACATTTTCCGGAAAAAAAGTAGAATATAATAATAAACCTAAATTCGGTCAACCCCCGAATTTTTACTATTACAAGCATTCACCACATATAAAATGAATCTCGACATGTCCGAGATTTTAATAATCAAGAACAATATTATGACAATAATTAAGAACAATTATATCTAGCCATAATAGTCGGAAACCCTGCAAGGTAGAACAATTTATCGAAAAATATCATGAACTAAAATCAACGCTCTGATACCAATTGTTGGAAAGCGATATCCCGGAATTAATAAATTTAAATAAATAAATTATCTAATTAATTCCGACCGAAATCCTTCGAATATCCGGATTGTCTAAATTGCGGAACCGACAATCCAATCGAATAAACCCTTCGCCGGAATCTACGCGAGCACATCACGCGGTCCGGGATACGACCGAACGCACGCCGCGTCCGAAGACGCGCGCACGGCCAGCCGCACCCCCGCGAGGAGGGCTCACGATCGCATGTAGCGATCGCGGGGTGCGATCGATCAGGGCTGTTCCGGCAGCCCCCCAGCAGCAAGTCCGACGACTTGCTGCTCGCCGTGGAGGGGCGACTCAACCGTGAGTCGCTGCGGGCGCGCCAGCCGCCCGCCCGGCGATCGTGCCCTAGGGCAGCGATCGCCCCCTCGGCTTCGGCCGAGGGCTCCTCATGCACGTCCCCGTCGTCCAGCCGGGGCGTTTTGTGGTTCGATCCCCACGGGGATCCACGAGCTGCCGCGGTCCGGTGGTTTGACCACCACCGCTCGGCTCGTTTCCGGGGTTCATCTTAGGATCTTGGTTCATGATATTCTCACGATAAATAAACGATAAAATCATAAAGAGGGTTTTACGATTTACCTCGTTCTCGTTGTTCGGAAAAACGAAGAACTCAATTTGATGACCTTTGAGATCTTCCCACGTATTCCTTGCACTAGCCCGGACGTCGTGTGGGCGACGATCTACCGAACTCCATGGATCTTCCTCTCTACTTTCTCTCTCTCTCTAGAATTGTGATCTTCAAGTTATGAGAATAGAGAAGACCATGTAGTGCTTTTATAGGCTACGTAGGGGATCTTAAGGAGGTGGAATATTGGGCTTCCAATATTAATGATTAAATTGAGCCCAAGCCCAAATCTATTAATCTATTAATATTAATTAATTCTATTTTCCACTATATAAAATTAATTGCACTCCCAATATTAAACCATATTATATCAAATAATATTTCTCCGGTAGTATTATTTATTCCGTGTATTTAAGATATAAATATCCATGAATAAAATTAATTTATTGCTAATTAATTTATTCATCTCTTATATCCGAGACTAGTACCATTCAACCTTAATTATTATGCGGAACGAATTCACCTGCAGGGTTTACATAATAATTCCTTATGAACTCATCTCGGGGATATTATCAACCCTTACGGGATACACTTTCCCGTCAAGTATTCACGGCATGTCATATATAAAATACAGTGACCCAACTTAACCAGTAATTAACCCAATAATTAAATCGGTTAATTCCTTTGGTAAATCAAAGTCACTTATATTAAATATACACACCCGCAATAGTATCGGGGATTAAGAATAAAATACACTGAGACTTAAATCGATTATCGCCGGCAATCCTAATCGATAAATCTCAAGCAGATCCGCTCAATACACCAAGTGTACAAGTGTGATAAAATAATTAAGATAAATTATTTTCTCTCTCACACAACGACTATACCGATGGATTGGTCCGTGTCCATCTAGGTCGTGAGCAACTGTTCGATTAAATACGAGTAACCGATAGTATGATCTTCTGTGCGCCCATGCTTGCACCATACTAACTACAACGTATAAAATCCAGGACTATGATTTGCATATATTTAATTATAAATAATTAAACGCAAATAATTGTTTATTTAATTAAATAGATTAATGGCAATGGATCGTGAGTTTCCTTTACTTAAATCTAGACATTAAGTACACAACTCCAACATAGGTTTGTTAGGACTTGTGTGTTCTTTGTCTACTTTGCCTTTTGTGGTTTATTTTGTGTGTCGTGCTAGCTGCACTTTTGTGTGCCTCTGAACTTGTTTGTAGTCCTTGCTTTTGTGCATTGAATTGCTTTCTTTTCTGTTGTTGTTTTCAAAACTTTGTCGTCAAAATCTTTCTCAAAATGTCAGGGAGTAGCTTACCCGTTTTTGATTGTAAAAGTGATTTTGCTAGTTTGAAACAGAAAATGAAAGGGATTTTAATCTAGCAAAAAGTTTATAAAGCTATAAGCGAGGCTTATGCCCCTGATGACACTGAGCTTGTTAAAGCTGATTTAAATGAACTTGCACAATCTGCTGTTAAGTATGATAAAAATGTTGCGACTTTGGAGACTGTTTATAATGGTTTGATTAGTAAGGAACTAGAACTAAGATCACTTATGGGTCATAGTGTTTCTGAAATTAACCATGTGCAGGGTAGGTCGATACCTAGGATCCCTGGCAGTCTATGTTCCAAAGGCAATGACAGTCAATACAATGTCAGGAGAAAAGGCGAGAATAGGGTTAGGTCTAAATCTAGGCCTAAGGGAAGAAAATGCTTGAATTGTTTTGAGGTTGGACATTTTGTTAAAGAATGTACCAAGCCTAAAGAGGTCTCGGGTGACCTTGATAATTTTGTTGCTCAAAATGAAAATGTAGGTGAAGTATTTATGATCACTGATGTCTCTCTATTTACCAATGTGAACTCTGCCAATTCTGCATTTCTTTGTGAAAATGACTGGGTAATTGATTCTGGGTGCACTTTTCACATGTCTCCATACAAACATTTATTTACTTCGTATAATGAACTTGATAATCTATCTGTGTCTATGGCGAATGATAAAAAATGCAATGTGAATGGAATTGGTGATATATGTGTTAAGTTTGAAACTGGTTTTGTGTATACATTTAAAAATGTAAGGCATGTGCCTGATTTGAGTCAAAACCTGATTTCGTGTGCGGCTCTTGAATCTGATGGTCTTTCTGGTAAATGGGGTGGTGGATGCATGAAAATTGTTAAGGGTGCTTTGATTATTTGTAAGGCTGCTAGGCAGCTTAATTTGTACATTTGCAAGGCTGTCCCATGTTTGCATCCACATGCTTTATCTGTGCATGATAGTGATTCTGATTTGTGGCATAAACTATTAGGGCATATAAGTAAGAAAGGCATGGAATATTTGAAAAATGATGGTTATTTTGGTAACTCGAAAATGTCATGCATACCTTTCTGTGATACTTGTGTAATTGGTAAACGAACTAGGGTTTCATTCCCTGTTTCTCCCTCCCCTAATGTGCCTGCTTCTACTTGCATTCTTGAGTGCTTACATGCCGATTTTTGGGGGCCTGCCCCTGATCCCACACAAGGTGGGAATAGATATTTCTTATCTATTATCGATGACTTTTCTCGAAAAGTGTGGGTTTTCCTTATGAAACATAAATCTGATGTCTATGCTAAATTTAGGGAATTTAAGTTGCTTGTTGAGAAACAAACTGGTCTTAAAATTAAAACCCTTAGGACAGACATTGGTCTGGAATATGGCAATGTGCCCATTGATGATTTATGTGCTGAATTTGGAATTAGACGTCTTAGGACTGTCCCCTTTAATCCCAATAATGATGGCGTGGCTGAACGTATGAATAGGACTTTACTTGAGAAAATGCGATGCTTGCTTGCTTCTTCTGGTCTTTGTGAGAGGTTTTGGGGTGAGGCGGTTGTGACTGCCACTTATTTGATAAATAGGTCCCCTTCTGTGCCTTTGAAGGGTAAGTGTCCCGAGAGCATCTTTTCTCGTAAACCTGTGAATTTGTATAATTTGCGCGTCTTTGGGTGTTCTGCGTTTGTTCACCAGTTGGGTGATAAACTTGACCTTAGGTCTAGGAAATGTGTTTTCCTTGGATATCCTGAGGGTGTGAAAGGCTACAGGCTGTGGCTTCGTATGGAACCTGGTTTTAAAACGATAATTAGCAGAGATGTCGTCTTTAATGAAAACGAGTTTTCGTGTTTAACTCTTAATAGACTTAAGGATAATACCTCAAGTGAGGTGGAGCTTGCTCCCTTGTTAGGTCCCTTAGGCGAACTTGAAAACGTTGATCTCGATGCTAATAACTTGCCTGTTGTACCTGCTGTGACTTTACCTGAATCTGAACCTGCTGTAACTGCTGTTATACATGAATTGAATGTTGCTGAAATTGCTGCTGTTGTGCTTAGTGATCCTGTAAACTTAAATGTGCAAAATGACAATTTGTTGCCTGTGAATTCCCCTGTGCATGCTGCTGAATATTTGCGAAATTTGAGTGCTGAATTTGAACTTATGTTGCCTGGCTATTTGTTAGCTAGTGGTAGAGTTAGGAAAAATCCTAGACTTCTCATTAGGTTTGATGATTTGCAGCTGAACTCTTTTATTTTTAATATGCATGACTTGTGTGAGAATGTTGTACCTAAGTGAGATGCTTTAAAATCTAAACATGCTGAAAATGAGGAAATGTCCTCTTTGGTGAAAATTGACACGTGGTCACTTGTTCCCCTGCCCCCTATATGCTCTGTTGTGGACTGTAAATTGTTATTTATTGTCAAGCATGAGGGTAGCGATGTTAGATTTAAAGTTCTGCTAGTTGCTAAGGGATTCTCCCAATGGGAAGGTGGTGATTGTTATGTTAAATATGCCTCTGTGGTTAAGTTTACGACTGTTGGGATTATTATGCCTGCTTGGTGTGCGCAATTGAATTTGGAACTGAAGAAAATTTATGAGAAATTTGCTTTCTTACAACCTGGAAGTTTTATTTGTAAAACTAAGAATGAACATGTGTGTTTGTTAATGAAATCTCTCTACTGTTTGATACAGTCTCTAAGGCAATGAAATAAGAAATTTGATGTATTTGAGTTGTGTCTTAAATTTAATAGGAGTTCGTACGACCCCTGTTTGTATTTCTTGTGTGATTCCAGTGTGCCTATGTTCCTAGTACTTTATGTCGACGATATGCTAATATTTTCTCCCTCTCTGAAATTTGTTGAATTTGTACAAATGCATTTGTGCGCTAAATTTGAAATGAAAAATTTAGGAGACGTTAGAAAGACATTAGGCATGGACATATTAAGGAAATGGTTTGACTGTTGCATTCTTTTGAATCAAATTGATTATGTGGATAATGTGTTAGAGAGATTTGCTATGACTGGTTGTAACATTGTTGTTGTTCCTATTGATGCGCATTTTATTTTGTCTATGTGTATAACTGATGTGGTGTTGTGTGGATACGTGGATTCCGATTATGCTAGCGATAGAGACACTAGGATATCTTCAACCTTGTATGTTTTCACTGTGTGTGAGTCTTGTGTAAGCTGGAAATCCCTGCTGCAACACAGTGTTGCGCTTTCGACAACCGAATTTGAATATATTGATATTAGTGACACTTTAAAAGAAGCGACTTGGTTGAAGGGATTGCTTACCGAATTAAACATGTTGAATGATATGGTTACTGTGTCATCTGATCTCCAATTGGGAATCCAATTTTGTAAATGTGTGATTTTACTTGTAAAATTATCCACTCACCACAAACTCATGTTCTTGTTGAAATTCGTGAATTTTGATACTTTTGACTAAGTGTTTTGCAGGTTCGATGCGGGTGTGATCAGCTACTGTGGTAGCTGTTTCTGTGTGTTCGTGCCACTTGTGTGGTAAAGCCCTGTAATGGTAAAGTGCAGGGCTGTTTGGCGATGATGATTGATGTTAAATACATTGCATGTATTTTTTGAATGTCTGAGCAGGAATTGGGACTGGTGGTTGGTCCAACAAGGTGGAGAATGTTAAGATTAATTGTGTGTTGGCCCATTTGTGGTGCCGGCCCAATTGATTTAATATTGGCAGCCCGGTCCTCGTAGGAGTGCAGCCCATTTACCCTCCTTGGCCTATTTGTTTTTGCAGCCCACTCCATGAATAATATTTGTGATATTATTCTCCCTCTTCACTTTCTGATCGTTGATGTAAGTGTCGGCAAAATCCTGGCCATCCATTCCTCTCTCTTGTGTGCTCTCTCACCCACCAAATTGATTACTCCACTCGAAAAAGATAAACCAGATTTACTGTGTGCGATCTCTCATACTAGTGTGTGCGATTTCGGTGTTCTTTGTTCGTCTCCTTCTTCCACTATTACCTTGCGTTTCCCTCCGCCTCTTTAGCTTGAATCAGTTGTGATTCTGGAGGCTAGAGAGGTAGTGCGAATCACTGTGGTTTTGTGTGGGTTCTCTTTGTGAGATTTAAGAGAGTGAGAGACCGAGAGTGTGAGGCGAGGGTTGGTTGTGCTCCGAGGGCCGTCGACGAGGTCGTCCACTTGCCGTTCGACAACCACCGGTTCCATTGCGATGAAAGACGGATACGTCGCTCTGAGCCAAACCCTCTAACCCTATAATCTTTGTGATTATCTCTATATATATATACGTTTATATATATTGTCCGCTGCGTTTGCTTCGAGAATCTCAGAATCGAAACCCGAGTGTTTCGAGTTCTTGAGTTTTCGAGTTACTGACTTTCGGCTTTGAGTTTCTGGACTTTGCAGGTGTTCGAGAGGCTCTACCGTTGAAGCGCCGACGCCTTACAACACAAGTTCAATCAACACTTGACTTTATGGTCTGAAGGTAGTCAAAACATTAGTAGTGATAATAAGGTGAGTCCTTGGACGAGTTAACACTCTTAAAGGAAATGAACCAAATTATATACACTAACAATACTGAATTTATTAGAATAAAAAATATCAAAAAAAAATTAATTTTTTTAATAAATTAAATTTTTTTGTATGATATTATACTGTATCGATAATTTTTTTATGTACAGTATCGGTATTGCATTTCTAATACTAGTAACAACTCCCTGTGCCATGCACAGAAATATTTAATGTAAATATTTTGTTAAAAAAAATGATGAAATTATCATATTATTTATTTTTCTGTATCACTTAATATTTTTTAAAATATAATTTAAAATATTTTAAATAATTTTATTTCATGAGTTTATTTAAAAAAAATGGAAATAATTCGTAATAAGGGGTTCTATGTTAAGAGGTCAAATGATAAAAAATTATGAAATAAAATTGGTTTTAAAGAAAAATAATTAATATTAGATTTACTAAAATTATAATTTTTTGATTTTTTATTACGTACATGTAAATACAAAATGACATGCCAATTAATAACTTTTGAAATTGAATAGTAATAAAAAAATATTTATAAAAAATATACGAAAAAAACTATCAAATAATTATTTTATAAATTTTGAAATACATCCTTATAAAGTAAATTGATTGTTTTATTTGTAAATTATCCATTCTAATGGCAACATTAATACATTTAATATTAATTAAGGATGACATATAATTTAATTTTATATTATTAACATTTCCATAAATACAGAATTAAAAGTTTACTGAAATTAAAAATATAAATAATAATAATAATAATTATTATTATTATTATTATTATTATTATTATTATCATTATTATTATTATATTGATGGTTTTATTTTTGATTAAAAGTTTACTGAAATTAAAAATATAAATAATGATAATAATAATAATAATAATAATTTAATTATTATTATTATTATTATTATTATTATTATTATTATTATATTGATGGTTTTATTTTTGAGTTCTCTATTTTTATCGCAACATAACAATTTCAATAATAATAAAATAAAAATGTTTAAAAAAACCAATAATAATATTTAGCGTTTTAGTGACCATTTGAAACATACAAATTGGTTTAAATTATAAAGGATAAATTCTTATAAACTTAATAAAATTAAATTGTAAATTTTTTTAACAAATTTTTTCAATTTGTTTTATTAATTTATCTATATAATATATAAATCCAGACTTTGCTGATCCCACTTGATGAACACAAAAAAATACACTACAAAAAATGAGCTGTTCACACTACATGGCACAGACAAATTTTAATTGGTCGAGATTTTCTTATGTGGCTTTTATTTACCCATATTAATTATCACGTGGCATCTAATTGAATGATGATTTAAATTATTATGTCATATTTAAGTAAATAATTCAATTTCCATAAATAATATTAATACTATATTAATGTTCAGATTTTAATTTGTTTTTTGATTTTCTTAACAATATAGTAATAAACAAATTTGTTTTATTCTTTTACTGATTTTATTACTCAATGTCATAACTAATGACATGTTCGGTTACCATATGTTTCGGCCAAACTCAAGGAATAAATTCCTATGATTTATTGAAATAGATTGTCCGAATAAATCAAATTGTATATGTTTGGAAATTTAGTAATATAATTTACGCTAATTTCCTTAATATACTCCCTATTATCCCATCCATCTATAAATAAATAAACAATTTATGTAATTATAATATAGATATTTCCAAGCTCTATTTATAATCCTTCTTTCTTCATCATTTTCATTTTCAAATAATTTGTTTCATTTTCCGTGTCATCGTTTTATTTTCGTTGATCGTTTTTTTGCAGAGATATTATTTTGTATTTAATTTATTTGAATTTTTTTCAGGATCCTTCAGGTAAGTTCAAATTTTTATTTTTTTGTTTGATTTGTGATTTTGTAACATTCTCAGTAAACACCTTTAATTTTACTTGATTCGTAATTTTTTATGCAGGCTACAATGTAAGTATTTAATTTGTTTCATGTTTTCATTTTCTATCAATTTGTTTTAATTCTTTGTCCCAACATTTTAATTTTCTTGATTGTTTTTTTCAGGTACAATGTAAGTAATTAATTTTTTATTTAATTTTTTGTCTTGATTTTTATTTTCAATATACATCCATTCATTCAATTTCAGCTTACAGTAAATGTAACAGCCCTTATGATCAATGTTGTCGCTGCATTCTTGAAAAGCTGTGTTGATATTAATATATGTGACATTTATCTATTTCTCTCATATCCTTCTTTGTCCAGCTTCTTTGGGTAAATCTTATCATGGATACCCTTGGAGCTCTTGCACGGGCCACATAACATCCTACCGCGAAGAAAACCATAAGGATAACTCCGATAAAGGAGTTTAATGGGAAAGTCAATTCATTGAACTTTATCAATTTGACCCTTCAAGACTTGCGTGTCATCAATTTCTTTAACCTGCTTTACGTTTATTTTTAGGTTATTTTAATTATAAAATAGATATTTATTAATTATGTACATGCAATTAATAATTTGAATTTTATCTTCGTAATTTTTAGTTAAGTTTATACTTAATTTTTTTTTTTTTTGTAGTGTTATTCTTTAAACTGTTATAAAAAAATAATGTATAAATAAAGTTATAAAATTAGCGTCATTTATTTAATTAATTGCGTACAAGTAAAATATAACAATTAATTTGATTAATTTGATTAATTTGCTATTGTCTCATTAATTAAACATTATTTTTTTACTAAGAATTAATGATTTTGTCTTAACTTTTGTTTTGGCTTTCAACATATTTTAAATCGTGGTAATGTAGGTGGAGGTGATGACTTAAAATAATATTTCGCGGACGAGTGTTCAATCTAAAAAATCATATGAACATATTGATTAATTAAGACTGTTATACAAAATAATGTATTTTTTTTTAGAATATATATATCTCGCGCATCTGCGCGGGCAGTTGTTACTAGTTATCATTAATAATGATACATAATATTTAAAAATGTAAGTGGTTTTCAATAACAGTTTTCACAACATTGCTCTCTTGAGTCCTATAATCCATTTTGAATAATAAATAGTGATCGAATGATTTGTATAATTAATAAAATTAATTTCTTGAATAATTATATTATTTGTATTTAAACTATATCAATTCAAATTCTTGTTTTTATTAAAGATAAAATGAATTATATTATTTTACACAATATATTATAACAAACAATTAAAATATGGTTCAAAACAAAAAAAAATATATGTTTTAATTTTGTTTTATTATATTACATTAAAAAAACAAATTTTAAAAGACATTTTATATTCAATGTTTCAATTCAATTTTATTAAAGTAACATACAATTATATATACTTAAATACTGACATATTAAAAAAACATTTAATTTTGCACAAATAATTATTATTGTCTTCCATAAATAGATCCTAGTTCATTACTAAAAAAATTAAAAAATACTTTAATCTATTTAATAATAGAAATTTTTATTTTTTTTAGAATCTGTATTAATAATCTATTTAATCTGTTTTGATAATTTGACTACGTATGAGATTTTTTATTTTTAATATTATATATGTGATTAATTATCAATGTATAGTGAATAATGCAAGATAATTATTCGAAATGAAAATCAAAATTTAGGGAAAGAATTATTCAGCATATTTTCTTTCCATAGAACTATATAACTTTAATTTGAATTTAAAATTCGTAAATTAATATTAATCATCGTTGTGTTTTGATTTAAAATTTACCATAACTATTTAAAATTATATAGAAATGTCAATATTCAAAGAGAATTAAAAAAACTAGTATCACTGCCCGTGCGATGCACGTGATTTATTTGTTTGAAATAATCTAAAAATTTATTAATGGATTAACAAATTATTTTATTTAATAATCGAACTCTCACATAAATTTGTAAATTCGTATTAATATCATTATTAACCATTATCACAATTATGAAAATTTTATTATTTTCAAAGACTACGCATGTTTGATATAATTTATAGTGTGTAAGCTTCTTGGGGCATAGCCGAGTGGTAAGGTATGTGGTGATGTTGGTGTAATTCCCCGACGACGCAGAGTTCGAATTTCGGATATGACAAATTTTCATTGAAATATTAAGAAGTTAGTCCTTGGATGAGACATATTGGCTCTCTCACACATGTGTCTTCTACTCGGGCGCATTCCTCGATTTACATCTTGCCCGATTGAGGAGCCTCTGATCTGGTGAAAGAGGAATTTCTCGTCTCATCCTACCCGATCGAAGAACCTCTGATCTGGTGGGAGAGGAGTTTCTCATCTCTGCATTTCTCGAGTTTGACCATCCAACAAATACCTAAAACCGCTGGAGGAAAATCCAAATAAATATCCAACAAATACCTAAAACCGCTAGGGGAAAATCCAAATAAATGGAAAATAAAAATTATAAATCTGTAAAATAAATAAAAATATAAAAATATTAAATTTACTTGGTTAATATGAGGGAGATGAGAGAGCAGAAATGCAATTATATTAATATAACGTATGTTAACCTGTGAAACAAATTTAACATAATAAACTATAAAATTAAAAAAAATCTAGTCAAACATAATTAATAACTCGACAATTTGATTTTGGAATCTGCGAAAAAATCATAATTAATACATAAAATTAAAAAAAATCGAGGAAAAAAACAGAATGAATAGAATAACGTATACATATAAATCGATTCAATGTTAAAAAAAATAAAAAAAAGGACATACGAAGCCAGATTATAGCAAGAGAAAATAATATACTTAAAAAGTTTGATTAATTTTTTTTAACTCAAATTGATCAGGGAATAGGAAGAGGATGATTTTTATGAGATACAATTAATTGGAATTAAATTAATATTAATGAAATAAAAAAGAATTTTGAGAAAAGAAATAAAAATGTATATATTTAAACCAATGATTAATTATTATTACCAAAAATATATAATTTCAAATTACTATTCAAAATTTATATATAATAATTTAAATATACTTAATAATATTACTATTTATAATTTATAATTTTTTATTTATAATTTATAGTGTGAACACAATATTATTATTGCTTTCTTATTGGTCCACGTAGGATCCTGAAATTATATATGTATAGATTTATCTTCCTTTAATATTGCCGATTTTATTGAAATTGAATTTTGTAATAATTAATAGTAAATTAATAATATTTATCATTATTATATTTACAAATTTCCATAAATATATAAATATTAACACAATGAGAAATAGGGATTAACATAAATAGGGATTTATCACATGGAAAGGGAGATAAATAAGAGACCGAAAATTATGGAAACGGTTTATTGTGCATATTATTATTATTTTATTAATTATTAATAATTTATTTGCAACATGTTTTTAGGGATTGTTTTTGTCTTAAAAAAATTAATAATTTATTTGCAACATATTTATTTGTTTTTTTATTTGTATTAATATTCATACATAATATCAAAAAACATGGCTTAAATGTTTTTTAAAATAATATTACATTCAAATTCTCTATTCACGAAATATTAATATTGTATAATGTGTCACATTATAAATTGCATAAAAACTATTCTCTCTCCCACAATTATGAAAAAATAAATAAATAAATAATGCATTTTATTTGAGAAATCTCATCAAACAAACTAATGATTTGTTAATTAAACAAATTGACGGTCAAAATTTTATATATTTTTATTAATTTAAAAAATAAACAAAATGAAAAAAAATTAAATAACTTTTTATCAAAACATTTCATAGAAAAAAATGAGAGAATGCAGAAACAATAAATGAGAATGGCACAATGAAAATTAAAATATCAACTTAACATGATAAATCAAACAAATTTCAATGGTAAATAATTTATATATTGAATTAATATTACAATGATTACAAAAAGCTCAACAAATGCAATTGTTTTGCTCAGCAAGACCACATGGAAACTAAGTCGGTTCGTCTGAGCGAGGGATGTCAAAAAACCCGATTGGACCGAAACCTTACTCAAACTCAATAAAACATAAAGGGTATTATCCCACTTATTAGACATCAAACTATAATTCCAGTGCAAGAAGCTATGTACATTCGTCTTGAACTCATTGGCAAGAAGCTACGTAGGTTCGTCTAATCGTCTTGAACTCATGGGTGATAAATAGTGGGAGAGCAAGATGATATTTGGTGGTCTATGAAATTATTATGTAGAAATAAACATATTATATGAAACAAATTAACATAATTTTGTAGCAACAAACATATGAGCAATAAATCAAGAAAATTCAAGAATAAAAAACTCGAGCAAATTAAATTACACACGCATTGACATAATTATACACATACACAACATCGTGTCATAGAAAAGCGGCCTGCGAGGGATGATCCGACTATGGACTATGGCCCAAATATTAGTGATGAGTAAGATTTAATTCACAAAATTCCTTTCGATTATATATTTAAATAAAAAAAGAAAAGATTGAATGTTAAACATACGAAAAAATCCAACATCTCCCGAATAAAGATGTTAATTTAGGTACCTTATAGCTGTGTCAAAATTTGTGATTATTGATGTCGGGAATCGACTCCGAGAAGACCTACCGCGATGTGTTTCCATAGGTTATGCATGTGAGAGTGTTTGCCGAGGAAGGCAACTCCGAGAAGACCAACAATCGAAATGAGAAAAAATCTCTCCACATAATAGAAAGATTTATATTACAATAAAATGAAATAATTAATTTATAAAAGTGAAATCAAAGATTATAAGAAGAATTAGATATTAAAAATAAAAATAAGTAAATAAATATGACACTAATTAAAAAATAAATATGACACAAATTTAATTACCTTTGAATCTGCAAAAAAAAAGTTGTCATACATTTATTAAATCAAAACACAAAAAATATGATGAATCGAAAAAAATAGATTAAATCAATACCTCACATTCAAATTTCGTAAAAATATTTCATAATACCTACTTTGCTCCCTACAAAAAAATATTAAAAAAATATAAAATTCAAATGAACAATACTTACCGTGCTCCCTGCAAAAAAAATTAAGCATCACCAACAAAAAAATATATTTATTAATACGTAAAAAATTAACCAAAAAGAAATCCGAAAGATAGGTAACAAATGAATGAAGATGATCGTTTTATAGCATTAGATTTGAATTAGGGTTAGTTAATTATTATTATGATTTAAATTTGAATAATGATTTAATAATAACCGAAAATTCAAATATGGCAATTTAATTTAAATTTTGCATGATTATAGTAATATTTAATATGGTATAATATCAATTTATTTGGTTTCTTAAAATAAAGATATGATTGATTAATAATTCAAACAATATTATTATTTTTATTATTATATTATTTATATTATATCAAAAATCGGCTAATTGGTTATACATTATATTGTCAATAATTAGAGATGAAAATAGGAAAATAAGTATAGAAATGATAACGTATATGGAAATAACTAATTTTAAATTTATTTGAAAAATTTATAATCTAATTAAATAATCATAGATTTGAAATTTACGTAAATAAAAATATTTAATATTTAATTATATTATATTTTCAATTAAATGTTTAGTAATTGAGTAGTATAAGATTTAAATTAAAGTATTTTTTATTTTTATTTGAAAATATTATTACCGTGAATAAAAATTATGATTTTTTTTTAAAATTAACTTAAATATGTATAATATTTAAAATTAAGAATCGTTATTAGTATAAGCTTACTAAATTTAAAAAATTGAAGAATCCGCCATAAATATTAATAGTCCTTAATATATGATTTCCATAAATAACTAAATGTCCACATAAGATGTCTACGTAATCAAATTGGAGACATATATATGCCACGAGTAGGCCTGTCAATCGGGCTATATGGGTCGGGCTTTGATTGGCCCTGACTCGGCCCATAGAATTCTATGGGCTTCGGGCTTAAGCCTTTGGGCTTGAAAATTTCAAGCTCAAGCTCGGCCTATAATAATATTAGGGCTTTGGGCCTAGAACGGGCTAAGCCCTAACATCTAAATCTAAAATTATTTTTACAATTTTTTTTATAAATAATTTTAAAAATATATTAGGATTGATTATCTAAAATTATTTTCACAATTTTTTCTTAAATATTTTTAAAAAATATATTAGGATTGATGGAGTAGCAACAAAACAAACACAAGTCAATAATATTATCAAAATAAAAACAAAGATTATCATATTTTAAATATCGTCCGCATGAACTATGTAACTTTCGTCTTTTAGAAGGATTTGAAAAAATAAATATTCAAAAATAAGTATTAATAAAATTATAAAAATAAATATAAAAAAGAAGAGAAAGAATAAATTTATTATAAGAAAAATAGTAGTATTATTTGTACTAAAAGGATAGATCGTGTTCCTCATCATAATTTTAAATTTATTTTTATTTATAAAATTAAATTAATTATTATATAGGGCCGGGCCTATATGAGGCTGAGCTTACTAAAGCCCAAGCTCGGCCTATATATAATATGGGCTTCATTTTTCGGCCCAAGCTCGGCTCGACCCTAAATAATATTAATCGAACGAGGCTTTTCTTAGGGCCGAACGAGCCGAGTTAGGGCCGGCCCGACCCGATTGACAGGCCTAGCCACGAGTGTGAACATGCTTATATTTTCTAGTGTATTTTTTTGTGTTCACACTGGACACGTGGGATCAGCAAAGTCTGGATTTATATATTATATAGATAATATACTAAAATATATCGAAAATAATCGATGGAATTCGCTTTTTTAGGCTTTGTGGCATATAAACACTTTTCCAATGACAAAAAAAATCCTAGACTCAGTTTAATATTTCTTATGCACATTTTCATGCTTTGAGAAGTTTTGGAACTTGGATCTCTTATTTTTTTTTTAGTTTTCATTATTTCTTCTAAAGATTATTCATGGATCATTATAATCAAGTAAGCTTTTTCTCTTTTCAATTGTGTTATTAATTATTTGCCTTGAATTTTTAATTGCTAATTTCGATATGAATTCTCCAACTCTCGCTTGATTACAATCATGAGTAATTAAATTTCATATTAGGATTAGGGTGATTTCATGATTATTGAGATTATGAGTTGAATTTTGGCTTGCACCAAAAGTGTTTGATTAATTGAACCACATTCGAACCAATCGGTAACTAGCGTTATTATATGAATTTTTGGAAGCTAACTTGAACTCCAAATTAGAGAATAATGGATTTCTTTTATTAATCTTTGAAAACCATTATTATTTTTACTTGCTTTAATTTGTTCTCTTTTGCATTGATTGTTTAGAATTAGTTTTTACAAACATAAACAAAACCAACTTAAGCATTATGCTTTATACACTCTTTCTTTAGCAAACAATAAAACACTTATATTGATTTCGATAGTGGTGTTTCTCGTGAGATCAGTCAAATTCCAAATGGGGGTGTTTAAGTGCGGTCTCACGCCTAGCGCACACACGAGAGCGGGAGCTTGAATATGCACTAGAGAGCCTCAATCTATCTCAAAACCATATGGTATTAAGTAGGAGAACTCCCTAGGCTTATATCATAGACTCCCCTCTCACAATTATTCGATGTGGGACAACTCACAAGTGGCCTTCAACACACCCCCTCCACTTGTGAGTCCTAGTCAAAGGGTGGTTATAACCACTCACAAACAGGATCGAGCTCCCGCTCTGATACCATGTCAAATTTCAAATGGGGGTGTTCAAGTGCGGTCCCACGCCTAGCGCACACACGAGAGCGGGAGCTTGAATATGCACTAGAGAGCCTCAATCTATCTCAAAACCATATGGTACTAAGTAGGAGAACTCCTTAGGCTTATATCATAGACTCCCCTCTCACAATTATTCGATGTGGGACAACTCACAAGTGGCCTTCAACAAGATCGACTTGGTCGAATTGGTTCGAAAATTAGTTTGGCTTCTTTTTAATTGGTTTGACCAAGTACTACAAACGTATTAATTGGTTGGTAATTCAAAATCTTGCACCTCTTATGGAGTAAGTGAACGATTGAGCCGCCTCAAATTGAATCGGATGATATGAGCATATTGGTCCTTCTTATATTTTATTCCACACTTCGAAACATATATACTTCTTTGATTTTGTTTTGATTTTGATAAGTTCCATTAAAGTTGTTGAAATATGACTCCAAACAAATTGTTCTCCGCTTCGTGCAAAATATAATTCACGACTCCTTTAATTAATTAAAGGGTGATGTCAGCATGACATCACAAAAGAATTAATGTTTCAGCACATGGGATGTGTTGGGGAAAAGAGTTGCGGACGTAAGGTAAAGATTTGGCATGAAGGTCCGATCATTCTTTCAATTTAGTTTTGGTCCGTTCTTATTTGTTTATTTAGTTTACAGAAATTATAATTATATTGTAAATGTTATAAATTCAAGAGAAATTGAGAGAGAATAATAGATTAGATATATGGAGAAGATAAGAAGAGAATAAAATTGTTATGAATTCTTATAAATTGTTGTATTCATTCATATGGGGAGACCCCTTTATATAGGATACAATCTAGGGTTTCTGACTTAGCCAACAAGTCATTCAATATAATATAATAGTATTCATAACACTCCCTCTTGAATTAAACGATATAAGAAATGAAATTTTTATATGGAAGAGAAGAAACTGGTTACTAATTGAAAGAGAAGAATTTTTTTTTTGGTGATTCGTTTTCATAATGTGGAATATACATTGCCTCACTAATTGAAAGCTATCTGGATTTATTTCAAGTTTCGTGTATGTTTGTTATTGTATTGTTTTTTATTGCCTTTGTTTTTTTTGCACTTATTAATACTACTATTATTAATTCAAAGATTTTGAGTTATAAGCAACTCAGTCTATTTTCTGTTGCTAAACTCGTTCATTGATCGGCTTTTGTTGATTATTAACACAAAATTATTTAGACGATTGCAGAATATACACGACACATACACGAGGAAGTCGAAATCATCCGAGAATCTGACGGACGTAAGGGTGGAGGAGGACCTGAGCAAGAAATTGTATTTTTAGTATATTTTCATGACATTCAGTGTTTAATGGCTTCATTCAGTGTATTTTTATTAGATTCAGAGTTTTTTTATGATATTCAGTGTGTTTTTATAATATTCAGTGTAAGAATCTGACATTAAGTGTTTTTTAATGATATTCAGTGTGTCTTTAATCTAATAAAAATACATTGAATGAAGCCATTAAACCGATGTCATTAAAACACACTGAATGACATATACTAGTGTTTTTTTGGTGCTTCCCGGCGAGCTGGCGAAGCACGCCGTTTCTGAAAGGGACTAATGCAGATACCAAGTTCACTAGTTCTTGAATGGAAATTGAATTGTGTTTTATGATGAATGACTTTAATTGATGTAAAGGAAAATGATTTATTTGGTGAAATTGTAATGGAATGTTGAATCGATGTTTTTATCACGAGTTTTGTGTATTTTTCCATTCGAGTTTTATGTATTTTTATTTTACATTCAGTGTGTTTATACGGCATTCAGTGTTAAAAATATGACATTCAGTGTGTTTTTATGACATTCAGTGTTATAATATGACATTCAGTGTTAAAATATGACATTCAGTGTGTTAAAATGTGACATTCAGTGTGTTCAGTGTTAAAATATGACATTCAGTATGTTCAGTGTTAAAATATGTCATTCAGTGTGTTAAAATATGACATTCAGTATGTTCAGTGTTAAAATATGTCATTCAGTGTTAAAATATGACATTCACTGTTAAGATATGACATTCAGTATGTTCAGTGTTAAAATATGTCATTCAGTGTTAAAATATGACATTCAGTATGTTGTTATTCAGTGTAATTTTATAACATTCAGTGTGAAACTCTGGCATTCAGTGTTATTATGCTTCAGTGTAAAAATGGGGCATTCAGTGTTAAACTATAACATTCAGTGTAGTGTGTTTTTATGACATTCAGTGTTAAAATATGACATTCAGTATTCATAAAACAACATAAATTCTTACAGCAAGGAGGATGAAAGATAGTTCACAAAAATACATTCAGTATACCCACATATAGTTACAACCCTGCATTTTTCCCCTAATAATAATAGTAATACTCTCAAATTCCAATCCAAACCACACATATAGTAGTACAGTAACATATACCAAACCCCCCTTCTTCCTTTATCTACATCATCCATATTAGATGTAACGCTCTCAGCCCGTGACTAAGTTCCACCCGAAATCCATGCCTTGTAAAATCGTGTCGCTCGGGTAGTCGAAGCTCTGCCACAGGGGATTCTCTGCTCGCTCTTCGTTTGATTCTCGATAATACCAAATTCACCCTTTCGACAATACCCTCCTAGCAGGGCTAACCACGAAACCGAATTTTTTCGTTCCGTGGCCATTCGATCAAAAGCGCGCTGCGACTTTCTACTTTCCCATTCATTAGCATTCCCTGATATTAAAAAAAAAACTATCCTTAAATTGGATAATGCATGCATATAAAATGGTCTCCTAAAACACCAATAGAAGACTTACCACTATTAATACTACTACTATTCCTGGAGAACAGCAACAACACAAGTCTAAACTAAGCAAAACAACAACAAAAAAATCAAAAAAAAAAAAAAAATCAACACGATGGCCGAGAGTCCCATCAAGAGGTTGATGAACAAAACCATCCCATGATCGAGTCTCATTGGTATTGTCATATTCGAAGACATCGACGCGACTATCGATCTGTCTGAATGTCATAAACACACTGTATGTACTGTTTCCAACAAAAGTGGGCTTTGACCTTGCAGCGTATTTTCGATCCGAAAATGCTACCATATAATCTCAATAAGAATCCTGGACAGGAGATAAATATGTTTAGCGCAAAAGACAATTGTCCAAGTACAAAAACTATTAAGTTATCAGACAGGCAATAACTAATTGCAAGTAACATCGACCCAAGCCTTTCTGTATTTATAACATAGTGAGGTAAATCTTTGCTGTAGTTTTCACCACCTCTATATAAACGAAAAGAGCATTGTCCTACTGCTAAGTGCTAACACTAACATCATACAGGAAAGGAATTGAGACTTAGTGGCTCAACCATCCTCTTGAGTAAGGTAGAGAAAGACAAGAAAAATGTTAACACCCTTGCTATGTAGTAAATTTCTTCCTGTTCCTTTGTTAAGAAGATAAAGGTATACACAGGGGTAACAACTAATATGAGCTCAATTATCACCAAGTAAGAAAACCAATAAATTATATTCCATTAAAGTATTACATGGTCGGATGGTCCTCCTCACGAACCCAAGTATTGCAAAATATTAATAAATCACTTTCATAGTGATGGACTAACTTATAGCTCTATGGAACAACAATTTTAAAGTTTCAATCCGTCGATAAATATTTTTAAGAGCTTTCTAAGTGAATGAATTCATGTAGGGAGATCAAAACATGTCATCGACGCTATCCCATTCTCGACTAAGATAAGACTAACATATCAAAACATGTCATGTAGGGGGTACAATTTTATGAGGACACTCTCAAATTATTTCAGCAAAGGTAACGAGTATGTTCCGATTAATTAAGATAAGACGTGCAATAACATCAACCAATTTCAGCTGCAGAAAGTCGAAGGCGTTCATTCATCCATACATCTAACAATCAGCATTTTCATAGCAACAAGAAAGTCTCTCAAGTAACAAATACAATAATCAAACAATAATTTTCCGGAAAAACTATATGCAGGAGACATTCACATTGAACAATACAAAAATAAACAATTTCAAGTAACCCTATTTATTGATTTAAAAGAAGAAGAAAACATAGTACCGGGAAGAAATTAGAGGTATTGATGGTGAGGAGCGAGATCTCGTCGACTTTAGGGCGGTCGCACGGTGAAAGCTAAGAGTTGTTGGAGAAGAAGGTCGTGGTGCGTGGTTGATCTCCGACCGAACCTCCGGTCGATATCGACGAATTTGTTGTAATTTGTCACTGTCGCTGTGGTGGTAACTCAGGGAGGCTTAGATGGCGGCGCCATGGTGGTGGTGGCTTGACGTCGGAGATTCGGTGCGGCGTCGACGCCTGATTCGGTGAGGCAGGAGAGGAGATCGATCTCCGTCGTTGAAGAGAAATGAATTTTAATTTGGGGATAAAGGTATATATAGAAGGGTAAGAATGTCTTTACATATTTTAGGCAGCCTAATTGACACGCATAATTTCTCGAAAGCCTTATTGTCGAAAAAATGTTGAAAAATGGCCTTATTGCCATTTTCCCCTAACTTTTAAGTTATATTAAAAAAATGATTAATTTTTAATTTAATTGTTTCCAATTTGATATGTTTGCTACACTTATAAATTTAGATTCTCTAGTAGAGTGAATTAAACGATATAAGGAATTTCTTTTTCTTCTCGTGGTTTTTTTCCGAGTTTTGAGTTTACACGTAAATTTGTGTATTGTTTTTTCGTATATCTTTTTTTATTGTCATCTCGTGTTTATATTCTCGAGCGGTGCACAATTTGTGTCTTAAATCGCAACAAGTGGTATCAGAGTTCTTATATCTTTTTTTTATTGTCATTTCGTGTTTATATTCTTGAGAGGTGCGCGATTTATGTTTTAAATCGTAACAAGTGATATCATATTATTGTAAAAAGCTATCAAAAGTCATTAAAGTAAAAAAAGTGTCAAACTTATATTTGAGTTTCAAGCAATTTGATAAGGTGATAATTTTTTTCCAAACAATGTTAGTTGTTTAACATAAGAGACTGATCACTGCCTTAGGGCTAGAATTGCTTCCGGGAGTCGAACTCAGGACTTCGACGTTACGCTCTAATACCACGTTAGAAGTTGCATCATTTAAAATCTCGAACGGTTAGAAAAATTGAGTGACATTTATATTAATGATTGGAATATATTTTTTAATAGTTTTTTTTAATTTAACTGAAATAATTTAAACTGTTGTCTCATTTGATTTTTTTATAATTTAGTAATAATTTCATATTATTATATTTTTATTAAGAATTATATATAATATTTTAACATTGTTTACATAAAAATGTAAAATTATTTATTTTTATTTTTTTATTTTAAATATTTTAAAATAAATTGAATTGAACTAAATTAATAAATTGAATTTAATATTTAATAAAAAAAACATTCCTTAAAACCTTAAACACCTTATTAATAAAGGTATGAATTGACAGATAATAACCTAATCTACCCACTTTAGGCTTTAAGCTAACATATCAATCATAGGACACGTTTAGTTGTCCTATCTAAATCAATTAACTAATTGGTTGTACAAGTAGGATATGCTTTAATTTTAAATTGATTAATTTATTTTGACAGTTAAATTACTTGAGTATTCATATTACAGTTTAATTTATTTAAATTTTTTTAAATATATTTTAAAGTTAAAAAATAAAACAATTGTATAACTAAAAAAAGTAAGTAAAACAGTAGAATTAAAAAGTAGGTGCTCCCACCGACTTTTTTTTGTTTGTTATTTACTATTTAATTTATTGTTAACCTTTATTAGTATTTGTATATATATACGTATAAATTATTAAGGCACTACTGCTTAATTTATTTATTTTTTGAATCAACAACAATAGTACTATCATTTATAAATGATGCATGAGATGAGAAAGAGAGGAATATGCTATAATGAGAGGAATAATATGCTATCGATGGTCTGCACAATAATGTCATCATTCATTTTCATTTTGATTTTCCATATACTCTTATAAAATTAAGAAGTCACTTTTTAAGATTGAAAGTATCTCAAAGGACTTTATTGAGATTTTCGTGGATCTTACTTGATGAGCTGAGTTGGACCTCATTCCTTTCACAAATTTTGGCTTACTTTATACTCCATAAGATGTAGCACTATTTTGTAAGAGGTTTATTAAATTTGTAAATAAGATTTTGATTTGCTTAGATAAAATAATACATTCTTTTTTAAATTATAGTAATATACTTACTTTTTTCAAAATATTTTATAAGCTCTTGACATTTTATTTTATAATATAAAAACTTTTTAAAAAACATTACAAAAAAAATTGAAGGAGTTTATAAGCTATGAGACATTTTATAAGAGAAGTTATAAGCTCAATCAATTACTTATTTTCGTCTTAAACTAAAATAGAGAGCTTATAAGGTGAATTCAATCACATTATAAGAAAACAGAAATAAAATAAAATTAGTAGTAGTATTATTTATTTATTTGGTATGTCAAGTTGTCAACGATTGTTAAGTAAAAAAATGGAAAATGTTAAAACTAGTGAATAAAAGTATTAAAAAAACATTTAAAATACTTATGACAAAAAAGGAAAAAATAGAAACGATTCAACGAAAATGAGAACTCTATAAGAAAAAATAAAAGAACGGGGGTGAGAGAGATACAGATATGAAGAAAACAGGCAACGCCGGAGGCGGAGGCGGTGGGGCGAAGAGGGGTCGGCGTTCGAACGGAGACTCCGCCATCGATACTCCTCCTAGGGTTAGTCATGTTTTCCCCTAATTGAATTTTGAATCTTGAGAATATACATTTGGTTACATGATTATGTGATTTCACTTTTGTATTATCGCGTATGATGATCATGATCTTGCATATTTCAGAAAGATCTGGGAACATTGGTGAAACCTAATTTGTAATTTATTTATTTTTGTATTGAGAATTTGTGGGATTTTGATGTTTGTGCAAATGAAATGAGCCTGAAGATTTATGAAAAAACCCTCTAACAATTCTATTGAAATCTCAGGGTATAATCATTACTACATTTTGTTTTATTTTGTCACAAAACTGTCTCCGAGAAGGCGATTATATTAAAAATTATTAAGCAATACTGGAATCAAGGACATTATTAAAGCCTTGCATTTCCCTCGGGTGATTCGAATTTTTGGTGAGCTCAGATTTGTTTAACATTGATTAAGACTTTCATTGAACTCTTCTTATTCATTGTTTTATTATTACGATGTTCTTTATCTCAGAAAGAAATTTGCGAAATCCCCTTTAATTGTTTTTCTCCAGTCTCCACTTATAATTTCATTTTTTTAGAAGCAAGTTGCGAAGAAGGACACATTCCAGGTATTTGCCGAGAAAGTGAGGGATCATAAGGATCTGCAGTCTAGGTGGGCCGTCTTACAGGAGACAAGAGTAGAATATTTTAGAGGAAAAGATCTTGTTAGCTTCCTGAAAACTCATCCGGAACTCAAAGACGTACTTGAATCGGATAAAGATTTAGAAAGTGAAGATATTGCCAATATTCTTCTGAGAAAGAGTCTTATAGTGAGGTGCGACCGTGCCATCAAAATAGTTCGGCCCGGGAAGAGAAAATTGTCTACCTGGCCTGCACATTTAGAGATATACGCAGTAAGTTGTTTTTCATACAAGTTATTTTTTTCATTCAGTATACACATTCATGGGAAATAGTTAACCCATGTGTCTCACACACTGTTTTCCAATTAAATAGCTTTCACTCTGTCCCAAAAATAAATATTTAGAAGATTAAAATACATCCGAAAATAAATGCCGGGTTTGAGCCCAGGATAAGATTGATCTTAATCTTCCAAAATTTTCCATATTTAAAATGAGTATTGGGTATGAAATTATAGTTAATAAGTTACAGACCCTTAAGGTTGGGTATGAAATTATTCAAAATTTTCCAGTCTCCTTATTGTGTATACATTGGATATGATGCAACATATATCAGTGAAATAAACTTCAAAATATATGCATACACATCGTTTTACCAGTCTTCTTAATGTTTGTGAATCTCCTAAAATGACTATATAATTTTGGGACTTTGGAGAATTATACTACCGCCCTTTCACAATTGTTTTTTTGTGGAAATTTAATTTTTTTCTAAACAGTTCGCTGTATAATTACCATGTTAAATGTCATCTATAATATTTATTATTTTACCCCTAAAGATTGGGAAGGCAAAATGTAGGACATAGACAACTTTTGAAAAGAGGGAAACATTTTTGCAAAGGTGATACAATAATTTAGTTTTCACTCCTTAAATTGTTACCTAAAACCTCACCTATTGTGCAATGGAGGCAGTATTACAACTACTTTTGTTATATTGGCTCGATAAATTAGTCACCTCATTTTTTTGTGTTTTTGCAGGACCAAGTGTTTTCTGATAATGATGCATTTTTTGCATGGGCCTTTGTAAACCGGCGGCCTTTATGGCAAACACTTCTCTCGTTATTATGGCCAGTTTTGACTCTCGCAATTTGCTTGTTTCCCGTGTATCCTCACAATGTCAAGCTGCTTATACTATACTCTTGTGCGGGTGTGCTGCTTCTTATACTTTGCCTGCTGTCATGTAAGTTTTATTTGGTGCCAATGGCGCTCTTTTTTTGGTTTAGCTTTGTTTCTTGCATTTAATCTTTTTATATTACATTAAATAAGAGTGAAATGGTATGTGGGATGGTGGGAAGGCTCATTCCTCATCATGAATTTCCATATTATTATAGTAATTATTATTTGTCATCGATTTTGAAATATTCATATTATGGAAATATGCTAGGGAGAAATAGACACATTTTGTGATTTCAGTGATATATTTGGAGAACAATTCTGACTGAAATTAGGAGTTCTTGGTAGAAAGTGATATTATTTTTAATCGTTGGTTAGTCCAAATTAATAATAGAAGTCAATCAGATGTGACTCGAGTACATCCAGGTGTGGAAAGAATGATGATTCACCTAGGAACTTCTTTTGTTGAATTTTATAAAGGCTGATAATCTTGTGAGAGTAGACTTTTTAGAATTTTCCATTGAAATTAAGGGAATGCATTTGTCTTGGTTTATATATGTCTGGTTGAAGACGGTAAGGAATGGAAATTATTTGGAGTAACAAATGACAAATGTCATATCTTTCAATATTGCATTGTTGTTGTCAAGTAAATAAATACTTTTATTTTGACCATTTTTTTTCTTTCCAAATGTGCAGACACAAGAGATGAGTTTTGAATTTAATAATCTAGAAAGCACGACTTTTCTCATTCTTTACTTTAGAACTGCTACAATTTTTGTTAATTACAGTATTATCTTACGACAATTGGTCATAACATGCAGTGAGAGCCATTGTATTCGGATCTCTGTGGATCGTTCTCGGGAAACGCGTGTGGTTATTCCCCAACATTCTTGCAGAGGAAGCAACACTAAAGGAGTTGTTCCAGTTTTTCCCCAAGAAAGACGAGGATGAGCGTCCCAAGTGGACGGCTCGACTATTTTATGCTGTAGTGGGCGTTTTGGTCATTATGATCCTGCGACACCATGCTCCTGATGAAGCTGCTAGAGCCAGGTATGACAAATAGCATTTCGCTGACCATTAGCAATTAAATACAGTGTATGACTATGTTTTTGTACAGGAAATTGGATGAGAGATAAAATTGAATATGTTTGATTTCTAACCTCGCTCTTCTTATTATTATTTTCATGTCTAACCTCACATGATATGTCATTATTTTCATTTCTAACCTCATGATAATTATTATGTCTGCGTTTTCACTTATAGTACGTTGATTAAAAATCCATTATTTTTAACTAGGAATTCATTTATTTTGCAGGTACCAAAGGCGGATGTCCAACATAATCGATGATGTTCTTGAATGGTCCCCCAGGCTTGCCCTGTCGGGTATTATGGATACGCAAACAATATTCAATGGGACCCAATCCGAGGAAAATGTCACTGATGGTAGCAAAGGTACCCACCAAAAGACGACCCAAACAGACGATATAGAGGGCCACCCGGACTTATTTGGGAAGGAGGTTGAAGATATCGAGAATGTAGGAGAAATAGATGACTGATATCGAAAGTTACATTCATGTGTAACCATAGAATGAAAATCTATCCGAACTACAAATTAACAGACTCTCTTGTTAACATTTTGTGTAACCTTACTTTTGTAGAATCTTTGTCTGGACAAAGTATACATATATTGTGATATTATTCTCAGGAAAAATTGACAGTGGTTCTCATGAGGATACTCTTTAAGGAGTCTTCACTCTTATTTTAAGATTGTAGAGAAAATTTTCATTGAAACACAACCAAGTGATTAATTGTTGAAATACATCGATAAATACCCATTAAAAAGCGAAGAAAAAACTAAGGTTTTTTTTTAAACATTTAAAGATCTATTTTTTTCTTACTCAAACCACAATGACATTTTTTACACACTAATGAAATACTCCATCATCCCCTTCCACCACACAACTATTTCAAAAGAAAAAAAAAAGCCAAAAATGAATTTGCCAGCAAGTTTCAGAGAAAAGCCAAGGCCGAGATGTAAACGCATAACCACCTCCTCCCCTTACCATTACCCATCACAAAGATATCATCTTAATACTCAAATATCTAAAGATATATAGAAAAATATAAATTAATTACCACCGGTTCCAGTTTGACGAACATGTGAACTATTGAACTGGTCAGAACCTTATAAATAATTTCACCAACTTAAGGATGTGAAAGCTCCCATGGTTAGGAGTCTCTGACCAACAAGTCACTAAACATAACTCCACAAAATAAATTAAGTGACAGTATGTTTCATTGAAACTTAAGAGAATCGATTTGACCTACTCATAATTGCACCTGAGGAACAAATCATCCGCAAAGGATCGACAAATTGACCAAAATTTCACAGTAAATTACAAAAACCACCCCTAGAATTCAGCTCAATTACAAAAACTAAATCACAATTCCAAAATAATACCAAGTCTTTTTTTTTGTAATATCACCAAACACCAAGGACCATTCTCGTAATTAACAAAGAATCCAAAGACCAACTTTCTGAAAGTCTACCACAAGCCAATGGCCTTCCACCAGATACCTCCAACTCCGAGCCAAATCACAAGATTAACGATGGAGATTACGAAGCCATAGCCCCACCACTTAGCAAGTGGCACATAACCCGCACCGTAAAAAACGGGAGCCGATCCGATCCCATAATGGGTAATGCCACCCATGAGATTTGAGAGGAAGGCCAAGACAACAGCCCCAAGGTATGGTGGGGTCCCCAAAGCACTGGCCACCGATAAGAATGCTGTAAACATGGCCCCGATATGAGCAGCCCCACTGGCAAAGAAATAGTGGGAGTAGAAGTAGAGAAGGACAAGAATGCCGAACGAGAGCTGCCATGAGAGACCCAAGCCGCCAACAAACTGAACAAGAGAAAGAACCAAAATGTCGAATGAGTCAGTTTTTAGGGTTGATGGGATGAAATTAGGGTATCAGTAATACTCCATTAACCAGGTAAAGAATATAGAAACGAGAAATAAAGATGAATAAATTATGATCCTGCCATGCAATGCTTTCCTTGATAGTAATTAGCAAGGATGGTTAAGTACACAAATATTAACCAAAATATATCCTTGAGGTTTTACCTAATTACAAATTCTGCCCCTGGCAATACAACATTTCACTACAGTCCTTCACAATTATAAAAATTACTGCAGAGTTTTTATTGTTAGCTGGGGGGTTTTGTAATTAGATTAAAACATTGTTGTTTGTAATTAGCCTCGAGGATTTACCCAATTACAACAGACACAACTAACTTTCAATACTACCATTCACCCCTTCATAGCAAAACAAAAGGACATTTAAGACTCACATTTATAAGAATATTACATTTACTTAATTATAATATTGTATCGAACATTGGGGTGTTTTTGTGTTTTTTAAATTTACATGGTGATTTTTAGTGGTATTTAGTTCAAACACTAATGGTAATTTTCGTAACTACCCCTAGTGACAAAGGAAGTGAAGAAAAACGAATAATGATGGATCATTCAGATGAACTATAAAAACAGACATTCAAACACAAACTTAATTAATAATCTCTACACATCTCAAAAGATAATAGCTAGGTTTCGGGTGAAATTACTTAAGTACTTAACACTATTCTTATTCACAACATATTCTTCAATCTTTTTACTATTAAATCACGTCCTTCATTTTTCTTAACTGGTGCAGGATAATCATGCCAACTTATTCCAGATATGATATATGACCTATCTATACGTGGAACTGAGTGAAATAAGTAAAAGTGTAAAACAATACCTTAACAACAGTTTGGCTGAACCAGGAAATAAGACCGTATTTGTTTAGGTACCCGGCCATTGCAATGAGTGCAGCGAACCACGTAAGAGTGTCCCATGCAACCGACTCTGCCAAACATTCCTTCCACGTCACAACACCCGTCACAAGTAGGACAGATAAGCCAAGAATTGCAGCAGTCACTGCATCTACGTTTAGGACACTTCCAAAAATCCAGAGACCTACCTGATATTCACAATTAAAAAAAATATCAGGAAATAAAATGAATTTGCATGGAATAATTTGTTTCTGTGTCTTAACGCGATTAAGAAGCATATTCAGAACTCGGAGTTTTTTTTTTTCAATTATACATGGTATAAGATTCAAGATCTTTGTGAAGTTTGTTCATCCACATAAAGGTTCTTAGCACCATAAAAAAAAAAAACAAGGAAAAACAGTAAGCTACTTTGAATAGTGACACAAAATTTCTTACGAACATACTTATCAATCCTCACTTGATTATACTTGATTCTCATATGACTGATACTTACGGCTTACCGGATAATTTTAACTTGTAGGAGTATTCGATTAGGACTTAAAATAACGAATGAAATTTTTTGGCCCAACTATTTGTTCCAAAAATTGAAATCTTCTGACTCTTTAACTGATGTGAGAAGCTACATTGTATCATATGATTGTGAGCATACATTGTATGGAGAATACACACTAAAATTTTGTTAAGTGATAGATACTCAAACGCTATAAACAAGATACACATCAGCATTCAGCAACAACAAGGATCACAAAACATATATAATCAATGAAAAAATATTGAGTTTCTGTACCGTGAGAAGCAGGGTTCCAGCCATGATGATCTCATTCTTCGACATGGGCCCCATCAACTCCAGCCTCTCCTTCGCAAGCTTAGGTGCATCCGGGCTACTCTTCACCGTCGGCGGATAAATCACATAGAGCAAAAACGGCACTACAATCAGTGACACCAACCCAGGCACGATCGCAGCCTTAGCCCAATCCATCCAACCGATTGTCATATTTATAGTACTTGCAGTTAGATTAGCTGCCAATGGGTTCGCGGCCATAGCCGTCAAGAACATAGAAGACGAGATCACAGACGTCTGAAAACAAGTAAGCATCAGCCAGGAACCCAATTTGTGCTCAGTCCCATCACCCACGTTGCTACCACAGGCAACGCATAACGATTTCACCAACGGCAAGAAAATCCCACCGGCCCTAGCCGAGACGGAAGGGATGGCCGGGGCCAGAAGGGCTTCGCTGAAAACAAGACTGTACCCTAAGCCTAAGGACGAGCTACCGAATAGAGAAACGAATTGGTACGCGATTCTGTTACCCAGCCCGGTCTTGATAAAGCCTCGGGCGAAGAAAAAGGCAAGCGCGATCAGCCAAGGGATGGGGTCGCCGAAGGCGGAGAAGGCGGCGGCGAATGTTAGGGTTTTGGTGAGAACGCAGGCGCCGAGGCCCATCAGCGCGACGGCTCCGAGCGGCAGCGGCTGGGTGATGATTCCGACGATTGTGGCAAGGAAGATCGAGAGCAGCTGCCACGCGATGCGGGAGACGCCGTTGGGGGCGGGGACGAACCATAGGATGACTCCGGTGGCGATGGAGGCCGCGAGCGGCTTGATGGCGGCGCCCTGCCACGGCGGTGGAGCAGGGGATGCGGTCGTCGCGGGGGATGCCGAAGCAGAGGCGACTGTTGTTGGGCCGCGTCTGAGGGTGGGAGCGAAGAATGCGGATTTCTTGTTGGCGAACTGAGTTTGACTCTCGGAATCGCTGATGGTGTTTTTGATGGAAGTTCTGAGTCTGGGAATGAGGCGGAGAGATTTGGGGGCGGCGGAGTGCCGGAGTTTCGGGGAGGAGAGGAGGTGCGGGCGCAGGTTTAGGGAGGAGGTGAGAGCTGAAGAAGCCATCTCTGAGGGTGGCGGAGAGAACTGGGTTCTCTAGTGAGTAGGTGAGTGTGGTAAATTTGGAAGGCAGGTGGAGGATGAAGATGGGTCCGTTCAGATTTTAGATCGGACGGTTGATATGGGGATTGGAATATACGGTCTGAGAGGGTCCGGCCGGTCCGGTCCAGCTTGAATGACTTGTCAGATCGCAAACTCCGCCGGCCTGTGATTGGTGGATTGGCTTCGTGCATTTTGAATAAAAAATTACAGTTTTTAGCGAAAAATTGCTGTCCATGAAAATAGTTCTAAAGTTGAGTTTTCACTTGCATTTCAACTTAAATAAACGAGTACAGTATAAAAATATGTAGAGTACAGTACTAGTATATTTTTAAATTTTTACTTAGAATTTAGTAATAGTATAAAAATATGTTGAGTACAGTACTAGTATATTTTTAAATTTTTACTTAGAATTTAGTAATGAAATTAAATTATTGAAAATTATGATTGAAGAATTTGAACCAAGGGCTATCAAAATTCAAAGGACCGGTTAATCATTTGGACAAACACAAATACAGTAAAACCTCTATAAATTAATACTCGATAAATTAATAATCTCTCTAAAATAATAAAATTTTCCAGTAAAATGAGCGATAAGATAATATAATAATAATTTTTTGAAAAAATCCTTTATAAGTATAATGTCTTATTAAAATTTTAAAATTAATAATTTGTGAATATTACAATTATAAATATTAGTTCTCATCAATACTCTCAAAGTTGGGTACACACATTTTCTATTTAGAGTGTTTGATAATATACCTGGACTAACATTCAAATAATATTTTTCATCAATTGATTATTTTAATATTTTTAGTGCATGATGGTCTCTTTTATATTCCTATAATATTTTTGTGATGCATTTTATATGATAAAGAAACATAATTTGGTATTATAAATTAGTTTATTTTTATAAATATAATAATTAACATTATACATTGAATCTATAATTATATGCATGAATATATTAATTATTTCCAATAAAGTTGATACATGAATCTTAATCTAATTATTTTAAATAAATATATTTAAATTTATTGAATTTGAAAATTCTCTCTTTTAATTAATAAAATATTAATTTATCGATATATTAATACCTCTTTAAATTGATAAAATTGTACGATCCCAATCGTATTAATTTATAGAGGTTTTACTGTAATTTATTTGGACCACAATTTGTCTTTCATTAATAATTTTACTAACTAAATAATTTAGCCACTTCGCCTAATTTACTTAAATTAAAAATTGGGCTCAATAAGAGTTTTTATTTTAATTTTTATATAAAAAAAAACGAGAAATTGAACTCCACTCGATCGTTGACCCTTCAATATGGTTGAATCCTTGTACTAAGGGTAAAGCATCAAGGGGCAATGATCAAAGCTCAAGTCATAGCTAGACGTGACAAAAAAAAAAAAAGGAAACCGAGAACCATCGAATCTCAACCGACTCAACCGTTTACAGAATCGGCAACTGGTCACTCAGTTCCAAAACGATTAAGGGGATCTGAGATTATTTTATGTATAATATGTATATATACACATATTTTAGAGTGGATTAACCATAAGAAAAATAAAAAAATTCAAACAAAATTATAAAAAATATAAATGATTTTTTTGTAGGAGGGACTTAAGCCCCCTTGCTTACAAGTGGATCCGCCGTATCGACCGAAATCCGCCCAAATCCGCGGTTTAATTTTGAACAAATGACTTGTCGGTTAGAAAGTTTATCACCCGTAAAAAAATGGACGGGTAACGATTTCGTTAGATACTACCCGCAAATAGGCCAACTCGCCCATATAAATAAATAAATAAATAAATAAATAAATAAATATATTTATATATTTAAGATGGTATGTCCTCATTTCAATTATTATTTAAATGTTTTTGTTCATTATGATTTTTTTTTATTGTTTGTGTAATAGTATATTTAAATTATTAGTTGTAGTTTTTGGCATGCAGGTCCATTTGAGTATTCAAATTTCTGGTTGCATGTTTGGTCCTTTTTTTAATGTTTGAGTATGTAAATACAATTTTCATTTATAATTTAAGTTGATAATTAAAGTTAGTCTAATTTTTATAATATTAAGTAATTTTGTTTTTTAGCATGGTGGTGTGGTGTGTTTTGCTTACAAGTTTGCAACTGTATTTTATTTTCAATTCCAAACTAAAACCTTTATATGTTTTAGACTCCTTATTTTATTATTTATTTGATATTTTTGTCATGTTGGATTAGAATTTTAAATTAATGTTTCTATTATTTGTGCTAATTTTATTTATTTGTTAATTTTATATTTATTTTTATTTTTTTCTGTTTGTCAATTTATATATTAAAATCAGCTATTTCGCCTGCCAATCTGCTCGTACCCGCTTTGGTCCGATCGCACAGTTAGAGTAAAAATAAAGGTGAGTTCGATTGATAAAAGTGACAACCCGTCATCATTGGGTCGATTCATTATTTAGAGGTATACCCGCCCGTGAACACCCCTACTACCCGGCCTTTGGCTGGTTCAGTCCCGATTGTCGACTTCTCCGAATTGGGACAGGCCGGAACCGACGGTTTTAACCGAGTCCCTATATCGTGCAACTATATGTACAATACATCGTACAGGCAGATCATTTAATAATAAAAATACTGTTAGCTTTTAGGATCGTAATATGGTTTTAATACCACTTGTTACGGGACAAAGCTCTGAACGCCACACGATCAAGACCAGTGCCACTAGATACTCCTTGTTGCAGATCGACGATGTATAGTACGAATAATAATGCGGAACTCCGAAAATAACTCAACAATAAAAGAGAAGAAAACAAGTAAAGAAAACAAAGAATTTTACGTGGAAACCCAAATCGGGAAAAACCACGGGAGGAACGACGAGAACTTTCACTATAATATTGCCGACGATTACAAGGATTGATATCCACTCTAAAACCCTCTAATCTCACACAATATTATCTCTCTCTATGATGATATTAACTCGTGTTCTACACAAATAATTGTGTCTATGGAGATTCTTATTTATAGATGTAGAAAACCCATAAATTAGGTAACAAATAATTTCATAATATATGACTCTTAAATCCATAAGGAATAAAATTATATTATATTCAATATAATTCTAATTTTCCTAAATAAGGAAACAAAATTCCTACGGATTCAAGTCATATTTTAACAATCTCAACCTTGACGAGAAACCGCGAAATCCCATCGCACATGTGAAATCACATCACATACCAAGCCGCGAAATCCCATCGCGCATGCGAAATCTCATCGCACATCAAAACCATAAAGCGAAATCACATCGCCCATGCGAAATCACATCGCACTCCATAGTCTCGTCCCTCGTCTCCCTTCAAACGCCCCAACGGGCCTAGTTCCTAGAAGATTGGACCTTCAAAGGTCCTCATGAATCGGAATGTACATACCCGAGTGTCTTCTTCGAGTTGTGAGCCCAATTCGAGATATACCCTCTCGACCGCTTTCCAAGCGCACATGGCTCACTAGGTTTAGAAACACTCCATAGATCGAGAAACACTCGATTCTTCAAATCGACTTTCCTCACATGCCCAAGCCGCACATGGTCTAGTCGTGTAGACTCTTCATCCGAGAGCCTAGTTTTTCCCATGGTTACTTCGTTCACCGCTTCATCTTTAATCAGCTTGGTCACTCCGGCCTTACTTGGTTGCATGCCTCTAAGCCGGTGAGACTCTTCTAGCAAGAGTCGAGGTTCGGCCCCGGTTGCTTCCTTCACCGCGCCTTTATGGAGGACATAAGGTCGCTCTGCCTTTTCGTCTCCTCCCAACACTACCAAAGCCTCTTCGGTAGCCTCAGAAAATCCACCTTCTCCGGTGTAGCTAGTATCAAACTCGGTTACTTCTTTCGCCGAGCTTCCACCGAGGACATAAAGACAACTCGTCTTTCTCTTTCCCCGCAATATTACCAAACCACCCTTGGTAACCCTTAAAACTCCACCTTTACAAGTGAGTTTATAGCTCTTCATATCAAGGGTACTCAAAGAAATCAAATTTCTCTTCAAGTCAGGGACATGTCTTACCTCGCCTAACGTGCGCAATGTGCCATCGAACATCTTCAAGCGGATATTCCCAATCCCTTCGACCTTTCACGAGGTGTTATTAGCCATAAAAACCGCACCATGCTCCAAAGATTCATAAGTCTCGAACAACGTCCGGTTCAGATACATATGAAACGAGCAACCCGAGTCTAAGATCCAATCATCACAAAAGTTGGAGTTCTCGCCTAGAGCCATTAGTAGATCCCCATAATAATGCCATCTACTAATCCAAAGTCACCGGAATTCTTATTACCAAAATTATTGTTGTTGCTCTCCTTTTTCAACGTGTAGCACTCCGACTTTATGTGTCCCTTCTTCTTGCAATAGAAACACGTCTTATTCTCGTGTCGCGACTTCGAATTCCCCGAGTCGCTCCCTTTATCACGGTACTTCTTTTGGACGTTAAGTCCTTCACCCACATCGGGCACACCATCCTTGTTGGACTCCATCCTTTGTACGTTTTCCCTTGACGAGAGAGCCGAAGTTACGTCTTTAAACGTGAGACTATCTCGTCCATAGAGAAGCGTGTCTCGAAAAGCCGCCATCGAGGGGGGTAGCGAGCATAACATCCAAAACGCAAGATCATCATCTTCGATCTTCACGCCAATTTTCCCAAGGTCATCTACACGCTCCTTGAATCTCGCTTACATGGTCTTGAATCGACGACCCCTCCACCATCTTGAGGAAGTAGAGACTTCTCTTCAAGTGATGCTTGCTAGACACCGTTTTCTCAACGCACATCGACTCTAACAACTCCCATAATTCCTTTGCGGTCTTCGCCTCCGTCGTTTCTTTTGTCAAAGAATCCGAAACATGAAGCCCTATGGTCGCCATAGCCATTTGATCGAGCTTCACCCACTCGTCATGCTTCAAGTCTTTCGGCTTGTTGTCAATACCAAGTAGAACAATTTCTTGCTTAAGAGATCTGAGGACTAACCTTATCTTGTATTGTCAAATAGGAAACCTCGTGTTGAGACTTAAGTTCGGTAGATCGTACCTCACGCTCGCCATCGAAAACTTGCTCCGGAAGGTAGTAGGATCGTAGTCTGGATCTGAAAGGTCACGGGATCGTTGCCTGGCTCTGATACCACTTGTTAGCTTTTAGGATCATAATATGGCTCTAATACCACTTGTTACGGGACAAAGCTCTGAACGCCACACGATCAAGACCGGTGCCATTAGATACTCCTTGTTGTAGATCGACGATGTATAGTACGAATAATAATGCGGAACCCCGAAAATAACTCAACAATAAAAGAGAAGAAAACAAGTAAAGAAGACAAAGAATTTTACGTGGAAACCCAAATCGGGAAAAACCACGGGAGGAACGACGAGAACTTTCACTATAATAATGTCGACGATTACAAGGATTGATATCCACTCTAAAACCCTCTAATCTCACACAATATTATCTTTCTCTATGATGGTATTGATGGAGTTGCATACTTAACGTCTAGATTTAAGTAACGTAAAACAATTGTTTGCTTTAATTATTTATAATTAAATATATGCAAAATATAGTCCTGGATTATACACGTTGTAGTTAGTATGGTGTGCGTCGTCACACGGAAGATCATACTATCGGTTACTCGTATATAATCAAACAGTAGCTCACGACCTAGATGGACAAGGATCAATCCATCGGTATAGTCGTTGTACACTACGGGAAAAAAATAATTTAATGACAAACTTGTTTCGTCTTTGATTCTACCAATTATGTCACAAAATAAAATAGAAGACTAATTTGTTTTGTCACTAAGTTTGTCACCTATAGTGTGTTGTAGATAGTTTTTTGTGAGAAAATATAAATTTAGCCACCTAATAATAAATGAAACAAAATAATTTGTCTCCAATACAATTATATTTTTGTCACAATTTTTTTTTAAGAAAGCGATTATTATTTTTAGTGACAAACTTTTAAAAATCATTGACAAATTCAATTTGCTACTAAAAATTTGATGAATTTAAAATTAAATATTTAATTTTTAAATCATCAAATATCAATTCATAGATATTTACTAATTTTAATTAATTTTGTTGATAAAATTATTTGTATTAATTTAAACGAAACAACGAAAAATTATGAAAATAATAAATTTATTGAATAATTAACAAAAAAATATTCAAATGTTACAATGCTATAAAAAATTTATTGAATAATTGCAAAAATAAATAACAATGCTATACAAGCAACAATCGTTTCTTTATACTATGACATTGACGTACATTAAGATTGGAATAGGAAAAAAAACAATATTAGTTTACACAATAATTTTGCATGATTCACAACAGGTGCAACTATAATCTTCATCTTCATCTTCGTCAATCGTCTCCACTTTCATCTTCTATACATAGACTCTCGAATGACATGAATCGGCCTGCTTCAATAACAATTAATGGGTATTAAAACCAAATATAATAGAATATATATCTCCACAAGAAAATGTAGAGATTTTATGATTTGGAGACCAAAATTCTAACGATTAACTTACGTATAAGGCCACCTTCATGTCTTCAAGGCCATTGTTTGGAATTCTAAATTCTCCCGTGTAGTAATCTGTAGCAAAATTGTGGAGGGGTTATATTTTTAATGTGATTGATGGAGTGGGGAGAGAGAGGAGTGGAATGGGGAGTGGGGAGTGGGGAGGTGGTTGTGACTTGTGAGCAAACGGATGAAAGAAAAAAAAAACAGTAAAGTTTCTAATAATTTTATATATAGTTGATATATTGGATGTATAATCTTATTTTCATTTTGTTTGTTTAAAAACTAAAGTTCACGAAATCATATTAATTCACTATGTCGATTAAAATTGACTTCTAACATAAATGAGCATTCAATTGTTTATGGTAACCAAAGCACAAATATAATGGTTATAAAATTATTTTGATCACAAATTATTTTAAACAATAATTACAAATAATATAATAAAGTATGAAATTACAAATTCTATTAGAGACAAAAAAAAAATTTGATATAGAATATATTGGGAGAGAAAAAAAATTTGTTCGTTAATTTATTTATTTTGTCTCCTAAACATATTAGATATTCCATTAAATAAGAATTTTTTTAGAGACAAATTATTTTTAATTTTGTCAATAATAATAGTTATTAGAGACAAAAAGAAAATAGTCACCTATACTTTTGTCACTAAATTACTATTTTCTTGTAGTGGTATGAGAGAGAAAATAATCGGTCTTGATTATTTTATCATACTTGTACACTTGGTGTATTGAGCGGATCACTTGAGATTTATCGATTATGATTGCCTCAGATAATCGATTTAAATCTCAGTGTATTTTATTCTTAATCCCTAATATTATTGCGGGTGTGTGCATTTAATATTAGTGACTTTGATTTTCCAAAGAAATTGATCGATTAGAATAACCGGTCAATTACTGGCAAAGTTGGGTCACGGTTTTTATGTATGGCATGCCGTGAATTCTTGACGGGAAAGTGTGTCCTCGTATGGGTTGATAATATCCCCGAGATGAGTTCATAAGTATTTATTATGTAAACCTCATGAGTGGATTTGTTCCGCATAATAATTAAAGTTGAATGGTACTAGTCTCGGATATAAGAGATGAATAAATTAATTAAGCAATAAATTAATTTTATTCATGGATATTTATATCTTAAACGCACGGAATAAATAATACTACCGAAGATAATATTATTTGATATAATATGGTAAATATTGAGAGTGCAATTATATTTATATAGTGGAAGTAATTATATAATTAATATTAATGGATTAATAGATTTGAGCTTGCAATTATATTTATATAGTGAAAGTGATGCAGATACATAGAAAGAAAAGATTGTTTCAATCTGTCCAAGTTTAGTATTATTTTTATCTATTATTTTAATTTATTCTGTTAGGGTTTTAGTAATATTTATATTCTGCTTTTGTCATTTATTTACGTAGTTGTTTTGATGAAATAAAAAGGTTTCTCTGTTGAGGTTTTTTATCAGGTTTCGGTATTCTTCGGAATCAACGAAAGTTAGATGTTTTAATTCTCGGGTATTCTTAGAATCAACGAGTCTTAATCGTGTGTTATCGCTTCCCTGCGTCAGTTGGTATCAGAGCCGAAACGATGCCTCCCCGTCGCCAGTATGCTTGCGAAACCGCCGTTGAGGCCGCAACCCGTCACGATGCCGACATCGCCGCCTTAAGCCACCAGATCGCAACCCTTGCCGTCGAACTCGAGGAACTTCGCCTTGTTATCACCAACAGACTACCGGTGTCCCTGCTGCCCTCGTCATCTTCTTACGACGACTCGCCTCGTTTTGATTACGATGGTCCTCCTCGTTTTGATGAAGTAGATCCTTTGGCCATGCCCGAAGAGCACATGTTCGGAGGCGTGGGTGACCTACTCTACCACCTCCGGAACAATATACCTCTTTTGTCCCCGCTGCCTGGCTCGGAGATCTCTGCGTATGATGGTCCTCCTAAATTTGCCGAAGAGCTCTTTTCAGAAATCTCCGTGGCACTTGTGCTGAATCCTGATGTCGTTGCTTTTGCACCACATCAACATGTTGTTGCTCTTGCGATGAAAGGAGATGATCCTACCCCTGCACCACATCTGCATGCTATTGTCCTTGCGCTTCATTCCGATGTCGTTGCCGCCGCCTTTGTGTCGCTTGTTCAAGTTGATGCCCCTGCGATGGTTCTTCTTACCATTGTCCCTGCGCCATGTCAACGTGTCGCTGCCCTTGCGTTGTGCCCTCAAGGTTACCGACGATTGGTGTTTGATCCCGGCATTTTCGTGCTCGATTTTCAGGTTCGCGGTCGAACCTTCTCCTAGAGGGGGAGAATGATGCAGATACATAGAAAGAAAAGATTGTTTCTTTCTGTCCAAGTTTAGTATTATTTTTATCTATTATTTTAATTTATTCTGTTAGGGTTTTAGTAATATTTATATTCTGCTTTTGTCATTTATTTACGTAGTTGTTTTGATGAAATAAAAAGGTTTCTCTGTTGAGGTTTTTTATCAGGTTTCGGTATTCTTCGGAATCAACGAAAGTTTGATGTTTTAATTCTCGGGTATTCTTAGAATCAACGAGTTTTAATCGTGTATTTATCGCTTCCCTGCGTCAGAAAGTAATTATATAATTAATATTAATGGATTAATAGATTTGAGCTTGGCTCAATTTAATCATTAATATTGGAAGCACAATATTCCACCTCCTTTAGATCCCTACGTAGCCTATAAAAGCACTACATAAGCACTACATGGTCTTCACAATTAGAACAAGACAAGAATATCAATAGTTGATAGTTCTAGAGAGTTGTGAAGGAGATCCATAGGAGTTCGGAGGATCGTCGCCCACACGACGTTCGAACGAAGTGCAAGGAATACGTTGGAAGATCCGAAGGTCTTCAATTAATCTCGTTTCTCCGCACAACGAGACTAAGGTAATAATCATAAACCCCCTCTTATGATTATTTGATTTTATAATCGTGATATATACATGAACGAAGATCCGGGAAAACGTACGAACTCCGCGGACGGGGATTCGAGATCCCCGACGGAGATCGAGAGAACACCCTCAGCTTGGAGCCGAGGGGTGGCGGTCGAACCCTCCGGGGCATGCGATCGACTTCGGTCGATTGCCGGGGATGCCGCGGGCTGGTGCCGCAGCGGATCCCCCCGCCCTCTCGACGGCGGCGTGCGCAAGGGAACCCCGGCTGGGTCGGGGTGGGCGATCGATCGCCGGGGCGAGCCGCGGCTGGTGCCGCGGTGGTCAGTTGGGCTGACCGCCCCTCCCGGCGGCGATGGCGGTGAAGTCGCCGGACTCACCGCCACCCGGGGGCTGCCGGAGCAGCCCATGCGATCGCCATGCACGGCGATCGCGAACCCCTCACGGGGTTCGGCTAGGGTTTAGCCGCGGGTTCATCCCGCGACGATGCTCTTGTCGGACCCGGCTCGTGCGGTGGTTCGCGATTGTGTTTTTCGGCGACGGGATTTCGGGCGGGTTATTGTTTCCGCAATTTTTGATAGTTCGGGATATCGATTTCCAATAATTGGTATCAGAGCGTTGGTTCTAGTTCATGTATGTATTCGATTATTGTGAACGCGTTCCATTATGAACCCCAATACTCTAATGCTCGAGTAGCATGTACTAAATCGTATTTGATGCTTGGCGTAGTTGATGACACGTACGATAATTATGCCGGTCGAAGAAGCTGACCTCTTTACTCAGGTTTTGGAGAGGTACACATAATAGTACAAATTAAGTCACTTAATATTAATCAGTTATATATATGTACGTTACTAAGGTTAATGTTAACTTCATTTGTATACATAATGTTGATTGTCTCAGCTGGAATATTGATGAAATCAATCGGCTCCCAGATTACATGAAACCCATTTATAAGTTCATTCTGGGATTGTACGAGGACTACAAACACAAAGCAGTCGAACAAGGAAAACAGTTTGCAGCTCCTTACGCCATAGAAACTGTACTATAAATTATTAAGAAAACATTATAAATTTAATTAGTTTGATTTGAACATATCATTAATCATTGGGCATGCATATATAGGTGAAACAAATCTGTAGGGCTTACAACAAAGAGCTCCAGTGGTTCTCGGGTGCACTCCCGATGCCTACATACGACGACTACTTGGCCAATTCAAAATACACCAGCGGCCTCTATATAGCATCAGCAGCGGTTGTGACTTACAAGAACCGTGAAGATGGACTCGTAACTCCTGAAAAAGTTATCGCAGACCCGATTCGTGCTGTTTTTGTCGATCCCATAATTATTTAAAACTATATTACACCAATAATCAAGTGATTAATTAGTAATGATTGTAATAAATTAAATTAGATTGGTAAACGAGTCGGGTTGTGAACGGCTCAACGGATCAAAATTTCCGATCCAAATTCGTTAAAAGATCACGGATCAAGAGCGAGTTCGAATAAAAAATCGCTCTATTTACAGGTCTACTGCACAGAGTATTACTTTATTTCATGAATTACTTAATTCAATATTTTGTACTACATGTCAATTGCCAAAAATTAATTAAATTTTTTTATTTAATTTATTTTGTTCTTTCACACAAAAAAAAACAATTGTTATATAAATTCAAGCACAAAAAATATTTGTTTTGATTTAATTTATTTAAATTCGAGCACAAAAATTAATTAAAATATTTGAATTGAATCTTACATGAATTAAAATTAAGGTATATTAGATTGAAATTATAGAAATTTATTATATATTGTGTAATTAATTAAGGCCAATGCAAGTCGCATGGAGATTTATTATATAGTATATACTCCGTACTTAAGTAATTAAGGTAGATTTAGAATGTCAACACAATGGGAATCTCTTCCCGTACAATACTTTATTGTTGAATACGTAATTCAATATTTTATGCATGCCAAATTGCCAATAATGCAAGTCGCAAGGAGATTTTTTATATATTGGGTAATTAATTAATTAAGGTAGATATAATTGATACCATTTGCATCACACTCATTCAGTCGGTGACTCAGTGCCTCCGTTGTTTATTGGGAAAAAGGGAAGTTATACCTCAAAAACTTTGGGTATTGCACTAGTTGATAGAGGAAGAACATGTTATTTTGGATTTAATTTTAGTTCAGTTTAAATCGATTTATTTCAGTTCATAAAATTCGTTCAAAATAAATTAAAATAAAATAAAATAAATAAAAAATATATTTAATCAATAATTTTAAGTATACAATTTAGTTTAATATAATAGAATATTATTAATATTTATAAAAAAATATTTAACAATTTACAAAATTTATTATTATTTTTATAAAAAAATTAATTTATTTTAGTTGATTCAATTCAAATCCATTTTCAAACGTTGTAATCTAAAAGAACAAGTCTGCAATAATTTATTTATAAGAAAATTGTACTATATATAATCAAGACACATGATAAGGCTGGTGATTTTAATAATTTTGCAAGTAGTAAATACTTAATTGTGTAATTACTCTATTACCCTTCATTCCTCTCTATATATTCCACTGCGAGTCCTTTCTTTCTCCATTACTACTACTGTACTTATATATCCACACTTACGCCTCAACATGAGCTACCGTCTTCCCAATCCCACCCAAATCAACCCCAGGACCTTCTTGGCACTCAATCAAATCCCTTATAAACCCTCCATTATAAATATCCCCCTACTACCACACCATGAACAACACCGAGAGGCCCTCTTCACTACTGCTATCGTTCCCCAACGTCGTTCGTATCTCCTGGCCGGAGGAGCTGAACCGGGATTAATCGAGGAGGATGTAGTCCGGCCACCCGTTGCTAGTTTTACCCCGAACATGTGGGCTGACTCCTTCACTTCATTTCCTTTGGACGATGAGGTGATTGCTCGCTCGTATACTTTCTTAATTAGTTTCTTGTTATATAATATTCACAGGTCATATATATCATGCATGCGCATGCAGGTTCAGCTAAAATATGCGGAATCCATTGAAGCGTTGAAACAAGAGGTAAGGAGCATGCTCATGGCTGAAGGGAGAAAAAGAGCCAAAAAGCTAGTGCTGACCGACACACTCGAGCGCTTGGGAATTGGCTATCACTTTCAACAAGAGATTGAAGACCAACTCCAACAAATCTTCCAGTCATCAAATAGTAGTACTGATGAAGATGATCATGAAGTACCTGACGATGACGATTTGTTCATCACTTCGCTTCAATTTCGTCTGCTCAGGCAACACCGACATTACGTCCCTTGCAGTAAGTTTAGTTTTCAATAATAAAAACACTTTCAGAAAAAAAAAATAAAAAAAAAAATATATATATAGTCAAATTAATGTATATAAAAACTGCAGGTGTATTTGACAAGTTTATTAAGGTTGAGGGAGACAAAAAAAAATTCAAGGAAAGCCTCGATGGTGATGCTAAGGGACTCCTAAGCCTATACGAAGCCGCACACTTACAGACCACTGATCAAGGCGAAGACATCTTAGAAGAAGCCGTGGCCTTCACTACCCATCATCTCAAACGTCTTTTGTTGGAGGAGAAACTAGATCCGTCTTCCTCGCTTCAATACCAAGTGAGTCGGGCACTAGACCAGCCCCTTCACCGGGGTGTGGAAAGAGTAGAAACCCGTTATTACATATCATCCTACGAGAAGGATCATGACACGAGGAATGAAACACTCTTAAAATTTGCCAAGTTGGATTTCAACTATCTTCAGAATATTTACAAGAAAGAGCTGCATCAAGTCTCTCGGTACGTATGTAATCAACACTAATTACTACTGTTTAATCTTATAATTATTACACTTACTACTGTTTAATCTTATAGTTCTACTAGTATTTAGTTTGTTTTTGTTGTTAATTATAATATAATATATGAAGGTGGTGGAATGAATTGGACTTGATATCAAAACTGCCATACGCCAGAGACAGAGTAGTGGAGTCCTATCTGTGGGGCATGACATTCCACTTTGAACCTCAGTACTCTGATGCTCGAATCGCATTTGCCAAAACCATTCAAATGATTGCGATTATTGATGACACGTACGATAATTATGCTACGATCGAAGAAGCTGATCTCTTTACTGAGGCCATGCAAAGGTACATAATTAGTACTACGTACGTACTAGCTAGCTAGTTTAATTTTAAATTTGTGTCTGCATGCATGCAGGTGGGATATCAATGAAATACATGGACTTCCCAATAATAATATGAAAACCGTTTATAGGTTTGTGTTGAACCTATACGACGACTACGAACGTGAAGCGGCGAAACAAGGAAAGTTGTTTGCAGTTCCTTACGCAAAAGAAAAGGTGAAGCAACTTTGTAGGGCTTACAAGAAAGAGCTGAAATGGATTATGGGGGTACAAGTGCCTACTTTTGAAGAATACTTAGCCAATACGGAAGTCACGAGCACCCTTTACGTGATGGTAACTGGGCCATTCCTGGGCCTGTATAAGCATATTGCCTCCATTGATTGGGTGATGACTGAGCCTAAAATGATTTCTGCTATCTCTATAATGGGTCGATATTTGGACGACATGGGAAGCCATGAAGTAAGGTCTTAATATATAATTTTAGTTAATACTCTCTCCGTTTCATAACAACACGACGACTCTTTTTTACTTCACAAAATATAATGAAACGGACGGAGTAGTATATAGTATTAATGATCGATCAATTAGTGTTTGACTGACGTGGTTGTTTTTGATATTTGGAATTATTAATTAGCGCGAAAGCAAGGATGGAAAAAAGCTGTCAGGAGTGGATTTCTACATGAAGCAGCATGGTCTGTCGAAGAAAGAGACCATCGACAAGTTTGAGAAATTAGCCGAGGATGAATGGAAGGAAGTGAACGAGGCATGGATATTGAGGTCCACGCCTAATTGCGATCAGGATATGGCGCAAGAAATTCTCAACATAACTCGCATGTCAGAAATATCTTACGATAAGAACGAAGATCGATATACGACCCAAACAGGTTTCGCAGCAATCATCAAGGATATGTTTGTGGATTCCATCCCAACTGATATCATGTATTGATGCGGGAGGAAGATTTATGGTCGAGTGTATGCATGGGCCTATATTTACACCTCCGATCCACTTTTAATTTACCCGCACGTACCCTCCTTTTATTTTTATCCAATGTAAAATACCAATAATGTAAAATACCTATAATTTGCGCCCATGTTTTATTTTGTTTGTATTATTTGATAATGTGAAATTGATTACTTAAGTATGAAAAATATAAAGCCCAAAGAGGGGCATATCTGACCTTGAAGAATTTCAGTCTAAAAACTCCAGTAACCTAGCTCACAGAGAAGCAGTGAGCTCGATGAAGAAGATGATGAAAAGGGGAAAATAACTGGAGGAAAATAATTTTCATTCAACGTAACAAATGAGGAGCTACCAAGTACATTACTTATACATAAAACTAAATTGCAAATAAGTCCCTCAAGACTGCTCTTATTACATAATGAAGAAATAAAAACAGAAAACATAAAATGCAGCTCCTATATTGTTGACCCTGCAAATATTGACTGATCTGTGATAGCTTCTCAACACTCTCCCTCAAGTTGGAATGCATCCCTCTTGCATACCCAACTTGTCCACCATCCTGTCAAACAGATCAGCTCCTAGTGCCTTAGTAAACAAGTCAGCAACCTGCATATATGATGGAATAAATAGAGCATGCACTGTGTTGTCTTGGATCTTTTCTCTGATAAAATGACAGTCCACATCCACATGCTTGGTTCTGCTATGAAACACAGGGTTTGCAGCCAATGCCAATGCTGCTTTTCTGTCACTGAATATGCTTGTTGTAGGCAGTCTGACACCAAAATCATTGAACACCTGTATGAGCCACATCAGTTCACATATTGTAAGAGCAAAAGCTCTATATTCAGCCTCAGCTGAACTCCTTGCCACAACAGTTTGTTTCTTAGACCTCCAACAAATCAAAGATTCTCCCAGATATATAGCAAAACCTGTCACTGATCTTCTGGAATCAACACATGTTGCCCAATCAGCATCACAAAATGCATTGAGCTTTATTTCTGAATTCCTGGAATAGAAAACACCTTTATTCAGAGTGCCCTTTAGATACCTAAGTATTCTACGTGCTGCTCCCAAATGCTTGCTGCTTGGACTATTCATAAACTGTGTTAACACATGAACTCCAAAAGTGATATCAGGCCTGGTAATAGTTAAGTACAACAGTTTTCCAACTAACTTCCTGCACTCAGTTGGATCTTCAAGTTTGACTTCATCAAGGCAACTGAATCTAGCTTTTGTATCCATTGAAAAATCCACTGAATTACAATCCATATAATCATACTCCTTCAGAATTTCTTTGGTGTACTTTAGCTGTCCAATAGCTATGCCTTCTGGTTTATGAATAACATCAAGACCAAGAAAGAAACTCAACTGTCCAAGATCCTTGATGTGAAAAACATCATCCAAAAACTGTTTAATCACCTCAACCTTCTGATTATTGTTGCTAGCAATTATTAAGTCATCAACATACACCAAAAGGATGACAATCTGTTGTGCGGTATTCAGAGTAAATAGAGAAGTGTCTGACTTGGATTGTAAAAATCCATACTCATCAAGTAGAGCTCCAGATAGCTTGCAAAACCATTGTATGCTGGCCTGCTTAAGTCCATACAAGATTTTCAATAATTTGCAGACTTTAGTCTCCCCCTGTTTGGCAAGCCCATCTGGAATCACCATGTAAACCTCTTCAAGTAAATCTCCATGTAAGAAGGCATTTTTAATGTCCAACTGTGCAAGAGAGAGGCCTTTAATAGCAGATAATGCCAATAAGGCCCTGACAGTGGTCATCTTCACAACAGGAGCAAATGTTTCTTCATAATCAAGCCCTTCTTGTTGATTATATCCTTTGGCCACTAGCCTGACCTTGAACCTCTCAATACTACCATCAGCTTTTAGCTTGATTTTATAAACCCATTTACAGCCAATGGGTGTTTTATCAGGAGGAAGATCTGTAATTTCCCATGTGTTATTGAGAGAGAGAGCCTGTAATTCAGCTTTCATAGCTGCCTCCCAGTGAGGTATACCAACAGCCTCTTTATAACAGGTAGGTTCAGAAAATATAGATGAACCCAAAGTAGCATTGTAGCAAACAAAATCTGTTAAATGTGTGGGAATTTTTCTCTGTCTGACAGGTCTAATAGGAGGTGGTGAAGAAGGTATAGGTGGAGAATGATGTCCAGAAGGTGATAGAGGAATATGATCATCAAAAACAGAGTGTGAATTATCAGAAACAGGGTATAATGGAATATCTGTTGGAGTAGATGGAACTGAGTTATTTGAAAAAGTGGGAGAGGTTTCTGATGGTAAATAATCAGAGGTATGTATTTGGAAAGTTTCTGATGGATTGGAAGGATAGAGAAAGGGAAAAACAGTTTCAACAAATTGTACATGTCTGGAAACATGGATAGAGTGAGTAGTGAGATCATATAGAATATATCCTTTAATGTTGACAGGATATCCAATGAAAACACAGGCAGAAGCTCTGGGTTCAAATTTCTTTTTATGAGGAAGAGGATTAGACATAAAGGCTAAACAACCAAAAACTTTAAGGTGATCAAATGTTGGAGGAGTATGAAACAAAATCTCATAAGGTGAGAGGTTGTTTAGGTGTGGTGAAGGTACTCTATTCAAGAGGTGAACAGCTGTAGTAATACAGTGACCCCAGAATGACAATGGAACACCAGATTGGAATTTTAGTGCTCTTGCTATGGTAAAGATGGTTTGTTGTCTTCTTTCAACAACACCATTTTGTTGAGGTGTGTAAGGGAAAGATTTTTGATGAATTATTCCATGAAGGGCATAGAAATCAGACAATATGAACTCAGATCCTTGATCTGATCTTATGACTTTGATTGTAGTTTTAAATTGGTTAACAACCATGGCATGAAAGGTGACAAGTTGTGCCCTGACATCTGATTTTAACTTGAGGAGACTGACCCAAGTATACTTAGTATGATCATCAACTATGGTTAAGAAATAGTTGTAACCATCAAGGGTAGATTCCGGAAATGGACCACAAAGATCACAGTGAATGAGATCAAACATGTGAAGTGAAACAAAAGTACTTTTATTAAAGGGCAATTTATGTTGTTTGGCCAAAGGAAAAACAGTACAGATGTCATTAGAGGTTGGCAAAACATCAGAAATCAAAGGTTTTAAAAGAAGCATTCTAGAAAGGGAAGGGTGACCTAACCTGGAATGCCAAAGACCTTGACAAGTTTGAGCAGCTGACACAGAAGAAGGAACAAATGACAACAAGTACAATCCCTGATGAATTTTACCCATGCCAATCACTTGGTTGATGAGTGAATCCTGTATTATGCAACTAGACTTAGAAAAGATGACTTTATAATGAGTAGTTCTGAGCAGTGTACTAACTGAAAGAAGATTCACATGAAATTGTGGGACACAAAGCACATTATGAAGGGTAAGATGTGAGTTTATGGTTACAGATCCTTTATGAGTGGTAGTAGTTGTTTGACCATTTGGCAGATTAATTTGAAGATGGAAAGGAATAATATTATGGGTATAAAGGCTGTGGGAATTGATCATATGATCAGTTGCTCCTGTGTCTATAATCCAGACAGTGGAAGCATCAACTGTGAAGGCATGATGTTCAGAAGAAAGAGAATACTCACCTCCATAAGGCATACAACTGGAAGATGATGATGCAGATGAATGATGTGGTGATGGGAGAATCCCAGTGGATCCATGTCCAGTTGTAGTACTTCCAGCTTGAGAAAGATTAACAGAAGAAGCACTAAGGTTGCCCAACAACTGCAACAGATTGTACTTCTCTCTGCTAACTGTATAACCACCATCTGTTCCAGCTGAACCAGAGGCTAGTTGAGCTGAAGAATTGGGAGCAGCACTGTTCACATGAGGAGGTAAGCTGTGATTCACATGAGTAGGAGTTTGTCCATTTATGAACTTGTATCCAGGTGGATAACCATGAAGCTTGTAACACTTATCCTTTAAATGTCCCTCTAATTTGCAATAACCACAGATTGGTTTTCCAGAATTTCCCCATTTATGGCCACTGCCTTTGTTAGCATACTGAGCACTGGCTTCAGAAGCATTGCCATTCACATTTTCAGTAGCATTAACCTGACCATTTCATCTACTAGCATTCAAGGCATTTATTTCAGAACTAGCATGAGTCACAGATTTGTGTTTCTCTTCCTGGATAACATAACTAAACACTCCATCCAATGTAGGAAATGGTGACATAGTAAGAATCTGCCCTCTAATACCTCCAAAATTCTCATTCAATCCCATTAGAAACTGAATAACCCTATTCTCACCACTCAAATACTCAAAACTAGGGCATGAACATGGAGAGATTTTGTAAAATTGATCTCACTCACTCCACAGCGCATCAAGTGAGTTATAATAGTCAGTGACAGATAAACTACCTTGCCTCATGTTGCTAATGGTAGTCTGCAGCTCATAAGTACGAGGTCCATTCCTCTGAGCAAAACGTCGATGCAGAACTTTCCACATCTGAGCTGCATCAGTAGCATAGACAACACATTGAGCAACCTTCTTAGTGCACGAATTGAGAATCCATGAGAAAATCATCAAATCACACTGGAGCCAATCTTCATATGTAGGATCATCTTCACTAGGTCTGGGTAATCTTCCGTTCACGAAGCTCATCTTCCTTTTGGATCCGAGAGCAATCTCCATCGAGCGACGCCAGGAGAAGTAATTGGAACCATCCAGAAGCGGCGAAACAAGGACAATGTTCGGATTTTCACCACTGTGAAGATAATAAGGATTCGTAGCTTCCCCGACAGTAGATCTGGGATTTGAGTTTGACGAACTCATAGTGAACAAATAAGACTCAATATAGAAGAGAAGGATTCAGAAGGATAAATCAACTGCAATAGCAGTGCTCTGATACCATGAAGAATTTCAGAGTCTAAAAACTCCAGTAACCTAGCTCACAGAGAAGTAGTGAGCTCGATGAAGAAGATGATGAAAAGGGGAAAATAACTGGAGGGAAATAATTTTCATTCAACGTAACAAATGAGGAGCTGCCATGTACATTACTTGTACATTATTTATATATTTTAATATACATTAAAAAAATGTGTGCATCTATTCGTAACTTTGTTTTAATTTACGATTTCTTGTTTAATTTTTTAATTTTATTTTTTTAAATATTTTTTCAATAAGCTTTTTATAATATATTTTTAATTTTTAAAATTAATTTAAATTGATTGTATGCGTTTAAAAAATTATTAAATGTAGATGAATAAGAAAAAGTAAAATAAATTAATATTTTATGAAAAAATTGGGTTAAGTTGGGTTGATAGTTTAAGGTTTTAGCCAACTACACACAATTGTTGTCCGCATAGGGGCGATCAAACACAACATTAAAGAAAATAAAAATATAGTAAACTTTATTGGCAATTTATTAGATGGACTCCTACCCGTACAAATAAGTACAATTTTACGTGAACCCCCTATTTTTTTCAATATTTAACCGTTTCATTTTTTTTCAACCCTATTTTTTTTTCTCCCCGTTTTTTCTCTCGAGTGCTTCGGAAAAATGCCCCTCAGAAAAGTAAGTAAGGGTTATTTAACCCTTACAAAAAAGAATTGGACTTATACCCTTATTTTTTAAAAATAAATATAAAAGAAATTAAAATAAAACATATTTACATATTAGCCCCAAACAACATATTGCACTTTAGTCCTCATTTCATTTCTTCTTCTTCCCCTTTTTTGTTCTCCCGTAACCTAAATCGCCCAAAAAAAACGGCTCCGTCATCGACGATTTTCCACCAACAATTCGACGTAAAAAGGTTAGCATTCACTTCTACATGACTTGTGTGTGTGTTGTTTTCAATATCGAGCTTGAATTTTGCGATTTGAGAGCTTTTCGAAACAAAAAAAAACGCAGTTTTTTTTTCTGTTCGCAGTTTGACGCAGGGCGCAGGTAGTGGCCTGCGCCCTGTGTCAAATTTGTTGTCTGGTTGACATTTGACGCAGGGCGCAGGTAGTGGCCTGCGCCCTGCGTCATATTTCAACCCGACAGCAAATTTGACGCAGGGCGCAGGCCACTACCTGCGCCCTGCGTCAAATTTCAACCAGAAAAAAAAATTTGACGCAGGGCGCAGGCCACTACCTGCGCCCTCTGCGCCCTTAACAGTGCAGTTTTGAATTCTGATTCTTCCCGTTTTATTGTAACTGCAGGCATGGATAAGATATCAATCACAATACATTTTAGTGGAGAGTGGCAGCTCTTGGAGGGATATTGGAGATAGATAATGAACGATTTGAAGCACTCGAAAACAATATTGATTGATAGGAGCATTTCGTTTAATGCACTTATTGAGAAAGTGTGTGGAAAAATCGGCATCGATCCATCATGTAATGAAGTTGCGATCTCTCGATTCCCAAAGGAAAAGTCTCCTCCGATATATCTTAATGATGAAGAAAGTTGGGCCATGACTGTATGGATTCATAGAAACCAAGATGAAATGGAGTTGTTTGTGACCTACAGTCCTTCTGTACCGAGAAGTCCTGCCCGTGAAAGTCCTGCACGTCAAAGTCAAAGTCCTGCACGTCAAAGTCCAATTCGGCGAGAAAAACTTCCAACTCGAAGAACATCAGGTGAAACATCACAATATTACAGTCAAGTAATAGTGCCATCTACTTATGATCAGTCTGTATCTATTTGGGATAGCATTGATTTATGCAATACTTCGTATGGCGGTGTTTCTGGTGATTATGATGGTGGTGTGGGTGGTGATTATTATGATGGTTTTGATGGTGTCGAGGTCGATGCTAACGACGATGATGTTGTTGATGACGATGATAATAACAATGGTGGAGGCGTTGACGACGGTAATAATGAGGGCGGTAGTTCTTATTATAATAATCCTGTTGTGGACGATGTTGTTGCTCCTGCTTTCAGACTTTGTGATCGAGACGGGGGTGGTCGGTATGATGGTTCCGATTTGGTAGTTGGTCAGACTTTCAAGAACAAAGACGAGTTCAGCTACGTTGTCGGTCGGATAGCATTGCAGGGCAAGTTTGAATTTGTTGTGGCCAAATCTGATCACAATCGAAAGGTGGTGAAATGTGTTGAAAAAAATTGCAAATGGAAAATTCGTGCAACGAGGAAGAAGACGACCGATGAGTTTGTGATTAAAACCTACACCAACATCCACACTTGTTCTTTGATTGATAGAAGCGGTGTGCACAGGCAGGCCTCTAGCAGTCTTATCAGCAATCGACTCCAGGACCAGTTCTTGAACGCAAAGAAACCTATGACACCAGCTGCAATTCAGCAGTTCATGCGTACTGAGGAAAATATTTCTGCCAGTTACGACAAAGCATGGAGAGGGCGGCAGAGAGCCCTGGAAAATGTTCGCGGATCCTATGAAGATAATTTCTCGAAGCTTCCTTCGTATTGTTACATGCTTGAACAAAGGAATCCAGGTACGTTCACCCGTATTCAGACAGATGCGAACAATGAATTTCAGTACTTCTTCATGGCTATCGGAGCGTGTATTCGGGGATTTCAGTACATGAAGGACGTTATCGTCATTGATGCATCGTTCATGACCAATAGATATAAGGGAACGCTTCTTATTGCTTCTGCTACTGACAGTGAGCATCACAGTTACCCACTTGCTTGGGGTGTGGGTGATGCAGAGGACACCAGTTGCTGGATTTGGTTCCTTGAGTGCTTGCAGTTTTTGATTCCAAATAGATCTGATCTGGTAATCGTGTCTGACAGAGGTCAGCCAATTATAAATGTTGTAGCTGCTATTTACCCTAATGCGGAACATGGACACTGTTATTGGCACATCATGCAAAACATCAAGTCCAAGTACAACAAAAGAAAAGACTTGGTTGGTCATTTTAAGAAGGCTGCGTGCTCGTACACTGTACCCGAGTTCAATCTCAATTTTTCAGAGCTTAGAGCAGCGAGCGAGAAATGTGCAAAGTGGCTAGAAGATATCACGTTTGAGAAATGGTCAAGAGTCCACCACCGTGTGAATAGATACGAGGTGATGACGTCTAACGCAGTGGAAGTGATAAATGCCGTGATGAAAGACGCTAAAGACTTTCCCATATGTTCCTTGATCAAGTTTATTGTGGATAAGATGGTTGAATGGTTTTGCAGACATCGTGAAGAAGCTTGGGAGTTCAACGGTGTATTGACACCGAGAAGGGAAACAACGTTGCGTGAGCGTTATGACCGTGCTCCTAAATGGGTTACCAGAAAAATAAGTACTTGGATGTACACTGTGGAGTCGACTAGATGGTGTGGGGTTGTGGATTTGGAGGCAATGACGTGTGAATGTGGTGTATTTCAGATTGACATGATGCCGTGTGAGCATGCCATAGCCGCAGCGTGTGCCAAGGACCCGAGTCGGGCAGGACAATATGCTTATGAGCTGACTTCTCCTTATTTCACCCGTGAGTATATGATGCAAGCATATAAGGAGAACATTATACCTGTTCCTTCAGAAGATCAATGGGCGGATATTCCCGAACATGTCCAAAGCATGATAGTGCTGCCACCACAGGTGAAACGAACTCCAGGGCGGTCGAGAATGGACCGTTTCACGAGTCGAATTGAGAGGTTTTCGAAGAAAAAATATCGCTGTGGCAAATGTCAAGGAGAGGGTCAGAATGCACAGACTTGTCCGATTCCACCAGAGTAAATATTGTTGAACTTTTATGTAATTATGTGTGTTTTCATATATTTTTGTGTAATTTGACTTGTGAAACATTTACTATGCAGGTTGTGATGCCAAGAGGAGGAAGTTGTAGATGTCCGGGTGTACTGAAGAAGAGGGCATGAATTGAACTCTTTTTTTTTTAAGTTTAATATTGTGTTTTCAGACGATTGTGTACGAGACTTCGATTTTGAGACCTTGTATTTGTGTGGTATTGATTTTTTCATGTTGAAAGTGCTTAAATGTGTTGTAGATGTGTTCTGGACAGGTTGGAAATACAAAAAACGGGGAAATCATGTCCATTTCTGTACTGTTATTGACGCAGGGCGCAGACAGTGGCCTGCGCCCTGCGTCAAATCTCACCCAGAAAGCAAATGTGACGCAGGGCGCAGACAGTGGCCTGCGCCCTGCGTCAAATCTCACCCAAAAAACAATTTGACGCAGGGCGCAGGCCACTGTGTGCGCCCTGCGTCAAGGCAGGCCCGGTTTCACACCGTTTTCGCCATTTCTCGACTTGCTCGTGGATAATTAAGGTGATCTGAACCGTTGGATGATCTTAAAATGTATTTTTACGTATCCCGTCCAATTTTCGTGAAAAAATTATGTCGGGAAGTGCTCGATCCGATAATGTCGAAAATTTGTCGATTTTTCCGTCATTAGTGGATCGAGCACTTCCGGACATAATATTTTCACGAAAATTGGACGGAACACGTAAAATTACGTTTTAAGATCATCCAACGGTTCAGATTAACAAAATTACATTTTAATGTTTGGTCATACCTTGAATATCCTAAAGTTCAACTAAAACTATAACATTTAAACTTAAACCTTACAAGTAACAATTGACCAAAACACTAAATACTTCTACCCTTGCTTCATTTAGTTAATTTGAACCGTTGGATGATCTTAAAATGTATTTTTACGTGTCCCGTCCAATTTTCGTGAAAAAATTATGTCCGGAAGTGCTCGATCCACTAATGACGGAAAAATCGACAAATTCTCGACATTATCGGATCGAGCACTTCCCGACATAATTTATTCACGAAAATTGGACGGGACACGTAAAAATACATTTTAAGATCATCCAACGGTTCAGATCACCTTAATTATCCACGAGCAAGTCGAGAAATGGCGAAAACGGTGTGAAACCGGGTCTGCCTTGACGCAGGGCGCAGACAGTGGCCTGCGCCCTGTGTCAAATCTGCTATCGGGGCGCAGGCAGTGGCTTGTGCCCTGCGTCAAATATGCTATTTGGGCGCAGGCCACTATCTGCGCCCTGTGTCAAGGCAGACCCGGTTTCACACCGTTTTCGCCATTTCTCGACTTGCTCGTGGATAATTAAGGTGATTTGAACCGTTGGATGATCTTAAAATGTATTTTTACGTGTACCGTCCAATTTTCGTGAAAACATTATGTCGGGAAGTGCTCGATCCGATAATGTCGAGAATTTGTCGATTTTTCCATCATTAGTGGATCGAGCACTTCCGGACATAATTGTTTCACGAAAATTGGACGGGACACGTAAAAATACATTTTAAGATCATCCAACGGTTCAAATTAACTAAATGAAGCAAGGGTAGAAGTATTTAGTGTTTTGGTCAATTGTTACTTGTAAGGTTTAAGTTTAAATGTTATAGTTTGAGTTGAACTTTAGGATATTCAAGGTATGACCAAACATTAAAATGTAATTTAGTTAATCTGAACCGTTGGATGATCTTAAAACGTATTTTTACGTGTCCCGTCCAATTTTCGTGAAAAAATTATGTCCGGAAGTGTTCGATCCACTATTGACAGAAAAATCGACAAATTTTCGACATTATCTGATTGAGCACTTCCCGACATAATTTTTTCACGAAAATTGGACGGGACACGTAAAAATACATTTTAAGATCATCCAACGGTTCAGATCACCTTAATTATCCACGAGCAAGTCGAGAAATGGCGAAAACGGTGTGAAATCGGGTCTGCCTTGACGCAGGGCGCAGACAGTGGCCTGCGCCCTGTGTCAAATTGTTTTTTGGGTGAGATTTGACGCAGGGCGCAGACCACGTTTAAGATCATCCAACGGTTCAGATCACCTTAATTATCCACGAGCAAGTCGAGAAATGGCGAAAACGGTGTGAAATCGGGTCTGCCTTGACGCAGGGCGCAGGCCACTGTCTGCGCCCTGCGTCAAGGCAGACCCGATTTCACACCGTTTTCGCCATTTCTCGACTTGCTCGTGGATAATTAAGGTGATCTGAACCGTTGGATGATCTTAACACACATATTTTCATCGAAATCAATCAAAACACACCTAAAATAGTTTATTCTTTTACAAATTTTATTAGATTAATAAGTTAATATATTATAAATAATTTTAAAAAATTTTGACGGGATTTATTTAGTTAATATCAAAGCTATACCTGCAAATCAATCTCAATACACATACCAATCAATCCAAACACATGCACACGAAAAAGTCTAAAATCATCGAAAATACAAATCAATCGACTCGATTACTCAAACTGAAGATTTTTCGAGCTACATATCGGCGATACTTCATCAAGTACGCGTCGTCGATTTCTTTACCCCGGTGATTGAGGTACTTGTTGAGTAGACGATCCAGATACATGCACACGTACGGGCCGCAGTTGTTGTTGTCGACTTGGACAAACTGCTCCAACGGGACTTCGACCTGCATAGAAGTCTTCTTGTGGGTTCGATGAAACGATGAAACAAGTTTGTACCCTCCCAAAATCCTGCAGCTACCAAGAGACGAGGCAACAACTCCAACACCGGAGTTAGTACACGAGACTTGGCTTCTACTTCCGGACAACGCCACCACAACGAGTCGTACAACTGTATAGTCCAGAGGTTCAGGTCAATCCGTATCACGACCCAATGTTGCCCGGTATTACAGACCGTTATCACCTAAAAAAATAAAAAATAAATAAAACGTTATTTACAATTAAATTAAAATATTAAATTGAATTAAAAAAATAAAAATGTACGGTTCTTTAAATTACCTCTCGTGCGTGTTCCCAACTCTCGTGCCTATCTTCCCCCGTGATTTATTTCAGCATGAAGTCCGGCGGTGCCCAGGACTCATATTTCCTCTCCAAGTTCGTTCTCCTTGCATGTGCATTCGGGATCGCAATCCCAGCGTACTGGGTCCTCATAGCGTTCTGTTAATTAAAAATAAATTTAAACGATTAGTATTAGGAAAATGATAAAAAAACTTGTATTTGATAGGATGATTGGATCTTACGAAGAACTCGGTACACAAGAGTATAGTCTTCTTTGGAGTGACTTCATCATTTTTTAGGGCATTGTTCTCCTTTATCTTGTCCCGCAGGTACGTAATGTACATGTCAATCTCCTGAAAAATATATACATATCACAGTTAAGCACAATTTAATAAACATTATAAATTTCAAAGTTTAACTACAAATTAACTTACCATGTCCGAGTACCAATAATGTAGTGACTCAATCCGGGTGAAGTACTTCTGGTCCAGAGTAAGTTCGTTGAAAGGGATATAGACACTCATTCCATGCCCTTCACGACAGAACATCGAATAGAGCCCCCTAACCTTCTTGCTGCCTCTCCGTGCGAACTGCTGGACGTACGGGTTCCGAAGAGCTGCCGAGGGCCTCCTCACACGGGGTCCGAGACTACTCTCGGCGACATCACCTCCTCCTCATCAGCCCCAAGTTCTTTTTCCTCTTCCGACAATGCAATCTCATTTTCGTGTTCATTTTCCACGGGAGATGTTATCTTGAACAACTGGACCTGCGTCCCAGTTGGAAAAAAAGTCTCTACATCAACGATCTCCTGCGGTATATCAGCCCCAATCGGTACAGTAAAACCAGGATCATACTCTGGCCGATCAGCAGTAGTCGGAGGGAAGATGTCGTGGGTGGGAATCGCAGGGAAGGGACCGAAGACACCCTGAAAATCACGCAGCGCCCTCGGTGGCGAAGAATGACCGCTATCTCCCCAGACAGCCTGAGTCTGTGCCGGCGTGCGATAGCTATCGCCAACGGTCGTCTGCTCGAAATGGGGCTGCTCGACCTGAGGCTGCTCGAAATGGCGCGAGAGTGGCACAGGAGTAGGATAATACTCGATCATCGCTTGCGGTTGTGGTTGTGGACTATCCCAAGTTGGAGCAGAGTAATACTCCATTGGAGGAAACTGAACAAAAAAATAATTTAGGTCGACACAGAAAAAAGAACAAACAAAGAAAGAACTAATCAATTTTTTTCAAAATATATTAATAGTAATATAATTTTTAAAATCATGTTTTTGAAAAATACAAAAAAAAAAATAAAAAAATACAAACAACAAGACAGCTACTGAACCTCCTCATCTGCCCTATCTCCTAGGTTGCAACGCTTAAGGGCCGCTTGAAGAGCGTCGATCCGACTGCTAACCTCAACAATCAGCTCTCCCTGCCTACCCTGCTCAACACCATACTTCTCCACCCGTGAAAGTAACTCTGCAACCAGCTTCTTCTGCTCCGTCAGCTCTGCTAGCATAGCCTCGTTATGTAGCCTCTGAGCCTCGTCTCGCTGCGTCTCACGCTCGTCTCGCAGCCTCTCACGCTCCCTCATCTCCTCGTCTCGCCGCCTGTCGGCTAACCTCTCGTTCGTATGCATCTGCAGAAAATCAGCAAACCAATACGGGGGACCTCCGGATGGCTGAGCCTGAGAAGACGACGGACCGACACGGTCAAGGACTGTCTCAGGAAAAGCTTAGTATGTCGTCTGGGGTGGAGGTGGGGGTATCCTCTGTCGTCGAGATGGGGATGGGGATGGAGCTGGAGCTGGAGCTGCTGCTACGAACTTCACGTAGTCCTTGCAGAAGATACTTTCTGCCTCGACTCGCAGACAGTCTGTACGGCCTTCTTCGGCAACCTCCTCGAACCAGCACAGCGTGCGGTAGAAATAGGCAGACTGCAGCTCGATAACGTCCGGCTTCAAGCGCGGATACACAACCTGCATGATTATTTTTGAAAATGTATAAGTTTGAATAATTTTAATTCACACAATAAACGTGTTCAAACACTTACCTTAACATCCCGAGTCAAGAATAACTTGAAGTCCTCGGTCGTCGGTGCGCTGTTGCTTAGAGACCATCGCAGCATCCTGGGGTACGCATGCCTGAACTCTCTCCTGGGGGTCGCCCGCAACTGTACAGACGCACCCTCAAAAGCCTCGATCATCCAGTACTAAAAAAAACATTTTTTATTTAATTAAAAGAACTACAAAACCTATTTAATTATCGAAACGAATATCAAGAAACTAGTTTAAAACATACCGCAAAAATCGGGAGAAACCCATAAGCATTCCATTGCTTTGGATCAGGAACCCCCGACACTTTTTCGATGTCCCCCATATGCACGAAGCAATCGTCCACGACAGCTTTATACACTCGGACTCCCCATGAATACTTCTGACATGCATCCAAGTCACTGCAAAGCTGTAATAAACGCAAATATAAAGTAAATTTAAAAACATCGTACCTCAATATAAAGTAAATTTAAGTACACAATATAAAGTAAATTTCATTCACTTATTACCTCAAACAGATTGTCAGGGACCATTTTTTGTCTGTTAGGCTGGTCCAACAGGGCTGCAATCAACCAAACAAATACAAGGTTGATCGCGACGGGGTGATCCTCGGCATCTTCGCGGCTTAAGAAAGCCTTGGCTGTCTCATACACATCCTTGATGGGCACCTGAATCTTCTTCTTGTAAAACTGGGGAAAGACCTTCTTTTTCAGGTCTTGCTTCTTGTTCAGGTCGAATGCAGTGCGGGAGTCAGAAAAGTGCAGGCCGGTTACCAAACTGAACTCCACTGCGCTCAGTCGAGCAACCATATCGTTCACTACGAACAACCTATTATGAGATAGTCAGAAAAAATGATTGTAAAACTGAATAATTATTATTGATAATTAAATTATATGCATAAATCATGGCTTCATACTTGTAGTGCTCCTCCGGCGCCGGAAAACTGCTCACTCGAGCCATCAACTGATGAATGGCTGCATTGGGCACGACTCCTTTCCCATCTAAGTACAAGAAACTACCCAGCTGAGGGTACTCCTTCGCGCAATCGGGGAAGACCGAGAACAGTTTCTGGGCTATCTCGGGGAGCGCTTTGAAACCTTGCCGAGTGGTTATCTTCCCACCCAGCACATCATCACTGAATATGCGCTGTGGCAGGATATCCCGAATCTCCGATGCCGAGACAACGCGATACTCCTCCTGCAAAACACAGAACAAGAACAAAAATAAAAAAATAAAAAAAATGACACTGTAATATGAAAGAATGGTCCAAATGGAAGCACTGTAATATGAAAGAATGACACTAACATTGGTACAGAACAAGAACAAAAACGCAAAAAAAAAAAAAAATCTGGACTGCATTTGACGCAGGGCGCAAGCTGAAGGCTGCGCCCTGTGTCAACCTGTGACGCAGGGCGCAAGCTGAAGGCTGCGCCCTGCGTCAATCGCTCCTAGAGGCTCGAGAGACCTTTCCGACAAAACTAAGCGTCTTGCCGCTGGGTAAAGGCAATAGAAGGAGTGAACCCGACCACTTCACGCTGAGAAATCCGGCCTCCTTGATCCTCGCCCCAAAAGCCAACGTATGAGTTTGGTGCTCTCCATTAACCGCTCAATGAGGTCCCGGTACTCTGGAAATCTGAGTCTGGAATGAGCTGCCTATTCGACCTCAATATACACCATTTGATGCAGGGCGCAAGCTGAAGGCTGCGCCCTGCGTCAATCACAGACCTGCATATTCAATTTTCATAGAAATGAACCCAGATGCACTACACACTACGCGAATTGAAACGAGGTTGAAGGCTGCGAGGGTGTGTACCTGAAAGACATCGTGAGCTGCGGATTCAGTCAAGCCACCGCCCGGAGCAAGGTCGTGTACCGCCTTCGATCGTGGTTCAGCGCGGCCGCTGCCGGAGTGGGCCGGGGACTAGGACGGCCGACGAGGCCTTTTGGATTGCCTTCCAGTGGATGAGGAAGCGGCGTGAGACATCGTCAGTGGAGGAGGCTCGCCGGAATCGAACTGCATTTCGATTTGTTTTTTTTAAACCTAGAAATCGAACTTAGAGAGAGAGGGACGGGATGAGAGAGGGAGGAGTACTTACCTGAATTGAGTAGAGGGGCGGGTGCGCGAGATGCCGGAGTTCGTTTCTTCGCCGGTCGGAGTTCGGTTTTTCGTCGTCGGAGTCGCTGGAATCGTGTTTCTGTAATGAGAAAAGAGAGAAAAGAGAAGAGGGGCAGCGGGTTAGGGTTTAAAATTCTGGAGGGACTGATGTGCAAATTAGATAAAGTTGTAGGTTAATTCGTAATTTTTAAAACTTATATATGATTTTTGATTTATTTTTATGGGAAAAATTACAATAAGGCCATTTTTCAACATTTTTTGGTCAATAAGGCCAATCTCATATTTATGTGTCAATTAAGTCTTTTTGTTCCAATTAGGCCAAAAAATATATCAGGAAAAACGAAACTACCCATCACTCTATCCTACCCACCCAAGCCCACACCACCTGCCCACCCCAGAATTTCCCGATCTCATGGATTCACATATTTCACGAAAACGAAGAAACGGATCGGCAGAAGACGGCCCCGTCCTTCACCACCAGGAACCCCCCCGACGTTGGCGGCGCGGAGGATGTTTTCGCCGTCGGCGGCGGAGAGAGAGACGACGCAGGGTGGTGGAGAGAGACGCAGGCGCGTGCGAAGCTTTCGGTAGCACGAACGACTACAACGAAGAGAGAATCGGAAGAAGTGGAGATCTCGAGTCGCGACTTTAGGCCTCCGGATCGATTCGTCGGCCAACGCTCACCATTCGTTCATTGATCTCAAAATTCGGGTGGCGGCCGGAGATTCCTGTACTCGTCTCCCGACATCGGGGAGTTGCTCCCCGCAATCTTGTTGTCGTCGTCGTTGTTCTCGTTCTCGTTGTCGGGAATGTTGAGTATAGCGTCCACGATCGATCCCGCCGCGAGCGCGTTCTTTTCGTCATCGAACATGTCATTATCGACCATCTTCTCCGTTTGGACGAGGCTGTCGTCGTGGGCCCCAGCTCTCCTAGGCTGTCGAAGTTGATGTCGATGCCGTCGTCCAGCTGTACTCGATCGACCTCCTAGGCTGTGTGGTAGAACCGTCTAAGGATGGTAGATCAGAACTCGAGTTTGTCCTTCTCCCTTCTTTGTTGTATTCAGATGTTAGTGCAGTAATAAAATTTTGGGAGTATCTTTGCAATATTCTATAATTGGTTGCGATTGAAGATGATGAATCCTATCCTGAAACATAATTGATTTTCCTTCATGTCATATTCAGTGTTTTTTTATGATATTCAGTGTATTTTTTAATCAAATAGTGTATTCATGTGACATTCAGTGTTTTTCATTCCTATTCAGTGTGTTTCAGTCACACTCAGTGTTAAAATATGACATTCAGTGTTAAAATATGACATTCAATATGTTAAAATATGACATTCAGTGTGTTCAGTGTTAAAATATGTCATTCAGTGTTAAAATATGACATTCAGTGTTAAAATATGTCATTCAGTGTTAAAATATGAAATTCAGTATGTTCAGTGTTAAAATAGGTCATTCAGTGTTAAAATATGACATTCAGTGTGTTCAGTGTTAAAATATGACATTCAGTGTGTTAAAATATGACATTCAGTGTGTTCAGTGTTAAAATATGACATTCAGTGTGTTAAAATATGACATTCAGTGTGTTCAGTGTTAAAATATGACATTCAGTATGTTCAGTGTTAAAATATGTCATTCAGTGTTAAAATATGACATTCAGTATGTTCAGTGTTAAAATAGGTCATTTAGTGTTAAAATATGACATTCAGTTTGTTAATCCATACTTTGACCATTTCAAACATATTTAACAAAATGTATCACATGACAATTTCAATTACAAAACAAATATAATCCAGAAAATGATTCATTCGAAACAAATAATCAAGATCATAATTAATATTATGTGTACAATAAAACTTCATTTTCGTCTCCATCCTTGTGCTCGTCATCAGCTTCTTTGTGCTCGTCATTATCATCCATGTCCTCTTCATCATCATACTTGTGCTCGTCATCATCCGATCCATAGCCTTTTCAATCAGCTCCTTGCGCTCTTGATGAAAATAGAGCAGACAAAGACAAACAATTTGATGAACAATTTGAGGAGCACACAAGCGACATATGAATTTAAGCGACATGATATTTCTCATAACAAACAGTGAACTCATGAAAATACATTGACCAGAATATAGGATAAGAGCCTAAGCCCTTCAGTGTTCAATTGATCTTCATACACACTTAAACAGCTGGGAAATACACACACACACAAAAAGAAAAAAAAATACTATACAAGAAAACCGTGATATTGGCATGCATAACCTAAACACCCTTCAAATTCCACATCAGGTCTTTCTTCTCTATCCAACTGTCAAAAGCCGTATTTAGGCGCAACCACTAAAATTAGAAAGAAAGAAAAGCATGTTCCTAGGAAGTTAAATATTCAGAATACACAGTAAAACGCATCAAATATAAACAACAACAAATTAAATAAAAATACCTCGAGGCTCTTCCTTCTTCATTTCCAACTCTTTCGTGTCTTCATTTTTCACCGGCGGCGGCGGCTGCAACACCTCTAAAAAAATTACGTATTGAGACACAATGAACTGTTTAGTGCTAATAAAGTGGCTAGATATTAGCATCTCTAATTAAACAAGTCCTCACTTGTTTAGTGTTTGCTTTCATACACAGGAAACGGATAAAGTTCACATGAAAGCATTAGTGTAATTTACGGACCGAGACACAATGAACTGTATACAGTATAAGCATATTGCTTCAAACACACAAAAAGAAGAAAAAGTTCTACATGAAGCATTACAGCGTAATCCTAGAACTTACATCGCAAAATAGTACAAATATATTAATAGCCAAAACTATGGGTTGATGCATACGATTGACATCGAACCCTTCTTCGTCGATCAACCTACCCTGAGAGCTGCATGAATGATTACATTTTTCTCAGAGACATTTCATCAAACACTTGCTGCCCAAAAAACCAACTGAAACTTGCTATGAATGAAATCAGATAAATTTCATCATCGAAAAATAGATTTTAAATAAATAAATAAATAAATAAAATCGAAGGAGGAGGAGAGATTACAAGGTGCGAAGGATTGAGTTGGAGTTTAGGCTTGATCGATCCAACTGTCCGAGAATCGAATGCGTATCCCAGCTGCATATGGCCCGAGAACCAACCCCGTCCCAACCTCCGCCTCCTCTCCCCCGACCCCTGTGCAACCTGCTCGACCTCTTCGATTCGAGACGACGAGATTGATCATGTTTTCGTCGTCCTCGGGGAGGAGGTTCGTCGATCTGGGGATTGTTGATACGGGGGCGTGGAAGATGAATCGGTCCTCGATCTCGATTTTGGAGACGAAAGACTAGACGAAATCGATCCCGAAGAATCCGAGGTAGATGAAGGAGGCGATCAGGGAGACGACGGCGGCGAGCTCAGAGAAGGTGAGGGCGTGGAGGGGGATCGAATTGCGGATCTTATCTCCATCCACAGCCTATCCTCCGTCACCGAGATCGGATCCGACGGCAAGTCCGCGGTGGAGGCGAATTTGAGGGGGTGAGGGAGGAGGACGGTTGCGGGTTTGCGGTGGTGGAGTGGGAGGGTGGGATCGATGTGATTTGGGGGAAGAGTGGTGATCGGGCTGGTTAGGAAGGATAATCTGGTCTTTACACATTTTAGGCAGCCTAATTGACACGCGTAATTTCTCGAAAGCCTTATTGCCGAAAAAATGTTGAAAAATGGCCTTATTGCCATTTTTCCCTATTTTTATTTTATTTTAATTAAAAAAAAAGGAAAATAAAGGGGAGGGGCATTTTTCTGAAATGGTGTTTTGAGGGTCACCCCTCCCAATTCTCTCTTTTCTCTCTTATCCCTATTTTTTTTTTTTTCCTCGTTTTTTCTCTCTTATGCAATAGATACAAACCTCTCACCTCTCGTAAGTGGCGGCGTTGGACGCGATTAATCGGCGAAAGACGGCGGCGATCATATCGTAACTGACGGCGGCGGCGGTCTCCTTTTCGTTCACTTTCTCCTCGGCGGGTGAATTCGATTACATAATTAGGGTTTCAATTTAGGCGTTTTTAGAAATGAATTTTGTGTGTTTTGAGATTTGGAATTCTGCTATGTTATGGTTCGATTTTATTTCAGTCCTTCATCGACGCAACAACGAAGCGAATTTGTGGAAGCAGCGAGGAGGCGACAACGACACGACGCGCGAGGTTTGTTTTCGATTAACCATTTTCGTAGCTATCAACTCAAGGGCGTCTATCTAATTTTGATCTACTATAGATTTTTCCATCTATCAACTCAAGCTTATTTTTTTTGTATCTTCTTTCTTGGCTTGCTAACAACAGATAGAATACCTGTATGGTGGAGGTGGTATTATTGGGCATGCCCGGTTTCACGGACACTGTACGTCTAAACTCATTGAGTTTAGTTCAAGCACATTCACTTGCTTAAATTATTATGGAATAACTGTGGGTTTAGTCACTTACGATGAATGGGTTTTAGTCGAGGTAAATGAAGCGAGCTATTACTGAACCGAGTCTCTTAGGAAGAAACTATTATTAATTGTGTCGGATATAACGATGTTGAGGGTTAGTGATTACTACTTGATCTACTATCTAGTGGGTTGTGTTCATCTACTTTTAGTTTTAGAACATGCCAAAATGTGACCTACTATATATTTTGGGTATTCTCGTTCTTGAGATCCCCATCATTATGATCATGGAGCGGCTTGGTTTGGAGAATTCTATGCGATAACGTATATCATTCATTATGACTGGTTTACGTAGTTTCTATAACTTCATATTCTATAAGTTATATATTAATCCTCTTGAGTCATTTTTTTTTTATTTTCTGAATCACACCAGTGGAGCATAAAGAAGCTATGGTTTGAGTTTGACACGGACCCATATTATCAAGCCATGGATATAAAAGTGAAAGTTAGGCTACTGGAAGTCTTTGCTCCGTAGATTGTCTGTCAATGTATCGGAGGAAGAATATGGGGTTTCATAATTCTTTAAATGTGGGGAGGATGTTTCAGTATTGCGAATCTCATCTGCATTTCATCTTACAGATACACGCTGCTGCGGCTGGTATAGAGAGTTTCTTCCCTGTGAGCCATACACTCTTCAATCCTGCAGATATTATACAGAAGGTTAGTGTTGTTCTCTATTTTTTAACTATTTGAATATTATACGGAGTTGTACATTATGATAATTTTCAAACGACATAGTCCGGCAGGTCCGTGGGCTCGTTAACCAGATCAACAAAGGCAAGTCGATCTCCGAACTACACCGCCAGGCCACCCGTCCCGCCGCGTCCGCGTGGCACTCTGCCTTCTCCCACCTCGCAAGATTTCAGTGCGACTTTGTCCGGTCCCTCCATGCCTGGTTCAAGCTCACCTTCCTCCCCATCCATCACGAGCCCCAAACCAGCCAACGCCGCCGACAAAGAGCAAATTTCGATTGTTTTCTCCTTCTGCGACGAGTGGAAAATCACATATATGTACACAAATATTGTAATAGTTATTATTTTAATATAATTTTTAATAATAAAATAAATTCTACTCTATTTTATATTGAGTTCTACTTTCTTTGATACAACATTCTACTATGTTTTTATTATGAGTTCTTTTATTTTACTGAATTCTTTATCTTTAGTTCTCACTCTTTTTTTTATTAAAACTGCAAGGGAGACATTTTATAAATATATTTATGATCTAGTTGTTGTTTATGCTCAGTCGTAAAATGTAGATTTCGACTTATACAATGATTATGCTTTATTATGTATTCTATTGTTTTTAATACTGAGTTCTACTCTGTTTTATACTTCGTTCTACTGTGTTGATGATATTCTATTGTTGGTTTTTATTTTATTGTCTTATTCAACAGAATTTTTATTACGTCGAGATTACGTTTATTATAACATGGAGAATTATGTATTGGTATTTTCTTTATTCATGTAATAGATGTTGTGTACAAATACAGTAGAATTCATGAATAAATGGAGTAGAATATGCACATAAACATAGTAGAATGCACTACTAAATGCAGTAGAACTCATTAAAACATGGCGCCGCCCTCGATTCTAGTTCGCCTCCCACGATTTAGGGTTTAGGGTTTAGGATTTAGGGTTTATTTTAATTTTAGGGTTTAGGGTGTAGGGTTTATTTGTAGGGTTTAGGGTTTAGGGTTTATTTGTAGGGTTTAGGGTTTAGGGTTTATTTTTAGGGTTTAGGGTATATTTAGGGTTTAGAGTTTATTTTTAGGGTATAGGTTTAAAGTTTAGGGTTTTAGGGTATATTTTTAGGGTTTAGGGTTTATTTTTAGTGTTTTAGAGTTTATTTTTAGGGTTTAGTGTTTATTTTTAGGGTTTAGGGTTTATTTTTAGTTTTGAGGGTTGTAGGGTTTACGGTTTATTTTTAAGGTTTTAGTATTTAGGGTTTATTTTTAGGATTTGGGGTTCAGGGTTTTAAAATTTAGGGTTTTAGGATTTAGGGTTTAGGTTTTATTGTTTAGGTATAAATTAAGTAGAATATATTGATAAGGAGAGTAGAATTCACTAACCAATGCAGAATGCAGTAGAATTCATTAATAAATGGAATAGAACTCATAATAATGTAGTATAGGGTTTTAAGTTTTTAGGGTTTAAAGTTATAAATGGAGTAGAATATAGTTATAAAGAGTGTAGAAATTTCGAATACAGATAGTAGAAAACAATATTGAAAAGAATGTACAATAAATAGATCGAGTAGAATTAATCTAAAGATTTAGTAAAATTTTGCTGTAAATTGAGTAGAAATCATAAATACAACTAGTTCATCAATCTAAATATATATTTTAGAATACAACTAGTTTATCAATATAAATATTAAAATCAACAAAACCCTTTCTCAATCTGTAATCCGACTTTAACAATTTCATTATCCACTACTGCATTTTCTCGAATTTTTTTTACACTTCATTCTTCTCCATCATTATAATTGTCGAACAATATTTGATACGAAGCACATTGATAAACTCATCGTGATGGTCACGATATACCGATCCGATCGAGATATACCGTGTGTGCGGAAGCGTGTAAAGCATATAAATCTATCATGCTATAGATCTTAGTGCACACAAATATGTATAGACACATATATCTATATATATATATATACACATCCAATATATATATATATATAGAAAGATCAACGATTTCTTACATATGGTGATGCGTGCCTCGTTGATGTCGATGAGGTGCTGTTGAGTTGATTGAACCACCTTAATGGATCAACCTCGAAATGTTCTCCTTGTAAATGACCTCGTCACTCCTTTAGATCGTCCGGATGTTGAAGCCGCACATAAATTATGGAAAGTAGAAGAGTCCTAATTTATGTTCTCCTTGATAACTGATGAAAATAAATGCATCAAATTTGATGCACATAAATGCATCAAATTTGTTGAGTCATTTCCTTATTAATTATTCCTATTTTTGGGAATTTTCATGGATGAAAATTAATTAATTATGGAAAGTAGGGGAGTCCTAATTTATTTTATTTCCTTATTCAATTATGGAAGTCTTCTAGAATATTCCAAGTTTGACTTGGGTGAGATTCTTAAAACTTAATTGAATTAGAAAGGAAAATAAAAATAAATAAAAATATTAATAATATTTAATTTTATTTTTGATTTAATCGATTGACTTAATTTTCGAATTAAGTAACTTTTGGTTTTATTAAAAATAAATAGATTTAAATATTGAGATTAATATTCTCGTCACATGGAGCATTCAAGAACGAAAGACTGAAGACTAGAAGATGCGTACGAGGATGGAATAAAGCCATAATAGTCGGAAAATAATATTCTAGTATTATTTTGACTATGTGATAATATTTATGTGCTTTTAATTTCATGTATGCATGCTTATGTGTATTTAATTATGCATTAGATAGCGTATCCCTTGTTGTAAAAAGCTAAGTGGGAGAGGGGTTGGAAACAATCTCATGGTCTCCATTGTTGTTCTCTTGGTGACTTTTATGAGCTTTCGAAGTTCGTATAGACAAGTCATTGGAGGAGAATTCTTGTAATTCCTTTTACAAGAAACATTGATTAAGTTTATCAAACAATGCCTACTTTGTCTTTCTAAAACTGATTTCAAGTCGACTCATTCTCACCCCGGGGAGTGGAATGGAGCCAAAGCCACTTGGTCATGTGGATGACACAAATTAGAGACTTTCGTGCCATTTTTGAATGGATCGATTGTCTGCTCGGCTCCCTCATTCTATGAGAGATAGGGCTGTTCGCATGGTGAATCACTGGTTAGAAACTTCGAGTTTCACTTATGATTCTCCGCGTCTTGATTTACAAGATTAAATGGATCAAGAAATTGGGAGTCAATTATAAAATTTTTTGGTATAGTAAATGTCCACACCACGTGGCTTGCTATGCTGAATGGGATTTTGGAATAATTGTTGTAGACAGTTATAGGAAATTATGAAGGATTGTAAGTTGTCGTAAACGTCCACACCACGTGGCTTGCGGTGATGTAGCAATTCCAAACGATTTACCTTAGTGCTGAGTAATGGTTTACACTTAGGTACGCTTTATAGTATCCTTCCCCACGAAGTAACGCTATAAATGATGTACGACCGAAGCAAATCTAATTGCTAAATCATTTGGGTAGGAAAATGTCCACACCACGTGGCTTGCCATATCTGATGGGATTTTAGATGTGATTAGTAATTTAATGATATTATTTGAGGGAGATAATACCAGACATTAAATTGATTGTTTGTTTATATGTGCTTATAGGTTTAGAGAATAGCTATGAATCCACTTTCTGTGATACTCAAGGAGAATAAACTCACTGGCCCCAATTACATTGATTGGAGGAGAAATCTGGACATTGTCCTGAATTCTGAGGAGTACAAATTTGTGCTTCATAATGAATGCCCTGCTGACCCCACGGATGCCTCAACTGACGAGGAGAAAGTGGCATTTAGGAAATGGGTGAAGGCTGATGAAATGGCTAGGTGCTATATTTTGGCTTCAATGTCTAATGTGCTCCAAACCCAACATCAGTCGATGGACACTGCCTATGAGATGTTGCTTAACCTCAAGGAGATGTTTGGGCATCAAGATCGTGCGGTTAGGCAAGAGGCTATGAGAGTCCTCATGTCGACTACTCAGTCTGAAGGAACGCCCGTTGGGGAGCACGTTCTTAAGATGATGGGTTTGTTGAATGAATTGGAGATCCTAGGAGCTCAGATAGATGGGGAGACGCAAGTCGACATCATTCTGCAGTCTCTGGCCCCTGGTTTTGAGCAGTTCCGTATGAGCTATTATATGAGTAAGAAATCTTATTCTCTAGCGGAACTCCTGACTGAACTAAGGTCGGCGGAGGGGATCTACAAGAAGGGCAAGTCTCAAGCTCTTGTAGCTACCAAGTCCAAAGGCTTGAAGGCTAATGGAGGTAGGGGCAAGAAGAAGAAGCAAGTCTGGAAACCAAGTGGTGCCAAAAAGCTTGGACCACGAGAAGGGACCAGCAAGCCTAAGGGCAAGTGCTACCGATGCAAGAAGTTTGGACACTGGAAGTCTGATTGTCCTCTCAAAGGTACGAATTCTTCTTTAGTCATTAAAACATAGTCAGCGGTATTATCTACCAGAATTCTGGTGTGTAGATATGGAAACCACTGACGGTATGTGCATATTAATGCAGGGGTTCCAAAAAACCCGGTGGCTTAGAGAAGAAGAGTTCGAGTCTACATGGGCAAAGTTGTGGAGGAGGCAGCTGTTGCAGTGGAAGACATTTTATCTGCTTTTAGTAGTTATAGGATTTCATTTCAGAATTATTGCTTTATGTACCCCTTTATTTTAGAAAGAACTTTTGTTCTGGTTTTCTATTATTAATGAATGGATATTTATTTCTTTTAATCATTTGGTGGTTATTGATAAGAAATGATGGTATTATCTATTCTGGTACATTTGTTAGCAATATGTGAATGATGAATCCTAAGTCTGCCACGATGCAACAAACCGTAATATATATAACTTGTTTTACCTATTAGAAGTATTTCTTGTTAAATCATTATACTTGTGGAATCTTATGCTAAGTAGTATTTATTCAAGTAAAATTCCAAGGTCGAAAATTGATTTGATCAAAGTTGAAGGAGTGGACCTTCCAACCTAAGAATTGAATTTGGAAGAAAATACAATCTAAGCAAACCTTTCTGGAGAAAGGATATAGAATCCGGACAAGTATTAGAAATGGTTAAACACTGATGTATGCAGACCTATGTCTACTCAGACAAGAAAGGTACGAGTACTTCAACTCGAAGTATGGAATACTTGATGCGTCACAAAAGCAAGTGGATTGACTAGTCAATGGACACAAGCTGTTGTGGAGAACTTCAAAGTATATCCATAGGGAGCCTGCGATTTGATCGCGGAGGCTAGTACCTGTCTGATAAGATCAAGGCATACTGATCAGTAATTTGAGGTTATATCCCAAGTGATTACACCATACACTCTGGTGTAGAAATGGTGTGTCGGAAATAAGAAATGGAACTCTAAAGGAATGGTAAAAGGATGAGTTATTCGGAACTACCTATGTTCTAGGGATATTTATGAAAGACAACGGCGCATTCCAATGCGGTTGTAGAATATCCTAGAAGAACTAAAGTTGTGTGTTCAAATAGTACTATGAACCAGAAGAACGTTATAAGTTCTAACATCCGGTTCTTAGAGGAAGACTATTAGATGAAACGCAAAACCCAAAAAGACGTGATACCTTGGATTGAGAGAAAAATGATGAAGACTGAGAACCAGCCAAACCGAGTAGATGTACACAACTAACTGCACCTACTGTTATTACTATTTATACACCGGAACGCCGTTGTCGTGGGAGGTTGTGGACAACCGTGAAGGTATCGGTATACCGATCCGATCGATATACCGTGTGTGCGGAAGCGTGTAAAGCAATAGATCTACTATGCCATGATCTTAGTGCACACAAATATGTATAGACACACATATATTTATATATATATACATCCAATATATATATATAGAGAGAGATATCAACGAGATCTTACTTTTGGTGACGAAGTGATTCGTTGATGTCGTTGAGGTGGTGTTGAGTTGATTGAACCACCTCAAATGGATCAGCCTCGAAATGTTCACATTTGGAATGACCTCGTCACGCCTTTGGATCGCCCGGATGTTGAAGCCGCACAAATGGCCAGGCCTCTACGTGTTGCACACGAACCCAGAAAATGAACTTGCTTGCTTTTTAGATTGAAGTGGTTCTCAAGGAACTCTTTTCTCTCTATTTGGTGTGATTTTCGTAGCTGAATATTGTGGTGAGAAAGTCAGCATTTTCTCACCTATTAAACCATGAAATAACACCAAGTAACCCCCCCCCCCCCCCCTCCATAATGGTGATATTGATGTAGAATCATTATCACACATTAAGGTGTGTTAATGGTGAAGTTGAATGGTCATGTCCACATCTTCATGCCACATTGCATTGGATGTGGTCCCATTCGCTTGAATAAATTAAGTGTTTTTGAAATAAACTGAGTTCTAAGTCTACCAACGTTCGTGAATAAAAATGTACGAATGAAAAAAAAGTGTTTTTGAAATAGGGTGAAACCCTATTCAAGTACAAAATCCGTCGGTCAAACAAAGTCAACATCTTCAGAAAATAGGGACCAAGCGGCCGCTTGCCCCAACATCCAGAATCACCCATCCGCACAGCCAAGCGGCTGTTGGAGTTGTGTACTTAATGTCTAGATTTAAGTATCGGTAAACTCCCGGTCATAGCATTTAACCTATTTAATTAATAAACAATTATTTGCATTTAATTATTATTAATTAATTATGCAAAATATAGTCCTGGATTTTATACGTTGTAGTTAGTATGGTGTGCATGGGCGCACAGAAGATCATACTATCGGTTACTCGTATTTAATCGAACAGTTGCTCACGACCTAGATGGACACGGACCAATCCATCGGTATAGTCGTTGTGTGAGAGAGAAAATAATTTATCTTAATTATTTTATCACACTTGTACACTTGGTGTATTGGGCGGATCGCTTGAGATTTATTGATTAGGATTGCCTTGGATAATCAATTTAAATCTCGGAGTATTTTATTCTTAATCCCCGATATTATTGCGGGTGTGTATATTTAATACTAGAGACTTTGATTTTCCAAAGGAATTAACCGATTTAATTATTGGGTTAATTACCGGTAAAATTGGGTCGCTATATTTTATATATGACATGCCGTGAATACTTGAAGGGAAAGTGTATCCCGGAAGGGTTGATAATATCCCCGAGATGAGTTCATAAGGAATTATTGTGTAAACCTTATGAGTGGATTCGTTCCGCACAATAATAAAGGTTGAACAGTACTAGTCTCGGATATAAGAGATGAATATTATTTATTGAGCAATAAATAAATTTATTTATGGATATTTAAATCTTAAATACACGGAATAAATAATACTAATCGGAGAAATATTATTTGATATAATATGGATTAATATTGGGAGTGCAATTTTATTTATATAGTGGAAAATAAATAAAATTAATATTGATAAGAATTAATGGATTTGGGTTGGACCCAATTTAATTTTCAATATTAGAAGCCCAATATTTAATCTCCTTATGATCCCCTACGTAGCCTATATAAGCACTACATGGTCTTCACTTTTCACAACACATAATAATTGACCTACGCCAATCATAAAGTCTTGGAGAGTGAAGGAGATCCATAGGAGTTCGATAGATCGTCGCCCACACGACGTTCGAACAAGGTGCGAGGAATACGTAGGAAGATCGCAAGGTCATCAATTGGATTCGTTTCTCCGTACAACGAATCGAGGTAATAATCATAAACCCCCTTCATGATTATTTGTGCGTATTAATTGTGATATATACATGAACGCACGATCCGGGAAAACGACGAACCTCGGGGACGGGGATTCGAGATCCCCGGCGAGGATCGAAGGAGGCGGTCGAACCCTAGGGTTCGGACCGCCGCAATGCGCGACGAAGAACGAGCCCCGGCTGGACGCCGGGGCATGCGATCGACTTCGGTCGATCGCCGGGGTGCCACGGGCTGGTGCCGTGGCGGACCCCAGCCGCCGTCGTCGGAGGCGCGTGCTGCGCGAAGCCCTCGGCTGGAGCCGAGGGGCGATCGAGCCCGTGAGCTCGATCGCGGGCGTGCTACGGGATGACCCGTAGCTGCCTCGTATGCGCTACGGGTTCACCCGTAGCGAGGCGTGCGAGGGCGACGCCCTCGCGAGCAGCGAGTCACGCGACTCGCTGCGGGGCTGCTGCGAGCAGCCCGGGGATCGCTCGTAGCGATCCCAGCGATTGTCCGAGGACGATCGCGAGCCCCTCGTGGGGGCTCGGCTGGGTGCACGCGGCCTTCGGGCCTCGCTGGGCATTCGGTCGGGCCCCGGCTCGTGAGGTGGTTCGCGTTCGTAGTTTCCGACTCGCGGGGGACTTCGGCTGGGGGCGGGCTGCGTGTCTTCGGGCACGTAGTCTCCAAAGGTCGGACTCCTGCGGATGAGTCGGTGTTCGGGTCTTCCGACAATCTAGGGTTTTCGGTCGGGTTATCGGTTCCGCAATTTTTTTGATAGCCCGGGACATCGAATCCCAGCAATTGGTATCAGAGCGTTTGGTTTCGTGTTCATGTATATGTTCGATTATAGTTCTACCTTGCAGGATTTCCGGCTATCATGGTTGGATTTAATTAATTGTTTTCTTTTTAATTAATTATCATGATTAAACTCTCGGACATGTCGAGATTCGTTTTTGTGTGGTTGAATGTTTGTAATAGTAAAAATTCGGGGGTTAACCGAATTCAGGATTTATTATTACGTTCTTTATTTTCCGGAAAATGTATAGGGTCGATTTCATGTATAGAATCGATACCGGATAATTGTAATTTAATTCTTGTAATTTTAATTACGTTGGTTCGATGATGAGACGATCGCCGGAAGACGAAGACGTGTGACGAAGACGAAGAGGACGAAAAACCCGGGGGTCGATCATCCCCATGATCGATCCCCATGAGGATCGATCGACCCCATCGAAGGGGCTGCCCGCTAGGGCTTCCGGCCACGCCGGCCACCGGTGGTGGTGGCGCGTGGGCTGAGGGCGGCGGCGGTGGTGGTCCCGGGCGGTGGAGGTCGACGGTGGGGATGGCGTGGGATCTCCCAATCCCATGCTACTCCTACCAAGTTATTCACTTTCCTAATTAATTCGGATTTTTCCTATTTGAGTGTTATCCTTTTGGAAACTCTCATGGATTAGGAAAAGAATTAATTGGAATTAATTTTATTCCTATTGATTTATTTCCTTCATGGAATTATTCAAAGATTAGGAATTTAATTAATTTAGTACTAAATTTATTTTTCCTATTTGATTATTCCTACTCATGGGAACATTCATGGATTAGGAATAAAAATAAATTTGGAAAGTAGTGAGTCCTAATTTATTTTATTTCCTTATTCTATTATAGAAGTCTTCTAGAATATTCTGAGTTTTACTTGGATAGATTATTCTAGAGATTTAATAGAATTAGATAGGAAAATAAATAAATAAAAATATTATTAATATTTAATTTTATTTTTGATATATTCAATTGACTTAATTTTCGAATTAAGTAACTTTTGGATTAATTGAAAATAAATAGATTTAAATATTGGAGATTAATATTCTCGTCACATGGAGCATTCAAGAAACGAAGACTGAAGACTAGAAGATGCATATGAAGATAAAGCCATGATATTCGGGAAAAATAATTCCTCTAGCATTATTTTTGACTATGTGATCTATGTGCTTTATTGCTTACATGCATGCTATATGTGTTTATTTTATGCACTAGATAGCGTATCCCTTTATCGTAAAAAGCTAAGTGGGAGAGGGGATGGAAACATTCCCATGGTCTCCATCACTGTTCTCTTGGTGACTTTTATGGACTTTCCAAGTTCATATAGACAAGTCATTAGAGGAGAATTCTTGTAATTCCTCTTACAAGAAACATTGATCAAGTTTATCAAACAATGCCTAATTTGTCTTTCTGAAACTGACTTCAAGTCGACTCATTCTCACCCCGGGGAGTGGAATGGAGCCAGAGCCACTTGGTCATGTGGATGACACAAATTAGAGACCTTCGTACCATTCTTTGATAGGTGGGTCGATTGTCTGCTCGGCTCCCTCATTTATGAGAGATAGGGTCGCTCGCATGGTGAATCACTGGTTAGAAACTTCGAGTTTCACTTATGATTCTCCGAGTCTTGATTTACGAAATCGAATGGATCTTGTAATTGGGAGTCAATTATAAAAATCTCTTGGTGTAGTAAACGTCCACACCACGTGGCTTGCTATGCTAACGGATTTTGGATTAATTGATGTAGACAGTTATAAGTGATTGTGAAGAGTTGTGAAATTGTCGTAAACGTCCACACCACGTGGCTTGCGGTGACGTAGCAGTTCCAAGCGATGTACTTTAGTGCTGAGTGATGGTTTACACTTAGATACGCGTTATAGTATTCTTCCCCACGAAGTTACGCTATGATTGATGTATGACCAAAGAAAATCTAATTGCTAAATCATTTGGGTGGGTAAACGTCCACACCACGTGGCTTGCCTTACATGATGGGATTTTAGACGCAATTAGTAATTTAATGATATTATTTGAGGGAGATAATATCGGACATTAAATTGATTGTTTGTTTACATGTGCTTATAGGTTTAGAGAATAGCTATGAATCCACTTTCTGTGATACTCAAGGAACATAAACTCACTGGTCCCAATTACATTGATTGGAAGAGAAATTTGGACATTGTCCTGACTGCTGAAGAGTACAAGTTTGTACTCTCTGATAAATGCCCTGCTGAGCCCACGGCTGCCTCAACTGATGAGGAAAAGGCAACATTTCGGAAGTGGAAAAAGGCTGATGAAATGGCTAGGTGCTATATTTTGGCTTCCATGTCAAATGTACTCCAAACCCAACATGAGCCGATGGACACTGCCCGGGATATGATGACTAACCTCAAGGAGATGTTTGGGGAGCAGGATCGTGCGGCAAGGCAAGAAGCCATGAGAGTCCTCATGTCGACTACTCAGTCTGAAGGAACGCCCGTTGGGAGCACGTTCTCAAGATGATGAGTTTGTTGAATGAACTTGAGGTCCTAGGAGCTTCTATTGATGATGAGACGCAAGTCGACATGATACTCCAGTCTCTGACCCCTAAGTTTGAGCAGTTTCGTATGAGCTATAATATGGGTAAACTATCTTATAGTCTTGCGCAACTCCTGACTGAACTGAAGGCGGCAGAGGGGATCTACAAGAAGGGCAAGTCTCAAGCGCTTGTGGCTACCAAGTCCAAAAGCTTGAAAGCTATTGGAGGTAGGGGCAAGAAAAGGAAGCAAGCCATGAAACCCAGTGGTGCCAAGAGGAATGGACCACGAGTGGGGGCTAGTAAGCCAAGGGGCAAGTGCTTCCGATGCAACAAGTCTGGACACTGGAAGTCTGAATGTCCTCTCAGAGGTACGAATTTTTCTTTAGTCGTAAAAACATAGTCAGCGGTATTATCTACCAGAATTCTGGTGTGTAGATATGGAACCACTGACGGTATGTGCATTTCTTTAAATGCAGGGGTTCCAGAAAACCCGGCGACTTAGAGAAGAAGAGTTCGAGTCTACATGGGCGAAGCTGTTGGGGTAGCAGCGGTTGCAGTGGAAGACATTTATCTGTTTTAAGTTTTCATTTCAGTTATTGCTTTGTGTACCCCTTTATTTTGAAAAGGAACTTTTGTTCTGGTTTTCTTTATTAATGAATGGATATTTATTTCTTTAATCATTGAGTGATTTGGATAAGAAATAATGGTGTTATCTATTCTGGTACATTGGATAGCAATATATGAATGATGAATCCTTAGTCTACCACGATGCAACAAACCGTTATGTTTTACTTATTGGATGTATTTCTTTACAAATCATTATACTTGTGAATTCTTGAACTTAATAGTATCTATTCAAAAGGGATTCAAAAGGTCGAAATTGATTTGATCAATTATAGTTGGAGGAATGGACCTCCCGACCTAAGAATCAATCTTGAAAAATGATACAACTAAGTTAACCTTTCTAAAGGATGGAATTCGGACAAGTATTGAAAGTGATTTATGATTAATGCGGTGACATGTGTAATTAGAGAGGTACGAGTTATTCTTTCGAATACTCGAAGATGGATTAGAATACTTGATGTGCCATAAAAGCAAAGTGTTTTTCGGCACAAAGCCATTATGGGGAACCTTCAAAGTATATCCGTTAGAAGCCTGCGAATTGTTCGCGGAGGCTATCACCTATCTGAATAACACATAGCATAAATCAAAGATTGAGATTAAGTCTCAAACGACTACACCATACACTGAAGTGTATACATGGTGTGTCAGGTATAAGAAATGGAATTCTAATGGTAAAAGAACAAGTTTGTTCGGAACTACCTGTGTTCTATGGATATTTCTGGATACAACGACACATTCAATGTGATTGTAGAATATTCTAGAAGAACAAGTAATTGTATGTTCAATAGTACTACGAACCAGAAGGGTGTCCTCGCCCGGTTCTTAGAAGAGGACTATTAGATGAACAACAATGCCCTAACTGACAAAGTACTATAAAATGAGGAAAGGAAAAGACTGAGAACCAGCCTGACCGAGTAGTGGTACACCACTAACTGCACCTAATGTTGTTACTGTTATACACCGGAACGCCATTGCAGTGGGAGGTTGTTAACCAACCAGAGATGTTCATAAGACTGGAGGAGTTTTTTTGAACTCTGGATCTAGTAGACATGAAATCGATCCCTAGTTCTGCATAGAAATTTGCGAAAGAGGTGTGTTAGAGACGTAATGGAAACAAAGGTGGTGTTTCTCGGAATTTTGTGTAGATAACACTTCATCGTTGGCCACAATGAAAAAGGGTTGTCAGACATAAAATAGAGGTTGTCTAAATAAATCGAGATATAAGATTAAGATGAAGGTGGATCATGTTCTTAGAAATCTTTCGATCTCTAGATAAGAACATTTGTACTTCTCTTAAGATATCATATACAATTATGGTTTGTTTTAAACATGCACAATTCTGAGAAAGGTTATTGCCTTTCAGGAACAGAATACATCCATCTAAAGGTATGTGTTTCAAACGCATAAAGGAGATAGATATAGACAAAGCAGTTTCCTACACTTCGAGTGTAGAGAGCTTTGTAGATGCAATGTTGAAAAACAAGAACCTGATATCAACTATGCGGTTAGCGTAGTGGGAGGATATCAAAGTAATCTGGATAAGAGATATTCGAATGCTGTAAGAGTACTTGGAAGTACTGGATTACTAAGCAAGGCGAAATCTTCTTAGATTACAGTTTCTCAGATCCAAAATCAGAGAAAGACCAGTGTAAGTCGATATCAGGCTATGTGTTCACTTTTAGAAGAGGTGGAACCTAAAGGATGAAAGAGTGATAAGCGTGATGCTTCTCGGACTCTATCATAAACCGAATAGCAGCCTCAGAGGCAGCGGAAGTTTTGGTTAGGTTCCGGAATGACCTCTGAACTTGGATATGATTCTTGGTTCACCAAAGGCTATGAACATAGCGGTGCATGGAGAACTGGAAGAAATCATAAGTTCAAAAGGTGATGATAACACATAGAGCCAGTACCACCTGATACGAGTCATCGTCAAGGGAGACGACGCAGTAGTCACCAAGATAACTTCAGAGCGGCAACCTAGATTGCTCATTCACATAATACTTCTGGAAAGTATAACTTAAGCACGTGATGAGTATGGGAGTCGGGAGTTTGGAGGAAATGACTAGACCTTAGTACAAGTGGGAGATTGTTGGAGTTGTGTACTTAATGTCTAGATTTAAGTATCGGTAAACTCCCGGTCATAGCATTTAACCTATTTAATTAATAAACAATTATTTGCATTTAATTATTATTAATTAATTATGCAAAATATAGTCCTGGATTTTATACGTTGTAGTTAGTATGGTGTGCATGGGCGCACAGAAGATCATACTATCGGTTACTCGTATTTAATCGAACAGTTGCTCACGACCTAGATGGACACGGACCAATCCATCGGTATAGTCGTTGTGTGAGAGAGAAAATAATTTATCTTAATTATTTTATCACACTTGTACACTTGGTGTATTGGGCGGATCGCTTGAGATTTATTGATTAGGATTGCCTTGGATAATCAATTTAAATCTCGGAGTATTTTATTCTTAATCCCCGATATTATTGCGGGTGTGTATATTTAATACTAGAGACTTTGATTTTCCAAAGGAATTAACCGATTTAATTATTGGGTTAATTACCGGTAAAATTGGGTCGCTATATTTTATATATGACATGCCGTGAATACTTGACGGGAAAGTGTATCCCGGAAGGGTTGATAATATCCCCGAGATGAGTTCATAAGGAATTATTGTGTAAACCTCATGAGTGGATTCGTTCCGCACAATAATAAAGGTTGAACGGTACTAGTCTCGGATATAAGAGATGAATATTATTTATTGAGCAATAAATAAATTTATTCATGGATATTTAAATCTTAAATACACGGAATAAATAATACTAATCGGAGAAATATTATTTGATATAATATGGATTAATATTGGGAGTGCAATTTTATTTATATAGTGGAAAATAAATAAAATTAATATTGATAAGAATTAATGGATTTGGGTTGGACCCAATTTAATTTTCAATATTAGAAGCCCAATATTTAATCTCCTTATGATCCCCTACGTAGCCTATATAAGCACTACATGGTCTTCACTTTTCACAACACATAATAATTGACCTACGCCAATCATAAAGTCTTGGAGAGTGAAGGAGATCCATAGGAGTTCGATAGATCGTCGCCCACACGACGTTCGAACAAGGTGCGAGGAATACGTAGGAAGATCGCAAGGTCATCAATTGGATTCGTTTCTCCGTACAACGAATCGAGGTAATAATCATAAACCCCCTTCATGATTATTTGTGCGTATTAATTGTGATATATACATGAACGCACGATCCGGGAAAACGACGAACCTCGGGGACGGGGATTCGAGATCCCCGGCGAGGATCAAAGGAGGCGGTCGAACCCTAGGGTTCGGACCGCCGCAACGCGCGACGAAGAACGAGCCCCGGCTGGACGCCGGGGCATGCGATCGACTTCGGTCGATTGCCGGGGTGCCACGGGCTGGTGCCGTGGCGGACCCCAGCCGCCGTCGTCGGAGGCGCGTGCTGCGCGAAGCCCTCGGCTGGAGCCGAGGGGCGATCGTGTTGGAGTTGTGTACTTAATGTCTAGATTTAAGTAACGGAGACTCACGATCCATTGACACTAATCTATTTAATTAAATAAACAATTATTTGCGTTTAATTATTTATAATTAAATATATGCAAATCATAGTCCTGGATTTTATACGTTGTAGTTAGTATGGTGCAAGCATGGGCGCACAGAAGATCATACTATCGGTTACTCGTATTTAATCGAACAGTTGCTCACGACCTAGATGGACACGGACCAATCCATCGGTATAGTCGTTGTGTGAGAGAGAAAATAATTTATCTTAATTATTTTATCACACTTGTACACTTGGTGTATTGAGCGGATCTGCTTGAGATTTATCGATTAGGATTGCCGGCGATAATCGATTTAAGTCTCAGTGTATTTTATTCTTAATCCCCGATACTATTGCGGGTGTGTATATTTAATATAAGTGACTTTGATTTTCCAAAGGAATTGACCGGTTTAATTACTGGGTCAATTACCGGTTAAGTTGGGTTGCTATATTTTATATATGACATGCCGTGAATACTTGACGGGAAAGTGTATCCCGTAAGGGTTGATAATATCCCCGAGATGAGTTCATAAGGAATTATTATGTAAACCCTGCAGGTGGATTTGTTCCGCATAATAATTAAGGTTGAATGGTACTAGTCTCGGATACAAGAGATGAATAAATTAATTAGCAATAAATTAATTTTATTCATGGATATTTATATCTTAAATACACGGAATAAATAATACTACCGGAGAAATATTATTTGATATAATATGGTTTAATATTGGGAGTGCAATTAATTTTATATAGTGGAAAATAGAATTAATTAATATTAATGGATTAATAGATTTGGGCTTGGGCTCAATTTAATCATTAATATTGGAAGCCCAATATTCCACCTCCTTAAGATCCCCTACGTAGCCTATAAAAGCACTACATGGTCTTCTCTATTCTCATAACTTGAAGATCACAATTCTAGAGAGAGAAAGTAGAGAGGAAGATCCATGGAGTTCGGAAGATCGTCGCCCACCCGACGTCCGAGCTAGTGCAAGGAATACGTGGGAAGATCTCAAGGTCTTCAAATTGAGTTCTTCGTTTTTCCGAACAACGAGAACGAGGTAAATCGTAAAACCCCCTTTATGATTTTATCGTTTAATTATCGTGAAAATACCTTGAACCAAGATCCAAGGAACGGACCTAATAGACGAGGTCGAACCGGGCGGTGGTGGTTGGACCACCGGACCGCTGGCGGTTCGACGGCTCGGCTGGACGAAGATCACGCTGGGAAAATTCGAGCCTAGGGCTCGATACGCGGATCGGCTGCGGGTTTTCCCGCAGCGATCAGCTGCCTGCTGCGGGTTTTCCCGCAGCGACCTGTAGCGCCCAGCAGCAGCGAGTCAGGCGACTCGCTGCAGGTTGCTGCGAGCTGCTACGGGAGATTCGCTGGGTGCTGCGGGTTTTCCCGCAGCGGACCCGTAGCGACTCAGCAGCGACTCAGCAAGTCCCAGCAGCAGCGAGTGAGGCGACTCGCTGCGGGTTGCTGCGGGCTGCTGCGAGTCACCCCGCGTGGCTGCTGCGAGGTTCGTGGGTTCACGCGAGTTCTCTCGTGTTTTTCCCGCGTAACCCTCGTATAACTTTTTCGTATGGTCATGTACGTGTTCCGGGAGTCGATTGGAGTTGTCGTTCCGCTATTTTGACAATTCCGGATATTCGATCTCCAAAGGATTTCGGTCGGAATTAATTAGATAATTAATTTTAATTAATTTATTAATTCCGGGATATCGATTTCCAACAATTGGTATCAGAGCGTTGGTTTTCGTTCACGGTATTTTTCGATAAATTGTTCTACCTTGCAGGGTTTCCGACTATTATGGCTAGATATAATTGTTCTTAATTATTGTCATAATATTGTTCTTGATTATTAAACTCTCGGACATGTCGAGATTCGTTTTATGTGTGGTGAATGCTTGTAATAGTAAAAATTCGGGGGTTGACCGAATTTAGGTTTATTATTACGTTCTACTTTTTCCGGAAAATATATAGGGTCGATTTCATGTATAGAATCGATACCGGATAATTGTAATTTAATTCTTGTAATTTATTTACGTTGGTTCGATGCCGAAACGACCGCCGGAAGAAGACGTGTGACGGAGGAGACGAAGAGAGGGAGGATTCCGGGGATCGATCAACCCCATGATCGAATCCCATGAAGGGTCGATCGATCGAAGGGAGAAGGGGGCTGCCCGAGGCTCTCGGCCACGCCTAGCCACCAGTGGTGGTGGCGCGTGGGCTGGGACGGCGGCGGTGCTCCTCCTCGAGCCGCGGTCGATGGTGATGGGGCGCGGGGACTCCCAACCCGTGCTCTTCCGCCAAGATCCAACTTTCCTAAATTATTCGGTTTTCCTATTTTGAGTATTCCTATTTTTGGGAATTCTCATGGAATAGGAAAAGAATAAATTTAGAATAAATTTATTTTTCCTTATTGATTATTCCTATTCTTGGGAATTTTCATGGAATAGGAAAAAGAATAAATTTAGAATTAATTTATTTTTCCTATTTAATTATTCCTTTATGGAATTTTTAATGGATTAGGAAAATAATTAATTTGGAAAGTTTTAATGGTCCTTAATTAATTTTTCCTATTTAATTATTCCTTTATGGAATTTTTAATAGATTAGGAAAGGAATTAATTTGGAAAGGATTAGGAGTCCTAATTTATTTTATTTTCTTATTCTATTATAGAAGTCTTCTAGAATGTTCCAAGTTTGACTTGGATAGGATTCTAAAGATTTAATAGAATTAGAAAGGAAAATAAAAATAAATAAAAATATTAATAATATTTAATTTTATTTTTGATATATTCGATTGACTTAATTTTCGAATTAAGTAACTTTTGGATTAATTGAAAATAAATAGATTTAAATATTGGGATTAATATTCTCGTCACATGGAGCATTCAAGAACGAAGACTGAAGACTAGAAGATGCGTACGGAGATGCGATAAAGCCATAATAGTCGGAAAATAATATTCTAGTATTATTTTGACTATGTGATAATATTCTATGTGCTTTATTTCATGTATGCATGCTTATGTGTATTTAATTATGCATTAGATAGCGTATCCCTTTATTGTAAAAAGCTAAGTGGGAGAGGGTATGGAAACATATCCATGGTCTCCATTGCTGTTCTCTTGGTGATTTTTATGGACTTTTGAAGTTCGTATAGACAAGTCATTGGAGGAGAATTCTTGTAATTCCTTTTACGAGAAACATTGATTAAGTTTATCAAACAATGCCTAATTTGTCTTTCTGAAACTGATTTCAAGTCGACTCATTCTCACCCCGGGGAGTGGAATGGAGCCAAAACCACTTGGTCATGTCGAGGATACAAATTAGAGACCTTCGTACCATCCTTTTGAAGGTGGATCGATTGTCTGCTCGGCTCCCTCATTTATGAGAGATAGGGTCGTTCGCATGGTGAATCACTGGTTAGAAACTTCGAGTTTCACTTATGATTCTCCGCGTCTTGATTTACAAGATTGAATGATTCATGTAATTGGGAGTCAATTGTAAAAGTCTTTTGGTGTAGTAAACGTCCACACTATCGTGGCTTGCTGCATTGAATGGGATTTTGGAACGATTGATGTAGACAGTTATAGAAGGGAGTAAAGGAGCGTATGTTAACGTAAACGTCCACACTATCGTGGCTTGCGGTGAATATGCGTGTCCCAAACAATCTTCTTAGATACTGAGTAATGGTTTACACTTAGGTACGCTTCTTAGTATTCTTCCCATCGAAGTAACGCTAATGATGATGTACGACCGAAGGAAATCTAATTGCTAAATCATTTGGATAGGTAAATGTCCACACTATCGTGGCTTGCCATATCTGATGGGATTTTAGATGCGATTAGTGGTTTAATGATATTATTTGAGGGAGATAATATCGGAGATTAAATCGATTGTTTGTTGTTATATGTGCTCATAGATTAGGATATGGCTTTGAACCCACTTTATGTGATACGTAAGGATTTTAAACTCATTGGTCCCTGAATGTAATGATTGGAATAGAGATCTAGACATTACCCAAACTGTTGAAGAGTACAAGTTTGTACTCAGTGAGCTTTGTCCTCCCGAACCTACAAATGTCTTAACTGATGAGGAAAGGACTGATTTTGATATCATGTTCAAACTCAAGGAGATGTTTAGACATGGTGTAGAGGCTAGACAAGAGGCGATGAGGATACTCATAAAGGCCAGTCGATTCGAGGAAACGCTTAAACACGTTTTTGAGATGATCGACCTTTTAGACGAGTTGAGACGGAAATCGCAAGCTCTTGTAGCTAATGCCAAAGGTTTCGAGCCTAAGGGCAAAATCGGGGGAAAGGAAAAGCAAGCAAAGAAACCCAGTGGTCCTAAGTTTCTTAGACCACGAGATGGGACGAGAAAGCCAAGAGGCAAGTGTTCTCGATGCAAACAGTTTGGGTACTGGAAGTCTGATTATCCTCTCAAAGAAAGTACGAAATTTTCTTTAGTCGTAAAACATAGTCAGTGGTATTATCTACCGGAACCTGGTGTGTAGATATGGAACCACTGACAGTATGTGCATTTTAAATGCAAGGGTTCCAGGAAACCCGACGACTTGGAGAAGAAGAAATCGTAGTCTACATGGGCAATGCTGTAGAGGAGACAGCAGTTGCAATGGAGGACATTTTATAGGATTTCATTTTGGGTTATTGCTTTTATGTACCTTTCATATTAGAAAGAACTTTGTTCTGGATTTCTAATGAATGGATATTTTATTTCTTTTAATCATTTGATGGTTATAAGAAGAAATAATGATATTTTGGTACATTAGCTAGCAATATATAAATGATGAATCCTGAGTCCACCACGATGCAACGAACCGTAGTATGAAACTCGTTTTACTAATAAGAGATTTCTTTATCAATTATACTTGTGGATTCTTATGCTGAGTCATGTTTATTCAAATAAGAAGTTCAAAGGTCGAAAATTGATATTTGATCAATTAAGTTGAAGGAGTGGACCTTCCGACCTAAGAATCTAATTTGGAAGATAATATGACTAAGCAATCCTTTATGGATATAAGATGTAAGATCCGGACAAGTATAAGAATTGATTGACTCTGATGTATGCAGACCTATGCCTACTCAGACAATAAGGTACGAGTACTTCATTTGATGATTACTCGAGAAATGGATTAGAATACCTGATGTGCCACAAAAGCAAGTGTTTTGACAAGTCAATGGACACAAAGCTATTGTGGAGAACCATCAAGGTATATCCATTTGTAGCCTGCGATTTGATCGCGGAGGCAAGTACCTGTCTGAGGAATGCATGGCATACTGATCAGAGATTGGGATTTGATCCTAAATGACTTCACCATGCACTGTTGTGTAGAAATGGTGTGTCGTAAACAAGAAATGGAACTCTTATAGAAATAGTAAAAACATGAGTTATATGGAACTACCTATGTTCTATGGATATGTCTGGAAACAACGGCGCATTCAAATGCGGTTGTAGAATATCCTAGAAGAACAAAAGATGTGTGTTCAATAGTACTATGAACCAGAAGGACGTTATAAGTTCTAACGCCCGGTTCTTAGAGAAAGACTATATAATGAACCACAAGCCCAAGGTGACGTAATACTTTGAAATGAGAGAGAAAGATTAAGACTTAGAACCAGCCGAACCGAGTAGCGGTACACCACCAACTACACCTACTGTTATCACTGTTTATACACCGGAATGCCATTGTAGTGGGAGGTTGTGGGACAACCGAAGATATTCATAAGACTAGGAGAGTCTTCGGACTCTGGACCTAGTATACATGAAATCGATCCCTAGATCTACATGAAGGCCGTACTAGATCTAAATGTGCCTTCTTGGAGAGCAATAAGGTTTATTGCTAAGAGGAAAGATCATTTAGAGTACAAGCTTAGTTGATCCATTTATGGATTGGAACAAAGCATTGAGTTCGTGGTACTTGCAAGTTGATGAGATAGTCCATTTTATGGATTCATCAAAGCATAGACGAATAGTGTGTATTGGAAACGTGATGGAAACAAGGTGGTGTTTCTCGGGTTTTTATGTAGATAACATTTTATCATTGGCAACAATGTAAAGATGTTGTTAGACATAAAATGATGGTTGTCTAGAAAAATCGATATATGAGATGAAGAAGAAGTTAGAGCATGTTCTTAAGATCTAGGATCTCAAGAAAAGAACATTGTACTTCTCCTGGACATCTTACATATATATGATTATGGTTCGTTTTAAACATGCAAGATTCCGAGAAAGGTTCGTTACCTTTCAGAAACGGAATGCATCTATCTAAGGATATGTGTTTTGGAACACAAAAGGAGATAGAAGCAATGAAAGCAGTTTCCTACACTTTGAGTGTGGAAAGCTTAATAAATGCATTGTTGAAAACAAGAACCTGATATCGGCTATGCGGTTGGCATAGTGGGAGGATATCAAGGTAATCCTGGAAAGGAATATTCGACTGCTGTAAAAGTACTTTCGAAGTACTGTTCTAGACTACGAAGCAGACGAACATTTCCTTTGGATTACATTCTCTTAGATTTCTAATCGAATGAGGATCAGTGTAAGTCGATATCAGGCTATGTGTTTCACTATTAAAGGAGAAGGAGTTTTAACATGGAAGAGTGATAAGCACGATGCTTTTCGGACTCTGCCATGGGTAACCAAATAGCAGCCTCAGAGGCAGAGGAAGTTTTGGTATAACTCCGTGCTGGGTTTCGATGTCCCGGGGTATCAAAAATTGCGGAACCGATAACCCCGAACGAAATCCCGTCGCCGGAAACTGGATCCCCGACTCATCCGCAGGAGTCCGACCTTTGGAGACTACGCGCCCGAAGACACGCAGCCCGCCCCCAGCCGATTTTCTCCCACGAGTCGGATCCACTAACGCGAACCACACAAAACGGAGCCGGGCTCGACCCGAGCATCGCCGCGGGATAAACCCGCGGCTAAACCCTAGCCAAGCCCCCGTCGGGGCTCGCGATCGATCGATCGCGTGGGGCTGCCCAGCAGCCCCCGGCGGTGAGTCCGGCGACTCACCGCCGTCATCGGAGGTGGGGGGAACCACCAGCCGCGGCGCCAGCCCGCGGCGGTTCCCCCGGCGATCGAGCTAGGGCTCGATCGCCCCCAGCCGCGGCGTCCAGCCGCGGCCTCTCCTCGATGCGCGCCGGCGGTCGAAGCCCTAGGCTCGACCGCCACCCCCTCGGCTCCCAGTCGAGGGCTTTCCTCGATCCCGGCAGGGATCTCTAGACCGCCGGCGGTCCGGTGGTCTTCAACCACCACCGCGCGGTCTATCCCCGTCCCCGGGTTCGTCGTTTTTCCCGGATCTTGTGTTCATGCATGTATCACAATTAAATCACATAAATTCACACGAAGGAGTTTATGATTGTACCTTTGATTCGTTGTGCGGAGAAACAAAATCAAATTGAAGACCCTTGGATCTTCCCACGTATTCCTTGCACTTCGTTCGAACGTCGGGTGGGCGACGATCTATCGAACACCTATGGATCTCCTTCAACTCTCTAGAATATCAAGTATGATAATCTTGTCTTTTTATTTATGAAGGCCATGTAGTGCTTTTATAGGCTACGTAGGGGATCTAAAGGAGGTGGAATATTGGGCTTCCAATATTGAAGATTAAATTGAGCCCACTGCCCAAGTCCATTAATCCTTATCAATATTAATTAATTTATTTTCCACTATATAAATTAATTGCACTCCCAATATTAAACCATATTATATCAAATAATATTTCTCCGGTAGTATTTATTTATTCCGTGTATTTAAGATTTAAATATCCATGAATAAAATTAATTTATTGCTAATTAATTTATTCATCTCTTTAATCCGAGACTAGTACCATTCAACCTTAATTATTGTGCGGAACGAATCCACTCATGAGGTTTACACAATAATTCCTTATGAACTCATCTCGGGGATATTATCAACCCTTACGGGATACACTGTCCGGTCAATTATTCACGGCATGTCATATATAAAATATAGTGACCCAACTTAACCGGAAATTAACCCAATAATAAAATCGGTTAATTCCTTTGGTAAATCAAAGTTACTTATATTAAATATACACACCCGCAATAATATCGGGGATTAAAAATAAAATACACTGAGACTCGAATCGATTATCGCCGGCAATCCTAATCGATGAATCTCAACGATCCGCTCAATACACCAAGTGTACAAGTGTGATAAAATAATTAAGATAAATTATTTTCTCTCTCACACAACGACTATACCGATGGATTGGTCCGTGTCCATCTAGGTCGTGAGCAACTGTTTGATTAAATACGAGTAACCGATAGTATGATCTTCTGTGCGCCCATGCTTGCACCATACTAACTACAACGTATAAAATCCAGGACTATATTTTGCATATATTTAATTAATAATAATTAAACGCAAAACAATTGTTCGTTAATTTAATAGATTAAATGCTATGATCGGGAGTTTACCGTTACTTAAATCTAGACATTAAGTACACAACTCCAACAATCTCCCACTTGTACTAAGGTCTAGTCATTTCCTCCAAACTCCCGGTTCCCATACTCATCACGTGCTTAAGGTGTACTTCCGAGAAGTACTATGTGAATGAGCACTCTAGGTTGCCGCTCTGAAGTTATCTTGGTGACTACTACGTCGTCTCCCTGACGATGACTCGTATCAGGTGGTACTTGCACTATGTGTTATCATCACTTTTTAGACTTATGACTTCTTCCAGTTTATCACGCACCGCTATAAAATAGCCTTTGATAAACTAAGAGTCATTTCCAAGTCTTAGAGGTTATCCCGGAACCTAACCAAACCTTCCGCTGCCTCTGAGGCTGCTATTCGGTTATGAGAGAGTCTGAGAAGCATCCCGCTTATCACTCTTTCATATTAAAGGTTCCACCTTTTTCCAAAAGTGAACACATAGCCTGATATCGACTTACACTGGTCCTTCTCTGATTTGAATTTTGAGAATATGTAATCTAAGAAAATTTCGTTTTGAACATTTCTTATCCAGATTACTTTGATATCCTCCCACTACGCTGACCGCATAGTTGATATCAGGTTCTTGTTTTCTAACATTGCATTTAAGCTTTCCACACAAGGTGTAGGAAACTGCTTAGTATCATCTATCTCCTTAATGTGTTCAAAACACATGACCTTAGATAGATATACATGTTCTGTCTCTGAAAGGCAACGACCTTTCTCAGAATTATGCATGTTAAAACAAACCATAATCGTATAAGATATCCAGGAGAAGTACAATGTTCTTATCCCTAGATCATAAGATCTCAAGAACATGCTCCAACTTCTTCTTAATCTTATATCCCGATTTATTTATTTAGACAACCATTATTTTTTTTTATGTCTGACAATATCTTTACATTGTTGCCAATGATAAAATACTATCTACACAAAATTCCGAGAAACACCACCTTGTTTCCATTACGTCTCCAATACACCTATCGTCTCTGCCTTTTTGATGAATCCATTGAATGGATTATCCCATCAATACGCAAGTTCCACGATTCATAGCTTTGTAACCATCCATAAATGGATTTACCAAGCTCGTACTCTAAATGATCTAGCCTCTTAACAATAATCCTTATTGTTTTTCAAACAGGCTCATTTAGATCTAGTACTGCCTTTATGCAGAGCTAGGGATCGATTTCATGTTTACTAGATCCAGAGTCCGAACTCCTCTAGTCTTATGAATATCTCCGGTTGTTCAACAACCTCCCACTGCAATGGCGTCCCGGTGTATAACAGTAATAACAATAGGTGCAGTGTGTGGTGTACTTCTACTCGGTTTAGCTGGTTCCTAGTCTTTTGTCCTTTTTCTCATTCCAAGGTATTAATTCAGTTCAGGCTTTGTGGTTCATCTAATAGTCTTCTTCTATGAACCGAACGAAAAACGTCCCTCTGGTTCACAGTACTATAGAATGCACAATACTTCGTTCATCTAGGATATCCTACAATCACACAGAATGTGTTATTGTCTCCAGAAACATCCATAGAACATAGGTAGTTCCGAACAACTTGTTCTCTTTTACTTTTAGATTTCCATTTCTTATTTTCAACGCACCATCTCTACACGCAAGTGTATGGCGCGGCCCCTTGGGATTGAATCCCAATCTTTGATTATGCTATGTGTTATTTAGATAGGCGATGGCCTCCGCGACCGAGTCGCAGGCTTCTAATGGATATACTTTAATGGTTCCCCATAATAGCTATGTGTCCATTGACTAGTCAAAAACACTTTGCTTTTATGGCACATTTAAGTACTCTAATCCATCATTGAGTATTCTTGAAAGAACTACTCGTGTCTTTCTAATTCACACATGTGACTGCATATCTAATCATTTCCAATACTAGTCCGAATTCTATCCTTTATGAATAAAGGTTTTCTTAGATGTATTATCCTCCAAATTCAATTCTTAGGTCGGAAGGTCCATTCCTTCAAATATAATTGATCAAATCAATTTCGACCTTTTGAATCTTATTTGAAAATACTACTAAGTACAAGAATTCACAAGTATAATGATTTAATAAAGAAACATATCTAATCAAGTAAAACAAGTTATAGAACGGTTTGTTGCATCGTGGTAGACTTAGGATCTATCATTCATATATTGCTATCTTAATGTACCAGAATAGATAATGCCATCATTTCTTATCAAAATCATTCAATGATTAAAGAAATAAAATATCCATTCATAAATAATAGAAATCCAGAACAAAATGTTCTTTCTAAAATAAAGGGTACATAATGCAATAATCTTGAAATGAAATCCTATTTAACTACTAAAGCAGATAAATGTCTTCCACCGCAACAGCTGCCTCCTCTACAGCTTTTGCCCGTGTAGACTCGAACTCTCCTTCTCTAAGTCGCCGGGTTTTCTGGAACCCCTGCATTCAAAATGCACATACCGTCAGTGGTTCCATATCTACACACCAGATTTCTGGTAGATAATACCGCTGACTATGTTTTTACGACTAAAGAAAAATTCGTACCTCTGAGAGGACATTCAGACTTCCAGTGTCCAGACTTGTTGCATCGGAAGCACTTGCCCCTTGGCTTTGCAGCCCCCACTCGTGGCACAGTCCTCTTGACACCACTGGGTTTCCCGGCTTGCTTCCTTCTCTTGCCCCTACCTCCACCAGGCTTAAAGCCATTGGACTTGGTAGCTACAAGCGCTTGAGACTTGCCCTTCTTGTAGATCCCCTCTGCCGCCTTCAGTTCAGTCAGGAGTTGCGCAAGAGTATAAGATAGTTTACCCATATTATAGCTCATACGAAACTGCTCAAAACTAGGGGTCAGAGACTGGAGTATGATGTCGACTTGCGTCTCCCCATCAATAGAAGCTCCTAGGATCTCAAGCTCATTCAACAGACTAATCATCTTAAGAACGTGCTCCCCAACGGGCGTTCCTTCAGACTGAGTAGTTGTCATGAGGACTCTCATGGCTTCTTGCCTTGCCGCACGATCTTGCTCCCCAAACATCTCCTTGAGGTTAAACATCATATCATAGGCAGTGTCCATTGACTCATGTTGGGTTTGGAGTACATTTGACATGGAAGCCAAAATATAACACCTAGCCATTTCATCAGCCTTTTTCCACTTCCGATATTCCAGTTTTTCCTCATCAGTTGAGGCAGCCGTGGGCTCAGCAGGGCATACTTCATGGAGTACAAACTTGTATTCCTCCGAAGTCAGGACAATGTCTAAATTTCTCTTCCAATCAATATAGTTGGTGCCAGTGAGCTTATGCTCCTTGAGTATCATAGAAAGTGGGTTCATAGCTATTCTCTAAACCTATAAGCACATTTAAACAAACAATTAATTTAATATCCGATATTATCTCCCTCAAATAATATCATTAAATCACTAATCACATCTAAAATCCCATCAGATAAGGCAAGCCACGATAGTGTGGACGTTTACCCATCCAAATGATTTAGCAATTAGATTTGCTTTGGTCGTACATCACTATAGCGTTACTTCGATGGGAAGAATACTATAGAGCGTACCTAAGTGTAAACCATTACTCAGTATCTAAGAAGATCGTTTGGGACTGCATATCAGCGCAAGCCACGATAGTGTGGACGTTTACGTTAACACACGATCCTTCACTTTCTTCTATAACTGTCTACATCAATCGTTCTAAAATCCCATTCAATGCAGCAAGCCACGATAGTGTGGACGTTTACTACACCAAAAGATTTATACAATTGACATCCAATTACTTGAACCCATTCAATTTCGTAAATCAAGACGCGGGGAATCATAAGTGAAACTCGAAGTTTCTAACCAGTGATTCACCATGCGAACAACCCTATCTCTCATTAGATGAGGGAGCCGAGCAGACAATCGATCCACCTTAAAAGATGGTACGAATGTCTCTAATTTGTGTCATCCACATGACCAAGTGGCTCTGGCTCCATTCCACTCCCCGGGGTGAGAATGAGTCGACTTGAAGTCAGTTTCAGAAAGACAAATTAGGCATTGTTTGATAAACTTAATCAATGTTTCTTGCAAAAGGAATTACAAGAATTCTCCTACAATGACACATCTATACGAACTTCAAAAGTCCATAAGAGTCACCAAGAGAACAGTAATGGAGACCACGGGAATGTTTCCATCCCCTCTCCCACTTAGCTTTTTATAACAAAAGGGATACGCTATCTAATGCATAATTAAACACATAAGCATGCATACAAGTAATAAAGCACATAGCACATAGTCAAAATAATGCTAGAAAAATTATTTTCCGACTATCATGGCTTTATTCCATCTCCGTATGCTTCTTCTAGTCTTCAGTCTTCGTTCTTGAATGCTCCATTGTGACGAGAATATTAATCCCAATATTTAAATCTATTTATTTTTAATAAATCCAAAAGATACTTAATTCGAAAATTAAGTCAATCGAATAAATCAAAAATAAAATTAAATATTATTAATATTTTTATTTATTTATTTTTCCCATCTAATTCTATTAAATCTCTAGAATAATCTATCCAAGTCAAACTTGGAATATTCTAGAAGACTTCTATAATAGAATAAGGAAATAAAATAAATGAGGACTCTTCTACTTTCCAAGATTAATTAATTTCCATTACTATGAAAATTCCCATTAAATAGGAATAATCAATTAGGAAATAAATTAATCCTAAATTAATTATTATTCCTTTCTAATTCTATTAAATCTCTAGGATCCTATTCCAAGTAGAACTCGGAATACTCTAGAAGACTTCCATAATAGAATAAGGAATAAAATTAATATTAATTAATTCTTTTCCTAATCCATGAGAATTCCCAAAAATAGGAAAAACTCAAATAGGAAAAACGAATCAATTAGGAAAGCGAATCTAGGTAGGAGTAGCACGGGATGGGAGTTCCCGCACCACCCCACCACGATCGGCCACCCCCGCGGAGGAGCACCGCCGCCCAGCCCAGCCACCAGCCGCCACCGTCGCCGGCGGCAGCCCTAGCCGAGGGCGATCGGCCCCCTCCCCTAGGGTCGATCGATCGGGTCGATCAAGGGGGTTGATCGATCCCCGTCCTTCGTCCTCTTCGTCTTCTTCGTCACACGCGTTTTCCGGCGGTCATCTCGGCATCGATCCAACGTAAATAAATTACAAGAAATAAATTTACAATTCCGGTATCGATTCTATACATGAAATCGACCCTATACATTTTCCGGAAAAACATAGAACAATAATAATAAATCTAAATTCGGTCAACCCCCGAATTTTTACTATTACAAGCATTCATCCACACAAAACGAATCTCGACATGTCCGAGAGTTTAATAAACGAACAATCATGGTAAATTAAATAGCAATTAATTAAACGAATAATTAACAATTAATTAAACCATGATAGTCGGAATCCCTGCAAGGTAGAACACAATTGAATACATACATGAACACGAACCAAACGCTCTGATACCAATTGCTGGGTTTCGATGTCCCGGGGTATCAAAAATTGCAGAACCGATAACCCCGAACGAAATCCCGTCGCCGGAAACTGGATCCCCGACTCATCCGCAGGAGTCCGACCTTTGGAGACTACGCGCCCGAAGACACGCAGCCCGCCCCCAGCCGATTTTCTCCCACGAGTCGGATCCACTAACGCGAACCACACAAAACGGAGCCGGGCTCGACCCGAGCATCGCCGCGGGATAAACCCGCGGCTAAACCCTAGCCGAGCCCCCGTCGGGGCTCGCGATCGATCGATCGCGTGGGGCTGCCCAGCAGCCCCCGGCGGTGAGTCCGGCGACTCACCGCCGTCATCGGAGGTGGGGGGAGCCACCAGCCGCGGCGCCAGCCCGCGGCGGTTCCCCCGGCGATCGAGCTAGGGCTCGATCGCCCCCAGCCGCGGCGTCCAGCCGCAGCCTCTCCTCGATGCGCGCCGGCGGTCGAAGCCCTAGGCTCGACCGCCACCCCCTCGGCTCCCAGCCGAGGGCTTTCCTCGATCCCGGCGGGGATCTCTAGACCGCCGGCGGTCCGGTGGTCTTCAACCACCACCGCGCGGTCTATCCCCGTCCCCGGGTTCGTCGTTTTTCCCGGATCTTGTGTTCATGCATGTATCACAATTAAATCACATAAATTCACACGAAGGAGTTTATGATTGTACCTTTGATTCGTTGTGCGGAGAAACGAAATCAAATTGAAGACCCTTGGATCTTCCCACGTATTCCTTGCACTTCGTTCGAACGTCGGGTGGGCGACGATCTATCGAACACCTATGGATCTCTTTCAACTCTCTAGAATATCAAGTATGATAATCTTGTCTTTTTATTTATGAAGGCCATGTAGTGCTTTTATAGGCTACGTAGGGGATCTAAAGGAGGTGGAATATTGGGCTTCCAATATTGAAGATTAAATTGAGCCCACTGCCCAAGTCCATTAATCCTTATCAATATTAATTAATTTATTTTCCACTATATAAATTAATTGCACTCCCAATATTAAACCATATTATATCAAATAATATTTCTCCGGTAGTATTTATTTATTCCGTGTATTTAAGATTTAAATATCCATGAATAAAATTAATTTATTGCTAATTAATTTATTCATCTCTTTAATCCGAGACTAGTACCATTCAACCTTAATTATTGTGCGGAACGAATCCACTCATGAGGTTTACACAATAATTCCTTATGAACTCATCTCGGAGATATTATCAACCCTTACGGGATACACTGTCCGGTCAATTATTCACGGCATGTCATATATAAAATATAGTGACCCAACTTAACCGGAAATTAACCCAATAATAAAATCGGTTAATTCCTTTGGTAAATCAAAGTTACTTATATTAAATATACACACCCGCAATAATATCGGAGATTAAGAATAAAATACACTGAGACTCGAATCGATTATCGCCGGCAATCCTAATCGATTAATCTCAACGATCCGCTCAATACACCAAGTGTACAAGTGTGATAAAATAATTAAGATAAATTATTTTCTCTCTCACACAACGACTATACCGATGGATTGGTCCATGTCCATCTAGGTCGTGAGCAACTGTTTGATTAAATACGAGTAACCGATAGTATGATCTTCTGTGCGCCCATGCTTGCACCATACTAACTACAACGTATAAAATCCAGGACTATATTTTGCATATATTTAATTAATAATAATTAAACGCAAAACAATTGTTCGTTAATTTAATAGATTAAATGCTATGATCGGGAGTTTACCGTTACTTAAATCTAGACATTAAGTACACAACTCCAACACTCCGGGATAATCTCTGAGGATTAGATGTGATTCTTAATTTGCCAAAGGCTATGTAAATAGCGGTGCAATGGAAAATGGTAAGAAATCACTAGTCCATAAGTGTAAGATAACACATAGTGCAAGTACCACCTGATACGAGTCATCGTCGAGGGAGACGACGCTGTAGTCACCAAGATAACTTCATAGCGGCGACCTAGATTGCTCATTCACATAGTACTTCTTGGAAGTACAACTTAAGCACGTGATGAGTATGGGAGTCAGGAGTTTGGAGGAAATGACTAGACCTTAGTACAAGTGGGAGATTGTTGGAGTTGTGTACTTAATGTCTAGATTTAAGTAACGGAGACTCACGATCCATTGCCACTAATCTATTTAATTAAATAAACAATTATTTGCGTTTAATTATTTATAATTAAATATATGCAAATCATAGTCCTGGATTTTATACGTTGTAGTTAGTATGGTGCAAGCATGGGCGCACAGAAGATCATACTATCGGTTACTCGTATTTAATCGAACAGTTGCTCACGACCTAGATGGACACGGACCAATCCATCGGTATAGTCGTTGTGTGAGAGAGAAAATAATTTATCTTAATTATTTTATCACACTTGTACACTTGGTGTATTGAGCGGATCTGCTTGAGATTTATCGATTAGGATTGCCGGCGATAATCGATTTAAGTCTCAGTGTATTTTATTCTTAATCCCCGATACTATTGCGGGTGTGTATATTTAATATAAGTGACTTTGATTTTCCAAAGGAATTGACCGGTTTAATTACTGGGTCAATTACCGGTTAAGTTGGGTCGCTATATTTTATATATGACATGCCGTGAATACTTGACGGGAAAGTGTATCCCGTAAGGGTTGATAATATCCCCGAGATGAGTTCATAAGGTATTATTATGTAAACCCTGCAGGTGGATTTGTTCCGCATAATAATTAAGGTTGAATGGTACTAGTCTCGGATACAAGAGATGAATAAATTAATTAGCAATAAATTAATTTTATTCATGGATATTTATATCTTAAATACACGGAATAAATAATACTACCGGAGAAATATTATTTGATATAATATGGTTTAATATTGGGAGTGCAATTAATTTTATATAGTGGAAAATAGAATTAATTAATATTAATGGATTAATAAATTTGGGCTTGTGCTCAATTTAATCATTAATATTGGAAGCCCAATATTCCACCTCCTTAAGATCCCCTACGTAGCCTATAAAAGCACTACATGGTCTTCTCTATTCTCATAACTTGAAGATCACAATTCTAGAGAGAGAAAGTAGAGAGGGAGATCCATGGAGTTCGGAAGATCGTCGCCCACCCGACGTCCGAGCTAGTGCAAGGAATACGTGGGAAGATCTCAAGGTCTTCAAATTGAGTTCTTCGTTTTTACGAACAACGAGAACGAGGTAAATCGTAAAACCCCCTTTATGATTTTATCGTTTAATTATCGTGAAAATACCTTGAACCAAGATCCAAGGAACGGACCCAATAGACGAGGTCGAACCGGGCGGTGGTGGTTGGACCACCGGACCGCCGGCGGTTCGACGGCTCGGCTGGACGAAGATCACGCGGGGAAAAATCGAGCCTAGGGCTCGATACGCGGATCGGCTGCGGGTTTTCCCGCAGCGATCAGCTGCCTGCTGCGGGTTTTCCCGCAGCGACCTGTAGCGCCCAGCAGCAGCGAGTCAGGCGACTCGCTGTAGGTTGCTGCGAGCTGCTACGGGAGATTCGCTGGGTGCTGCGGGTTTTCCCGCAGCGGACCCGTAGCGACTCAGCAGCGACTCAGCAAGTCCCAGCAGCAGCGAGTCAGGCGACTCGCTGCGGGTTGCTGCGGGCTGCTGCGAGTCACCCCGCGTGGCTGCTGCGAGGTTCGTGGGTTCACGCGAGTTCTCTCGTGTTTTTCCCGCGTAACCCTCGTATAACTTTTTCGTATGGTCATGTACGTGTTCCGGGAGTCGATTGGAGTTGTCGTTCCGCTATTTTTTTAATTAATTTATTAATTAATACGGTGGGGGGTATGCCAAATTTTCTTCAACGTTTCTGGCCATCGCCACTTCATTCGCTTTGATCGCAGCTTCATTTGATTTCATTATCTGTTGGGTCGTCTGCATGAAATCCTGAAAAACTTCATCCAAAGAGGGCTTGTATGACGGCTCTGGTTGCATTGAATATTGTGGAGGGTACATCATGTTCTGAGGAGACCATTGTTGTGGAGCCCATTGTTGTTGAGGCGGATCAACATAATAACTCGGATGAGAATGCCACTCCGAATTGTATGCTTCAGACTGAGAACCAAACATTGGTGTCGTGCCATATTGGGAAGGTCCATAGTATGTCCTCGTCTGAGGGCACGTGAACTCCCAAGTATAATTATGGTGTGTATTCATTCCTGCGTACACAACACTTGACAAAACATTACACGCACCAGTGTGATAATAATAATAATAATAAAAAAAGAAATGTTGCAAACACACAAACACTAATACTAGTGCCTAAAGTGTTCCCCGGCAACGACGCCAAATTGATAAGTCATTTTCGTAGCGTCAAAATCAATTAAATTTAACCGAACTAGTTGCCGAAACAACTTGCCCGAGTCGATCTCGAGGAACACTACTATCGGCGTGTAAAAGTGTTTATTTATTTGCAACGAGAAAAAGAGAAAGAAATAGCATAATGCAAATTTTGGTTTGTTTTTGTTTTAAACTACGGACTAACTAATAGAATGAAAAGACGAGTACTAGTAAAAAAAGATTTTTGAAATACTAAGAGAAAGGATTAGGGATCGGGATTCTCAATTCTCGATTTCAAAGTTCGATAAGAGTTCGCATAGATCACACTAGAACGCCCGTTTCCGGTTGGTTCACACGTGTTCGATCAAACTACTAGAACACCCGTTGCCGGTTGGTTCACACGTGGTTCGATTAATTCCAAATTATTTTGCACAAGACATTTTAACAAACACCTTTCAAGCGATCAAAAATCAAACCCCTACTCTCGAGAATTAAATCACCCTAACCCTAATCGAATAATTTAGCTATTTATCCTTTGAATTGAAATCAAACAATTTAGTATAAACGAAAACATGATTACGAGAAGTAAATAAGAAACGAATACGTAAAATAAAGAGATCAAGAACACAAAGAAGAAAAGAAAAGCTTACTACGATTAACAATCAAGAACGAGCATCTATCGGTGGCTAACTCCGACTTTTACCGAGATTCGAAAACAAGAGAAGACAAAAGCTAAAATCTCTCGGGAACCGAGTTCTAAGTCTACCAACGTGCGTGAATAAAAATGTCCGAATGAAAAAAAGTGTTTTTGAAATAGGGTGAAACCCTATTCAAGTACAAAATCCGTCGGTCAAACAAAGTCAACATCTTCAGAAAATAGGGACCAAGCGGCCGCCTGGGGGGTCAGGCGGCCGCGTGCCTCGACTTCCAGCAGGTTCTGCCTGCTCAGCTGCGCGGCCGCTTGGGGGGTCAAGCGGACGCCTGCCTGGGTGGGCAGCTTCCTTGGCTCGTCTTCTCGCCTATTCGGCTCGTCGTCTCGTCTGCTTGGCTCGTCGTCTCGTCTACACGGAAATGCCTCCAATGTCGCTTCTAACACCAACTAAGCCCTGCACACTACACAAACACGTCAAACACACAAAACTAAAGGGAAAACACACGACATGACACACAATAATGCAAGACGACACAAGAAAAACATATTGAAAATCACACAAAAACTAGCATACGATACATCCGGTCGTGTACATATCATGGCGTACATAATAGACCCTATTGCCGAAGCATAAGGAATATTTGCCATCCTCATTTGCTCATCAGGTCCCGAAGGGCACTGCCTCTTGCTCAGAGATGTACCATGAGTCATTGGAATGAGACCCTTCTTGGCGTCTTTCATTCTGAACCTGTCAAGCACCTTATCAATATAGGTTGCTTGACTAAGTCCAAGCATCCTTTGAGTGAGGAAAGCTGAATAAATGCAATGTTGAAAAACAAGAACCTGATATCAACTGTGCGGTTAGCATAGTGGGAGGATATCAAGGTAATCCTGGAAAAGGAATATTCGAATGCTGTAAAGTACTTTGGAAGTACTGGATTACGGAGCAAAGACGAATTTCTCCTTGGATTACATTTTCTCAGATCTCTAATCAAATCGGAACCAGTGTAAGTCGATATCAGGCTATGTGTTCACTTTTATAAGGAGGTGGAGCTTTAACATGGAAGAGTGATAAGCACGATGCTTTTCGGACTCAACCATGGTTGACCAAACGGAAGCCTCAAAGGCAGCGGAAGTTGTGGTAGGGCTCCGGGATAACCTCTGGACTTAGATATGATTCTTAGTTTACTAATGGCTATGTAGATAGCGGTGCAAAGGCAAACTTGAGAAGTCATGAGTCCATAGTGATGATAACACATAGAGCAAGTACCACCTGATACGAGTCATCGTCGAGTGAGACGACACGGTAGTCACCAAGATAACTTTGGGGACGGCAACCTAGAATGCTCATTCACATGACAATTCTTTAGAAGTGCGGATCAAGCACGTGATGAGTATGGAAGTCGGGAGTTTAGAGGAAATGACTAGACCTTAGTATAAGTGGGAGATTGATGGAGTTGTATACTTAATGTCTAGATTTAAGTAACGTAAACTCTCGGTCATAGTATTTAACCTATTGAATAAATAAAACAATTGTTTGCTTTAATTATTTATAATTAAATATATGCAAAATATAGTCCTGGATTATACACGTTGTAGTTAGTATGGTGTGCGTCGTCACACGGAAGATCATACTATCGGTTACTCGTATATAATCAAACAGTAGCTCACGACCTAGATGGACAAGGACCAATCCATCGGTATAGTCGTTCTATGAGAGAGAAAATAATCGGTCTTGATTATTTTATCATACTTGTACACTTGGTGTATTGAGCGGATCGCTTGAGATTTATCGATTAGGATTGCCTCAGATAATCGATTTAAATCTCAGTGTATTTTATTCTTAATCCCTAATATTATTGCGGGTGTGTGCATTTAATATTAGTGACTTTGATTTTCCAAAGAAATTGATCGATTAGAATAACCGGTCAATTACCGACAAAGTTGGGTCACGGTATTTTATGTATGGCATGCAGTGAATTCTTGACGAGAAAGTGTGCCCTCGTATGGGTTGATAATATCCCCGAGATGAGTTTATAAGGAATTATTATGTAAACCTCATGAGTGGATTTGTTCCGCATAATAATTAAAGTTGAATGATACTAGTCTCGGATATAAGAGATGAATAAATTAATTAAGCAATAAATTAATTTTATTCATGAATATTTATATCTTAAACGCACTGAATAAATAATACTACCGGAGATATTATTATTTGATATAATATGGTAAATATTGGGAGTGCAATTATATTTATATAGTGGAAGAAATTATATAATTAATATTAATGGATTAATAGATTTGGGCTTGGGCTCAATTTAATCATTAATATTGGAAGCCCAATATTCCACCTCCTTTAGATCCCCTACGTAGCCTATAAAACTATAAAAGCACTACATGATCTTCACAATTAGAACAAGACAAGAATATCAATAGTTGATAGTTCTAGAGAGTTGTGAAGGAGATCCATAGGAGTTCGGAGGATCGTCGCCCACACGACGTTCGGAAGAAGTGCAAGGAATACGTGGGAAGATCTGAAGGTCTTCAATTAATCTCGTTTCTCCGCACAACGAGACTAAGGTGATAATCATAAACCCCTTCTTATAATTATTTAATTTTATAATCGTGATATATACATGAACGAAGATCGAGAGAACACCCTCGGCTCCGGGTGGCAGTCGAACCCTAGGGTTTCGACCGTCGGTAACGCGACGAGGGGAAGCCCCGACTGGACGCCGGGGCATGCAATCGACTTCGGTCGATCGTCGGGGATGCCGCGGGCTGGTGCCGCGGCGGATCCCCCCGCCCTCTCGACGGCGGCGTGCGCAAGGGAACCCCGGCTGGGTCGGGGCGGGCATGGCGAGCCGCGGCTGGTGCCGCGGTGGTCAGCTGGGCGAGCCGCGGCTGGTGCCGCGGTGGTCAGCTGGGCTGACCGCCCCTCCCGGCGGCGATGGCGGTGAAGTCGTCGGACTCACCGCTACCCGGGGGCTGCCGGAGCAGCCCATGCGATCGCCATGCACGGGGTTCGGCTAGGGTTTAGCCGCGGGTTCATCCCGCGACGATGCTCTTGTCGGACCCGGCTCGTGCGGTGGTTCGCGATTGTGTTTTCTGGCAACGGGATTTCGGTCGTGTTACTGTTTCCGCAATTTTTGATAGCCCGGGATATCGATTACCAACCGGTATTAACTCGTGTTCTACACAAATAATTGTGTCTATGGAGATCCCGGTGTAGAAAACCCATAAAAGAATAGAATTATATTATATTCAATATAATTCTAATTTTCTAAACAAAATTTCTATGGATTCAGTCATATTTTAATAAATAAAATTTTAATTTGACGTTAAATCCTTAAATAAAAAAAATCACCATTAAATAAAATAAACTTCATTTGATACAAAAATATAAATTTAACGTAATAAAATATTCATTAAGTAATAAATGAATCAAAACTTCCTAAGATCTAGAATTTTCAACAATTTACACCATGTACCATGTTTGTACATTTAGTTGTAAGTTATAAATTGCCATTTTAACGGGCATGTTTACAAAGGATGCATGGTGTGAATGGTGACTTCAATTATACGGATACCTTAAGGTACAAGTAGAGTTGAGTCAATGTAATAGCCGATGCATCGAGTTGCGAGGCGGAGCTTTGATGTTTTTAAATCCATGTCATTTGATTTAAGTTATAAATGTTAGAGAATCGCCTTTTGTTTTTCCTTTCAAAAATTATTGCAAGCACTAGTTTTCCTCTTAATTAGCATACAATTTTTGAACAAAAGAATAAAGTGTTTTGGGTTCCAAGAAAACTAGCACCACCTATTGAAATTGAGACAAAAATTTAGAAAATTTAATGTGAATCAAAAGACCCATTTGGGTTAACCAATAAATGTTACAATTAATTAGCAAGTCATCATCCACAATTATATATGAGAGCATGCTCACTTTTTACTCCTTTGTTTATTCTAGATCAATGTCGACATATCACCTAATTAAGTGTGATTAAACACCATTACTTGGAAAAAAATTATTACTATCATCTTATCTCCATTTCCAATGAAACACAATGCCTACCAATCACAATTAAACACACACCAAAATTTAATTTGGAATATAATGTCAAATATGAGCATGATCTTATATATTGTGAAAATCCTTTATTAAATCTTTAATTGTAAATATTATATATTGTGAAAAACTTTTATTAAATCTTTAATTGTAAATATGGTAGTGCTATATGGGTAGATTCTTTTCATTAGCAAAACTGCTCAATTTTTTTTTTTATTTTCTTTATTTTTTATTTTTATATAATTATAAATATGATAAGTTTATTTTCTTTTATAATTATATTATACTCTAATTGATAACAAATAAAAATATAATAAATACTAAATTTTAAAATTTTATTTAATTAGATATTAAATGTAATTTTATAAACCATATTTCCCTTTTTCCAAAATACTTCTATTATATATTATAATGTATTTTTTCTATTTAATTGATTTTTTTAGTATAAATGTAAAATTATGCATTATCTTAATTAAAAATTTTATTTTTAATTTTTTCTGTAAAATATATATTTTATATATTATAACTAATCATAATAAATGTCAAAAAATAATTAAATTATTATTATATTTATAAAAAGTAAAAATTAAAGTATTTCTGCCCATTATGCCTATTTAGTAGCTCCCTTGTAAATATATTCATTTAATTATTGCCCTTGCACATGTGAAATTCAACCAACATAATCATCATTTTGGATCATAATTACATGCTATAAGACCACTAGTTATTGCCCTTTTAGTGAGTAATAGTTTTTGACATTTTATTTACGTAAAACATTTATAACTAATTTCAACTGTTATGACTGCCGACATAATTTAATTAATTAATTAATTAATTATTATTATTAGAAGCTCTTTGCAATAACAAGAATCCACTAATTAAAGTACATTGCATTTTTCTACTATCGCTGCCTTAATTATATATATTCCAAACAAGTAAAAACAATATAATTGCACTATTCTATACAAAAGAAGACCATGTACATATTTGACTTTAATTTTAATTACACGTTCATCCAAACTTCCAAAGTGCTCGATCGATCTTTCGAATACCTCAATTCAAATGTCAGCACTTGATGTCACGCACCAAATGTAACATGCTTAAAATGTACCTCAATTCTTGATGTGTTCAACCCTTCGTCCATGTATACATATATACCCCCATTTATATACAAAAAAGTAATGCCCATTCAATTATCGATGAAAAAGATGTATATATGGTGCTAGGGTTCATTGACTTTAGGATTGTTATTCAAGTTGGAAGTCAAGAAGAGGAAAATAAGACACATCTTTCATCAATTCCTCCAAATCCCATCCACCAACTCTTGGTTCATCTCCTTCCCAATAACCCCCCAAATTATGGCCTAATTCCTCATGATTTTCCACTTTTATTTTATTAATTATGTTACCCTCACATTGGTAATCAACTATGTCACCCACACCATGATGAAGAATATTGTAATTGGTACTATTAATTCCCCCCAAACCCTCCATTTTCATGGTGATGTTATTTGTGCCATGATGAACTAAGGGTGGTACATTATTGAAGAAGTACTCATCCATGTTGGCAATGTTATCACCACCACCTCCAAACATTCCATTGTATGCGCGATCACAACTAACCTTGGCGAGCTCAGTGTGAGGTTGTACGTTGAAGTACAACCCTTTGTTCAGCCCTATGTGACTAGGGTTGTGGTCAAGGGTACTAGGATATGGGTTGCATATTGGATCCATGGGGTGATTCATGCCCGGTGAGTATGACGAAGATGATGAGGAGTACTCCATATTGAACATGCCTAAATTGACAGTGTTTTGTTCTTGATGGTCGACGAAGGTCTTCAATAACGACGAGCTCGTAATGTTTGGCGACCTTGTTGAAGAAGATGACAATTTCTTCAATCTTTTCTTTATTGTCGAGTTCCAAAAGTTTTTTATTTCGTTGTCGGTTCGCCCGGGCAAGCGCGACGCGATCTGAGACCATCTGTGATTTAGAAGCAAAAATGAAACAATTCAAATATATAGATAGATAAGAGTAATATAGCTACTATATTGTGAAGTGTATACATATATAGTAATGAACCCTAAAGTTATTTTAGTAGGTAGTAGATTAGTAGAGTGCACTGCACCTTACAAGGGAATTGATGATTACTTGATTGACAAAACATAATAGAATTACTATTTGGTCCCCATTTTTTAATATAATGTAATATTGAAGTTTTGATAAATTTCAAGTAATCAGCTACCATACTAATTATCATTATACGTGCCCATGAAACAAAATATATATATAAAATATTAATCACTATAAAAAGTGATTTTTTGCTGTCTCATTAATCAAAATCACTGTTACATTTTTATTGAACGTTAGATATTTAAATATTTAATAATTATGAACATCCAACCATCGTAACATATATAAGAATTAAAGGCAGAGATATATGGACCTGTTGCCTAGAAGAGAATGCAGGTGAATAATGAGTTCCTCCTCGTGAGGGGAAAAAGGGCCGCGCTTGAGGTCAGGCCGCAGATAATTGATCCATCGCAGGCGGCAGCTTTTGCCGCAGCGCTGCAGGCCGGCGTTCTTAGCCACGTCACTCCAGCAGCAGCCGCGGGCCGCGTTTCTCATCATGTAACTCATCAGCTTATCGTCCTCCTCCGGAGACCAAAGACCCTTTCTGATGTCGACGGGTTTCCTCATATTAATTAATTAATTAATTACTACAGTAGTGCTGTTTTTTCATGAGCTGATAGTGGTTTTGTTAACTGTATTGATGTGAGCTTATAAGATTTATATATAGGAGACAATACAGCTGATGAGAAATGGAATAGGGAATGTATGAAGAGAGATCATGATTATGATGGTGATATATGGTGGGGTTTTCTTGCTTAGAAAAGGGAATTCTTATTTATATAAATATATTGTTCATTCCTCTCTCTCTCGTGTGAATTCTTTCGTTATTTTGATACCCAATGTTTTGTAAATTAAATATTTTTACTGTTCAATTTATTCCATGTTTATTGATTAATTAATTGTGATCTCATATACTCCATAACTTAGACAAATTTTATGATCAAGAACTTTTAAGATTTTCTTAACCAAATTTTACTATATTAATAAATACAATTACTACTACTCAATATTAATTATTACTACTCATACTATATTTATTTGTGTAGTGAGCAGTTGTAATAATAATAATAAGATCAAGTTAATTAAAATTCGTCATTTTAAGTGAGTATTAAACACTTGATTATAGATGTACCAAAAAGAACAAAGTGAAACAATTAATTAAAACAAAGAGAAAGTGAGAAAACAATTAAAATCAATTGTGAATAAACATATAAAAAGAATGTTATATTTTAATTTATTCTTAAAATTGTTTTCTAAATAAAATAGTGATAAATGTTATGAATATATTAATTAGTGAATGACTAGTTTACCCTTTCTTTGTGAACAAGACAGAAACCCTACTTTGTATCCTATATAAAGGGGTCTCCCCATATGAATGAAAGAAAAATTTCTATTCTTCTCTCATATTGTCTCTCTTTATACTCTATTATTCTCTCTCAATTCTCTTGAGTTTATAACACGTTATCAGCACGAAATCTCAATCGCGTTCTTCATCGAAGTTCTACTCATCCAAGATCCGAACTCCAAGGCCAGAATTTATATGTTTGTTTATATTCATTAATAATTATAAATATATCTACTTCTCCTCTCTTCTTCTTAATATCATATGTTCCCGAAAAACATTATAATCTGATATTCCTGAAGTAATATCATATGTTCCCGAAGAACATTGTAATCTGATATTCTTGAAGTAATATCAAATGTTCCCGAAAAACATTGTAATCTGATATTAATGAATTTCTTCATAAATTGCTCATCTTGAAGCAAGTAAATGTCTAATGTTCTTGAAGAACATTATAATCTTATATTCCCGAAGTAATATCAAATTAATAATTATAATCTGATATTCCTGAAGTAATATCATATGTTCCCGAAGAACAGTATAATATGATATTCTTGAAGTAATATCAAATTAATTATCCCTAGTAAATCAATTAAAATTTTAATATTCCTGAAGAATATTATGATATTATATTCCTGAAGAAATATCAAAAAGTAATGTTCCTGAAAAACATGATATGATATTTCCGAATAAATATCAAAACTAAATGTTCCTGAAAAACATGATATATAACCCTGAATTAATATCAAAATTAAATGTTTTTGAAAAATATCGTGATATGATATTCCTGCAGAAATATCAATATCAAATTGATTTTGATTATATACTAATAATCTCGAATAATATCTTTAAAAATTTACCGTGAAAGATCAAATAGTTTTGTGGAAAGATTTAAAAGAAAGATACGATCACCCGAAGTTGGTCGTACTACCAAAACGTGTATGATTGACTCCACATTCGATTACAAGATTTAAAATCTGTCGAGCCATATAGTAAAGCTATCATGAAAGTAAACTTCTCACAAGTTTGAGTCGCATTATAATTTGATATTCTTGAAGTAATATCAAATCAAGTATTGAAGTATTCTTAATTTATCAATTAAATTGAATATTCCTGAAGAACATATACTCATGGTTTAAATATTATATTGATCGTTCTGAAAGAATATCATGATTTCATATTATTCAATAAATATCAAATTAAATTGCTCCCGTAGTAGCAATATGTTTGGAAATATCAAATTAAATTGCTCCCGTAGTAGCAATTAAGTTTTAAATGTTCCCAAAGAACATTATGATATGATATTTATGAATAAATATCAAAATTAAATTTTAAATTTTCTTGGAGAACATATTCCAGAGAAATATCAAATCAAATTGTTCCTGGTGAAGCAATTAAACTTTAAATATTTTAAATCGATATTGATATTCATACGAAATAATATTCTTGAAAGAATATCTTTTTATTAATTGCTCCCGAAGAAGCAAAGTTCAAAACATTAAATGTTTTTAATAAAGTTACATCATGATACTCAAATTGAAACGCCAAATTCGATTGTTTTCGTTAAAACAATGATTACATATGAATTATCCATGAAGGATATTTTTTGAAAATCGAGAATAAATGTACTATGTGGGTACTCATGGAATATCAAAAAACTCGATTCCAATTAAATGTAGTTTTTGAGAAAATTATATATTGAGATTTATTTTGATCCCCGAAGGATCATTGTTAAAACCTAATATTTTGATCTCGAATGATCATTGATAAATATATAATGTTATGCAAATGATGACATGTTAAAAGTAGTCTCCCGAAGAGCTTTACTAATTAATGTATTTCCGAAAGAGCTTTACTAATTATCTCTGGAAAAGTTTTACTAATTATCCCCACGAGTACTGCAAATGTACTTAAAAATAAAGATGATGCATATCATGATTATTATTAAGTGCGTGGAAATGAATCAAACATTTCCCATCTGCGAATTAATTTGAAATATGCAACTTATATTCATATCACCACTAAAGTGCATTTTTATGAACGGGCATAATATCTCGAGCCCACGATCCAGAAGATCGATTTATAGCAATTACGCTGATTTTCATATTTAAGGAAGATCATTTCTCGGCATTAGGGGGAGATAAGAATATAAAAGATATAAATGCCGAGAAATTTCATGGAATGAAAACGATCTTTAATTCTAGATCCACGCACCAATCAATTGAACCTGAAGTTCATGAAAATAAGTGACTTGCAATATTCAGCAAGTAATCTGCCAAATTCATTTACATATTAATGAAGGTGTAACAAAATCACATATATTTGTGATAATTGAACTATAAGAGTTCAAATACCAAAGAGATCAACTCAAATGTTGATTCTAATATACGCCTGAAGCGTAGTAGATCGATCTCAAGATATAAAATAAATCCGCGGTAATAAAATTTAGTCACTCTCAAAATCTCCTGAAGAGAGTTAGATGGAAATCCCATTGAAAAAAACATGTGCACATGATAATAGAAAATCGTGGGATTGCGGAACAACCAAATTAAATATTTTGGGAAATGATTAAAGATTTGGTTGATATACTGAATTGTCATCAACATGGAGAAAGTCGTCAACGACATATTTGCCTCAATAGTTGCTCTAGAAAATTTGGATCCAAAACTTAAATCAATAATAGTGTGCCGACAGCACTCAAAGAAATAGAAACGAGCAATTGAGGCTGAGCATGACTCGCTAAATAAAAGAGATATTTTGACTCTATAATACACACCTCAAAATATTATCTCAAAAGGATATATGTGGGTGTTCGTACGAAAAATGAGTAATGATGTGGTGAGATATAAAAGCAAGATTAGTTGATCAAGAGTTTTTCGCAGAAACTCGATGTTAATCAAATATTTTTAAAGATGATATTAAGTTCCGATACCTTATACTTCTGGAAGCAACAACAATAAATATAGATGTGCATAGATAGTATGATTTGAACATGTAGAAGTCATTAGAAAGGTACATGAAAATCCTGGATGGATTTTAAGATTCCTGATATGAAAGGAAATGAAAATCAGAACATGTACAATATCATATTACATATGTCATTATGGACAAAATTGATATTGAGACAAGGTCCCGAAAACTAATGATTGGTCCCGAAGACCAATGATTGCACTCTTTTTCCCTCTACTAAGTTTTTCCCACAGAGTTTTCTTAGTTAAAGGTTTTTAACGAGACAATCACCACAATATAAATGTGAATGTCATGTACTCTTTTCCTCGAGTATTTTTTCCTTCAGGGTTTTATAACGAGGTTTTTAAAGAGGCATGTACATCACTCGATAATAATGAGGACATCAGAATGTTCCATATGAGTTTTTTTTCGAGATAAACTGAGATATTGAACCTGAAGTTCAAATGATTGTGAATTGAAGTTCACATTATTGTTCATTTGTGAAGAAATGTATATTGAACACTAGACGCATCTAATATGCTTCAGAAGAGTTACCGGCCGGTTATAGCAATTGCGAATGCTCTAGTCAATATAGATGTCTGGTAAAAGCATGTCCCTGAAGGACGAAAAATATACAATAATACAAAAGAATGTGAAACTCAACAATTCGAAGGTTGGGTCCTGAAGACCAAAATTTATATTTGAATAACTAAGTTTTTCCTATATGATTTTATTAGTTACAAGTTTTAATGAGATGGATTTATCACCAATAACTATTTTCAAAAGTCAAAGATCTTCGATGATTACAATCAGGGAGAGCAAGCTGTACTCTTTTTCCTTCACTCAGGTTTTGTCCCACTGGGTTTTCCTGGCAAGATTTTAACGAGGCATCAATCATGTAAATAGTCATTCAAAGGGGAGTGTTATGAATATATTAATTAGTGAATGACTAAGTTAACTCTCTAATTAATTAATTGCATGAAGATAGTCTAAGATTTTTAGCTTCCAATGTAAATAATCTTTTCTCTCTCATGCTTCCAAATTCCTAAACTACTACACGTTTGTATCAATATAACCAATTAAAAAATTGACCTTATAGTGTCAAAACACATTAAAGAAATTAATTGACTGATTATTACATTATAATTTATAAATAATAAAGAACATATATATATATATATATATATATATATATATATATATATATATATATATATATATATATATATATATATATATATATATATATGGAGAGAGAGAGAGAGAGAGAGAGAGAGAGAGAGAGAGAGTATAAGTCATATATAATTCTTGTGTTTCATAACAATTATTATGATCTAAAATCAGTTTAGTTGATATTTGTTTGTTACTACATTGAGTATATATATATATATGTTGTTTATGACTCGAATCGGAACGTAAAAGAGATCAAAATCGTCGAAGGAGGTTTCGGCGGGCGCTGGAGAGATTTCGGCGACCGCCGAAAATCAAGAATCGGGGCTGGGCAATTTTCGGGGTGTTCGGCGCCCGCCGAATAAATTTCGGCGGGCGCCGAATGTTTTCCGCGACCGCCGAATGAGAAATGGCGGTCGCCTTTTTTTGTCCCAGCGGGATTTTTCTCTACGCGGCTGCGCTGGGCTTTTTTGCGTGGCTTTTTGCACTGGGATTTTTGCGTGGATTTATTTAATTAGGGAATTAGAATTATATGAATTATAATTCTATTCTTTAATTATTTAGGAGTCATAAATTAGGAAAAGGATTTATTCCTAATTCTAATTGTTACCAATTTAATAGGTTTGCTACACCTATAAATTGAGGTTCTCCGGTAGACGAAAATCAGACTAGAAAACACGAGTTATTGTAAGCCTCAACGATATAGTGAATTGTTTCTTCCTTCCCGTGGTTTTTTCCCGTGTTTTGGGTTTCCACGTAAATTCTGTGTTCGTTCTTTTACGCATATCTCTTTTCTTTGTGACGTCTCGTGTTTATATTCGCGAGCGCCGTGTGCGATTTGTGCTTTAAATCGCAACAAGTGGTATCAGAGCCTGAGGTCGCGACTTGGGTTTTCCGTGTTCGGTGGTGCTCGTGAATATTTGGAGAGATGTCGGCGAAATTTGATATTCCGTTGTTAGATCGGAGCATGCGGTTGGTTCTCTACATGGCAGTTCAAGGTGGAGTCGGTTCTCACCAACATGGACCTTGATGATGCGTTGCTGGGCATGGAGAATATGGCAAGCACGATGAAGCCAGAAGAGAAGGCTCGGAAGGACAGAAAGGAAAGAGGTATAATTTCGGTCTACGTCTCTGGTCCTTTGCTCGAAGAGGGTATCAAGGAGAAGACGGCGGCAGAGATGTGGTCGAAGTTGGAGGATCTGTGTATGACGAAGAATTTGATTACAAAGTTGCATCTGAAGCAAAGGTTGTACGCGCATCGTATGTGGAGGGTACAAGCCTTCAAGAGCATCTGTCTACCTTCATGGAGATCGTGTCCGATCTTGAGACCATGGAGTTAAAGTATGATACAGAGGATCTTGCTTTGATTTTGCTTTGTTCGTTGCCATCTTCATATGATTCATTTACGGATACTATTCTTTATAGTAGTAAGACCCTGAAGCTTGGAGACTTGGTCGATGCATTGAGATCAAAGGAGACGATGAAGAAGGTTGTAAGTGGTGAAAATCCAGGTGAAGGTCTTAATGTCCAGGGCGGGGCAAAGAAGAAGAGATTCAGGGGGATTTGTCACTACTGCAAGAAAGAAGGCCACATGAAGAGGGACTGTCAGGCCCTGAAAAATCGGAGAGAGGAATCGAACATGGTCGATTTCGAAGAAGGAGGTTTCATCGATGGTGAACTCCTGGCTGTATCCGATTTGGGAACGAGTGAGGGGTGGATCTTGGATTCGGGATGTTCATATCACATGTGTCACAACAAGGATGAGTTTGACATGTTTGATGAGAGTGTCGGTGGAACGGTGGTCATGGGTAATGACTCATTGTGAGAGATACGCGGCACGGGAATGGTGAGAATCAAGATGGTCGATGGGAATATTCAAACCCTCGGTGATGTAAGGTACGTTCCAGACCTGAGGAGGAATCTTATCTCTTTTAGCACCTTAGATCAGAAAGGGTACCGGTACTTCTGTAAAGGTGGAGTGTTGAAAGTAAGTCGGGGTAGACAACTTATTTTGCGAGGCGAGAGAAAGAATGGTTGATTGTATGAACGTTGCGGCAACACAATTACCACGAGGGCAACTGCCTCTGCCCAAGGAAGTCATTCGCTGGAAAGTGAGTCGGGATCACTTTTGGTTTAAAATTCATGCATGTGTGATGGTGTCAGGGACACCGGGATTACTAACCCGAATAGTATTAAAAAATCGGAGATCGAGCCAAGACGTACTATGGATAGCACTGAATCAATGGCGAATGCAGGTGGTGCTGATAGTAGCGAGAAGGCGAGACTTGAGAATGGAGATTGTGTGATGGTCACGGAGCTTGGCAGTATCCAAGGGGTGATCGGTGTAACTTCGGATTCTTGTACTAAGTTTGAGTGTGGCTCAAACTTAGGTTGCTCATGCTTTGAGTGAGCCCTACAGGGCTGGGTGGAAGGAAGAAACATTGGTATATGATCGTTGGAGGATGGTGCGACTTGGAGTCGCGGGGATTCTCGTCAAGGTGGAGATTTGTTGTTTATGACTCGAATCGGAACGCAAAAGAGGTCAAAATCGCCGAAGGAGGTTTCGGCGGGCGCCGGAGAGGTTTCGGCGACCGCCGAAAATCAAGAATCGAGGCTGGTCAATTTTCGGGGTGTTCGGCGCCCGCCGAATGAGAAATGGCGGTCGCCGTTTTTTGTCCCAGCGGGATTTTTCTCTACGCGGCTGCACTGGGCTTTTTTGCGTGGCTTTTTGCACTGGGATTTTTGCGTGAGTTTATTTATGTTAGCTTTTAGGATCGTAACCTGGCTCTAATACCACTTGTTACGGGACAAAGCTCTGAACGCCACACGATCAAGACCGGTGCCACTAGATACTACTTGTTGCAGATCGACGATGTATAGTACGAATAATAATGCGGAACTCCGAAAATAACTTGTAAATGTTGATTTTGGCGACAACGTTTTTGTACTTGTGTTTTTGTGTTTGTTGATTTTCAGGATTGCAGGTGCATGGAAAAAGAGACTAGAGTCTCCGGTTTTTGGAACTGTGGAATGTGCATGGAAACGGCGACAGGAGTCGCCGCTTTGGGTGAGTGCATGGAACGGCGACCGCAATCGCCGTTTTTGGTATGTCATGGAATTGGCGACTCGCGTCGCCGCTTTTGGCCATGACATGAACCCGGCGACTGGAGTCGCCGGTTTGGGATGGACATGGAATCAGCGACAATTGTCGCCGCATTTGACAATGGATGGAACGGCGACTGGTGTCGCCGCTTTTGGCAAATCCTTGGAACGGCGACCAGAGTCGCCGTTTGTGCGACATATGGTCTTGACATGGAATCGGCGACTCCTGTCGCCGGTTTTGGCTATGGCACGGCTTCGGCGACGCTTGTCCTCAAGGCATGGTTCCAGCGACTTTGACATTCTTCAACAACGATATTCACCTAAGTACTTTCAACGTGATTCCTTTCACCAAGTACACAAATCAAGGAATGAAGAATGGTTCCAGTGTTTTCTACTTCAATGATATCGACGACCATGAAGACGATGAAATTCCGAGGCTTCAACACTTAGAGATTTTCACGAGAGTTTGAAGATGAAGAATTGAGATCGATGGAGTCAAGATTGAATTGAAGTTCTGATTTTGAAATTGAAGATTCAAGATTCGAAGATTCAAGAATCGAAGATTCAAGATTCCAAGATTCAAGAATCCAAGTTCTACAAGAGTGATGTCATCCATGGAGAAGTGACATCAGCCAAGCATGTGACCAACCAGAACGTGCCACGTCATCACCTCACATGTGCGGGATGCCTATATAAACCCATGGATTTCGATTTCACCTGTTGACGATTTTGAGAGAACGAAATTTGATTTTTAGAATCGTGACCGACAGCTTCGAGCTTCGAGTTTGTGTAGTAGCTTTTGTGCCTTGTGCCAATATTAGAGTTAGGAGATTTAGCTCTAGGTACTCGTGTGCTAGATTGCAAGTTAGTGGGAGTTGTTGCGACACTCGGGAAACTTCTTGTAATCGTTTTGCCTACCATACTCAGTGTAATAGTTTAGTTTCGTTTTTCAATGGAATGAAAACATATTACATAACTTTGTCTTCCGTCTTTCATTCCACGATCTTGTGTGAGTGTTACCTTGGCTGAAGCTGCTGTACGTGCGTTTAAGTCCAACTTCGCGAAAAGTTGGTATCATACGTCGAAGACGTAATTTCACTTGGTATCAGAGCAGGACGTCATACGTATAAGACGTGATCCGTTACTTGACTTCATAATTTCGCTACAATGGAGTCGTCCATGTTTGTCCAGAAACCAATTATGCTAACTCATCAGAACTACTCAAATTGGAAAGCCAAAGTGTCTGCTAGAATTAAGGGCTTTGACTCTAGATCTTGGATGGCAGTGTTAGAGGGATGGGAACGCCCATATACTGAAGATGCCGATGGCATAAGAATTCCGAAATCGGAACGTAGTTGGACGAGAGAGGAACATGACTTGTCCACGGCTAACAGCAAAGCCTTACTTCTTATCTGTGAATGGCTGGACCTCAGTATGTATCAGCTGGTCAAAAATTGCACATCTGCCAGAGATGCATGGGAAACGTTACAAAGAACTTGTGAGGGAAGTCATGCTGTTAAGCGATCGAAAATCCGAACTATCACTGCTCAATTCCATCAACTCCGGATGAGGGAAGATGAAGATATCAATGACTACTTGGACAAGATCATGAGATATGTGAATGAGGCTTTTGAACTTGGAGAAATCTTTCCTGCTCCCATGGTCTATGAGAAAGTCCTCTCCAGTGTTAACACTAGGTTCAAAAGCAAGGTGCTGACTATCGAAGCACGCAATGACGAGAACCAAAACTAGGATTACGCGGACTTGATGGCTGATTTGAGAAACTATGACCTGACTCTCAAAGTTCGAAGCAACCCAGACATGTCTCTTGTCTACGAAACGATGACTGCTCTCAAGATTTCAGAGAAAGGAAAAAGTTCAAGAAGCTCTAACTCTCGAAAAACTCATGTGAAAAATGAGAAAATTGAAAGTAGTTTTTCCGCTGATCTGGGTGAATCTGATGATGAGGAAGCTGAGGATATTGAGAGATTGATGAACTCTAATAATCCGGACAAACTTGCTGCACTGACTGAGATAGTCACCTATCTTGTGAAACACGAGTTTAAGAGGAAGAACCGTGCCCGAAATTTTCGAAAATTTCAGAAAAGTTCTAACTCATACCCAAATACTCCTGACAACCGAAATCAGGGATCGTCGTCGGACAAGAAGTTTAAAGGGACTAAGCTCTCACCGAAATCCAAGAAGTTGAGTTCTGAAAACTCAAAACTAAAGACTTCTCTGAAAAAGGAGTCAACTGAAGTTAAGAAGCTGCAGACCTTGTTTAAGAACTCGGATGCTGAGAACGATGAACTGAAGTCGTCACTGATGAAAACTCAAACTGACCTTGCCATGACTGACAAGGAACGATATGCTTTGAAAGAAAAACTTCATATGACTGACGAGCTGTTGAGGAAAATGAACACGAACTCTTCCGTGTTTGACAATGCTGCTTCATATATGAATCCTAACCGTTACGGTCTTGGATTTCAAAAAGTTTTTGAGTCTATATACTCGACATCTGAAAAGAAGAAGGAAGTGAGTTTTGTTAAGGCATCGGATGATTTGCCCGAGGATAAAAGTAAGGATGACGTTGAATCATCTAAACGGAAGGAGATTGCTGAAGGGAAGAAGATTGCTAAGTCTCCAGTGCTGGAAATCGATATCCCGGGGTATCAAAATTGCGGAACCGATAACCCCGAACGAAATCCCGTCGCCGGAAACCGATCACGAATACCGACTCATCCGCAGGAGTCCGACCTTTGGAGACTACGCGCCCGAAGATACGCAGCCCGCCCCCAGTCGAAGTCTTCCGCGAGTCGGATCCACGAACGCGAACTCCACGATGTCCGGAGCTCAACCGGAGAATCGCCGCGGGATGAACCCGCGGCCGAAACCCTAGCCGAGCCCCACCGCGGGCTCGCGATCACCATCGATCGCGTGGGGCTGCCCAGCAGCCCCCGGCGGTGAGTCCGGCGACTCACCGCCATCACCGGAGGTGGGAGGAGCCACCAGCCGCGGCGCCAGCCCGCGGCGGTTCCCCCCGGCGATCGAGCTAGGGCTCGATCGCCCCAGCCGCGGCTTCTCCTTCGATGCGCGCAGGCGGTCGAAGCCCTAGGCTCGACCGCCACCCCTCGGCTCCCAGCCGAGGGTTGCTCTCGATCCCGGCGGGGATCTCCAGACCGCCGGCTGTCCGGTGGTCTTCAACCACCACCGCGCGGTCTATCCCCGTCCCCGGGTTCGTCGTTTTTCCCGGATCTTGTGTTCATGTACGTATCACAATTTAATTCACATAAAATCACACGAAGGAGTTTATGATTGTACCTTTGATTCGTTGTGCGGAGAAACGAAATCAAGTTGAAGACCTTTGAATCTTCCCACGTATTCCTTGCACTTCGTTCGAACGTCGGGTGGGCGACGATCTATCGAACTCCTATGGATCTCCTTCAACTCTCTAGAATATCAAGTATGATAATCTTGTCTTATGATTTATGAAGGCCATGTAGTGCTTTTATAGGCTACGTAGGGGATCTAAAGGAGGTGGAATATTGGGCTTCCAATATTGAAGATTAAATTGAGCCCACTGCCCAAGTCCATTAATCCTTATCAATATTAATTAATTTATTTTCCACTATATAAATTAATTGCACTCCCAATATTAAACCATATTATATCAAATAATATTTCTCCGGTAGTATTTATTTATTCCGTGTATTTAAGATTTAAATATCCATGAATAAAATTAATTTATTGCTAATTAATTTATTCATCTCTTTAATCCGAGACTAGTACCATTCAACCTTAATTATTGTGCGGAACGAATCCACTCATGAGGTTTACACAATAATTCCTTATGAACTCATCTCGGGGATATTATCAACCCTTACGGGATACACTGTCCGGTCAATTATTCACGGCATGTCATATATAAAATATAGTGACCCAACTTAACCGGAAATTAACCTAATAATTAAATCGGTTAATTCCTTTGGTAAATCAAAGTTACTTATATTAAATATACACACCCGCAATAATATCGGGGATTAAGAATAAAATACACTGAGACTCGAATCGATTATCGCCGGCAATCCTAATCGATGAATCTCAACGATCCGCTCAATACACCAAGTGTACAAGTGTGATAAAATAATTAAGATAAATTATTTTCTCTCTCACACAACGACTATACCGATGGATTGGTCCGTGTCCATCTAGGTCGTGAGCAACTGTTTGATTAAATACGAGCAACCGATAGTATGATCTTCTGTGCGCCCATGCTTGCACCATACTAACTACAACGTATAAAATCCAGGACTATAATTTGCATATATTTAATTAATGATAATTAAACGCAAAACAATTGTTCGTTAATTTAATAGATTAAATGCTATGATCGGGAGTTTACAGTTACTTAAATCTAGACATTAAGTACAAAACTCCAACAATCTCCCACTTGTACTAAGGTCTAGTCATTTCTTCCAAACTCCCGGTTCCCATACTCATCACGTGCTTAAGGTGTACTTCCGAGAAGTACTATGTGAATGAGCACTCTAGGTTGCCGCTCTGAAGTTATCTTGGTGACTACTACGTCGTCTCCCTGACGATGACTCGTATCAGGTGGTACTTGCTCTATGTGTTATCATCACTTTTAGACTTATGACTTCTTCCAGTTTATCATGCACCGCTACAAAATAGCCTTTGATAAACTAAGAGTCATTTCCAAGTCTTACAGGTTATCCCGGAACCTAACCAAAACTTCCGCTGCCTCTGAGGCTGCTATTCGGTTATGAGAGAGCCTGAGAAGCATCTTGCTTATCACTCTTTACATATTAAAGGTTCCACCTTTTTCCAAAAGTGAACACATAGCCTGATATCGACTTACACTGGTCCTTCTTTGATTTGAGATCTGAGAAACTGTAATCTAAGAAGATTTCGTCTTGCTTAGTAATCCAGTACATCCAAGTACTTTTACAGTATTCGAATATCTCTTATCCAGATTACTTTGATATCCTCCCACTACGCTAACCGCATAGTTGATATCAGGTTCTTGTTTTCTAACATTGCATTTAAGCTTTCCACACTAGGTGTAGGAAACTGCTTAGTATCATCTATCTCCTTTATGTGTTTGAAACACATGACCTTAGATAGATATACATGTTCTGTTTCTGAAAGGCAACAACCTTTCTCAGAACTATGCTTGTTAAAACAAACCATAATCGTATAAGATATCCAGGAGAAGTACAATGTTCTTATCCCTAGATCATAAGATCTCAAGAACATGCTCTAACTTCTACTTAATCTTATATCCCGATTCATTTAGACAACCATTATTTTATGCCTGATAATATCTTTACATTGTTGCCAATGATAAAATATTATCTACATAAAATTCCGAGAAACACCACCTTGTTTCCATTACGTCTCTAATACACCTATCGTCTCTGCCTTTTGATGAATCCATCGAATGGATTATCTCATCAATTCGCAAGTTCCACGATTCAGTACTGCCCTTATGCAGAGCTAGGGATCGATTTCATGTTTACTAGATCCAGAGTCCGAACTCCTCTAGTCTTATGAATATCTCCGGTTGTTCAACAACCTCCCACTGCAATGGCGTTCCGGTGTATAACAGTAATAACAATAGGTGCAGTGTGTGGTGTACTTCTACTCGGTTTGGCTGGTTCCCAGTCTTTTGTCCTTTCCCTCATTCCAAGGTATTAATTCAGTTCAGGCTTTGTGGTTCATCTAATAGTCTTCCTCTATGAACCGAACGAAAGTTCTTCTGGCTCATAGTACTATAGAACACACAATACTTCGTTCACCTAGGATATCCTACAATTACACGGAATGTGTTATTGTTTTCAGCAATATCCATAGAACATAGGTAGTTCCGAACAACTCGTTCTCTCTTACTTTTAGATTTCCATTTCTTATTTTCAATGCACCATCTCTACACGTGAGTGTATGGCGCGGCCCTTTGGGATTGAATCCCAATCTTTGATTATGCTATGTGTTATTTAGATAGGCGATGGCCTCCGCGACCGAGTCGCAGGCTTCTAATGGATACACTTTAATGGTTCCCCATAATAGCTTTGTGTCCATTGACTAGTCAAAACACTTTGCTTTTATGGCACATTTAAGTACTCTAATCCATTTGAGTATTCTTGGAAAAAGAACTACTCGTGCCTTTCTAATTCACACATGTGACTGCATATCTAATCATTTCCAATACTAGGTCCGAATTCTATCCTTTATGAAGAAAAGTTTACTTAGATGTATTATCCTCCAAATTCAATTCTCAGGTCGGAAGGTCCATTCCTTCAACTATAATTGATCAAATCAATTTCGACCTTTTGAATCTTATTTGAAAATACTACTAAGTACAAGAATTCACAAGTATAATGATTTAATAAAGAAACATATCTAATCAAGTAAAACAAGTTATAGAACGGTTTGTTGCATCGTGGTAGACTTAGGATCTATCATTCATATATTGCTTTCTAATGTACCAGAATAGATAATGCCATCATTTCTTATCAAAATCATCAAATGATTAAAGAAATAAAATATCCATTCATAAAATAGAAATCCAGAACTAAATGTTCTTTCTAAAATAAAGGGTACATAATGCAATAATCTTGAAATGAAATCCTATTTAACTACTAAAGCAGATAAATGTCTTCCACCGCAACAGCTGCCTCCTCTACAGCTTTTGCCCGTGTAGACTCGAACTCTCCTTCTCTAAGTCGCCGGGTTTTCTGGAACCCCTGCATTCAAAATGCACATACCGTCAGTGGTTCCATATCTACACACCAGAATTCTGGTAGATAATACCGCTGACTATGTTTTTACGACTAAAGAAAAATTCGTACCTCTGAGAGGACATTCAGACTTCCAGTGTCCAGACTTGTTGCATCGGAAGCACTTGCCCCTTGGCTTTGCAGCCCCCACTCGTGGCACAGACCTCTTGACACCACTGGGTTTCCCGGCTTGCTTCCTTCTCTTGCCCCTACCTCCACCAGGCTTAAAGCCTTTGGACTTGGTAGCTACAAGCGCTTGAGACTTGCCCTTCTTGTAGATCCTCTCTGCCGCCTTCAGTTCAGTCAGGAGTTGCGCAAGAGTATAAGATAGTTTACCCATATTATAGCTCATACGAAACTGCTCAAACTTAGGGGTCAGAGACTGGAGTATGATGTCGACTTGCGTCTCATCATCAATGGAAGCTCCTAGGACCTCAAGTTCATTCAACAAACTCATCATCTTGAGAACGTGCTCCCCAACGGGCGTTCCTTCAGACTGAGTAGTCGACATAAGGACTCTCATGGCTTCTTGCCTTGCCGCACGATCCTGCTCCCCAAACATCTCCTTGAGGTTAGTCATCATATCCCGGGCAGTGTCCATCGGCTCATGTTGGGTTTGGAGTACATTTGACATGGAAGCCAAAATATAGCACCTAGCCATTTCATCAGCCTTTTTCCACTTCCGATATGTTGCCTTTTCCTCATCAGTTGAGGCAGTCGTGGGCTCAGCGGGGCATTTATCAGAGAGTACAAACTTGTACTCCTCCGAAGTCAGGACAATGTCTAAATTTCTCTTCCAATCAATATAGTTGGTACCAGTGAGCTTATGCTCCTTGAGTATCATAGAAAGTGGGTTCATAGCTATTCTCTAAACCTATAAGCACATTTAAACAAACAATTAATTTAATATCCGATATTATCTCCCTCAAATAATATCATTAAATCACTAATTACATCTAAAATCCCATCAGATAAGGCAAGCCACGATAGTGTGGACGTTTACCCATCCAAATGATTTAGCAATTAGATTTGCTTTGGTCGTACATTACTATAGCGTTACTTCGATGGGAAGAATACTATAGAGCGTACCTAAGTGTAAACCATTACTCAGTATCTAAGAAGATTGTTTGAGACTCGCATATCACCGCAAGCCACGATAGTGTGGACGTTTACGTTAACACACGATCCTTCACTTTCTTCTATAACTGTCTACATCAATCGTTCCAAAATCCCATTCAATGCAGCAAGCCACGATAGTGTGGACGTTTACTACACCAAAAGATTTTTACAATTGAAATCCAATTACTTGAAGCATTCGATTTCGTAAATCAAGACGCGGGGAATCATAAGTGAAACTCGAAGTTTCTAACCAGTGATTCACCATGCGAACAACCCTATCTCTCATTAGATAAGGGAGCCGAGCAGACAATCGATCCACCTTTAAAAGGATGGTACGAATGTCTCTAATTTGTGTCATCCACATGACCAAGTGGCTCTGGCTCCATTCCACTCCCCGGGGTGAGAATGAGTCGACCTGAAGTCAGTTTCAGAAAGACAAATTAGGCATTGTTTGATAAACTTAATCAATGTTTCTTGTAAGAGGAATTACAAGAATTCTCCTACAATGACACATCTATACGAACTTCAAAAGTCCATAAGAGTCACCAAGAGAACAGTAATGGAGACCATGGGAATGTTTCCATCCCCTCTCCCACTTAGCTTTTTATAACAAAGGGATACGCTATCTAATGCATAATTAAACACATAAGCATGCATACAAGTAATAAAGCACATAGCACATAGTCAAAATAATGCTAGAGAAATTATTTTCCGACTATCATGGCTTTATTCCATCTCCGTATGCTTCTTCTAGTCTTCAGTCTTCGTTCTTGAATGCTCCATGTGACGAGAATATTAATCCCAATATTTAAATCTATTTATTTTTAATAAATCCAAAAGATACTCAATTCGAAAATTAAGTCAATCGAATAAATAAAAAATAAAATTAAATATTATTAATATTTTTATTTATTTATTTTCCCATCTAATTCTATTAAATCTCTAGAATAATCTATCCAAGTCAAACTTGGAATATTCTAGAAGACTTCTATAATAGAATAAGGAAATAAAATAAATTAGGACTCTTCTACTTTCCAAGATTAATTAATTTCCATTACTATGAAAATTCCCATAAAATAGGAATAATCAATTAGGAAATAAATCAATCCTAAATTAATTATTATTCCTTTCTAATTCTATTAAATCTCTAGGATCCTATTCCAAGTAGAACTCGGAATACTCTAGAAGACTTCCATAATAGAATAAGGAATAAAGTTAATTCCAATTAATTCTTTTCCTAATCCATGAGAATTCCCAAAAATAGGAAAAACTCAAATAGGAAAACCGAATCAATTAGGAAAGTGAATCTTTGGTAGGAGTAGCACGAGATCACGAGGACCCCGCGCCCCCCCCCCCCCCCCACCTTGATCGCCGACCGGGAGCACCACCGCCGCCACCTCAGCCCACGCGCCACCTCCTCCGGTGGCCGGCGTGGCCAAGGAGCATCGCGGACAGCCCCCGCGATCGATCTCCATGGGATCGATCTCATGATCGATCCCGAGCCCTCCCTCTCATCATCTCCTTCGTCACACGCGTTCTCCGGCGGTCATCTCGGCATCGATCCAACGTAAATAAATTACAAGAAATAAATTTACAATTCCGGTATCGATTCTATACATGAAATCGACCCTATACACTTTCCGGAAAACATAGAACAATAATAATAAATCTAAATTCGGTCAACCCCCGAATTTTTACTATTACAAGCATTCATCCACACAAAACGAATCTCGACATGTCCGAGAGTTTAATAAACGAACAATCATGGTAAATTAAATAGCAATTAATTAAACGAATAATTAACAATTAATTAAACCATGATAGTCGGAATCCCTGCAAGGTAGAACACAATTGAATACATACATGAACACGAAACCAAACGCTCTGATACCAATTGCTGGAAATCGATATCCCGGGGTATCAAAATTGCGGAACCGATAACCCCGAACGAAATCCTGTCGCCGGAAACCGATCACGAATACCGACTCATCCGCAGGAGTCCGACCTTTGGAGACTACGCGCCCGAAGACACGCAGCCCGCCCCCAGTCGAAGTCTTCCGCGAGTCGGATCCACGAACGCGAACTCCACGATGTCCGGAGCTCAACCGGAGAATCGCCGCTGGATGAACCCGCGGCCGAAACCCTAGCCGAGCCCCACCGCGGGCTCGCGATCACCATCGATCGCGTGGGGCTGCCCAGCAGCCCCCGGCGGTGAGTCCGGCGACTCACCGCCATCACCGGAGGTGGGAGGAGCCACCAGCCGCGGCGCCAGCCCGCGGCGGTTCCCCCCGGCGATCGAGCTAGGGCTCGATCGCCCCAGCCGCGGCGTCCAGCCGCGGCTTCTCCTTCGATGCGCGCCGGCGGTCGAAGCCCTAGGCTCGACCGCCACCCCTCGGCTCCCAGCCGAGGGTTGCTCTCGATCCCGGCGGGGATCTCCAGACCGCCGGCGGTCCGGTGGTCTTCAACCACCACCGCGCGGTCTATCCCCGTCCCCGGGTTCGTCGTTTTTCCCGGATCTTGTGTTCATGTACGTATCACAATTTAATTCACATAAAATCACACGAAGGAGTTTATGATTGTACCTTTGATTCGTTGTGCGGAGAATCGAAATCAAGTTGAAGACCTTTGAATCTTCCCACGTATTCCTTGCACTTCGTTCGAACGTCGGGTGGGCGACGATCTATCGAACTCCTATGGATCTCCTTCAACTCTCTAGAATATCAAGTATGATAATCTTGTCTTATGATTTATGAAGGCCATGTAGTGCTTTTATAGGCTACGTAGGGGATCTAAAGGAGGTGGAATATTGGGCTTCCAATATTGAAGATTAAATTGAGCCCACTGCCCAAGTCCATTAATCCTTATCAATATTAATTAATTTATTTTACACTATATAAATTAATTGCACTCCCAATATTAAACCATATTATATCAAATAATATTTCTCCGGTAGTGTTTATTTATTTCGTGTATTTAAGATTTAAATATCCATGAATAAAATTAATTTATTGCTAATTAATTTATTCATCTCTTTAATCCGAGACTAGTACCATTCAACCTTAATTATTGTGCGGAACGAATCCACTCATGAGGTTTACACAATAATTCCTTATGAACTCATCTCGGGGATATTATCAACCCTTACGGGATACACTGTCCGGTCAATTATTCACGGCATGTCATATATAAAATATAGTGACCCAACTTAACCGGAAATTAACCTAATAATTAAATCGGTTAATTCCTTTGGTAAATCAAAGTTACTTATATTAAATATACACACCCGCAATAATATCGGGGATTAAGAATAAAATACACTGAGACTCGAATCGATTATCGCCGGCAATCCTAATCGATGAATCTCAACGATCCGCTCAATACACCAAGTGTACAAGTGTGATAAAATAATTAAGATAAATTATTTTCTCTCTCACACAACGACTATACCGATGGATTGGTCCGTGTCCATCTAGGTCGTGAGCAACTGTTTGATTAAATACGAGCAACCGATAGTATGATCTTCTGTGCGCCCATGCTTGCACCATACTAACTACAACGTATAAAATCCAGGACTATAATTTGCATATATTTAATTAATGATAATTAAACGCAAAACAATTGTTCGTTAATTTAATAGATTAAATGCTATGATCGGGAGTTTACAGTTACTTAAATCTAGACATTAAGTACACAACTCCAACATCCAGAACCTAAAACTCAAAAGTCGTCCTCGACTTCAAAATCTGAATCTGAGACATATCAATTTCCAAACAATATTGTCAAACATCCTCGTGGTATCCTACCGTATGAAAAGACGTTGCTGAAGAACTTAGACAAATCTCAGAACGTTAAGAAACATGGACAATCCTCACGCACTAGAACTGTTTTGGTCAAGACTGATGGAGTAGTATACTTAATGTCTAGATTTGAGTATTCTGAACTCTGTATGCACTTTCATTTACCTATTAATAATGAACATTCATTTGCTTTTAATTATTGTTAATTAAATATATGCAAATCATAGTCCTGGATTTTATACGTTGTAGTTAGTATGGTGTGTCGGGCCCACACAGAAGATCATACTATCGGTTACTCGTATTTAATCGAACAGTTGCTCACGACCTAGATGGACACGGACCAATCCATCGGTATAGTCGTTGTGGGAGAGAGAAGATAATTTATCTTGATTATCTTATCACACTTGTACACTTGGTGTATTGAGCGGATCGCTTGAGACTTATCAATTAGGATTGCTCTGTGATAATTGATTTAAGTCTCGGAGTATTTTATTCTTAATCCCTGAAACAATTGCGGGTGTGTATATTTAATATAAGTGACTTTGATTTTCCAAAGGAATTAACCGATTTAATTATTGGGTTAATTACCGGTTGAGTTGGGTCACTATATTTTATATAAGGCATGCCGTGAATTCTTGAAGGGACAGTGTATCCCGGAAGGGTTGGTAATATCCCCGAGATGAGCTCATAAGGATTTATTATGTAAACCTCGCGAGTGGATTTATTCCGCATAATAAATAAGGTTGAGTGGTACTATTCTCGGATATAAGAGATGAATAAATTTATTAAGCAATAAATAAATTTTATTCATGGATATTTAAATCTTAAATACACGGAATAAATAATACTAAGTGGAGAAATATTATTTGATATAATATGGATAAATATTGGGAGTGCAATTTTATTTATATAGTGGAAAATAAATAAAATTAATATTGATAAGAATTAATGGATTTGGGTTTGGACCCAATTTAATTTTCAATATTAGAAGCCCAATATTTAATCTCCTTTTGATCCTCTACGTAGCCTATAAAAGCACTACATGGTCTTCACAATTCATTAACCTAAGATACGCCAATCATAAAGTCTTGAAGAGTGAAGAGGATCCATAGGAGTTCGATAGATCGTCGCCCACCCGACGTTCGAACGGAGTGCAAGGAATACGCGGGAAGATCACGAGGTCATCTTGATTTCGTTTCTCCGAACAACGAATCGTAGGTACAATATCTAAACGCCCTTTGATAATTGTTCGATTTTGGATTTATCGAGAATACCGTAGAACGCAAGATCCGAAGGATCGAACCCGGATTAGACGAAGGACCACGCGGTGGTGGCGAAGCCACCGGACCGCGTGGACCGCACGCCTAGGGTTCGGCGCGCAAAGGAGAACCCTCGGCCTCGGCCGAGGGGGCGATCGCTGCTGGGATTCGATGTCCCGGGCTATCAAAAAAAATGCGGAACCGATAACCCGACCGAAAACCCGTCGCCGGAGACCGCACGAACACCGACTCATCCGCAGGAGTCCGACCTTTGGAGACTACGCGCCCGAAGACACGCAGCCCGCCCCCAGCCGAAGTCCCCCACGAGTCGGATCCACGAACGCGAACCACATGCGAAGAACCGGGCTCGACGAGAGCATCGCCGCGGGATGAACCCGCGGCTAAACCCTAGCCGAACCCCATCGCGGATGGGGTTCGCGATCGCCGTGCATGGCGATGGCCGGGGATGCGAGGCATCCCCGCGGGGCTGATCCGATCAGCACCCGCCGGCGGTGAGTCCGGCGACTCACCGCCACCACCTCACGGGGTGGAGGGCCCCCAGCCGCGGCACCAGCCCGCGGCTGCCCTCCGCGATCGAGCTGGGCTCGATCGCTCGCTCCGGCTTCGGCCGGAGCTCTCCCCGCGTGCGCCTGCCGCCGTCGAGGGGTGGGGATCCGCCACGGCACCAGCCCGTGGCATCCCCAGCGATCGACTGCCGTCGATCGCTTGCCCCGGCGTCCAGCCGGGGCTCCCTTCGTCGCGCGGTACCGGCGGTCGAACCCTAGGGTTCGGCCGCCCCTCTCGATTCCGACGGGGATCGCGTGATCCCCGTATCCCGGTTTCGACGCTTTCCCGGATCGTCTTGTTCATGTACATATCACGATTAAACAAGCATAAATAATCATAGAAGGGGTTTCTCGATTATTACCTCGATTCGTTGTACAGAGAAACGAATCTTGTTGACGACCTTGCGATCTTCCTACGTATTCCTCGCACTTCGTCCGAACGTCGTGTGGGCGACGATCTATCGGATTCCTATGGATCTCCTTCACTCTCCAAGACTTTATGATTGGCGTAACTTTTTTTGTGAAAAGTGAAGACCATGTAGTGCTTATATAGGCTACGTAGGGGATTATAAGGAGAATAAATATTGGGCTTCTAAATATTGAAGATTAAATTGGGTCCAACCCAAATCCATTAATCCTTATCAATATTAAATTTTATTTATTTTCCACTATATAAATAAAATTGCACTCCCAATATTATTCCATATTATATCAAATAATATTTCTCCGATTAGTATTATTTATTCCGTGTATTTAAGATTTAAATATCCATGAATAAATTTATTTATTGCTCAATAAATAATATTCATTTCTTATATCCGAGACTAGTACCGTTCAACCTTTATTATTGTGCGGAACGAATCCACTCATGAGGTTTACACAATAATTCCTTATGAACTCATCTCGGGGATATTATCAACCCTTCCGGGATACACTTTCCCGTCAAGTATTCACGGCATGTCATATATAAAATATAGCGACCCAATTTTACCGGTAATTAACCCAATAATTAAATCGGTTAATTCCTTTGGAAAATCAAAGTCTCTAATATTAAATATACACACCCGCAATAATATCGGGGATTAAGAATAAAATACTCCGAGATTTAAATTGATTATCCAAGGCAATCCTAATCAATAAATCTCAAGCTGATCCGCCCAATACACCAAGTGTACAAGTGTGATAAAATAATTAAGACAAATTATTTTCTCTCTCACACAACGACTATACCGATGGATTGGTCCGTGTCCATCTAGGTCGTGAGCAACTGTTCGATTAAATACGAGTGACCGATAGTATGATCTTCTGTGTGGGCCCGACACACCATACTAACTACAACGTATAAAATCCAGGACCATATTTTGCATAATTAATTAATAATAACTAATTGCAAATAATTGTTTATTAATTAAATAGGTTAAATGCTATGACCGGGAGTTTACCGATACTTAAATCTAGACATTAAGTACACTACTCCAACAATCGCTGGGCGCGATCGCCGGCGGTGACGGGCTGGTGCCGTCACCTCCCCACCGCGACGGTGGGGGCTTCTCCACGGCGGGCAGCAGGTCGCCGGACCTGCTGCTGGGGGCTGCCGGATGCAGCCCCATCGAACGCGATGTTCGATCGCGTGAACCCCGGCTCGCGGGGGTTCGGGTGGGGGCGGATTGTTGGAGTTGTGTACTTAATGTCTAGATTTAAGTAACGGAAACTCACGATCCATTGTCATTAATCTATTTAATTAAATAAACAATTATTTGCGTTTAATTATTTATAATTAAATATATGCAAATTATAGTCCTGGATTTTATACATTGTAGATATTATGGTGTGTCGGGCCCACACAGAAGATCATACTATCGGTTACTCGTATTTAATCGAACAGTTGCTTACGACCTAGATGGACACGGACCAAGCCATCGGTATAGTCGTTGTGTGAGAGAGAAAATAATTTGTCTTAATTATTTTATCACACTTGTACACTTGGTGTATTGAGCGGATCGCTTGAGACTTATCAATTAGGATTGCTCTGTGATAATTGATTTAAGTCTCTGAGTATTTTATTCTTAATCCCTGAAACAATTGCGGGTGTGTATATTTAATATAAGTGACTTTGATTTTCCAAAGGAATTAACCGATTTAATTATTGGGTTAATTACCGGTTAAGTTGGGTCACTATATTTTATATATGGCATGTCGTGAATTCTTGAAGGGACAGTGTATCCCGGAAGGGTTGATAATATCCCCGAGATGAGCTCATAAGGATTTATTATGTAAACCTCGCGAGTGGATTTGTTCCGCATAATAAATAAGGTTGAGTGGTACTATTCTCGGATATAAGAGATGAATAAATTTATTAAGCAATAAATAAATTTTATTCATGGATATTTAAATCTTAAATACACGGAATAAATAATACTAACCGGAGAAATATTATTTGATATAATATGGATAAATATTGGGAGTGCAATTTTATTTATATAGTGGAAAATAAATAAAATTAATATTGATAAGAATTAATGAATTTGGGTTGGACCCAATTTAATTTTCAATATTAGAAGCCCAATATTTAATCTCCTTTTGATCCCCTACGTAGCCTATAAAAGCACTACATGGTCTTCACTTTTCACAACCCTAAGATACGCCAATCATAAAGTCTTGAAGAGTGAAGAGGATCCATAGAGTTCGATAGCTCGTCGCCCACCCGACGTTCGAACGGAGTGCAAGGAATACGCGGGAAGATCACGAGGTCATCGATTTCGTTTCTCCGAACAACGAATCGAAGGTACAATATCTAAACTAACTTGATAATTGTTCGATTTGTTTTTTATCGAGAATACCGTAGAACAAAGATCCGAGGATCGAACCCCGGGACGAGGGTCGAGCCGGGCGGTGGTGGTTGGACCACCGGACCGCCGGCGGCTCGTGGATCCCTCGTGGGGATCGTGCACGGAAGTCCTCGGCTGGGAGCCGAGGATCGATCGAACCCCTACGGGGTCGATCGCTGGGGCTGCGGGGTTAACCCGCAGCGGCTCGTAGCGAGCTGCGGGGTTACCCGCAGCGAGTCGCTGGGGACGAGCCCCAGCCGTGTGAGCAGCGGATCACCGGATCCGCTGCGGGGATGCTACGAGCATCCCAGGGATGCCGCGAGGCATCCCGTGCGATCGCTGGGAGCGATCGCGAGTCCCCTCGCGGGGACTCGGCTGGGCGTCCGCGTGCCTCGTGCGCGCGACGCGTTCGGTCGGGTCCCGGTTCGCGTGGGCTCGTGGTTTCTCCGGCGATTGAGTTTCGATTGTATGAACCCCGGCTCGCGGGGGTTTGGGTGGGGGCGGATTGCGTGCCTTCGGGCGCGTGGTCTCCAAAGCCCGGACTCCGGCGGATGAGTCGGTGTTCGTATGATCTCCGGCGAAGGGTTCGTTCGGGTTATCGGTTCCGCAAAATTTTGATAACCCGGGATATCGAATTCCAACAACTGGTATCAGAGCGTGGTTTACGTTCGCGGTATTTTCGATAATATTGTTCTACCTTGCAGGGTTCCGACTATTATGGCTTGATTAATTACTCGTTTAATTTATTTTGTCATGATTGTTGGTTTTATTAAACTCTCGGACATGTCGAGATTCGTTTTTGGTGGTGAATGCTTGTAATAGTAAAAATTCGGGGGTTGACCGAATTTAGGATTTATTATTACGTTCATCGTTTTTCCGGAAAATGTATAGGGTCGATTTCGTGTATAGAATCGATACCGGAATTGTAATTTAGATTTTTTGTAAATTTATTTTGCGATTGGATCGACGAATCGAAGACCGCCGGAGAAGACGAAGTGACGAGATGGACTAGGGCTAGGGATCGATTGGATCGATCCCATGGTGATGCCCGGATCGATGGCTAAGCGCGAGGGGCTGGTTGCCCTAGCCGCGGCTACCACCGGTTCGGTGGTTGGCGGCGTGGCTGGGCGGCGGCGCTCCTCCCCGTGGCTGGCCGATCGAACGAAGGTGGGGTGGCGTGGGGCCTCCCAACCCATGCTACTCCTACCGGAAATATACTTTCCTATTTAATTCGTTATTTCCTATTTTGATTATTTCTTTATGGAATATTCAAGAAATAGAAAAAGAATTAATTTAGTACTAAATTTATTTTTCCTATTTGATTATTCCTACTCTTGGGAATATTCATGGATTAGGAATAAAATAAATTTGGAAAAGTATAATAGTCCTAATTATTTTATTTCTTTATTTCATTATGGATATCATCTAGAATATTCCAAGAATATCTTGGATAGATTATTCTAGAGATTTAATGAAGTAGAAAAAGAAAATAAAATAAATAAAATATTAATAATATTTAATTTTATTTTTGATATATTCAATTGACTTAATTTTCGAATTAAGTAACTTTTGGATTAATTGAAAATAAATAGATTTAAATATTGGAAATTAATATTCTCGTCACATGGAGCATTCAAGAAACGAAGACTGAAGACTAGAAGATGCGTACGGGGATGTGATGAATCCATAATAGTCGGAAAATAATATTCTAGTATTATTTTGACTATGTGATAATACTATGTGCTTTATTACATGTATGCATGCTATATGTGTTTATTTTATGCACTAGATAGCGTATCCCTTTATTGTAAAAAGCTAAGTGGGAGAGGGTATGGAAACATGCCCATGGTCTCCATTGCTGCTCTCTTGGTGACTTTTATAAACTTTTGAAGTTTATATAGATAAGTCATTGGAGGAGAGTTCTTGTAATTCCTCTTACAAGAAACATTGATTAAGTTTATCAAACAATGCCTAATTTGTCTTTCCAAAACTGATTTCAAGTCGACTCATTCTCACCCCGGGGAGTGGAATGGAGCCAGAGCCACTTGGTCATGTAGAGGACACAAATTAGAGACCTTCGTACCATTCTTTGATAGATGGATCGATTGTCTGCTCGGCTCCCTCATTTATGAGAGATAGGGTCGTTCGCATGGTGAATCACTGGTTAGAAACTTCGAGTTTCACTTATGATTCTCCACGTCTTGATTTACGAGATTGAATGGATCTAGTAATTGGATTTCAATTATATAAATCTTTTTGGTATAGTAAACGTCCACACGAACGTGGCTTGCTATACTGAATGGGATTTTAGAATAATTGATGTAGACAGTTATAGGGAATTGTGAAGAGTTGCGAGTTGTCGTAAACGTCCACACGAACGTGGCTTGCGGTGACATAACAGTTCTAAACGATTCACCTTAGTACTGAGTAATGGTTTACACTTAGATACGCGTTATAGTATTCCTCCCAACGAGGTTACGCTATAAGTGATGTATGACCGAAGCAAAATCTAATTGCTAAATCATTTGGGTGGGTAAACGTCCACACGAACGTGGCTTGCCTTACCTGATGGGATTTTAGATGTGATTAGTGATTTAATGATATTATTTGAGGGAGATAATATCGGAATTAAATTGTTTGTTTGTTTTATGTGCTTATAGGTTAAGAATGACTGTGACCCCACTTTGTGATATACTTAAGGATGAAAACTCACCGGTTCCATATGGTGATGATTGGGAACGAAATCTGGACATTGTTCAGACTGTTGAGCTTTCCGAATCCACTGTTGTCCCAACTGATGAGGACATTCGAAATGACCTCAGGATGATGTTGAGACATAGCGTGGAAGCTGGACAAGAGGTGATTAACATACTCACAGAATTCTCTCTCAATGAGTCCCTTAAAATGGATTCGGCGAGAGCGGAGTTTGTGCGTAGGTTAAGAGAATCACAAGCTTTTGTGGCAAGGCTAGAGGAAAAGCATGCAAAGAAACCCAGTGGCTTAAAGCCACGGATTGGGAAAAGCAAGCCTTTGGGCAAGTGCTTTCGATGCAAGCAGTTTGGGCACTGGAAGTCTGATTGTCCTCTCATCAAAGGTACGAAATTTTCCTTAGTCACTGAAACATTGTCAGCGGTGATATCTACCAGCACCTGGTGTGTAGATACGGGTGCCACTGACCATGTCTGCAATTCATTGCAGGGGTTCCAGGAAACCTGGAGACATAGAGAGGGAGAAATCGTGGTCTACATGGGCAATGCCGCGAAGGTGGCGGCTGTTGCAGTGGGAGACGTTCACTTACGCTTTAGTAGTGATAGGGTTTTAGTTTTAAAAAATTGTCTTTATGTACCGAATTTTAGAAAGAATTTGATTTCAGTTTCTAAGCTAATTCTGAATGGATATTCTATTTCTTTTGATCACTCTGTGGTCATAAGAAGAAATAGTGAGATTGTCTGTTCTGGTACATTGGTAGACGATTTGTATATTCTAAATCCTGAGTCTAACACGATGCAACTAACCGAGAGTAATAACACATCTACGAACACCAATAAGAGAAAGGAACCTTCTAAAATGAATCAATTATACTTGTGGCATCTAAGGCTAGGTCATATTAATTCGAATAGAATTCAAAGGTTGAAAGCTGATGGTCTCATTAGCGGCATAGAAGGAGAGGACCTTCCAACCTGCGAATCCTGTTTGGAGGGTAAAATGACCAAGCGTTCTTTTTCTGGTAAAGGACATAGAGCTGGACAAGTATTGGATTTGATTCACTCTGATGTATGCAGACCTATGTCTACTCAGGCAAGGGGAGGGTACGAGTACTTCATCACTTTCACTGATGATTACTCAAGGTATGGATTTGTATACTTGATGCGCCGCAAGAGCGAATCCTTTGACAAGTTCAAGGAATTCAAGGCTTTTGTGGAGAACCTTCAAATTAAATCCATTAAATGCCTGCGATCTGATCGCGGAGGCGAGTACCTGTCTGGAGAGTTCAAGGCATACTTAGTAGAGAATGGGATTGATTCCCAGATGACATCACCATATACTCCCCAGCAAAATGGTGTGTCGGAAAGAAGGAATAGGACTCTTATGGAAATGGTACGTTCTATGATGAGTTACTCGGACTTACCTACTATGTTCTGGGGACATGCCTTGGAAACAGCGGCGTACATTCTCAACATGGTTCCAACGAAAACGGTACCCACAACACCCATGGAAAGGTGGAACGGGCGCAAGCCTAGCCTCAGGCACCTTCGGATCTGGGGATGTCCAGCACATGTGTTGCGACAAGGGGCCGATAAGTTAGAACCTAGATCAGAATTACGGTTGTTTGTAGGATACCCGAAAGGAACTAAAGGTGGCATGTTCTATAGTCCTACGGACCAGAAGATCGTTATAAGTACTAACGCTCGGTTCTTAGAGGAAGACTATGTCATGGACCACAAGCCCATGAGTGACATAATACTTGATGAGTTAAGAGATAACAAGGAAGACTCAGATACAGCCGAACCGAGTGTAGATACACCACTAGAACCTGCACCTAATACTGTCACTGTTGATACACCGGAACGCCGTCGTAGTGGGAGGGTTGTCAAACAACCAGACAGATGGATTGGACTGGGTGAGTCTTCGGACTCGGCGCCCGGAGTTCATGAAGTCGATCCCTGGACCTATGATGAGGCGGTACAAGATATAGATGCGCCTTCTTGGAAGAAAGCGATGAGATCCGAAATAGAATCTATGGATTCTAATAAAGTCTGGGATCTTGTAGAACCACCAAGCGGCGTAAAGCCAATTGGGTGTAAATGGGTGTACAAGAGAAAGAGAGGATCTGACGGAAAGGTTGAAACCTTTAAAGCTAGGCTTGTTGCGAAAGGATATACTCAGAAAGAGGGAATCGATTATGAGGAGACCTTCTCGCCGGTAGCCAAGATAAAGTCGATCCGGATTCTCTTATCCATAGCAGCTCATATGGAGTATGAGGTGTGGCAAATGGATGTCAAGACAGCTTTCCTTAATGGAAGTCTTGACGAGACGATTTATATGAAACAACCAGAAGGATTCTTTGCTAAGGGGCGAGATCATCTAGTGTGCAAGCTTAATCGATCCATTTATGGATTAAAACAAGCCTCGCGATCGTGGAACCTGCGGTTTGATGAAGTAGTCCAATCTTTTGGATTCATTCAAAGCATGGACGAATCGTGTGTGTATTGGAAACGTGATGGAAATAAGGTGGTGTTCCTCGTGCTTTATGTAGACGACATACTTCTCATTGGCAACAGTGTAAAGATGTTATCAGACATAAAGGTATGGTTGTCTAGACAATTCGATATGAAAGATTTGGGAGAAGATGGACATGTTCTAGGGATCAAAGTTATAAGGGATCGCCGGAATAGAACATTGTGTCTTTCCCAGCAATCTTACATAGACACGATTCTAGCTCGTTTTAACATGCAAGATTCCAAGAAGGGTGATCTGCCCTTCAGTAAAGGAACTTATCCTTCTAAGGAAATGTGTCCTCAGACACAGAAGGAGAAAGATGACATGAAAGCGGTTCCCTACGCTTCGGCTGTGGGAAGCTTAATGTATGCAATGTTATGCACGAGGCCTGATATCTGTTATGCCGTTGGCATAGTAGCAAGATATCAGAGTAACCCTGGAAAGGCTCATTGGACTGCCGTAAAGAGCATTTTCAAGTATTTGCGAAATACTAAGGATTATGTTCTGAGATACGGAGCAGACAATCTGATTCCTTTGGGTTACACAGATTCAGATTTCCAAGCTGATAAGGACCGGCGTAAGTCGACATCAGGCTATGTGTACACTTTGGGAGGTGGAGCCGTATCATGGAAGAGTGTTAAGCAAAAGTGCATTTCGGACTCTACCATGGAAGCTGAATATGTTGCAGCCTCAGAGGCAGCGAAAGAGTCAGTGTGGTTCCTTAATTTCCTCCAGGACTTAGATGTGATTCCGAGTTTGCCCAAGGCTATGACAATTTATTGTGAGAATAGCGGTGCAGTGGCAAACAGTAAGGAACCACGGTCCCATAGTGCTACGAAACACATAGAGCGCAAGTACCACCTGATTCGAGACATCGTCAAGAGGGGCGATGCGATAGTCACCAAGATAGCTTCGGAAGACAACCTAGCGGACCCTTTCACCAAGATACTTCCTAAGGAAGTATATTACAAGCACTTGGAGGGTTTGGGAGTCAGAAGTTTGGAGGATAAGACTAGACCTTAGTATAAGTGGGAGATTGATGGAGTAGTATACTTAATGTCTAGATTTGAGTATTCTGAACTCTGTATGCACTTTCATTTACCTATTAATAATGAACATTCATTTGCTTTTAATTATTGTTAATTAAATATATGCAAATCATAGTCCTGGATTTTATACGTTGTAGTTAGTATGGTGTGTCGGGCCCACACAGAAGATCATACTATCGGTTACTCGTATTTAATCGAACAGTTGCTCACGACCTAGATGGACACGGACCAATCCATCGGTATAGTCGTTGTGTGAGAGAGAAGATAATTTATCTTGATTATCTTATCACACTTGTACACTTGGTGTATTGAGCGGATCGCTTGAGACTTATCAATTAGGATTGCTCTGTGATAATTGATTTAAGTCTCGGAGTATTTTATTCTTAATCCCTGAAACAATTGCGGGTGTGTATATTTAATATAAGTGACTTTGATTTTCCAAAGGAATTAACCGATTTAATTATTGGGTTAATTACCGGTTGAGTTGGGTCACTATATTTTATATATGGCATGCCGTGAATTCTTGAAGGGACAGTGTATCCCGGAAGGGTTGGTAATATCCCCGAGATGAGCTCATAAGGATTTATTATGTAAACCTCGCGAGTGGATTTGTTCCGCATAATAAATAAGGTTGAGTGGTACTATTCTCGGATATAAGAGATGAATAAATTTATTAAGCAATAAATAAATTTTATTCATGGATATTTAAATCTTAAATACACGGAATAAATAATACTAAGTGGAGAAATATTATTTGATATAATATGGATAAATATTGGGAGTGCAATTTTATTTATATAGTGGAAAATAAATAAAATTAATATTGATAAGAATTAATGGATTTGGGTTTGGACCCAATTTAATTTTCAATATTAGAAGCCCAATATTTAATCTCCTTTTGATCCCCTACGTAGCCTATAAAAGCACTACATGGTCTTCACAATTCATTAACCTAAGATACGCCAATCATAAAGTCTTGAAGAGTGAAGAGGATCCATAGGAGTTCGATAGATCGTCGCCCACCCGACGTTCGAACGGAGTGCAAGGAATACGCGGGAAGATCACGAGGTCATCTTGATTTCGTTTCTCCGAACAACGAATCGTAGGTACAATATCTAAACGCCCTTTGATAATTGTTCGATTTTGGATATCGAGAATACCGTAGAACGCAAGATCCGAAGGATCGAACCCGGATTAGACGAAGGACCACGCGGTGGTGGCGAAGCCACCGGACCGCGTGGACCGCACGCCTAGGGTTCGGCGCGCAAAGGAGAACCCTCGGCCTCGGCCGAGGGGGCGATCGCCGGCGGTGACGGGCTGGTGCCGTCACCTCCCCACCGCGACGGTGGGGGCTTCTCCACGGCGGGCAGCAGGTCGCCGGACCTGCTGCTGGGGGCTGCCGGATGCAGCCCCATCGAACGCGATGTTCGATCGCGTGAACCCCGGCTCGCGGGGGTTCGGGTGGGGGCGGATTGCGCGCCTTCGGGCGCGTGGTCTCCAAAGCCCGGACTCCGGCGGATGAGTCGGCGTTCGTGTGATCTCCGGCGAAGAGTTCGTTCGGGTTATCGGTTCCGCAAATTTTGATAACCCGGGATATCGAATTCCAACAAAGACGTCTACGAAGGTTGAAACTCGTCAAAGGAGAAAGTATGTATGTCACTACTGTGACCAACCTGGACACATTCGACCATTTTGTTATAAGATGAAGGATGACATGAACAGAGAGTTGATGACTATGAAGAAAAAGGCCGAGAGTGCTAAGGAAATGAAGAAATCTATTTCTCCAAATCCGAAAGCTAAGCAAACTCTGAAAGCTGTGACTGAGAGGAACAATCAAAATTCTGATGGGAAGAAGAGGTGGGTGCCTAAGTCACAAAAGAGTAAAGTTAAACTTAACTCCACCATTCTAACTGACTGGAAGCCGAGAGAACTTATTTTCTGCAATGTTGCACTCAATGCCTCTGAAGCTGGAAACAAAGGTATTTGGTACTTTGACAGTGGCTGCTCCCGACATATGACCGGCACAAAGAAATTCTTGAAAGAATATGAGCCGATGACTGGTTCCCCCGTGGTGTTTGGAGGGGGAGCAAAAGGTGTTGTCAAGGGAAAGGGGACGCTACAAATAAAAGGATTGCCTCCTATCAGAAATGTTGTCCACGTCAAGGGACTTGTTGCCAACCTCATCTCTATCAGTCAGCTGTGTGATGAAGGATTCAATGTTAGCTTTGATAAAGAATCATGCAGAGTTTTTGATGTTGAAGGAAAATGTATCATGGAAGGTCCACGTGCTAAAAACAATTGCTATACAACTGAGTATAGTTGCTTCTCCGTGACCATTCCCTATGAGGTTGATTTGTGGCATCAACGACTTGGCCACACCAGCACTCGAAATTTGAGCAAATTGGTTAAGGGGGAGATAGTTCGAGGAATCTCTCAACTCCCCAAAATCGAGAAAAGAGTGTGTGGTGACTGTCAGAAGGGTAAGCTGACAAGAACTCCTCATCCAGCACTGCCAACGCTCATGAGTACTTCAGCTCCTTTCGAACTTTTACATATGGACTTGATGGGTCCTATGGAAGTCAAAAGTCTTGCCAAGAAAGAATATGTATTGGTTGTCGTTGATGATTTTTCTCGATACACATGGACAAGATTTCTGGCAACCAAAGATGAAACTTTCAATGCCTTCAAGGGTATTGTAAAATGGATACGAACTAATCATGAAGCTAAGGTTAAAAGGATCAGGAGTGATCATGGAACCGAATTGGAAAATTCAAGCTTCAATGAATTTTGTATGATGAAGGGAATTCATCATGAGTACTCGGCCCCAAAAACGCCTCAACAAAATGGGATCGCCGAACGAAAGAATCGAACAATGCAAGAGATGGCGCGTGTGATGTTAATCTCGAAAAATCTTGCCCGAACTTTTTGGGCAGAAGCCGTCTCTACAGCTGGATACATTTTGAATCGGATAAGTATTCGATCTGGCACTACTGCTACTGCCTATGAACTTGTCAATGGCAAGAAACCTTCGGTGGCACACTTTCGTGTCTTTGGCTGTACGTGCTATATTTTGAAGGATCGTGATCCTCTAAAGAAATTTGAAGCCAAAGCTGATCGTGGAATTTTCGTTGGCTATAGCCAAAATAGTCATGCCTACCGCGCCTACAACCTTCGAACTAGGAAAGTCATCGAGACTGTGAACATCAACTTTGATGAACAAGACTTTCTTGGAAAAGATGCAGAGGCTGACTGGGTTAAGGAAGGAATTCTTGAAGTTCGAACTTTTCCTTCAACACCCACAACTGTCATTCCTGAAAATGCGACTCCAAATACTTCACCTGAGGTTGGAGACTCTAGCAACCGAAATGATGACACTTCAGTTACTGAGGATGACGATGATGATCAAGTTGAAAACCCCGCTGATGCACCGAGAGAAGCACCGGGTCATATCCAAAAACGTCATCCACCAAATCAAATGATTGGAAGCTTGAATGAGCGAACTACACGCTCAAAGAAACCAATGAATTCTCCCGACGAACTCTACAACATCTGTACTTCAGCAGTGTGTAATGAAATCGGCATCACTTGCTTTCTCTCCGAAAATGAGCCGAAAAATTACAAGGAGGCCATGCAAGATGATTTTTGGATAACGGCCATGCAAGAAGAGTTGAATGAGTTCACTCGAAATAATGTTTGGTCCTTAGTTCCCCGAACTGCAAACATAAATGTTGTTGGAACTAAATGGATTTTCAAGAATAAGACAGATGAGCATAACCAAGTTGTCCGAAACAAAGCTCGTCTTGTCGCCCAAGGATATGCCCAAGTGGAAGGCATAGATTTTGATGAAACTTTTGCACCGGTCGCACGAATTGAGTCCATCAGACTCTTAATCGCTGTTGCATGCCATCTTGGCATCAAACTTCGACAGATGGACGTCAAAGCTGCTTTCTTGAATGGTGTTTTGGAAGAAGAAGTCTACGTTGCCCAACCTAAGGGCTTTGAGGATCCGAAAAAGCCAAATCATGTCTACAAGCTTCACAAAGCTCTATATGGCTTGAAACAAGCGCCCCGCGCCTGGTACGGATGTCTCACGGATTTTCTCCTAAAATTCGGCTTTGAGCGTGGATCGGTGGACAAAACTTTGTTCATCAAGCGAGATGGCAAACACTGATTGTTGCCCAAATTTACGTTGACGACATTGTCTTCGGAGCTACTTGTTCTAAACTCGTGACTGCATTCACAGAAGCTATGTCCTCGACATTTCAGATGAGCCTTGAGGGAGAGTTGCATCAATTTCTTGGCCTTCAGATTTCTCAACGACCAAATGGGATATTTGTATCTCAAAGTAAGTATGCTAAAAACATGGTTGAGAGGTTTGAAATGCATCATGCCAAGCCAGCTAACACTCCTATGGCAACTACGGAACGCTTGTCTACGTCAACGAAAAGTCGGAGTGTAAACCAAACTCTTTATCGTTCTATGATTGGGAGTTTACTTTATTTAACTGCCACTCGTCCTGACATTATGTTTAGTGTTTGTATGTGTGCCAGGTACCAAGCTGATCCAAAGGAAGACCATCTACGAGCTGTGAAACGGATTCTCCGCTACATCTCTGGGACTTCTCAGCTAGGTCTGTGGTATGCGCGCGACACTTCATCCAACCTTGTCGGTTTTTCTGATGCCGACTGGGCGACGGACACGGACGAACGAAAAAGTACCTCCGGATGTTGTTGCTTCCTTGGCAATAATATCGTGTCTTGGCATAGTAGAAAGCAAAATTGCATCGCATTGTCAACTGCCGAGTCGGAGTACGTTGCACCTGGAAGTTGCTGCACTCAACTACTTTGGTTGAAACAAATGTTGAATGACTATCTTCTTGAGAGTGCTCCATTAGTTCTGTATTGTGATAACCAGAGTGCTATCTAAATCAGCGAAAATCCTGTCCAGCACTCAAGAACTAAACACATCGACATTCGACATCATTTCATTAGAGATTTGGTTGATCGTGATATAGTCAGTCTACAACATATTTCAACGGAAAAACAGCTTGCTGACATCTTTACCAAACCTCTTGACTTTGAGAGATTTAAGAAACTAAGAAATTCTCTCTGCATGTGTTCTCTCTAAGAGTTCACGAAAATTTTGAAGTCTGAAAGAGTAGTTTCTTTACTTCTGAATACGCACTCGGAATCGTCGTGGATTAGTCTAGTCAGACAAACATGGATTCGAGGCCGCTTTAGTCTTCGGACCCAAGAGTATTTATTCCGCTGAATGCAAACATGTGAACATGGCTCATAACTCCTCGCTTCATCTTGCATAGATCCATAAAGCCAAGTAACGGAGGACGCCGGTACCCCCGGCTCCCCTCTTCGAAAGGTTGTACATGGACGCTGATCTTTAAGACACTCTCCTATCACACTTTGGAGGACGCAAGTGAACCTTGCTCCCCTCTGACTGCTGTAATGAGTGTCTGTTGCATTTCATTTAAAGCTATAAACTCGTCTGGAGGACGCCGGTTACCCCGGCTCCCCTCTGATTGAAGTAATGCTAGTTCCTGATTGGAGTGCCTTAAGTGTTCACCTTGCATTCATGAATTAAAATCTCTTGTGCGGTGCAAACTCTGCCAATATGTTTCGACGAAACACGACTGCTTCTTTGTGACTGAGACGAAGGACAAGTAAACATGTCTATCACATACTTCGGTCCATCTCACCGGTTTTAATATGAGAGATTTTCCATTAACTCAAAGTTCTATTCACCTTGTGTGAAATTTTTGTTTTGGAAAAATGATGAAAGTGTCTCTTTTCTGGGAAAATATTTGCTCTTCATTGCCTAATATCACCCCTCGAATCTCCACTAAAATGTGTTTGAATGTTTGCGTGTGTTGAACTCTTGGATGACTAACTCGGGATGTGTTGTTTTTGTTTTGGCATTTCTGTAGTTCATATCCAGTGCTACGTGGTTTATCATCTCGGAAGTCTAAACATTGAGTGCAGCGACGACAAAGTTTAACTGTTGGCGAAATTGGAAAACCAAAATCGGAGACTCCATCCTCCAAAACCGGAGACTCAACATGTTCAAATTCCGGAGACTCTTGTCGCCGAAAAATCGGCGACTCATGCCCAACGTCAAAAACGGAGACTCATGCACAATGCCAAAACTGGAGAATCATGCCAAATGTCAAAATTGGCGACTGAAGGAAAACGGAGACTCCACTGTGCTAACCCAAAAACCGGCGATTCACGAAACTTCGGACATGCCTGTCGCCGCAAAAGCGGCGACCAGAGTCGCCGAAAGAGAGGCGACCACAGTCGCTGGAAATGCAGCGACTCATGCCTCGTTCCCTTGTCCAGCGCCACGACCATTTTCCGGAGACTCGTACTTCGGAACTCAAACCGATGACACTCATCTTCGTCTTTCCGACTCTCGGTTTGAACTTCATTTTTCATATTTTTATTTATTTTTATTTTTATTTATTATTTTTGAAAATTATTATTTTAATAATATTTTCAAATTAATAAAATTTTGTTCGTCTAATGGGCTCAAATTTTTCTTCTTGAGATGGGCTTTTTACAGGTCTTGAGCTGTGTATTTCAAATCCGGACGGGCGGCCCAAAATTTTCCTATATATAGCCCCTGGGGTTATTCTACCTTGGTACGCTTACATCGAACTTCGGAATTCTCGAACTCTCGACTCTCAGCTGCTAACTGCGTGTCCAGCATTCCTAGGTTCTTAGTTTTTCCTATTTCCGTTGCATCCGGCAACTCTAGCTTTGCGCACCAGGCGCCCTGTCCGAGATTCCGTGACTGAAAACTTTTCCAAGTGTTAGAATTTTTTCCAAGTGTTGTAGTTTTTCCTCGAAATGGCAGCAGCTAAGAACTTGGATGATATGTTGGCCGACATGACCGTCTACCTTAATGAACAATTCCAGAACGCTCCGTCGCCTAAGTCTAAGAAAGTGGCGTTCAATGAACTCCAGGCTCACCTGGAAAAGGTTGATCAACGCAAAGCCTTATCTGTTGAAACTCTGCCTGACTTATCAAAATCCGCTATTCCAGCACAGTCAGGTTCTCAGAAAACGACTAAGTACAAAAAGGGATTCATGCGCTGTTTCAAAGGCGTTGTATCGCCAACTGAGTGGAATAGACTTGTTGAGGAAGGGGCTATGGACAAGGACGGTAACAAGATTGTGACTGCTGTCAAGGACCCAAAACTTACGAAGCCATCTGGCTCGGGTAAGAAAACGGCGACTCCAGCTGGGAGTGCCGAAGGCAAGACACCGTCCGTCAGTGGACAGGCAACAAAATCCAGAACTCACAGTTCGCAGAAACCGCCACTGTCCTCGGGATCAGCTGGATCCCCGAAGTCGACTGCCGGCTTCAAGTATATCTCGGAAATTTCCGAGTGTCCGAAACCTCACTCTCGTGACTTCTTCACTGCGACTGCTGAACGTCGCCACAAACTGATCCAAACTCTTCCGATCCTTACTGATCGAACTATTCTGAAGGAAGATTACGAACGTTACGGCATCACGGATTTCCTTGCCAAGATGCACATGCTGAAGTCTGTAAACCTGACTTGCCGATATTCTATTCCTATCCTCTATAAGTTCTATGCCAGCCTGTCCCCCGACTTTGCGGATCCGAAAAGTCGATTGTTTGGTTGCTTTGTCTTTCGCAACAAGTTGTATAAGTTCCGGCCATTCTCAATCAACAAGTTTTTAGAAAGATTGGAAGTTCAGTCCAACTGGACTTCACCATCGGCTGAGGAACGGGCCGAAGACTTGAAAATCGGCACCTTCATCACTCAGAAGAAAGTTATATATGAACTACCGCCGCCATCCAAGCTGTCAGCCTTCTATGGCATTTTGCAACGACTTGGGATGTCCAACTGGACAACTTATAAAGATGAATCCGTGCTGACTCCGGATTTGATGCATATCATTTTTCGCCTTGGCTGCGGCGAACAAATCAATCTTGGAAAAATAATTTTCAATGACTTATGCAAGATTGCAAGGACGACGGACGAGACTATCATGCGGCAAGCTGAGTTTCCTGAGGAGAAAAGAATCCATCTTACTCATCCGTGCTTGATCTATGGCATGCTCCATGCCCAAGGTTTTTCTCCCGATACGGACTTCGAGAAAAAGTTGAAGAAGAATGGCGCAGTCAAAATCACTGGCACGTACTTGAATCCGAACAAACGTGTCATCGATCTCCCTTGGCATGAAACTGTTGACAGAAATGCGCTTCCAGAAATTCTAACTCCTCCGCCAACAAACGTGTCATCGATCTCCCTTGGCATGAAACTGTTGACAGAAATGCGCTTCCAGAAATTCTAACTCCTCCGCCATCTCCCCAGAAAAAGAAGCGTAAGTCAGTAACTAAGAAAACTAAGTCTCCTCCGGCCAAGAGACAGAAGAATGACTCGACAGCTGCAGCTGATGTGGCGGAACCTAAATCTCAACGAGAACCCAGAATCGTTCCTCGCGGTTTTGGCCCTAACTCTAAAGTTCCGTCATATCGAAATCCTTTTCATCCTATCCACAGTCATCGTGCTGTGGTTCCATCAGCTTGCGTCAAAGAATTCTATTCTGCCACCCTTGCTCTGGAAAAGTGTCAAGAAGAACATGCCATGGCCTATAACAGAATGATTGACGCACAGAAGAAACAAAAGTCTTCTTTTGACAAACTTCAGCGTGAGATCCAACAAGGAGGAGGACTCGGTGATGTTGGAGCCCCCGATGCAAGTTTGAAGGATACGTTCATTCTGAAGATGGTGAGGGACGCGATTCAAGAGGCACACATTCAGCTGTCCAAAGGAAACAACATCTCTGTCGAACATATTCCTGATGACGGTGAGAAGACGGATGACGACATCTTTGATGGCTGTATGGATATTCGTGACAAGGGAAAGGCGAAGGTCGGTGAAACTTCGAGGGCGATGCCGTCCGATGGACTGAAAGATCAAGATGATGATGACGATGTCAATGTCATCGATGTTGAAGATGAAGGTGGAAAAGATTTCGGTGAGTTCGAAATTTTTGGTCTGGGTGATGAGACCGATGAAGACGAGAAAGAAGACTCGAGCTCAGACGATGGATTTGATTATGGCGAGGACGAGGAAGAAGTGCTGGAGAGTCCGGAACGTGTTCCATCTCCAGCTGGCTCGCCAAAGGAATGAAGATTGAAGATCTTAAGTTCCACATTCCAAGTTCAAGTTTTTCATTTCAAGTTTTTATTCTTGTTTTTCCATAATTCTTGAACTCGTATTTCGTACTTTGGTTTCAGCATGCATACAACTTTGAACTCATTCGTCCATGCATGGTTTTTCATATTTCTCTATCTCTGGATTATTGTTTTGAATTTGGATATTTATCTAAGTTTCTATCTTTTGGTTTGAGATATTTGGCTAAGTCTTTTTGGTTTTTCATTGATTGTATAATTGATGTTTTTCCATCTTTTACTTAGCTTATTTTTGTTGATGTATTGGTTTGAGGGGGAGATACTTATATCTCGTTTTTACTTAACCTCGTTTTCATGGGTTGTGCCAAAAAGGGGGAGATTGTAAATGTTGATTTTGGCGACAACGTTTTTGTACTTGTGTTTTTGTGTTTGTTGATTTTCAGGATTGCAGGTGCATGGAATAAGAGACTAGAGTCTCCGGTTTTTGGAACTGTGGAATGTGCATGGAAACGGCGACAGGAGTCGCCGCTTTGGGTGAGTGCATGGAACGGCGACCGAAGTCGCCGTTTTTGGTATGTCATGGAATTGGCGACTCGCGTCGCCGCTTTTGGCCATGACATGAACCCGGCGACTGGAGTCGCGGGTTTGGGATGGACATGGAATCAGCGACAATTGTCGCCGCATTTGACAATGGATGGAACGGCGACTGGTGTCGCCGCTTTTGGCAAATCCTTGGAACGGCGACCAGAGTCGCCGTTTGTGCGACATATGGTCTTGACATGGAATCGGCGACTCCTGTCGCCGGTTTTGGCTATGGCACGGCTTCGGCGACGCTTGTCCTCAAGGCATGGTTCCAGCGACTTTGACATTCTTCAACAACGATATTCACCTAAGTACTTTCAACGTGATTCCTTTCACCAAGTACACAAATCAAGGAATGAAGAATGGTTCCAGTGTTTTCTACTTCAATGATATCGACGACCATGAAGACGATGAAATTCCGAGGCTTCAACACTTAGAGATTTTCACGAGAGTTTGAAGATGAAGAATTGAGATCGATGGAGTCAAGATTGAATTGAAGTTCTGATTTTGAAATTGAAGATTCAAGATTCGAAGATTCAAGAATCGAAGATTCAAGATTCCAAGATTCAAGAATCCAAGTTCTACAAGAGTGATGTCATCCATGGAGAAGTGACATCAGCCAAGCATGTGACCAACCAGAACGTGCCACGTCATCACCTCACATGTGCGGGCTGCCTATATAAACCCATGGATTTCGATTTCACCTGTTGACGATTTTGAGAGAACGAAATCTGATTTTTAGAATCGTGACCGACAGCTTCGAGCTTCGAGTTTGTGTAGTAGCTTTTGCGCCTTGTGCCAAGATTAGAGTTAGGAGATTTAGCTCTAGGTACTCACTCGTGTGCTAGATTGCAAGTTAGTGGGAGTTGTTGCGACACTCGGGAAACTTCTTGTAATCGTTTTGCCTACCATACTCAGTGTAATAGTTTAGTTTCGTTTTTCAATGGAATGAAAACATATTACATAACTTTGTCTTCCGTCTTTCATTCCACGATCTTGTGTGAGTGTTACCTTGACTGAAGCTGCTGTACGTGCGTTTAAGTCCAACTTCGCGAAAAGTTGGTATCATACGTCGAAGACGTAATTTCATAACTCAACAATAAATAAAGAAGAATGAGACAAGTAAAGAAGACAAGAAATTTACGTGGAAACCCAAATAGAGAAAAACCACGGGAGGAACGACGAGAACTTTCACTATAATATTGCCGATGATTACAAGAATTGATATCCACTCTAAAACCCTTTAATCTCACACAATATTATCTCTCTAATTGATGGTGTCTTCTCGTGTTCTACACCAATAATATGTCTATGGAGATCCCTATTTATAGGTGTAGAAAACCCATAAATTAGGTAACCAATAGGAATAGGAATAAACCCTTTTCCTAATATATGACTCCTTAATCCATAAGGAATAGAATTATATTGAATACAATATAATTCTAATTATCCTAAATAAGGAAACAAAATTCCTACGGATTTGAGTTATAGTTTAACAATCTCCACCTTGACGAGAAACCGCGAAATCCCATCGCACATGTGAAATCACATCACATACCAAGCCACGAAATCCCATCGCGCATGCGAAATCTCATCGCACATCAAAACATAAAGCGAAATCACATCGCTCATGAGAAATCACATCGCACTCCATAGTCTCGTCCCTCGTCTTCCTCCAAATGCCCCAACGGGCCTAGTTCCTAGAAGTTTGGACCTTCAAAGGTCCCCATGAATCGGAACGTACATACCCGAGTGTCTTCTTCGAAATGTGAGCCCAATTCGAGATATACCCTCTCGACCGCTTTCCAAGCGCACATGGCTCACCAGGTTTAGAAACACTCCATAGATCGAGAAACACTCCATAGATCGAGAAACACTCGATCCTTCAAATCGACTTTCCTCACATGCCCAAGCCGCACATGGTCTAGTCTAGTAGACTCTTCATCCGAGAGCCTAGTTTTTCCCACGGTTACTGTTGGAGTTGTGTACTTAATGTCTAGATTTAAGTATCGGTAAACTCCCGGTCATAGCATTTTACCTATTTAATTAATAAACAATTATTTGCAATTAATTATTATTAATTAATTATGCAAAATATAGTCCTGGATTTTATACGTTGTAGTTAGTATGGTGTGTCGGGCCCACACAGAAGATCATACTATCGGTTACTCGTATTTAATCGAACAGTTGCTCACGACCTAGATGGACACGGACCAATCCATCGGTATAGTCGTTGTGTGAGAGAGAAAATAATTTATCTTAATTATTTTATCACACTTGTACACTTGGTGTATTGGGCGGATCGCTTGAGATTTATTGATTAGGATTGCCTTGGATAATCAATTTAAATCTCAGAGTATTTTATTCTTAATCCCCGATACTATTGCGGGTGTATATATTTAATATTAGAGACTTTGATTTTCCAAAGGGATTAACCGATTTAATTATTGGGTTAATTACCGGTAAAATTGGGTCGCTATATTTTATATATGACATGCCGTGAATACTTGACGGGAAAGTGTATCCCGGAAGGGTTGATAATATCCCCGAGATGAGTTCATAAAGAATTATTGTGTAAACCTCATGAGTGGATTCGTTCCGCACAATAATAAAGGTTGAACGGTACTAGTCTCGGATATAAGAGATGAATATTATTTATTGAGCAATAAATAAATTTATTCATGGATATTTAAATCTTAAATACACGGAATAAATAATACTAATCGGAGAAATATTATTTGATATAATATGGATTAATATTGGGAGTGCAATTTTATTTATATAGTGGAAAATAAATAAAATTTAATATTGATAAGGATTAATGGATTTGGGTTGGACCCAATTTAATCTTCAATATTAAGAAGCCCAATATTTAATCTCCTTATGATCCCCTACGTAGCCTATATAAGCACTACATGGTCTTCACTTTTCACAACATATAATAATTGACCTACGCCAATCATAAAGTCTTGGAGAGTGAAGGAGATCCATAGGAGTTCGATAGATCGTCGCCCACACGACGTTCGGACAAGGTGCGAGGAATACGTAGGAAGATCGCAAGGTCGTTTGATTTCGTTTCTCCGTACAACGAATCGAGGTAATAATCATAAACCCCCTTCATGATTATTTGTGCGTATTAATTGTGATATATACATGAACGCACGATCCGGAAAAACGACGAACCTCGGGGACGGGGATTCGAGATCCCCGGCGAGGATCGAAGGAGGCGGTCGAACCCTAGGGTTCGGACCGCCGCGACGCGCGACGAGAGGGGCGCACGATCGAACTTAGGGTTCGATCGTCGGGGATCCGCCGTGGGCTGGTGCCACGGCGGGAGGATCCGCCGGCCACCCTCGTCGGAGGTGTGTGGCGCGAGGAACCCTCGGCTGGAGCCGAGGGTTGCGATCGATCCTCGGATCGATCGCGGGTAAGCTGCGGGGTCACCCGCAGCGACCCCGTACGTGCTGCGGGTTCGCCCGCAGCGGATGCGTGCGGGGCTCGGGCCTCGCGAGCAGCGAGTCACGCGACTCGCTGCGGGGCTGCTGCGAGCAGCCCCCGGGGATGCCTCGCGCATCCCAGCGATCGTCCGTAGACGATCGCGAGCCCCTCGCGGGGGCTCGACTGGCGCACGCGGCCTTCGGGCCTCGCTGGGCGTTCGGTCGGGCCCCGGCTCGTGAGGTGGTTCGCGTTCGTGGTTTCCGACTCGCGGGAGACTTCGGCTGGGGGCGGGCTGCGTGTCTTCGGGCGCGTAGTCTCCAAAGGTCGGACTCCTGCGGATGAGTCGGTGTTCGTAATCTCCGGCGATCTAGGGGTTTTGATCGGGTTATCGGTTCCGCATTTTTTTTGATAGCCCGGGACATCGAATCCCAGCAACTGGTATCAGAGCGTTTGGTTTCGTGTTCATGTATGTATTCGATTATTGTTCTACCTTGCAGGATTTCCGGCTATCATGGTTGGATTTAATTATTGCTTAATTATTTATCATGATTATTAAACTCTCGGACATGTCGAGATTCGTTTTTTATGTGGTTGAATGTTTGTAATAGTAAAAATTCGGGGGTTGACCGAATTTAGGATTTATTATTACATTCTTTATTTTCCGGAAAATGTATAAGGTCGATTTCATGTATAGAATCGATACCGGAATTGTAATTTAGATTATTGTAATTTATTTTACGTTGGTTCGATGATGAGACGATTGCCGGAAGACGAAGACGTGTGACGAAGACAAAGGGGACGAAAAACCGGGGAGTCGATCAACCCCATGACCGAAGCCATGGGGAGGGGTCGATCGCCCCTCGGCTGGGGCTGCCGCCGGCGGTGGTGGCCGGCCAGCTGGGGTGGCGGCGGCGGTTCGCTCCTCCGTGGTGGTGGCGGTTGAAGATGGTATGGGGATCTCCCAACCCATGCCACTTCTACCAAGATATTGCTTTCCTAATTAATTCGGATTTTTCCTATTTGAGTGTTCTCCTTTTGGAAACTCTCATGGATTAGGAAAAGAATTAATTTGAATTAATTTTATTCCTATTGATTTATTTCCTTTATGGAGATATTCATGGACTAGGAATTTAATTAATTTAGTACTAATTTATTTCCTATTTGATTATTCCTATTATTGGGAATTTTTCATTAGATGGAAATTAATTAATAAATGGATAGTAGTAGTCCTAATTTATTTTATTTCCTTGTTCTATTATAGATATCTTCTAGAATATTCCAAGTTTTACTTTGATAGATTATTCTAGAGATTTAATAGAATTAGAGGGAAAATAAATAAATAAAAATATTAATAATATTTAATTTTATTTTTGATATATTCAATTGACTTAATTTTCGAATTAAGTAACTTTTGGATTAATTGAAAATAAATAGATTTAAATATTGGAGATTAATATTCTCGTCACATGGAGCATTCAAGAAACGAAGACTGAAGACTAGAAGATGCATATGAAGATAAAGCCATGATAGTCGGGAAAAATAATTCCTCTAGCATTATTTTGACTATGTGATCTATGTGCTTTATTGTTTACATGCATGCTATATGTGTTTATTTTATGCACTAGATAGCGTATCCCTTTATCGTAAAAAGCTAAGTGGGAGAGGGGATGGAAACATTCCCATGGTCTCGATCATTGTTCTCTTGGTGACTTTTATGGACTCTTGAAGTTCATATAGACAAGTCATTGGAGGAGAATTCTTGTAATTCCTCTTACAAGAAACATTGATTAAGTTTATCAAACAATGCCTAATTTGTCTTTCCAAAACTGATTTCAAGTCGACTCATTCTCACCCCGGGGAGTGGAATGGAGCCAGAGCCACTTGGTCATGTAGAGGACACAAATTAGAGACCTTCGTACCATTCTTTGATAGATGGATCGATTGTCTGCTCGGCTCCCTCATTTATGAGAGATAGGGTCGTTCGCATGGTGAATCACTGGTTAGAAACTTCGAGTTTCACTTATGATTCTCCGCGTCTTGATTTACAACATCAAATGGATCAAGTAATTGGATTTCAATTATATAAATCTTTTGGTGTAGTAAACGTCCACACGAACGTGGCTTGCTATACTGAATGGGATTTTAGAATAATTGATGTAGACAGTTATAGGAAATTGTGAGGGATTGCGAGTTATCGTAAACGTCCACACGAACGTGGCTTGCGGTGACGTAACAATTCTAAACGATTCGCCTTAGTACTGAGTGATGGTTTACACTTAGGTACGCTTTGTAGTATTCTTCCCAACGAAGTAACGCTATAATGATGTACGACCGAAGCAAACCTAATTGCTAAATCATTTGGGTGGGTAAACGTCCACACGAACGTGGCTTGCCTTACCTGATGGGATTTTAGACGCAATTAGTGATTTAATGATATTATTTGAGGGAGATAATATCGGACATTAAATTGATTGTTTGTTTACATGTGCTTATAGGTTTAGAGAATAGCTATGAATCCACTTTCTGTGATACTCAAGGAACATAAACTCACTGGTCCCAATTACATTGTTTGGAAGAGAAATTTAGACATTGTCCTGACTGCTGAAGAGTACAAGTTTGTACTCTATGAGCAATGTCCTGCTGAACCCACGGCCGCCTCAACTGATGAGGAAAAAGAAGCATATCGGAAGTGGAAAAAGGCTGATGAAATGGCTAGGTGTTATATTTTGGCTTCCATGTGAAATGTGCTCCAAACCCAGCATCAGTCGATGAACACTGCCGAGGATATGTTATTTAACCTCAAGGAGATGTTTGGGCATCATGACAGTGCGGGTAGGCAAGATGCCATGAGAGTCCTCATGTCAACTACTCAGTCTGAAGGAACACCCGTCGAGGAGCACGTTCTCAAGATGATGAGTCTGTTGAATGAATTGGAGGTCCTAGGAGCTATGATTGATGGTGAGACGCAAGTCGACATCATACTCCAGTCTCTGACCCCTAGTTTTGAGCAGTTTCGTATGAGCTATAATATGGGTAAACTATCTTATACTCTTGCGCAACTCCTGACTGAACTGAAGGCGGCAGAGGGGATGTACAAGAAGGGCAAGTCTCAAGCGCTTGTGACTACCAAGTCCAAAAGCTTGAAAGCTGTTGGAGGTAGGGGCAAAAAAAGGAAGCAAGCCATGAAACCCAGTGGTGCCAAGAGGAATGGACCACGAGTGGGGGCTAGTAAGCCAAGGGGCAAGTGCTTCCGATGCAACAAGTCTGGACACTGGAAGTCTGAATGTCCTCTCAGAGGTACGAATTTTTCTTTAGTCGTAAAAACATAGTCAGCGGTATTATCTACCAGAATTCTGGTGTGTAGATATGGAACCACTGACGGTATGTGCATTATTTTAAATGCAGGGGTTCCAGAAAACCCGGCGACTTAGAGAAGAAGAGTTCGAGTCTACATGGGCGAAGCTGTTGGGGTAGCAGCGGTTGCAGTGGAAGACATTTATTTGTTTTAGGATTTCATTTTATGTTATTGCTTTATGTACCCCTTATTTTGAAAAAGAACTTTTGTTCTGGTTTTCTTTATTATTAATGGATATTTTATTTCTTTAATCATTTGATGGTTTGGATAAGAAATAATGGTGATATCTATTCTGGTACATTAGATAGCAATACATGAATGATGAATCCTTAGTCTACCACGATGCAACAAACCGTTATGTATAACTTATTTTACTTATTAGATGTATTTCTCTTATCAATCATTATACTTGTGAATTCTTGAACTTGGTAGTATCTATTCAAAAGGGATTCAAAAGGTCGAAATTGATTTGATCAATTATAGTTGGAGGAATGGACCTCCCGACCTAAGAATTGATCTTGAAAGATGATACAACTGAGTTAACCTTTCTGGATAAAGGATGGAATTCGGACAAGTATTGAAAATGATTTATGATTAATGCCGTGACATGTGTAATTAGAGAGGTACGAATCGTTCTTTCAAGAATACTCGAAGATGGATTAGAATACTTGATGTGCCATAAAAGCGGAGTGTTTTCAACACAAAGCCATTATGGGGAACCTTCAAAGTATATCCATTAGAAGCCTGCGACTTGTTCGCGGAGGCTATCACCTATCTGAATAACACATAGCATAAATCAAAGATTGAGATTAAATCTCAAAAGACTACACCATACACTGATGTGTGGACATGGTGTGTCAGAAATAAGAGATGGAATTCTAATAGTAAAAGGACAAGTTTGTTCGAAACTACCTGTGTTCTATGGATATTTCTGGATACAACGACACATTCAATGTGATTGTAGAATATCCTAGAAGAACAAGTAATTGTATGTTCAATAGTACTACGAACCAGATGGGTGTCCTCGCCCGGTTCTTAGAGGAAGACTATTAGATGAACTACAATGCCCTAACTGACAAAGTACTTTAAAATGAGGAAAGGGAAAGACTGAGAACCAGCCTAACCGAGTAGTAGTACACCACTGACTGCACCTAATGTATTACTGTTATACACCGGAACGCCATTGCAGTGGGAGGTTGTTAAGCAACCAGAGATGTTCATAAGACTAGAGGAGTTTTGAACTCTGGATCTAGTAGACATGAAATCGATCCCTAGTTCTGCATAGGAATTTGCAAATTGATGAGATAGTCCATTCTATGGATTCATCAAAAGGCAAGGAGATGTGTGTTAGAGACGTAATGGAAACAAAGGTGGTGTTTCTCGGAATTTTGTGTAGATAACACTTCATCATTGGCAACAATGTAAAAGTGTTGTCAGACATAAAATAGAGGTTGTCTAAATAAATCGAGATATGAGATTAAGATGAAGTTGGATCATGTTCTTAGAAATCTTTCGATCTCTAGATAAGAACATTTGTACTTCTCTTAAAATATCCTATACGATTATGGTTTGTTTTAAACATGCACAATTCTGAGAAAGGTTATTGCCTTTCGGGGACAGAGTACATCTATCTAAAGGTATGTGTTTCGAACACATAAAGGAGATAGATATAAACAAAGCAGTTTCCTACACTTCGAGTGTAGAGAGCTTTGTAGATGCAATGTTGAAAAACAAGAACCTAGTATCAACTATGCGGTTAGCGTAGTGGGAGGATATCAAAGTAATCTGGATAAGAAATATTCGAATGCTGTAAAGTACTTGGAAGTACTGGATTACTGGCAAAACGAAATCTTCTTAGATTACACTTTCTCAGATCCAAAATCAGAGAAGGACCAGTGTAAGTCGATATCAGGCTATGTGTTCACTTTTAGAAGAGGTGGAACCTAAGGATGAAAGAGTGATAAGCGTGATGCTTCTCGGACTCTATCATAAACCGAATAGCAGCCTCAGAGGCAGCGGAAGTTTTGGTTAGGTTCCGGAATGACCTCTGAACTTGGATATGACTCTTGGTTCACCAAAGGCTATGTACATAGCGGTGCATGGAGAACTGGAAGAAGTCATAAGTTCAAAAAGGTGATGATAACACATAGAGCCAGTACCACCTGATTCGAGTCATCGTCTAGGGAGACGACGCAGTAGTCACCAAGATAACTTCAGAGCCGCAACCTAGATTGCTCATTCACATAATACTTCTGGGAAGTATAAATTAAGCACGTGATGAGTATGGGAGTCGGGAGTTTGGAGGAAATGACTAGACCTTAGTACAAGTGGGAGATTGTTGGAGTTGTGTACTTAATGTCTAGATTTAAGTATCGGTTAACTCCCGGTCATAGCATTTTACCTATTTAATTAATAAACAATTATTTGCAATTAATTATTATTAATTAATTATGCAAAATATAGTCCTGGATTTTATACGTTGTAGTTAGTATGGTGTGTCGGGCCCACACAGAAGATCATACTATCGGTTACTCGTATTTAATCGAACAGTTGCTCACGACCTAGATGGACACGGACCAATCCATCTGTATAGTCCTTGTGTGAGAGAGAAAATAATTTATCTTAATTATTTTATCACACTTGTACACTTGGTGTATTGGGCGGATCGCTTGAGATTTATTGATTAGGATTGCCTTGGATAATCAATTTAAATCTCAGAGTATTTTATTCTTAATCCCCGATACTATTGCGGGTGTATATATTTAATATTAGAGACTTTGATTTTCCAAAGGGATTAACCGATTTAATTATTGGGTTAATTACCGGTAAAATTGGGTCGCTATATTTTATATATGACATGCCGTGAATACTTGACGGGAAAGTGTATCCCGGAAGGGTTGATAATATCCCCGTGATGAGTTCATAAGGAATTATTGTGTAAACCTCATGAGTGGATTCGTTCTGCACAATAATAAAGGTTGAACGGTACTAGTCTCGGATATAAGAGATGAATATTATTTATTGAGCAATAAATAAATTTATTCATGGATATTTAAATCTTAAATACACGGAATAAATAATACTAATCGGAGAAATATTATTTGATATAATATGGATTAATATTGGGAGTGCAATTTTATTTATATAGTGGAAAATAAATAAAATTTAATATTGATAAGGATTAATGGATTTGGGTTGGACCCAATTTAATCTTCAATATTAAGAAGCCCAATATTTAATCTCCTTATGATCCCCTACGTAGCCTATATAAGCACTACATGGTCTTCACTTTTCACAACATATAATAATTGACCTACGGCAATCATAAAGTCTTGGAGAGTGAAGGAGATCCATAGGAGTTCGATAGATCGTCGTGTTGGGATTCGATGTCCCGGGTTATCAAAATTGCGGAACCGATAACCCGATCAAAACCCTCGATCACCGAAGACTGAATCCCGACTCATCCGCAGGAGTCCGACCTTTGGAGACTACACGCCCGAAGACACGCAGCCCGCCCCCAGCCGATTTTCTCCCGCGAGCCGGATCCGCGAACGCGAACTACCTCACGAGCCGGGGCCCGACCGAACGCCCAGCGAAGCCCGAAGGCTGCGTGCGCCCAGCCGAGCCCCCGCGAGGGGCTCGCGATCGTCCTCGACGATCGCTGGGATCGCTCGTAGCGATCCCCGGGGCTGCTCGTAGCAGCCCCGCAGCGAGTCCATGACTCGCTGCCCAGCGGGGCGTAGCCCCCGCACGCATACGCTGCGGGCGAACCCGCAGCACGTACGGGGTCGCTGCGGGTGACCCCGCAGCTTACCCGCGATCGATCCGAGGATCGATCGCACGCCCTCGGCTCCAGCCGAGGGCTTTTCCCGTGCGCCACCGCCACGCGCCTCCGACGAGGGGGCTGGGGATCCGCCGTGGCACCAGCCCACGGCATCCCCGGGGATCGACCGAAGTCGATCCCATGCCCCGGCGTCCAGCCGGGGCTCGTCCCTTGTCGCGCGTCCGGCGGTCGAACCCTAGGGTTCGTCCGCCCCCTTCGATCCTCGCCGGGGATCTCGAATCCCCGTCCCCGAGGTTCGTCGTTTTCCCGGATCGCGTGTTCATGTATGTACTACAATTATTCAACGCACAAATAATCAAAGAAGGGGGTTTCTCGATTATTACCTTGATTCGTTGTACGGAGAAACGAATCGTTGATGACCTCGTGATCTTCCCGCGTATTCCTAGCACTCCGTTCGAACGTCGTGTGGGCGACGATCTATCGAACTCTATGGATCCTCCTCACTCTCAAGACTTTATGAATTCCGTAGGTCAATTAATTCTCTCTTGAAAAGTGAAGACCATGTAGTGCTTATATAGGCTACGTAGGGGATCATAAGGAGAATAAATATTGGGCTTCAATATTGAAAATTAAATTGGGTCCAACCCAAATCTATTAATTCTTATCAATATTAATTTTATTTATTTTCCACTATATAAATAAAATTGCACTCCCAATATTATTCCATATTATATCAAATAATATTTCTCCATCTTAGTATTATTTATTCCGTGTATTTAAGATTTAAATATCCATGAATAAATTTATTTATTGCTCAATAAATAATATTCATATCTTGTATCCGAGACTAGTACCGTTCAACCTTTATTATTGTGCGGAACGAATCCACTCATGAGGTTTACACAATAATTCCTTATGAACTCATCTCGGGGATATTATCAACCCTTCCGGGATACACTTTCCCTTCAAGTATTCACGGCATGTCATATATAAAATATAGAGACCCAACTTTACCGGTAATTAACCCAATAATTAAATCGGTTAATTCCTTTGGAAAATCAAAGTCTCTAATATTAAATATACACACCCGCAATAATATCAGGGATTAAGAATAAAATACTCCGAGATTTAAATTGATTATCTTAGGCAATCCTAATCAATAAATCTCAAGCTGATCCGCCCAATACACCAAGTGTACAAGTGTGATAAAATAATTAAGACAAATTATTTTCTCTCTCACACAACGACTATACCGATGGATTGGTCCTTGTCCATCTAGGTCGTGAGCAACTGTTTGACTAAATACGAGTAACCGATAGTATGATCTTTTGTGTGTGCCCGACACACCATACTAACTACAACGTATAAAATCCAAAACTATATTTTGCATAATTAATTAATAATAATTAATTGCAAATAATTGTTTATTATTTAAATAGGTTAAATACCATGACCGGGAGTTTACCGATACTTAAATCTAGACATTAAGTACACAACCCCAACAATCTCCCACTTGTACTAAGGTCTAGTCATTTCCTCCAAACTTCCGACTCCCATACTCATCACGTGCTTAAGTTTATACTTCCCAGAAGTATTATGTGAATGAGCAATCTAGGTTGCCGCTCTGAAGTTATCTTGGTGACTACTGCGTCGTCTCTCTGACGATGACTCGTATCAGGTGGTACTGGCTCTATGTGTTATCATCACCCTTTTGAACTTACGACTTCTTCCAGTTCTCCACGCACCGCTATGTACATAGCCTTTGGTGAACCAAGAGTCATATCCAAGTTCAGAGGTCATTCCGGAACCTAACCAAAACTTCCGCTGCCTCTGAGGCTGCTATTCGGTTTATGATAGAGTCCGAGAAGCATTACGCTTATCACTCTTTCACCCTTAGGTTCCACCTCTTCTAAAAGTGAACACATAGCCTGATATCGACTTACACTGGTCCTTCTCCGATTTTGGATCTGAGAAACTGTAATCTAAGAAGATTTCGTATTGCCAGTAATCCAGTACTTCCAAGTACTTTACAGCATTCGAATATTTCTTATCCAGATTACTTTGATATCCTCCCACTACGCTAACCGCATAGTTGATATCAGGTCCTTGTTTTTCAACATTGCATCCACAAAGCTCTCCACACTCGAAGTGTAGGAAACCGCTCTGTCTATATCTATCTCCTTTATGTGTTCAAAACACATACCTTAGATAGATGTATTCTGATCTCGAAAGGCAATAACCTTTCTCAAAATTGTGCATGTTTAAAACAAACCATAATCGTATAAGATATCTAAAGAGAAATACAAATGTTCTTATCTAGAGATCGAAAGATTTCTAAGAACATGATCCAATTTCATCTTAATCTTATGTCTCGATTTATTTAGACAACCTCTATTTTATGTCTGACAACACTTTTACATTGTTGCCAATGATGAAGTGTTATCTACACAAAATTCCGAGAAACACCACCCTTGTTTCCATTACGTCTCTAACACACCTTTCCTTGCCTTTTGATGAATCCATAGAATGGACTATCTCATCAATTCGCAAGTTCCTATGCAGAACTAGGGATTGATTTCATGTATACTAGATCCAGAGTTCAAAACTCCTCCAGTCTTATGAACATCTCCGGTTGGTTAACAACCTCCCACTGCAATGGCGCTCCGGTGCATAACAGTAATAACATTAGGTGCAGTTAGTGGTGTACTGCTACTCGGTCAGGCTGGTTCTCAGTCTCTCCTTTCCTCATTTTAAAGTACTTTGTCAGTTAGGGCATTGTAGTTCATCTAATAGTATTCCTCTAAGAACCGGGCGAGGACACCCATCTGGTTCGCATTACTATTGAACTTACAATTACTTGTTCTTCTAGGATATTCTACAACCACATTGAATGTGACGTTGTATCCAGAGATATCCATAGAACATAGGTAGTTCCGAACGAACTTGTTCTTTTACTATTAGAATCTCATCTCTTATTTCTGACACACCATGTCTACACATCAGTGTATGGTGTAGTCGTTTGAGACTTAATCTCAATCTTTGATTTATGCTATGTGTTATTTAGATAGGTAATGGCCTCCGCGAACAAGTCGCAGGCTTTCAATGGATATACTTTGAAGGTTCCCCATAATGGCTTTGTGTTGAAAACACTCCGCTTTTATGGCACAACAAGTAGTCTAATCCATCTTCGAGTATTCTTGGAAGAACGACTCGCACCTTCTCTAATTACACATACTGCATTAATCATCAATCATTTTCTATACTTGTCCGAATTCCATCCTTTATCCAGAAAGGTTAACTTAGTTGTATCATCTATCAAGATCGATTCTTAGGTCGGGAGGTCCATTCCTCCAACTATAATTGATCAAATCAATTTCGACCTTTTGAATCCCTTTTGAATAGATACTACCAAGTACAAGAATTCACAAGTATAATGATTAATAAAAGAAATACATCTAATAAGTAAAACAAGTTTTACACTACGGTTTGTTGCATCGTGGTAGACTAAGGATTCATCATTCACATATTGCTATCTAATGTACCATAATAGATATCACCATTATTTCTTATCCAAACCATCAAATGATTAAAGAAATAAAATATCCATAAAGAAAACCAGAACGAAGTTCTTTTTCAAAATAAAGGGGTACATAAGCAATAACTGAAATGAAAACTTAAAACAGATAAATGTCTTCCACTGCAACCGCTGCTACCCCAACAGCTTCGCCCATGTAGACTCGAATTCTTTTTCTCTAAGTCGCCGGGTTTTCTGGAACCCCTGCATTTAAAGAAATGCACACACCGTAAGTGGTTCCATATCTACACACCAGAATTCTGGTAGATAATACCGCTGACTATGTTTTTACGACTAAAGAAAAATTCGTACCTCTGAGAGGACATTCAGACTTCCAGTGTCCAGACTTCTTGCATCGGAAGCATAAGCCCTTTGGCTTACTAGCCCCCACTCGTGGTCCATTCCTCTTGGCACCACTGGGTTTTATGGCTTGCTTCCTTTTCTTGCCCCTACCCCCAATAGATTTCAAGCTTTTGGGCTTGGTAGTTACAAGCGCTTGAGACTTGCCCTTCTTGTAGATCTCCTCTGCCGCCTTCAGTTCAGTCAGGAGTTGCGCAAGAGTATAAGATAGTTTACCCATATTATAGCTCATACGAAACTGCTCAAAACTAGGGGTCAGAGACTGGAGTATGATGTCGACTTGTGTTTCACCATCAATCATAGCTCCTAGGACCTCCAATTCATTCAACAGACTCATCATCTTGAGAACGTGCTCCTCGACAGGCGTTCCTTCAGACTGAGTAGTTAACATGAGGACTCTCATGGCTTCTTGCCTCCCCGCACGGTCATGATGCCCAAACATCTCCTTGAGGTTAAATAACATATCCTCGGCAGTGTTCATCGGCTCATGTTGGGTTTGGAGTACATTTGACATGGAAGCCAAAATATAGCACCTAGCCATTTCATCAGCCTTTTTCCACTTCCGATATGCTTCTTTTTCCTCATCAGTTGAGGCGGCCGTGGGTTCAGCAGGGCATTGCTCATAGAGTACAAACTTGTACTCTTCAGCAGTCAGGACAATGTCCAAATTTCTCTTCCAATCAATATAATTGGGGCCAGTGAGTTTATGTTCCTTGAGTATTACAGAAAGTGGATTCATAGCTATTCTCTAAACCTATAAGCACATGTAAACAAACAATCAATTTAATGTCCGATATTATCTCCCTCAAATAATATCATTAAATTACTAATTGCGTCTAAAATCCCATCAGGTAAGGCAAGCCACGTTCGTGTGGACGTTTACCCACCCAAATGATTTAGCAATTAGATTTGCTTCGGTCGTACATCATTATAGCGTTACTTCGTTGGGAAGAATACTATAAAGCGTAAACCATCACTCAGTACTAAGGTGTATTGTTTAGAATTGTTATGTCACCGCAAGCCACGTTCGTGTGGACGTTTACGATAACTCGCAATCCCTCACAATCTCCTATAACTGTCTTCATCAATTATTCTAAAATCCCTTTCAGTATAGCAAGCCACGTTCGTGTGGACGTTTACTACACCAAATAGATTTATATAATTGAAATCCAATTACTTGATCCATTTGATTTCGTAAATCAAGACTCGGAGAATCATAAGTGAAACTCGAAGTTTCTAACCAGTGATTCACCATGCGAGCGACCCTATCTCTCATAAATGAGGGAGCCGAGCAGACAATCGATCCATCTATCAAAGAATGGTACGAAGGTCTCTAATTTGTGTCCTCTACATGACCAAGTGGATCTGGCTCCATTCCACTCCCCGGGGTGAGAATGAGTCGACTTGAAATCAGTTTTGGAAAGACAAATTAGGCATTGTTTGATAAACTTGATCAATGTTTCTTGTAAAAGGAATTACAAGAATTCTCCTCCAATGACTTGTCTATATGAACTTCGAAAGTCCATAAAAGTCACCAAGAGAACAGTGATGGAGACCATGGGAATGTTTCCATCCCCTCTCCCACTTAGCTTTTTACGATAAAGGGATACGCTATCTAGTGCATAAAATAAACACATATAGCATGCATGAAAGCAATAAAGCACATAGATCACATAGTCAAAATAATGCTAGAGAAATTATTTTCCCGACTATCATGGCTTTATCTTCATATGCATCTTCTAGTCTTCAGTCTTCGTTTCTTGAATGCTCCATGTGACGAGAATATTAATTTCCAATATTTAAATCTATTTATTTTCAATTAATCCAAAAGTTACTTAATTCGAAAATTAAGTCAATTGAATATATCAAAAATAAAATTAAATATTATTAATATATTTTTATTTATTTATTTTCCTATCTAGTTCTATTAAATCTCTAGAATAATCTATCCAAGTAAAACTTGGAATATTCTAGAAGATATCTATAATAGAACAAGGAAATAAAATAAATAAATTAGGACTCACTACTTTCCAAATTTATTTTTATTCCTAATCCATGAATATTCCCATGAGTAGGAATAATCAAATAGGAAAAATAAATTTAGTACTAAATTAATTAAATTTCTAATCTATGAATATTTCCATGAAGGAAATAAATCAATAGAAATAAAATTAATTTAAATTAATTATTTTCCTAATCCATGAGAGTTTCCTAAAAGGAAAGTACTCAAATAGGAGACCCGAATTAATTAGGAAAGTAGATCTTGGTAGGAATAGCATGGGATTGGGAGACCCCACACCATCCCCACCTAGCTGGATCGGCCGGCCACTCGGGGAGGAGCGCCGCCGCCGCCTAGCCACGCCGGCTAGGCCATGGGTCGATCACCATCATGTGATCGATCCCAAGCCCTTCCCTCTTCGTCACTTCTTCGTCTTCCGGCGATCGTCTCATCATCGAACCAACGTAAAATAAATTACAATAATCTAAATTACAATTCCGGTATCGATTCTATACATGAAATCGACCCTATACATTTTCCGGAAAATAAAGTGCGTAATAATAAATCCTAAATTCGGTCAACCCCCGAATTTTTACTATTACAAACATTCAACCACACAAAAACGAATCTCGACATGTCCGAGAGTTTAATAATCATGATAATAAAATTAACAATAATTAAATTAACCATGATAGCCGGAAATCCTGCAAGGTAGAACAATAATCGAATACATACATGAACCCGAAACCAAACGCTCTGATACCAGTTGTTGGGATTCGATGTCCCGGGTTATCAAAATTGCGGAACCGATAACCCGATCAAAACCCTCGATCACCGAAGACTGAATCCCGACTCATCCGCAGGAGTCCGACCTTTGGAGACTACGCGCCCGAAGACACGCAGCCCGCCCCCAGCCGATTTTCTCCCGCGAGCCGGATCCGCGAACGCGAACTACCTCACGAGCCGGGGCCCGACCGAACGCCCAGCGAAGCTCGAAGGCTGCGTGCGCCCAGCCGAGCCCCCGCGAGGGGCTCGCGATCGTCCTCGACGATCGCTGGAATCGCTCGTAGCGATCCCCGGGGCTGCTCGTAGCAGCCCCGCAGCGAGTCCATGACTCGCTGCCCAGCGGGGCGTAGCCCCCGCACGCATCCGCTGCGGGCGAACCCGCAGCACGTACGGGGTCGCTGCGGGTGACCCTGCAGCTTACCCGCGATCGATCCGAGGATCGATCGCACGCCCTCGGCTCCAGCCGAGGGCTTTTCCCGTGCGCCACCGCCACGCGCCTCCGACAAGGGGGCTGGGGATCCGCCGTGGCACCAGCCCACGGCATCCCCGGGGATCGACCGAAGTCGATCCCATGCCCCGGCGTCCAGCCGGGGCTCGTCCCTTGTCGCGCGTCCGGCGGTCGAACCCTAGGGTTCGTCCGCCCCCTTCGATCCTCGCCGGGGATCTCGAATCCCCGTCCCCGAGGTTCGTCGTTTTCCCGGATCGCGTGTTCATGTATGTACTACAATTATTCAACGCACAAATAATCAAAGAAGGGGGTTTCTCGATTATTACCTTGATTCGTTGTACGGAGAAACGAATCGTTGATGACCTCGTGATCTTCCCGCGTATTCCTAGCACTCCGTTCGAACGTCGTGTGGGCGACGATCTATCGAACTCTATGGATCCTCCTCACTCTCAAGACTTTATGAATTCCGTAGGTCAATTAATTCTCTCTTGAAAAGTGAAGACCATGTAGTGCTTATATAGGCTACGTAGGGGATCATAAGGAGAATAAATATTGGGCTTCAATATTGAAAATTAAATTGGGTCCAACCCAAATCTATTAATTCTTATCAATATTAATTTTATTTATTTTCCACTATATAAATAAAATTGCACTCCCAATATTATTCCATATTATATCAAATAATATTTCTCCATCTTAGTATTATTTATTCCGTGTATTTAAGATTTAAATATCCATGAATAAATTTATTTATTGCTCAATAAATAATATTCATATCTTCTATCCGAGACTAGTACCGTTCAACCTTTATTATTGTGCGGAACGAATCCACTCATGAGGTTTACACAATAATTCCTTATGAACTCATCTCGGGGATATTATCAACCCTTCCGGGATACACTTTCCATTCAAGTATTCACGGCATGTCATATATAATATATATAGACCAAACTTTACCGGTAATTAACCCAATAATTAAATCGGTTAATTCCTTTGGAAAATCAAAGTCTCTAATATTAAATATACACACCCGCAATAATATCAGGGATTAAGAATAAAATACTCCGAGATTTAAATTGATTATCTTAGGCAATCCTAATCAATAAATCTCAAGCTGATCCGCCCAATACACCAAGTGTACAAGTGTGATAAAATAATTAAGACAAATTATTTTCTCTCTCACACAACGACTATACCGATGGATTGGTCCTTGTCCATCTAGGTCGTGAGCAACTGTTTGACTAAATACGAGTAACCGATAGTATGATCTTCTGTGTGTGCCCGACACACCATACTAACTACAACGTATAAAATCCAGGACTATATTTTGCATAATTAATTAATAATAATTAATTGCAAATAATTGTTTATTAATTAAATAGGTTAAATACCATGACCGGGAGTTTACCGATACTTAAATCTAGACATTAAGTACACAACCCCAACACGTCGCCCACACGACGTTCGGACAAGGTGCGAGGAATACGTAGGAAGATCGCAAGGTCGTTTGATTTCGTTTCTCCGTACAACGAATCGAGGTAATAATCATAAACCCCCTTCATGATTATTTGTGCGTATTAATTGTGATATATACATGAACGCACGATCCGGAAAAACGACGAACCTCGGGGACGGGGATTCGAGATCCCCGGCGAGGATCGAAGGAGGCGGTCGAACCCTAGGGTTCGGACCGCCGCGACGCGCGACGAGAGGGGCGCACGATCGAACCTAGGGTTCGATCGTAGGGGATCCGCCGTGGGCTGGTGCCACGGCGGGAGGATCCGCCGTCCACCCTCGTCGGAGGCGTGTGGCGCGAGGAACCCTCGGCTGGAGCCGAGGGGTGCGATCGATCCTCGGATCGATCGCGGGTAAGCTGCGGGGTCACCCGCAGCGACCCCGTACGTGCTGCGGGTTCGCCCGCAGCGGATGCGTGCGGGGCTCGGGCCTCGCGAGCAGCGAGTCACGCGACTCGCTGCGGGGCTGCTGCGAGCAGCCCCCGGGGATGCCTCGCGCATCCCAGCGATCGTCCGTAGACGATCGCGAGCCCCTCGCGGGGGCTCGACTGGCGCACGCGGCCTTCGGGCCTCGCTGGGCGTTCGGTCGGGCCCCGGCTCGTGAAGTGGTTCGCGTTCGTGGTTTCCGACTCACGGGGGACTTCGGCTGGGGGCGGGCTGCGTGTCTTCGGGCGCGTAGTCTCCAAAGGTCGGACTCCTGCGGATGAGTCGGTGTTCGTAATCTCCGGCGATCTAGGGGTTTTGATCGGGTTATCGGTTCCGCATTTTTTTTGATAGCCCGGGACATCGAATCCCAGCAGTTACTTCATTCACCGCATCATCTTTAATCAACTTGGTCACTCTTGCCTTACTTGGTTGCATGCCTCTAAGCCGCTGAGACTCTTCTAGCAAGAGTCGAGGTTCGGCCCCGGTCACTTCCTTCACCGCGCCTTCTTGGAGGACATAAGGTCTTCTCTCCTTTTCGTCTCCTCCCAACACTACCAAAGCCTCTTCGGTAGCCTTATAAACTCCACCTTCTCCGGTGTAGCTTGTATCAACCTCGGTTACTTCTTTCGCCGAGCTTCCATCGAGGACATAAAGACGACTCGTCTTTCTCTTTCCCCGCAATATTACCAAACCACCTTTGGTAACTCTTAAAACTCCACCTTTAAAAGTGAGTTTATAGCCCTTCATATCAAGGGTACTCAAGGAAATCAAATTCCTCTTCAAGTCAGGGACATGTCTTACCTCGCCTAACGTGCGCACCGTGCCATCGAACATCTTCAAGAGGATATTTCCAATCCCTTCGACCTTGCATGAGGTGTTATTAGCCATAAACACCGCACCATGCTCCAAAGATTCATAAGTCTCGAACAACGTCCGGTCCGGACACATATGAAACGAGCAACCCGAGTCTAAGATCCAATCACCACAAAAGTTGGAGTTCTCGCCTAGAGCCATTAGTAGTTCTCCATAGAAATTCCCATCTACTAATCCAACGTCACCGGAATTCTTACCGGAATTATTTTTGTTGCTCTCCTTTTTCTTCCACGCGTAGCACTCCGACTTTATGTGTCCCTTCTTCTTGCAATGGAAACACGTCTTATTCCCGTGTCGCGACTTCGAATTCCCCGAGTCGCTCCCTTTATCACGGTACTTCTTTCGGACGTTAAGTCCTTCACCCACATCGGGCACACCATCCTTGTTGGACTCCATCCTTTGTATGTTTTCCTTTGACGAGAGAGCCGAAGTTACGTCTTTAAACGTGAGACTATCTCGTCCATAGAGAAGCGTGTCCCGAAAAGCCGCCATAGAAGGGGGTAGCGAGCATAACATCCAAAACGCAAGATCATCATCTTCGATCTTCACGCCAATTTTCCCAAGGTCAGATACACGCTCCTTGAATCTCGCTACATGGTCTTGAATCGACGACCCCTCCGCCATCTTGAGGAAGTAGAGACTTCTCTTCAAGTGATGCTTGCTGGACACCGTTTTCTCAACGCACATCGACTCCAACAACTCCCATAATTCCTTTGCGGTCTTCGCTTCCGTCGTTTCCTCGGTCAAAGAATCCGAAACATGAAGCCCTATGGTCGCCATAGCCATCTGATCGAGCTCCACCCACTCGTCATGCTTCATGTCTTTCGGTTTGTTGTCAACACCAAGTAGACAAATCTCTTGCTTAAGAGATCTGAGGACCAACCTCATCTTGTGTTGCCAAATAGGAAACCTCGTGTTGAGACTTAAATTCGGTAGATCGTACCTCACGCTCGCCATCGAAACCTTGCTCCGGAAGGTAGTAGGATCGTAGTCTGGAAGGTCACGGGATCGTTGCTTGGAAGGTCACGGAATCGTTGCCTGGCTCAGAAAGGTCACGGGATCGTTGTCTGGCTCTGATACCACTTGTTAGCTTTTAGGATCGTAACCTGGCTCTAATACCACTTGTTACTGTTGGAGTTGTGTACTTAATGTCTAGATTTAAGTATCGGTAAACTCCCGGTCATAGCATTTAGCCTATTTAATTAATGAAAAATTATTTGCATTTAATTATTATTAATTAATTATGCAAAATATAGTCCTGGATTTTATACGTTGTAGTTAGTATGGTGTGCATGGGCGCACAGAAGATCATACTATCGGTTACTCGTATTTAATCGAACAGTTGCTCACGACCTAGATGGACACGGACCAATCCATCGGTATAGTCGTTGTGTGAGAGAGAAAATAATTTATCTTAATTATTTTATCACACTTGTACACTTGGTGTATTGGGCGGATCAGCTTGAGATTTATTGATTAGGATTGCCTTGGATAATCAATTTAAATCTCGGAGTATTTTATTCTTAATCCCCGATATTATTGCGGGTGTGTATATTTAATATTAGAGACTTTGATTTTCCAAAGGAATTAACCGATTTTATTATTGGGTTAATTACCGGTAAAATTGGGTCGCTATATTTTATATATGACATGCCGTGAATACTTGACGGGAAAGTGTATCCCGGAAGGGTTGATAATATCCCCGAGATGAGTTCATAAGGAATTATTGTGTAAACCTCATGAGTGGATTCGTTCCGCACAATAATAAAGGTTGAACGGTACTAGTCTCGGATATAAGAAATGAATATTATTTATTGAGCAATAAATAAATTTATTCATGGATATTTAAATCTTAAATACACGGAATAAATAATACTAATCGGAAAAATATTATTTGATATAATATGGATTAATATTGGGAGTGCAATTTTATTTATATAGTGGAAAATAAATAAAATTTAATATTGATAAGGATTAATGGATTTAGGTTGGACCCAATTTAATCTTCAATATTTAGAAGCCCAATATTTATTCTCCTTATGATCCCCTACGTAGCCTATATAAGCACTACATGGTCTTCACTTTTCACAACCTAAGTTACGCCAATCATAAAGTCTTGAGAGTGAGGAAGATCCATAAGAGTTCGATAGATCGTCGCCCACACGACGTTCGAACGAAGTGCGAGGAATACGTAGGAAGATCGCAAGGTCGTCAACCGATTTCGTTTCTCCGTACAACGAATCGAAGGTATAATCGAGAAACCCCCTCTTTGATTATTTGTGCTTGTTAATCGTAATATGTACATGAACAAGACGATCCGGGAACGTCGAGACCGGGATACGGGGATCTCGCGATCCCCGTCGGGATCGAAAGAGGGGCGGTCGAACCCTAGGGTTTCGACCGCCAGTGTACCGCGCGAGGAAGCCCCGGCTGGACGCCGGGGCGTGCGATCGACCTAGGGTCGATCGCCGGGGATGCCACGGGCTGGTGCCGTGGCGGATCCCCGCCGCCTCCACGGCGGCGTGCGCGAGAAGGCGCCTCGGCTGGGCCGAGGCGGGCGATCGATCAAGCGATCGATCGCCGTGGGTGAACCGCGGCTGTTGCCGCGGTGGTCAGCTGGGCTGACCGCCCCTCCTGGTGGCGACGGCGGTGAAGTCGCCGGACTCACCGCCACCCGGGGGCTGCCGGAACAGCCCCAGCGATCGCCATGCACGGCGATCGCGAACCCCAGCCGCGATGGGGTTCGGCTAGGGTTTAGCCGTGGGTTCATCCCGCGGCGACGCTCTTGTCGAGCCCGGTTCTTCGCGTGAGGTTCGCGTTCGTAATTTCCAACTCGCGGGAGACTTCGACTGGGGGCGGGCTGCGTGTCTTCGGGCGCGTAGTCTCCAAAGGTCGGACTCCTGCGGATGAGTCGGTGTTCGTGCGATCTCCGGCGACGGGTTTTCGGTCGGGTTATCGGTTCCGCAATTTTTTTGATAGCCCGGGACATCGAATCCCAGCAATTGGTATCAGAGCGTTTGGTTTCGTGTTCATGTATATGTTCGATTATTGTTCTACCTTGCAGGATTTCCGGCTATCATGGTTAATTTAATTATTGCTTAATTAATTATCATGATTATTTATTAAACTCTCGGACATGTCGAGATTCGTTTTTATGTGGTTGAATGTTTGTAATAGTAAAAATTCGGGGGTTGACCGAATTTAGGATTTATTATTACGTTCTTTATTTTCCGGAAAATGTATAGGGTCGATTTCATGTATAGAATCGATACCGGATAATGTAATTTAAATTTTGTAATTTATTTACGTTGGTTCGATGATGAGACGATCGCCGGAAGACGAAGACGTGTGACGAAGACGAAGAGGACGAAAAACCGGGGGGGTCGATCATCCCCATGATCGATCCCCATGAGGATCGATCGACCCCATCCCGGGGGCTGCCCGCTAGGGCTTCCGGCCACGCCGGCCACCGGTGGTGGTGGCGCGTGGGCTGGGGGCGGCGGTGGTGGTGGTCCCGGGCGGTGGAGGTCGACGGTGGGGATGGCGTGGGATCTCCCAATCCCATGCTATTCCTACCAAGATCTACTTTCCTAATTAATTCGGATTTTTCCTATTTGATTGTTTTCCTTTTAGGAAACTCTCATGGAATAGGAAAAGAATTAATTGGAATTAATTTTATTCCTATTGATTTATTTCCTTCAAGGAATTTTTCAAAGATTAGGAATTTAATTAATTTAGTACTAAATTTATTTTTCCTATTTGATTATTCCTACTCATGGGAATATTCATGGATTAGGAATAAAAATAAATTTGAAAAGTAGTAAGTCCTAATTTATTTTATTTCCTTGTTCTATTATAGATATCTTCTAGAATATTCCAAGTTTTACTTGGATAGATTATTCTAGAGATTTAATAGAATTAGATAGGAAAATAAATAAATAAAAATATTAATAATATTTAATTTTATTTTTGATATATTCAATTGACTTAATTTTCGAATTAAGTAACTTTTGGATTAATTGAAAATAAATAGATTTAAATATTGGAGATTAATATTCCCGTCACATGAAGCATTCAAGAAACGAAGACTGAAGACTAGAAGATGCATATGAAGATAAAGCCATGATAGTCGGGAAAAATAATTCTCTAGCATTATTTTGACTATGTGATCTATGTGCTTTATTGCTTACATGCATGCTATATGTGTTTATTTCATGCACTAGATAGCGTATCCCTTTATCGTAAAAAGCTAAGTGGGAGAGGGGATGGAAACATTCCCATGGTCTCCATCACTGTTCTCTTGGTGACTTTTATGGACTTTTGAAGTTCATATAGACAAGCCATTGGAGGAGAATTCTTGTAATTCCTCTTACAAGAAACATTGATCAAGTTATCAAACAATGCCTAATTTGTCCTTCTGAAACTGACTTCAAGTCGACTCATTCTCACCCCGGGGAGTGGAATGGAGCCAGAGCCACTTGGTCATGTGGATGACACAAATTAGAGACCTTCGTACCATTCTTTGATTGGTGGGTCGATTGTCTGCTCGGCTCCCTCATTTATGAGAGATAGGGTCGCTCGCATGGTGAATCACTGGTTAGAAACTTCGAGTTTCACTTATGATTCTCCAAGTCTTGATTTACGAAATCAAATGGATCTTGTAATTGGGAGTCAATTATAAAAATCTCTTGGTGTAGTAAACGTCCACACCACGTGGCTTGCTATGCTGACGGGTTTTGGATTAATTGATGTAGACAGTTATAAGTGATTGTGAAGAGTTGTGAAATTGTCGTAAACGTCCACACCACGTGGCTTGCGGTGACGTAGCAATTCCAAGCGATGTACTTTAGTGCTGAGTGATGGTTTACACTTAGATACGCGTTATAGTATTCTTCCCCACGAAGTTACGCTATGATTGATGTATGGCCAAAGAAAATCTAATTGCTAAATCATTTGGGTGGGTAAACGTCCACACCACGTGGCTTGCCTTACCTGATGGGATTTTAGACGCAATTAGTAATTTAATGATATTATTTGAGGGAGATAATATCGGACATTAAATTGATTGTTTGTTTGCATGTGCTTATAGGTTTAGAAAATAGCTATGAATCCACTTTCTGTGATACTCAAGGAACATAAACTCACTGGTCCCAATTACATTGATTGGAAGAGAAATTTGGACATTGTCCTGACTGCTGAAGAGTACAAATTTGTACTCTATGAGCAATGCCCTGCTGAGCCCACGGCTGCCTCAACTGATGAGGAAAAGGCAACATATCGGAAGTGGAAAAAGGCTGATGAAATGGCTAGGTGCTATATTTTGGCTTCCATGTCAAATGTACTCCAAACCCAACATGAGCCGATGGACACTGCCCGGGATATGATGACTAACCTCAAGGAGATGTTTGGGGAGCAGGATCGTGCGGCAAGGCAAGAAGCCATGAGAGTCCTTATGTCGACTACTCAGTCTGAAGGAACGCCAATTGGGGAGCACGTTCTTAAGATGATGAGTTTGTTGAATGAACTTGAGGTCCTAGGAGCTTCCATTGATGATGAGACGCAAGTCGACATCATACTCCAGTCTCTGACCCCTAAGTTTGAGCAGTTTCGTATGAGCTATAATATGGGTAAACTATCTTATAGTCTTGCGCAACTCCTGACTGAACTGAAGGCGGCAGAGGGGATCTACAAGAAGGGCAAGTCTCAAGCGCTTGTGGCTACCAAGTCCAAAAGCTTGAAAGCTATTGGAGGTAGGGGCAAGAAAAGGAAGCAAGCCATAAAACCCAGTGGTGCCAAGAGGAATGGACCACGAGTGGGGGCTAGTAAGCCAAGGGGCAAGTGCTTCCGATGCAACAAGTCTGGACACTGGAAGTCTGAATGTCCTCTCAGAGGTACGAATTTTTCTTTAGTCGTAAAAACATAGTCAGCGGTATTATCTACCAGAATTCTGGTGTGTAGATATGGAACCACTGACGGTATGTGCATTTCTTTAAATGCAGGGGTTCCAGAAAACCCGGCGACTTAGAGAAGAAGAGTTCGAGTCTACATGGGCGAAGCTGTTGGGGTAGCAGCGGTTGCAGTGGAAGACATTTATCTGTTTTAGGATTTCATTTCAGTTATTGCTTTATGTACCCCTTATTTTGAAAAAGAACTTTTGTTCTGGTTTTCTTTATTATTAATGGATATTTTATTTCTTTAATCATTTGATGGTTTGGATAAGAAATAATGGTGATATCTATTCTGGTACATTAGATAGCAATATGTGAATGATGAATCCTTAGTCTACCACGATGCAACAAACCGTTATGTATAACTTGTTTTACTTATTAGATGTATTTCTTTATCAATCATTATACTTGTGAATTCTTGAACTTGGTAGTATCTATTCAAAAGGGATTCAAAAGGTCGAAATTGATTTGATCAATTATAGTTGGAGGAATGGACCTCCCGACCTAAGAATCGATCTTGAAAGATGATACAACTGAGTTAACCTTTCTGGATAAAGGATGGAATTCGGACAAGTATAGAAAATGATTTATGATTAATGCGGTATGTGTAATTAGAGAAGGTACGAGTCGTTATTTCAAGAATACTCGAAGATGGATTAGAATACTTGATGTGCCATAAAGGCGGAGTGTTTTAAACACAAAGCCATTATGGGGATCCTTCAAAGTATATCCATTGGGAGCCTGCGACTTGTTCGCGGAGGCTATCACCTATCTAAATAACACATAGCATAAATCAAAGATTGAGATTAAGTCTCAAGCGACTACACCATACACTGATGTGTAGACATGGTGTGTCAGGAATAAGAAATGGGATTCTAATGGTAAAAGAACAAGTTTGTTCGGAACTACCTATGTTCTATGGATATTTCTGGATACAACGGCACATTCGATGTAGTTGTAGGATATCCTAGAAGAACAAGTAATTGTATGTTCAATAGTACTACGAACCAGAAAGGTATCCTCGCCCGGTTCTTAGAGGAAAACTATTAGAAGAACTGCAATGCCCTAATTGACAAAGTACCTTAAAAGATGAGGAAAGGAAAGACTGAGAACCAGCCTGACCGAGTAGTGATACACCACTAACTGCACCTAATGTTATTACTGTTATACACCGGAACGCCATTGCAGTGGGAGGTTGTTAAGCAACCAGAGATGTTCATAAGACTGGAGGAGTTTTGAACTCTGGATCTAGTATACATGAAATCGATCCCTAGTTCTGCATAGGATCTTGCGAATTGATGAGATAGTCCATTCTATGGATTCATCAAAAGGCAAGGAGAGGTGTGTTAGAGACGTAATGGAAACAAAGGTGGTGTTTCTCGGAATTTTGTGTAGATAACACTTCATCGTTGGCAACAATGTAAAAGTGTTGTCAGACATAAAATAGAGGTTGTCTAAATAAATCGAGATATAAGATTAAGATGAAGTTGGATCATGTTCTTAGAAATCTTTCGATCTCTAGATAAGAACGTTTGTACTTCTCTTAAGATATCTTATACGATTATGGTTTGTTTTAAACATGCACAATTCTGAGAAAGGTTATTGCCTTTCGAGAACAGAATGCATCTATCTAAGGTATGTGTCTTGAACACATGAAGCAGATAGATATGGACAAAGCAGTTACCTACGCTTCGAGTGTAGAGAGCTTTGTAGATGCAATGTTGAAAAACAAGAACCTGATATCAACTATGCGGTTAGCGTAGTGGGAGGGTATCAAAGTAATCTGGATAAGAAATATTCGAATGCTGTAAAGTACTTGGAAGTACTGGATTACTAGCAATCCGAAATCTTCTTAGATTACAGTTTCTCAGATCCAAAATCAGAGAAAGACCAGTGTAAGTCGATATCAGGCTATGTGTTCACTTTTAGAAGAGGTGGAACCTAAGGATGAAAGAGTGATAAGCGTGATGCTTCTCGGACTCTATCATAAACCGAATAGCAGCCTCAGAGGCAGCGGAAGTTTTGGTTAGGTTCCGGAATGACCTCTGAACTTGGATATGACTCTTGGTTCACCAAAAGCTATGTACATAGCGGTGCGTGGAGAACTGGAAGAAGTTATAAGTTCAAAAGGGTGATGATAACACATAGAGCCAGTACCACCTGATACGAGTCATCGTCAAGGGAGACGACGCAATAGTCACCAAGATAACTTCAGAGCGGCAACCTAGATTGCTCATTCACATAATACTTCTGGGAAGTATAACTTAAGCACGTGATGAGTATGGGAGTCGGGAGTTTGGAAGAAATGACTAGACCTTAGTACAAGTGGGAGATTGTTGGAGTTGTGTACTTAATGTCTAGATTTAAGTATCGGTAAACTCCCGGTCATAGCATTTAGCCAATTTAATTAATGAACAATTATTTGCATTTAATTATTATTAATTAATTATGCAAAATATAGTCCTGGATTTTATACGTTGTAGTTAGTATGGTGTGCATGGGCGCACAGAAGATCATACTATCGGTTACTCGTATTTAATCGAACAGTTGCTCACGACCTAGATGGACACGGACCAATCCATCGGTATAGTCGTTGTGTGAGAGAGAAAATAATTTATCTTAATTATTTTATCACACTTGTACACTTGGTGTATTGGGCGGATCAGCTTGAGATTTATTGATTAGGATTGCCTTGGATAATCAATTTAAATCTCGGAGTATTTTATTTTTAATCCCCGATATTATTGCGGGTGTGTATATTTAATATTATTGCCTTGGGTTAATTAACGGTAAAATTGGGTCGCTATATTTTATATATGACATGCCGTGAATACTTGACGGGAAAGTGTATCCCGGAAGGGTTGATAATATCCCCGAGATGAGTTCATAAGGAATTATTGTGTAAACCTCATGAGTGGATTCGTTCCGCACAATAATAAAGGTTGAACGGTACTAGTCTCGGATATAAGAAATGAATATTATTTATTGAGCAATAAATAAATTTATTCATGGATATTTAAATCTTAAATACACGGAATAAATAATACTAATCGGAGAAATATTATTTGATATAATATGGATTAATATTGGGAGTGCAATTTTATTTATATAGTGGAAAATAAATAAAATTTAATATTGATAAGGATTAATGGATTTGGGTTGGACCCAATTTAATCTTCAATATTTAGAAGCCCAATATTTATTCTCCTTATGATCCCCTACGTAGCCTATATAAGCACTACATGGTCTTCACTTTTCACAACCTAAGTTACGCCAATCATAAAGTCTTGAGAGTGAGGAAGATCCATAAGAGTTCGATAGATCGTCGCCCAAACGACGTTCGAACGAAGTGCGAGGAATACGTAGGAAGATCGCAAGGTCGTCAACCGATTTCGTTTCTCCGTACAACGAATCGAAGGTATAATCGAGAAACCCCCTCTTTGATTATTTGTGCTTGTTAATCGTAATATGTACATGAACAAGACGATCTGGGAACGTCGAGACCGGGATACGGGGATCTCGCGATCCCCGTCGGGATCGAAAGAGGGGCGGTCGAACCCTAGGGTTTCGACCGCCGGTGTACCGCGCGAGGAAGCCCCGGCTGGACGCCGGGGCGTGCGATCGACCTAGGGTCGATCGCCGGGGATGCCACGGGCTGGTGCCGTGGCGGATCCCCGCCGCCTCCACGGCGGCGTGCGCGAGAAGGCGCCTCGGCTGGGCCGAGGCGGGCGATCGATCAAGCGATCGATCGCCGGGGGTGAACCGCGGCTGTTGCCGCGGTGGTCAGCTGGGCTGACCGCCCCTCCTGGTGGCGACGGCGGTGAAGTCGCCGGACTCACCGCCACCCGGGGGCTGCCGGAACAGCCCCAGCGATCGCCATGCACGGCGATCGCGAACCCCAGCCGCGATGGGGTTCGGCTAGGGTTTAGCCGCGGGTTCATCCCGCGGCGACGCTCTTGTCGAGCCCGGTTCTTCGCGTGAGGTTCGCGTTCGTAATTTCCAACTCGCGGGAGACTTCGACTGGGGGCGGGCTGCGTGTCTTCGGGCGCGTAGTCTCCAAAGGTCGGACTCCTGCGGATGAGTCGGTGTTCGTGCGATCTCCGGCGATGGGTTTTCGGTCGGGTTATCGGTTCCGCAATTTTTTTGATAGCCCGGGACATCGAATCCCAGCAGTTACGGGACAAAGCTCTGAACGCCACACGATCAAGACCGGTGCCACTAGATACTACTTGTTGCAGATCGACGATGTATAGTACGAATAATAATGCGGAACTCCGAAAATAACTCAACAATAAATAAAGAAGAATGAGACAAGTAAAGAAGACAGGAAATTTACGTGGAAACCCAAATAGAGAAAAACCACGGGAGGAACGACGAGAACTTTCACTATAATATTGCCGATGATTACAAGAATTGATATCCACTCTAAAACCCTTTAATCTCACACAATATTATCTCTCTAATTGATGGTGTCTTCTCGTGTTCTACACCAATAATATGTCTATGGAGATCCCTATTTATAGGTGTAGAAAACCCATAAATTAGGTAACCAATAGGAATAGGAATAAACCCTTTTTCTAATATATGACTCCTTAATCCATAAGGAATAGAATTATATTGAATACAATATAATTCTAATTATCCTAAATAAGGAAACAAAATTCCTACGGATTCGAGTTATAGTTTAACAATTTAATTAGGGAATTAGAATTATATGAATTATAATTTTATTCCTTAATTATTTAGGAGTCATAAATTAGGAAAATAATTTATTCATAATTCTAATTGTTACCAATTTGATAGGTTTGTTACAACCTATAAATTGAGGTTCTCCGGTAGACGAAAATCAGACTAGAAAAGACAAGTTATTGTAAGCCTCAACGATATAGTGAATTGTTTCTTCCTTCCCGTGGTTTTTTCCCGTGTTTTGAGTTTTCACGTAAATTCTGTGTTCGTTCTTTTACGCATATCTCTTTTCTTTGTGACGTCTCGTGTTTATATTCGCGAACGCATGTGCGATTTGTGCTTTAAATCACAACAATATATAATATATAGCTCGTTGTGTTCTCGTTGTATTCGAATAAATTTGATCACATATCATTATTTGCATCAATAATCAAGAATTTACCCAACATACGAGGGCATGCATTGATCGAGCCGTATATATTGAGGATTCTCACCGACATGTTTATATATATTATATACAAAGAATTGATGATGAGAAAATGTATTTTGAAATGGACAAAATAATAAAAGGTTGAGAGGCATTTGCAAATTTGACAGAAAAATTTGAAAGGGAAAGAAAAGGTCAAAAGTTTATTTTATTAAATCACCATGATATATGATGATATGAAATGCTACATCATAACGGTAGAATAATTTTGTGAAAGAAAAAATGAAATGGGGCCCAATTATATTTAAGACGTCAGATAATATATAATTAATTAAAAAATATTTTTATTTTTATTTTACTCAAAATCATTATTTATAACTTATAAGCATTCTAGATGATGAAAAGTTTTGTCCAATTAATCATTTTAGGAAAAGAAAAAAAATGGTTCTTTGTCCAATCGGATGTACACAGTTGTAAAAAAAAGTCATTATATAGTAAAAAGTTTAATAATTAGGTATGACAATTTACTCGCCAAAAACATAACTAACCAACTAAATATAAAAAAGTCATTATACCATTGTCAGAATTATCAGTTATAATTTTTATTTTGATATTATAAAAATTATATAATTCTATATAGTAGATTATGAATAAATATTACTTTTTTTTTAATATTATATATTAATTTTTTAATTTATTTGATATAATTATAAAATATATGATAGTAGAATGTTTTAACTAAAAATAATAATTTAGATTTTTTTATATATAAATAAATAGTATAAAATGAAATATATATAAGAATATATTTAATAAAAAATTTAACAATAAAAAATTCAATATAAATAATTATTTACATATAAAACTTATTTTGTTTTTAGTTTTTTTACTATAAGTAAATTCTGCCCATTTACAAGTTCTCACAAAAATATACTTGATTTGTTTGAAAAAATAAAATGTCTGCCAATAAATATTTAACAAGAAAACTCAATAATAACTCAATATATGAGAAGATGCTTAAAAAATCTATTTGTCGCATCATATTTTTCTTATTAAAAATTACAGAATATACTTACAAAAAATTTAATTTATTAATAATACTAATAAGGAAAAAATGGCAATTAAGATCAATTTCAACATTTTTTTGAAAATTAGGACTAGTTTCAAATTAATTGGTTCATTAAACATTTTTTAGGCATTTAAGATTAAAATACACTTGGAATCGACGCGGTGATGTGGCTTCAATGAGACAAGTGTTCGACGAAATGCTCGAGAGAGGCGTGGTCTCGTGGAGCGCCTTGCTCGAAGGCTACGTCAAGGGTGGGAGCTACTTGGAGGCCCTGGATGTGCTCGGGAAAATGCTGGTATTGAAAGTAAATATTTCTTGAACAAAAATGGAGAAAGATATTTTCGATATTGATTCGTTTCGGGATTTGCAGCTCCCAGAATACTGGGTTTAAATACCCAGCTAAAACCCTAATACATTGTACGGACGAGGACTATAAATTAAATAATTAAAGCTACATAAAACGACGTCGTAGCAACTAAAATTAGGATTCAAATTAGGGCGATAAAACGACGTCGTCTGGGTCCGAATTAGGGCGCGCGATTAGGGCTGATAAACGACGTCGTCTGAAGCTTGATTTGGGGAAAAACGCAAAAGTTTCAATACCCCCCCGCAATCGGAGCGCGGATCACATGGAGGGAATGACGGAGCCGCGTGAACGGTTGAACTAAGAGAGATTTCGTGAGGATGTCGGCGATTTGATCGTGTGCTGGAATGTGATGAACAGAAACTGTCTTGGACTGGATTTTATCACGAATAAAATGCAAGTCGATTTCAATGTGCTTTGTCCGAGCTTGAACCACTGCATGGGATGGCATATAGACAACACTGATATTGTCTACTCAAATCACAGGTGGAGCTCGAGGTTGAGCATGCAGCTGAAAGAGGATGGACTTAATCCATATAGTCTCAGAAATAGCATTAGCAGGACTCCTATACTCAGCCTCAGTAATGGAGCGGGAGACTGTCTGCTGCTTCTTGCAGCTCCAGGTAATCAGATTGCGACCTAAGAAAATGCAATGCCCTGAAGTAGATTTCCTGTCATCTGGGTCAGAGGCCCAATCAGAGTCGTGCAAAAACATTTAGAGAGAGATTTGGGGAGGCATAAAGTTGTAGACCAAAGGTGTTGGTGGCAGACACATATCTGAGGAGCCTCTTCACTGATCTATAATGGATATCAGTGGGTGACTGCATGTATTGGCTGAGCTTGTTAACAGAGTAGGTTATGTCTGGTCTAGTGATAGTGAGGTATTGTAGACTGCCTATGAGCATTCTATAATGAGTGGGATCAGGATATGGAGTTCCCTCATAATTGGAAAGGGAATGTGAACTCACCATTGGTGTGGGAACACCTTTTGCTTGAGAAAGACCTGCTTTCTTAAGTAAATCCAGAATATACTGGTGTTGGGAGAGGTGGAGTCCATCCTTAGTGTGAGTCACTTGGATTCCCAGAAAATAATTTAAGGTGCCAAGGTCTTTAAGTGAGAAAAAAGTAATGAGTTTAGTAATGAGGGCATTAATGGCAATGGAGGAACTCCCTGTGAAAATTATATCATCCACATACACAAGAATGAAAATGGTGAGGGATGGGGTGTGCTGAATGAAAAGGGAAGAGTCAGCCTTTGAAGGTTTAAAGCCAAGTTGAACAAGAACAGTTTGAAGCTTCTGAAACCAAGCTCTGGATGCTTGTTTAAGGCCATAAAGGGCTTTATGGAGTTTGCACACCAAATGTTCTTTACCAGGAATTTCAAACTCGGGGGGTTGAACCATATAAATGTCATGACCTTCATCAAGGTTACCATTTAAGAATGCATTATCAATATCAACTTGTCTCAGTGGCCATCCTCTGGAAAGGGCAATAGTCAAAATCAGTCTGATGGTAGCAGGCTTGATTACTGGACTGAAAACATCATGGAAGTCAATGCCATGGACTTGTGTGTAGCCTTTAGCAACAAATCTAGCCTTATATTTAATAGACCCATTGGCATTTCTTTTTAACTTAAATACCCATCTGCAACCTATGAGGTTTCTATGAGGAGGTGCAGGAACCAAAGTCCTGTTGGAAATCGGCTTCCCAGAATTAATAAATTTAATTAAAATTAATTAAATAAATTATCTAATTAATTCCGACCGATATCCTTTGGAGATCGAATATCCGGAGTTGTCAAAGTTGCGGAACAACAACTCCAATCGACTCCCGGTCGCCGGAAACCCGCCACGAACCACCACGAAGGCCGGCTCAACCAAAACCCTAGCCGCGGGGATAACCCGAGGCTTGTTCGATAGAGCCCCCTCTTGGGGCTCACGGCTGTTCACAGCAGCCGCACGGGCTGCCCAGCCACGTCCCGGTTGATCGCCCTCCAGCCACGGTTAAACCGTGGCTAGCGATCAACCCCAGCAGCCGCCACCGCGCGAGCGGAGGTCCAGCCGCGTGAGCGGCGATCAGCCTACGCGAGCGGCGATCCCACCGTGCGAGCGGCTGCTCCAGCAGCCCGCTGGACAAGCATGGGCGATCGAGCTTATGCTCGATCGAGTATCGGCGCCCAGCCGAGGCTCTCGCCTCTCGACCCTTCCAGCCCAAGCCGACGAGCCGACGACGGTCCGGTGGTTTTCACGATAATTAAACAATAAAATCATCGAGGGGGTTCTATGATTTTATCTTGTTCTCGTTGTCCGAAAAAATGAGATCTTGATGACCTTGAGATCTTCCCACATATTCCTTGCACTAGCTTGAACGTCGGGGTGGGCGACGATCTTCTAAGCTTCCATGGATCACCTTCTCTCTCTACTTTCTCTCTCTAGAATTGTGTTATGACAAAACTTATGAAAGAAGAGAAGACCATAGGAGTGCTTTTATAGGCTACGTAAGGGGACCTTAAGGTAGTAGAATATTGGGCTTCCCATAAATCAATTAAATTGAGCCCAAGCCGAAATCTATTAATTAATTCATGAATTATATATTACCTCCACTATATAAATATAATTGCACTTTCAATATTTATCATATTATATCAAAATAATATTCTTCCGGTAGTATTATTTATTCCACATGTTTAAGATATAAATGTCCATGAATAAATTATATTTAATATTATTTATTCATCTCTTATAATTCCGAGAATAGTACCACTCAACTTTATTATCATGCGGATCATAATCCACTTGCAAGGTTTACATGATAATCCTTATGAGCTCATCTCGGGGACATTAACAACCCTTTTGAGAACATGCTTTCCCGTTAAGAATTCACAGCATGTCATACATAAAGTACAGTGACCCAACTTTACCGGTAATTGACCGGTTATTCTAATCAATCAATTCCTTTGGAAAATCAAAGCCACTTATATTATATGCACACACCCGCAATAATATCAGGGATTAAGAATAGAATACTCAGAGATTTAAATCGATTATCAACGGCAATCCTAATCGATAACTCTCAAGCAGATCCGCTCAATACACCAAGTGTACAAGTATGATAAAATAATCAAGACCAATTATTTTCTCACTCATACAACGACTATACCGATGGATTGATCCTTGTCCATCTAGGTCGTGAGCAAATGTTCGATTATATACGAGTAACGGATAGTACGATCTTCCGTGTGACGTCGCACACCATACTAACTACAACGTGTATAATCTAGGACTATGGTTTGCATTAAATGCAAATGATTGTTTATTATTAAATAAGATAAATGCTTTAGACGGAGTTCAGATGTTACTTAAATCTAGACATTAATTATACAACTCCATCAATCTCCCACTTATACTAAGGTCTAGTCGCTCTCTCCCAAACATCTGACGCCCATACCATCCACGTGCCTATTGAACGCTTTCGCTCGCAGGGCCTTAGTGAACAAGTACTCTAGGGTGTCCCCCGATGCTATCTAGGTAACGACTATATCGCCTCGCTGACGATACCTCGAATCATGTGGTACTTGCTCTATGTGCTATCTTCTCACTATGGACTCGTGGTTCCTTTGTTTGTCACTGCACCGCTATTGTCACAATAGCATTGGGCAAACAAGGTACCACATCTAAGTCCTGGAGGAATCTCCGGAGTCACACCGATCCTTTAACTGCCTCATAGGCTGCTACCTATTCGGTTTCCATGATAGAGTCCGTAATGCACTGCATTACACTCTTCTATTCGAGATCTCCATTTCTTAGTGTGAACACATAGCCTGACTTCGACTTTCAACTTTCCCTCTGCGATTAGAAATCTGAATCTGTGTAACCCTCAGGAAATTGCTCGACTGATCACAGCATTCCAATGTTCCTTTCCAGGGTTACTCTGATATCTCACCACTATGCTCCCGGCATAGCAGATATCAGATCCCGTGCATAACATACATTAAGCTTCCATAGCAGAGGCGTAGGGAACCCCTTTCATTTCTTCTATCTCCTTTTGTGTCTCAAGACACATATTAAACGAGTCAGAAAACCTTTCTAGGAATCTTGTATGTTAAACGAGTCAGAATCGTGTCTATGTATGAAGCTTGGGATAGGTACAATGTTCTTCTCTTGTGAACCCTTATAACTTTGATCACAAGAACATATCCTTACCTCTCCTAAGTCCTTCATATCGAATTGTCTAGACAACCATCCCTTTATGTCCGATAACATTTTCACATTGTTGCCAATTAGAAAATATCGTCTGCATAAAGTACGAGAAACCACTTTGTTTCCATCACGTTTCCAATACACACACGATTCGTCCATGCTTTGAATAAATCCACAACGGATTATCAAATCGCATGTTAGACGATCTTGTAACTTGCTTCAATCCATAAATGGATCGGCTGAGCTTGCACACTAAATGATCTCGCCCCTTAGCAATGAATCCTTCTGGTTATTTCATAAATGGTTTCGTCAAGACTCCATATAGGAAAGCTGTCTCGACAACCATTTTACCACACCTCATAATCATATGAGATGCTAAGAGAATCCGGATTGTCTTTAGCACTGCTACCGGCGAAAGTATATCCTTTCGCTACAAGCATCGCTTTGAAGGTTTCGACCTTCCCGTCATATACTCTCTTTGTTTGTAGACCCATTCACGCAATTGGCTTCACGCCTTTTGGTGGTTCTACAAGATCCCAGACTTTACTAGAATCCTAAGATTCTATTTCGAATTTCATTGCCTTTCACCAAGAAGGCGCATTATATCTTGTACTGCCTCATCATAGGTCCAGGGATCGATTTTATGTACTCCAGGTACCGAGTCCAAAGACTCACCCAGTCCCACGAATCTTTCCGGTTGTCTCACAACCCTCCCACTATGACGGCATTCCGGTGTATTAACAGTGATAACAGGGTGCAGGTTCTAGTGGTGTACTACTCGGTTCGGCTGGTTCTAAGTCTCGATCATTCTCTCTCATTCTCATTAAGTATCACATCACTTTTGGGCTTGTGGTTCATCACATAGCATTCGTCTAAGAACCGGGCATTAGAACTTATAACGACCTTCTGGTCCTTAGGACTATAGAACACACAAATTTTGTTCTTCTAGGATATCCTATAAACAACCGCATTTCCGTACGAGGTTCTAAGGAACCAAGTTTAGGATGTGCGCCGATGTTTCCAAGGCATATCCATAGAACATAAAGGTAAGTCTGAATAACTCATTATCGTTTTCACCATTTCCATAAGAGTCCTTTTCCTTCTTTCTGACACACCATTCCTTAGAGGAGTAAATGGTACAGTCAGTTGGGAGTTAATCCCATTCTCTGATCAGTATGCCTTGAATTCACCAGACAGGTGTATGCCTCCACGATCAGATCGTAGGCATTTAATGGATTTACCTAAATCCATGTCTCGAGTAATCATCAAAGATGAAATACTCGTACCCTCCTCATGTCTGAGTAGACATAGGTCCGCGTACATCAGAGTGAATCAAATCCAATACTTATCCGGATCTATAGCTATTAACCTTAAAAGGTTACTTGGTCATTTATTACCATTCCAAATCGATTCACAGGTAGGAAGGTCCTCTCTTTCAACACCACTGATTAACCATCATTTGTTCAACCTTTGAATCCCACTTGGATTAATATGATCTAGCTTAAGATGCCACAAGTATAATTGATTCATCCTAGAAAGTTCCTTTCTCTTATTGGTGTTAGATAATGTGTTACTAGTTGCATCGTGGTAGACTCAGGATTTAATATTTACAAATTTTCAACCAATGTGCCAGGATAGATATTATCATCTATTCTTCTTTTAATCATCGAATGACCAGAAGAACTAGAATATCCATTTCTTTAGAAACTTGAAATCAAATTCTTTCTAAATCCAGGCACATAAAGACAATGTATAAAATCCTTTCATTACTCAAAAGTAAATGAATATCTCCCACTGCAACAACCGCCACCTTCGCAACATTGCCCATGTAGATGGTGATCTTTTCCTTTCTAAGTCTTCGGGTTTCCTGGAACCCTTGCATACAAATGCAAAACATTATCAATGGCCTCCGTATCTACATACCAGGTGCCGGTAGATATCACCACTTGAAAATGTATCAATGACTAAGGGAAAGTTCACTTCTTGTTTTATGAGAGGACAACCAGACTTCCAGTGCCCAGACTGCTAGCAACGGAAGTACTTGCCTTGCGGCATACTTACCCCATCTCGTGGTCCAATAACAAGGATCACTGGGTTTCCGTATCTTGCCTCTTCTTTTCCCTCTACCCGTCCATAGGTTCAAACCATTTCTTGACACGGGAGGACAAAGAACACGAAGTACATACTTGTACTACTCAACAGTTAGGACATTGTCCAGTTTTCGATTCCAATCAACATTCTAAGGGTCATTGATTATAAATGCCTTATCGTATATCACATAGTAGGGCAAAGTCATTTCTAACCTATAAGCACATAATACAAACAATCGATTTAATCTCCGATATTATCTCTCTCAAATAATATCATTAAATCACTAACTGCATCTAAAATCCCATCAGATATGGCAAGCCACGTTGTGTGGATGTTTACCTACCCAAACGATTTTGCAATTAGATTTGCTTCGGTCGTACATCAATTATAGCGTAACTTCGTTGGGAAGGATACTATAAAACGTACCTAAGTGTAAACCATTACTCAGTACTAAAGTGAATTGTTTGGAACCGCTACGTCACCGAAAACCACGTTTGTGTGGACGTTTACGATAACTCACAATCCTTCACAATTCCCTATAACTGTCTACATCAATTAATCCGAAATCCCATTCAATATAGCAAGCCACGTTTGTGTGGTCGTTTACTATACCAAAAGATTTTTATAATCGACTCCCAATTACTTGATTCATTCAATCTTGTAAATCAATATGCGGAGAATCATAAGTGACACTCGAAGTTTCTTACCAGTGATTCACCATGCGAACAGCCCTATCTCTCATAGAATGAGGGAGTCGAGCAGACAATCGATATAGTCATCTAATGACACGAAAGTCTCTAATTTGTGTCTTCGACATGACCAAGTGACTTTGGCTCCATTCCACTCACCGAGGTGAGAATGAGTCGACTTGAAGTCAGTTTCAGAAAGACAAATTAGGCATTGTTTGATAAACTCAATCAATGTTTCTCGTAAAAAGAATTACAAGAATTCTCCTCCAATGGCTTATCTATATGAACTTCAAAAGTCCATAAAAGTCACCAAGTGAACAGCAATGGAGACCATGGGATTGTTTCCAATCCCTCTTCCACTTAGCTTTTTATAACAAAGGATACGCTATCTAATGCATAAATTAAATACACATAATCATGCGTACATGAAATAAAGCACATAGAATATTATCACATAATCAAAATAATACTAGAATATTATTTTCCGACTATTAATGCTTTATCGCATCCCCGTACGCATCTTCTAGTCTTCAGTCTTCGTTCTTGAATGCTCTATGTGACGGGAATATTAATTCCAATATTTAAATCCATTTATTTTTAATAAATCCAAAAGTTACTTAATTCGAAAATTAAATCAATCGAATAAATCAAAAATAAAATTAAATATTATTAATATTTTTATTATTTTTATTTTCCTTTTCTAATTCAATTAAATCTCTAGAATCCTATCTAAGACCCCGAACATTTTAGAGGATTTTCATAATGAAATAAGGAAATAAAATAATTTAGGTAGTCCTTCCAAATTAATTTCTTTCATAATCCATTAAAAATTCCATAAAGGAATAATTAAATAATGAAAAATTAATTTAGGACTCCTAATCCTTCCACATTAATTTCTTTCCTATTCCATTAAAAATTCCATAAAGGAATAATTAAATTAAGAAAATAAATTAATTCCAAATTAATTTTTTTCCTAATCCACTAAAATTTCCAAAAATAAGAATAATCAAATTAGGAAAACCGAATTAAATTAGGAATATGATTTTTACCGGGATTAACACGGAATGGGGATTTCCGGTCTATCCCCGAGCTCGGCCGAGGAGCACGCCACCACCGCCACCACCCAACCGGCGCGCCACCACCGCCGGTGATGCAGCCCGAGTTCCGTTTGAAGCTAGAACGAAGAAGACGAAGTCGGAACGGAGGTCGAGAGTGTGCTGAGGACGCGCCGTGAAGATCAGTCGATTTTCTAGCTTGGTGTCGGCCGACAGTAATATCCTGTCGTGCGACATCTTAGAAAATTAGCGCAACGTAAAGTTTTAATGTTGCGTTATTAGTTTTATTTGTGTCAGTTTTTAATTGTTTTGATTTTAATTGTTTTATTTGCGTCAGTTTTTTAATTGTTTTGATTTTAATTGTTTTATTTGCGTCAGTTTTTAATTGTTTTGATTTTAATTGTTTTATTTCTTTTTATTTAATAATTAGGGCAATGCTTATATAAAGCTCCCCAACGCATTGTTTTAAGAAGAACATTATTGATGAATAAAAATTACTTTTTGTGAGTTTTTACTAAAATTCTATACGGGGTTCGAATTCTACCCGACTATGCAAAGAATTCAACAGACGAATCAACGAAGTCATCATCCTTCGTTCGTGTGTCTTCACCATCCCCGAGTTGCTGCGACAACTACGCGTTGGGGTTTAGATCTTCGAATTTAAATCATTTCGTGAGTCGATCCAGAGGTTTTGGGACCTTTCCACCGATATCTTTTATCGTTTTCCGCTATTCATTCTTTTCTATCCATCAATCCCAAGCGAGGTTCGTATCATTTGGTATCAGAGCCCAGGTTAGGGTTCTTTGTTTTCTGAATACGTAGCCTCGTTTTCTGATTTTTGTTTCTTCTTCTTTTCTATTCTTCGTTTCTTCTTCTTTTCCTTTTCGTATTTTTTTCTTTGGGATCAAAAAAAAAATATTATTATTTTTTTTTATTTATTTTCTCGAAATTACTGTTCACCGTTACTGTTCGTCCGTGAAAACAAAAATGTTTGCACGATTCACCGCCCTAGAGGAGAGGTCTCACCGGCGAGGCGGAGAATACCGAGGAAGTCGGAATGGCCATCATCGAGCCCATGAAAGAAATAGGGACTTTAAGAAGGAGAAAGCTTCAGACCTTGATAAGAGGAGGTCCAGAGCTGAGTTCCAGCGCGAGACGTGGAGCAATATTGAGCGTCTGTTAGAGGAGCTGGTACATGCGTCAATGGCTGCTGTGAAATTAGCGACTGATGAGGAGGGCGGGAAGTCTGAAGAGTCGGCTTCGGTAGAGTCCGAGGAGAAGGTTTCGGTGAGGTCCGAGGAAGAGTCGGCTTCGTTGGAGTCCAAGGAGGAGGTTTTGGTGGGGCCCGAGGAAGAGTTGGCTTTGGTGGAGTCCAAGAAAGAGTATTCGGTGGAGTCTGAGTTCCTTCTTCACCTTAGTATGTGCCCGCATGAGGTTGATGCAATCGAGGATCAGCGATTGGAGTTACCCATGGTGAAACAAGCAGAGAAAGAGGGGCAACCGACGTCTGTGGTGTTGTGCAAGGAGACGATGTTCTATACTAACGATCTATCTTCTCTACCTTTTTCTATTCGTTTTGTGTGGCAGGAACTTGATGATGTTTTCCCTGAGGCTACACTTCCTGTTTTATCACCGACTCGGGGGATTGAACATCTGACTGACGTGGTTCCAAGTGCGTTCGTGAGAGTGGTGTTCGAGCCTGGCATCGACGTGGATTTGAGGACAAATCCTCTTGAAGAGGAGGGGAATGATGCAGCCCGAGTTCCGTTTCAAGCTAGAACGACGAAGACGAAGTCGGAACGGAGGTCGAGAGTGTGCCGAGGATGCGCCGTGAAGACGCGCCGCGAAGTTCGGTCGAACTTTAGGCTTGGTTTCGGCCGACAGGAGGGCTGAAATCGATATTCTGGGGAACACGAGGTTCAACCCGAGGTGAACCCCGAATTTCTGGTTAGGTGTCGGCGGACACCATAACCTGTCGGACGACATCTTCAGAAAAGTAGCGCAACGGCGAGAAACTTAATGTTCAGCGTTAAGTTTTTATTTGCGTTAGTTTTAATTGTTTTATTTGCGTCAGTTTTTAATTATTTTGATTTTAATTGTTTTATTTCTTTTATTTAATAATTAGGGTATTGCTTCTATAAAGCTCCCCAACGCAATGTTTTAATCAGAAAAATATTATTGATGAATAAAGATAGTTTTGTGAGTTTTTATTAAAATCTCTCTTGAGTTCGAATTCTACCCGATTATCCAAAGAATTCAACCGGCGAATCAACGAAGCGACCCCCTCTTCGTTCGTGTGTCTTCCTCATCCCCGAGTGGCTGATTCGACTACGTATTGGGGTTTAAGTCTTGATCTAAATCATTCTACGGTTAGAACCAGAGGTTTTGGGACTTCCACAAGGTATCTTTATCGTTTCTGTTCTTCGTTCTTCTTCCATTTATCAATTCCCAAACGAGGTTCGTTTCAGCCGGTGACATCGCACGGCCGAGGGTGCGGTCGAGTGCCCCCCACAACGACCGGATGGGATCTTCGTCTCACAAAGCAAGTATGCTAAAAATATGGTCGAAAAGTTTGAGATGCACCATGCTAAGCCAGCAAAAACTCCCATGGCGACGACTGAACGCCTCTCTTTGTCTACTAAGAGTCGGAGCGTTGATCAAACACTCTATCGCTCTATTATAGGGAGTTTACTTTATTTAACTGCTACTCGCCCTGATATAATGTTTAGTGTTTGTATGTGTGTCAGGTACCAAGCAGATCCAAAGGAGGACCACTTACGAGCTGTGAAACGGATACTCCGCTACATCTCTGGAACTTCGGATCTCGGTCTTTGGTATGCATGTGACACTACTTCAAATCTCGTTGGTTTCTCCGATGCGGATTGGGCGAGTGATAATGATGAACGAAAGAGCACGTCTGGATGCTGCTGCTTCCTTGGCAATAACATAGTGTCATGGCATAGTCGGAAGCAAAATTGCATCGCTCTATCAACGGCTGAGTCTGAGTATGTTGCAGCCGGGAGTTGCTGCACTCAATTGCTTTGGCTTAAGAAGATGTTGGATGATTATCTTATCGAGAGTGCTCCCTTGGTGCTGTACTGTGATAACCAAAGTGCTATCAAAATCAGCGAAAATCCTGTTCAGCATTCTCGCACTAAACACATCGACATTCGACATCATTTCATTAGAGATTTGGTTGATCGTGATATAGTCAGTCTACAGCATATTTCAACAGAAAAACAACTCGCTGACATCTTCACCAAACCTCTTGACTTTGAGAGATTTAAAAAATTAAGAAATTCTCTCTGCATGTGTTCTCTCTAAGAGTTCACGAAAATTTTGAAGTCTCAAAGATTGTTTTCTTTACTTCTGAATACGCACTATGGATCGTCGTGGATTAATCTAATAAGATGAAACATGGATCGAGGCCGCTTTAGTCTTCGGACCCAAGTGCATTTATTCCTCTGAGTGCAAACATGTGAACTTGGCATATAACTCCCATCGCTATCATTTGCATAGATTCATAATACTGAGTAACGGAGGATGCCGGATCACATTGTCCGCCGGCTCCCCTCTTCGAAAGGTAGCACATGAACGCTATAATTTAAGATGCTCTTTCATCACACTTCAGAGATGCAGGATGATCCTTGCTCCCCTCTGACTGCTGTAATGAGCATCTGTTGCATATCATTTAAAGCTAAAACTCGTCTAGAGGACGCCGGATCACATTGTCCACCGGCTCCCCTCTGATGAAGTAATGCTAGTCCCAAGTGGAGTGCCTTAAGAGTTCACCTTGCACTCATGAATTAAAATCTCTTGTGCGGTGTTAACTCACCATATATGTTCCGATGAAACACGATTGCATTCTTGTGATTGCGACGAAGGACAAGTTAAACTTATTTCAACATACTTCGGTCCGTTTCACCGGTTTTTAATTCGAGAGATATTTCCTTATACCTCAAAGTTTTTATTCACCTTGTGTGATATTTTTTATTTGGAGATTGATGATAAGTGAAATTTTTTTTGGGAAAATATTTGCTCTTCACTGCCTCGTATCACCGCTTGAATCTCCACTAAAATGTTTTTGAATGTTTTGTTGTGTGTTGAACGCTTGAATGCTAACTCGGGATGTGTTGTTTTGATTGGTACTCTTGTAGTTCATGTTCAGCATCTCGAAGGAGTTCACCCTTTAAGGTGTAAGTTGAGTGTAGCAGCATCCGATGTCAACCATTACTCAAAGATTGCTACTACGATACCTCAACTCCATCAGCGCTCATGTCTCATTTTCGACTACCTTCACCAGATGTCCCATCAAGGGGGAGGTTTAGGTGAGATGCTGGTTCATCTGGCAAAGGACTGCATGTTGCATGGTTTCTCGAATTTGTATAACTCTTGAACTATTCCGTTTGCATGCATAAGTCCTGATTTTTGGTGTTTTGACTGAGTGTGGTTTGTTTTTTCATATCTTATCAATGATAGTTCTTCATTGTTGAATGGTTGATTGTTTTATTTTTACTTAGTCGCTTTTGTTGCTATGCTTCTCCCGAGGGGGAGATTTGTGTATCTCCTTATGCTAACTCTTGTTCATATGAGTTGTGACAAAAAGGGGGAGATTGTAGATGTTAGTTTTGTCAACAACATATGTGTTTGTTGTTTGTTTTTGTTTTCAGGTGATGTATCTCTTGAGGGGGAGACTTGCTGGATCTCTTTGTACTCATTGTCTCTCATATGAGTTGTGCCAAAAAGAAGGAAATTATCATGATTGATGTGTATCACAAGAGTTGTACCAAAAAGGGGGAGATTGTAAATACAAGTTTTTGGCATCAACTTTGTCTGTTCCTTGCGCTGTCCGTCGACTATTGTCATATCTTCTTCGTACGAGCTCCGATTGTGTTGATTCAAAAAGCTATGGAATCCACACTTCAATAGCTACGTATCCATATACGACAAGTAATGTCAAAACCATGCGACTGGAGTCGCACGCGACTGGAGTCGCACGAGCTTGCGCTGAAAGCGCTTGGATGTGTAGTCCGTCGATTTTTGCCATATCTCCTTCGTGCGAGCTCCGATTAACTTGATTCAAAATGCTATGGATTCCACACTTCAAGGAATACAATGTACCAACTTCATGCGACTGGAGTCGCGTGCGACAGGAGTCGCGTGCGACAGGAGTCGCACGATGTGCAGTCCGTCGATTTTGGCCATATCTCCTTCGTACGAGCTCTGATTGACTTGATTCAAAATGCTATGGATTCCACACTTCAAGTACTACAAAGTACCAACTTCATGCGACTGGAGTCGCGTGCGACAGGAGTCGCACGATGTGCAGTCCGTCGATTTTGGCCATATCTCCTTCGTACGAGCTCTGATTGACTTGATTCAAAATGCTATGGAATCCACGCTTCAAGGACTACAAAGTAACAACTTCATGCGACTGGAGTCGCGTGCGACAGGAGTCGCTTGACTCTTCCCTCTCATGCCGTGCGACAGGAGTCGCACGATCCGTGCGTCCAACTCATGCGACAGGCGTCGCACGCGACAGGAGTCGCACGTCCGGGTATGCGACATGAGTCGCATGTTGTGCATCCTTCATCTTGTGCGACTGGCGTCGCATGCCCATACGTTTCAACTCTTGCGACGGGCGTCGCGTGTTGTGGCATCTTCATTCCTTGCGACTGGAGTCGCGCGCCGTGGCCTCTTCTACTTCATGTGTCAACTGATACATGATGTGCTTTTTACTACTTCAACTATATCGACGACAATGAAGACGATGAAATACGAAGTGATCAACGACGAGTGTTCACCACGATGAAGTTGAGAATGAAGTATTGAGATCGACGAAGTCAAGATGTGTTGAATTCTGATGTTAGAAGAATCGAAGATTCAAGATTCAAAGATTCAAGAATCGAAGATTCAAGATTCCAAGATTCAAGAATCGAAGATTCCAAAAGTGATGTCATCCATGGAATTGTTGCATCATCCAAGCATGCGACGAATCAGATCGTGCCACGTCAACGTCTCACATGTGTGGATCACCTATATATACCCATAGAGTTGAATGGCATCACTTAACGATTTTGAGAGAACGAAATCCGATATCTGAGTATCAACGTTCGTTGTTTACGGCTTATAGCTTTAAGAGTTTTTGTAGTTGTTTTGTGCTGTGCACCGATAGTAGAGTTATGCGATTTAGCTCTAGGTGATATAGTACTAGATCATTAGTTCGTTGGAGTGCTGCGTCACTTGGGATACGACTCTTGATCATACCGTCTACCTTTCTCCACATGTGTAATAGTTAGTTTTGTTTATCAATGAAATGAAACTATTATACAACCTTGTCTTCAGCACTTTACTTTACTCTTGTTGAGTTCGAACACACCACATACACCTAACAACATACATAGCTAGCAAAGCTGAGTGTGTGCGAACGAAGTTGCTGAAGTGACAGTGTTTAAGACCGACTTCACGAAAAGTTGGTATCCTACGTCGAAGACGTAATTTCAATTGGTATCAGAGCGGGACGTCAAACGTATAAGACGTGATCCGTTACTTGACTTCATATTTCCGCTACAATGGAGTCTCCTATGTTCGCACAGAAGCCGATTATGCTTACACATCAGAACTACTCGAACTGGAAAGCCAAAGTATCAGCTAGAATTAAAGGACATGACTCTCGTGCATGGAGATCAGTGTTAGAAGGCTGGGAACGCCCATTTACTATTGATGCTAAAGGTAACAAAATTCTCAAACTTGAACGACATTGGTCTAATGAATAGCTTGAAGCTTCTACTGCAAAAAACAAAGCCTTACGTTTCATCTGCGAATGGCTGGAGCTCAACATGTATCGACTTGTCAAAGATTGCACTTCAGCCAAAGAAGCTTGGGAAACTCTCCAGGGAACTTGTGGAGGACACAAACACGTCAACCAATCTAAGAGTTGCTCTCTCACTACTCTAGTTCATAAGCTTCAGATGGAAGAGCATGAAGTTGACAAAAAGAGTGAAACATATTCTGATGGAACTACCTCAAACACCGAATCTGAGTATGAATCAGAGTCAAGAGAGAATGCTCCTAACACACCTCAAGCTGATGTTGAGTCGAGAAAAATGTTGGATTTGAAAGAAAGCATCACTATACTCCAATGATGACTTTGGTTCCTGGGCCCTGGCGGAATCATCGTTTCGACGTTTCACTAGGAATGGCCATTCTATAAAGTCATTGTCATCTTTGCACTTGAGTCACTGAGTTCGAACCTACCATCATTTTGAGAGCACCAAAGTCTGTACTTCGAAAAGTGTTAGTTGTGATTACCCAGTGAAAGTAATATTGCTTCAGTTCGAATTTCTTTTTTAAAATTGCATAAGTGCCTTCAAAATTGCACTACTCACATCGAACTGTATTCCAAAAATTCGAAATTTTCGAATTCTATTTCGGTATAAATAAAGTTCTGACTGTGATGAAGTTCACACTATCTTTTCTTGTTGCTTTCGAACTTCTGGTCTTAGATGTTTGTGTTGTATCGAAACCAATATGTTCAAATTTGTGTTACGAACTTGCATTTTGTCAAAGTTTGTTTGGAACTAACATTTTTGTACTTACAAAAAATTTCAAAATTTTCTCTCTATTTGGTTTCGAATTTGTTGCCCATTTCAGGTAGGGCTGGGCGCGGGCCGGGCCGGTCCCAAAATTTCTAGGGTTCGGCCCAAATCCCGTTTTTGTCGGTCCGAGCCGGTTCGGGCTTTTTGAAATTAAGGCTCGGCTTGAGATCGAGCTCGACGGTCCGAGCCGGGTTTTCGGGCTTTTCGGTCCAATTTTTTAATTTTAAAAAAATGTTTTAATTAATAAAAATAATTATTTTTTTATTTTTTTTATAAAAAAATAAAATTTTAAATTTTACATAATACTATTGTATACTTATATTTATAATTTAAGTTTTTAAGGTTAAATTATTAATTGAAATATTAAAAATTATATGAAAATATATAATATTTATTAAAAAAATTATATAAAACTAAAAATCGAGCCGGTCCCGGGCTTTCGGTCCCAAAATTTTTTGGACCCTGGCCCGGCCCATCTTTTTATTTTTTGGTCCGAGCCCTGACGGGGCCGGTCCCAAAAAAATCTGGGCTCGGCCCGCAACGGGTTTTCGGTCCGGGCTTTCGGGTTTTCAGGCTCAAACGCCCACCCCTAATTTCAGGTGGATACTTCGAACCGGCCCTTGCTATTTCGTATCGGTGTGTCGGTTGACCTCGAATGTCAAAAGTTTTTCCTCGTCTATAAATGTAACCTCGATGAAAAAACATACTTCACCTTCTACTGCGTGTTTTCTCTAGAAAAACCTCTGCAAAAATCTCTCTCTACACATTTTCTCCAAGAATTCGAAATGTCTCACTCTATTTCGAAGACCGATTCTTCTGATTCAAGCAAAGAAACTCATCCTTCTTCTCCTTCACCAAACCCATCGGGTTCCTCCAAAGTTTCGAAGGCACCAAAAATGTCCAAGATTGAGCGTTACAAACTCAAACTTGACCAGGAAGAGGAGAAGGATCGAAGAAAGAAAGCTTAGAAAGAAAAGCGACGTCGTGAGCGCGAAGAAGCCCGAATCGAAGCCGCTGCAATTGAAAAGAAACGAATCGAGGACGAAGCCGAAAAACAACGCAGAATTCAAGCGTTGGAAAAGGAACGTTTGGAAGCTGAGGCTCGTGCTAAGGAGCTTGCCGAGCAATAAGCTCAACTTCGAAAGGAGGAGGAACAAGTTCGAAGGGAGGGAGAACAGGTTCGACTCCAACAAGCTGCAGAAGAAGCTGCTATACCTGAGTTCGGACAATCTACTTCGAAACATGCATGACGATCCCCTTCGAAATGTTGAGCCCGAAGTTCCTCGGGGCTCCATAACTCCTCCAAGGCCTTCGATCCCTCCTGTTGAGCAGGAAGTGAATTCCCCCGCCTTCGACACAAAGTCTTCAACAAGTTCTTTCAGAGATCACAACTTGCCGTTGATTGGGATTATCCAACAGAGAAGCACGAACAATCCGTAATGATCGGCTCAATTCTTACTGCAGGTCGAACCCCAACAGCCCAGCCTCACATCACAAACCTTACTCAATTCTTCGCAATTATGAGTAAGATTTGTAGTTCGAATTGGCTCCAAACAACAAGCGGCTCTCAACTGCATATATAGTTCGTCGATGCATGTGCTCTATTGCCTCAGCCGCGGAATTTAAGTAAATTTGGGTCTTCTACTGTAAATACAAGTTTTTGGCATCAACTTTATGTGTTCCTTGCGCTGTCCATCGACTATTGTAATATCTTTTTCGTACGAGCTCCGATTGTGTTGATTCAAAATGCTATGGAATACACACTTCAAGAGATACGTATCCATATACAACAAGTAATGTTAAAACCATGCGAATGGAGTCGCACGCGACTGGAGTCGCACGAGCTTGCGCTGAAAGTGCTTGGATGTGCAGTCCGTCGATTTTTGCCATATCTCCTTCGTGCGAGCTCCGATTGACTTGATTCAAAATGATATGGAATCCACACTTCAAGAGCTACGTATACATATCATGCGACAGGAGTCGCGTGCGACTGGAGTCGCACAACATCATGCGACAGGAGTCGCGTGCGACTGGAGTCGCGCAACTTGTCGTTGGATGTGCAGTCCGTCGATTTTGGCTATATCTCCTTCATACGAGCTCTGATTGACTTGATTCAAAATGCTATGGAATCCACACTTCAAGAGATACGTATACATATCATGCGACAGGAGTCGCGTGCGACTGGAGTCGCACAACATCATGCGACAGGAGTCGCGTGCGACTGGAGTCGCGCAACTTGTCGTTGGATGTGCAGTCCGTCGATTTTGGCTATATCTCCTTCATACGAGCTCTGATTGACTTGATTCAAAATTCTATGAAATCCAAACTTCAAGAGCTACGTATACATATCATGCGACAGGAGTTGCGTGCGACTGGAGTCGCACAACATCATGTGACAGGAGTCGCGCAACTTGTCGTTGGATGTGCAGTCCGTCGATTTTGGCCATATCTCCTTCATACGAGCTCTGATTGACTTGATTCAAAATGCTATGGACTCCACGCTTCAAGGACTACAAAGAACCAACTTCATGCGACTGGAGTCGCGTGCGACAGGAGTCGTGTGCGACAAGATTCGCATGCGACAGGAGTCGCTTAATTCCTCCCTCTCATGCCGTGCGACAGGAGTCGCACGATCCGTGCGTCCAACTCATGCGACAGGCGTCGCACGCGACAGGAGTCGCAAGTCCGGGTATGCGACAAGAGTCGCATGTTGTGCATCCTTCATCTTGTGCGACTGGAGTCGCACGCCATGCTCCTTTACACTTCGTGTGTCAACTGATGCATGTTGTGTTGTTTACTACTTCAACGATATCGACGACCATGAAGACGATGAAATATGAAATGTTCAACGACGAGTGTACACCACGATGAAGTATTGAGATCGACGGAGTCAAGATGTGTTGAAGTCTGAAGTTAAAGAAATCGAAGATTCAAGATTCGAAGATTCAAGATTCCAAGATTCAAGAATCGTAGATTCCAAAAGTGATGTCATCCATGGAATTGTTGCATCATCCAAGCATGTGACGAATCAGAACGTGCCATGTCAACGTCTCACATGTGTGGATCACCTATATATACCCATGGAGTTTCAAGACTTCACTTGACGATTTTGAGAGAACGAAATCCGATATCCGAGTATCAACGTTCGTTGTTTACGGCTTTCTGCCTTAAGAGTTTTGGTAGTTGTTTTGTGATGTGCACCGATAGTAGAGTTATGCGATTTAGCTCTAGGTGATATAGTACTAGATCATTAGTTCATTGGAGTGCTACGTCACTTGGGATACGACTCTTGATCATTCCGTCTACCTTTCTCCACAAGTGTAATAGTTAGTTTTGTTTATCAATGAAATAAAACTATTACATAACTTTGTCTTCAGCACTTTACTTTACATTTGCTAAGTTCGAACCTATACACACAACACGTAACGTGCGACATCCGGAGCTAGCAAGAGTTGAGTGTGTGCGAACGAAGTTGCTGAAGTGTTGGTGTTTAAGACCGACTTCACGAAAAGTTCGTATCATACGTCGAAGACGTAATTTCAATTGGTTTCAGAGCGGGACGTCATACGTATAAGACGTGATCCGTTACTTGAATTCATATTTCCGCTACAATGGAGTCTCCTATGTTCGCACAGAAGCCGATTATGCTTACACATCAGAACAACTCGAACTGGAAAGCCAAAATATCAGCTAGAATTAAAGGACATGACTCTCGTGCATGGAGATCAGTGTTAGAAGGCTGGGAACGCCCATTTACTATTGATGCTAAAGGTAACAAAATTCTCAAACTTGAACGACATTGGTCTAATGAATAGCTTGAAGCTTCTACTGCTAACAACAAAGCCTTATGTTTCATCTGCGAATGGCTGGAGCTCAACATGTATCGACTTGTCAAAGACTGCACTTCAGCCAAAGAAGCTTGGGAAACTCTCCAGAGAACTTGTGGAGGACACAAACACGTCAACCAATCTAAGAGTTGCTCTCTCACTACTCTAGTTCATAAGCTTCAGATGGAAGAGCATGAAGTTGACAAAAAAAGTGAAACATATTCTGATGGAACTACCTCAAACACCGAATCTGAGTATGAATCAGAGTCAATAGAGAATGCTCCTAACACACCTCAAGTTGATGTTGATTCGAGAAAAATGTTGGATTTGAAAGAAAGCATCACTATACTCCAAAAGGAGCGTGAAACAGCAAATACTGAAAAAGGAGCACTTAAAGCATATCATAGAATATTGAAAGAATCATTTGATGATGATCACGGAATTGATGAAATTATGAAGGACACGACGACTGTCAACGTTATGAAGCAAAATGAAGTTGTGTCTTAAACACCAATAGTGTCTCAGAATGAAGTAGTGTCTAATGAATTGCTTGCATTGAAGGTGAATCTCTTAGAATTGCAAAAACTTTATGAAGCAGCAATCACTAAGAAAGGAACACTCGAAGTGTCTCTAAAATGTTTGAAGGAGTGTGTTGATGACTTCTCTAAAGCAAAACAAAAACTCTCTGAAGAAGCTATTGAGTTGAGAAACTTGGTTGAAGAGTCTAACTCTGAAAATTTAAAGTTGAAAGCTTCTCGTAAAAATTTGGAACAAAAGTTTGATGATCTCTTTGAAGAGAAGCACAAATTATTCAAGGAAGCAGTTGAGTTGAGATCTGCATTCGAAAAGTCTAATGATGAAAATTCTAAGTTGAAAACATCCTTGAAAAAGGAAATTGCCGAAGTCAAAATGCTTCAAATTTGTTCAAAACTTCCGATGCCGAGAATGATGAACTGAAATCCACCTTGACAAAGACTCAAACGGATCTTGCTATGAGTGTCAAAGATTGTTTCAATCTGAAAGCAAAATTGCACATGACAGATGAACTTTTGAAGAAGATGAACACAAATTCTTCAGTTTTTGATAATGTTACCTCCTTGGTGAATCCAAACCGATATGGATTAGGTTTCCAAGAAGTTTTCAACTCTATATACTCAACTTCTGAGAATAAGCAAATAAAGTTTGTCAAAGCTTCTTCTTCTGATGAAAATTCTAAAGCTGAGACTGATGAGAAAACCGAAAATGAAACATCTAAGCGAAATGAGATTGCAGAGGGAAAGAAAATTATGACTTTTGAGTCTAATGCTGAGGTCCCTGAAGCTAGCTCCTCCAAATGTTTCAATGTCAAGCTATATCAGGCTCCAAAGACTATCATCAAGAAACCTAGAAACACTTTATCGTATGAGGATGCCTTCATGAATAAACTAAAGAAATTGGCTCCAAATGTTTCTCTGAAATAAAGGTCCACTTCTTCTTCTGCTAAGATTGAAAATACAAAGCTAAAGGAAGCTAAGCCCAAGAAGAAGTATGTTTGTCACTACTGTAACAAACCCGGACACATCAAACCTTATTGCTACAAGTTGAGAGATGATGTGAACCAAGGGATAGTGACTGAGCAAAGGAACGTATATTCCAAGAGAACCCGACGTCAAACTCCATTTCATAAAGATGCTTCGATAAAAAATTTGACGGAGTCTTCATCTATAAGGTCGAAACCCATAATGCTTGCTCCTCTCTTTACTAATGTTGAAAACATCAAACGAGAGGAAGTAAAACACAATAAAAAGAATGTTTGCCACTATTGCAACAAGCCTGGACATATTAGGCCGTATTGTTACAAAATGAAGGATGATGTGAATCGTGGCTTGGTGGTTGTGAAAAAGAAGAATGGATATGCGAAGCAAGTGAAGAAGAAATGGGTGCCTAAAGTGAAAAATCGAAAAATTTGGAAACCAAAAATTAAGAGCACTACTCAATGGGTGCCTAAACCTCAAGAGAGTACAGTTGAACTTAACTCCACCTCCAAACATGTTTGGCAGCCCAGAGAACTTATTTTCTGCAATGTTGCACTCAATTCCTATGAGATCGGCTCCAAAGGAATTTGGTATTTTGACAGCGGTTGCTCGCGTCATATGACCGGGACTAAGAAATTTTTGAAAAATTACAAACCAATGACTAGTGCTCCCGTGGTGTTCGGAGGGGGAGCTAAAGGCATTGTCATGGGGAAAGGAACACTTCACATTAAAAGGATTGCCACCAATCCTAAATGTTGTTCATGTGAAGGGTCTAGTAGCCAATCTTATTATCATCAGCCAACTGTGTGATGAAGGGCTGAATGTTAACTTTGATAGAGACTCTTGTAAAGTTTTTGATGTTGAAGGAAAGTGCATCATGGAAGGTCCACGTGCCAAGAATAACTGCTATACTACTGAGTATAGTTGCTTCTCAGTGACCGTTCCTGATGAGGTTGATTTATGGAATCAACGCCTTGGAAACACTAGCACTCGAAACTTAAGTAAACTGGTTAAGGGGGAGATAGTTCGAGGAATCCCTCAACTCCTCAAAATAGAGAAAAGAGTGTGTGGTGGCTGTCATAAGGGTAAGCTGACGAGATTATCTCATCCTGCACTACCAACAGTAATGAGCACTTCAGCTCCCTTCGAACTACTTCACATGGATCTCATGGGTCCAATGGAAGTGAAGAGTATTGCGAAGAAAGAATATGTGTTGGTGGTTGTTGATGATTTCTCTCGTTACACATGGGCAAGATTTCTTGCTACGAATGTTTACAAGCCAAATCATGTTTACAAGCTTCACAAAACTTTATATGGGTTGAAGCAAATCCCTCGCGCTTGGTATGGGTGTCTGACGGACTACCTACTAAAATTTGGTTTTGAACATGGCTCAGTGGATAAGACTCTCTTCATCAAGCGTGAAGGCAAACATATGATAGTTGCCCAGATTTACGTCGATAGCATTGTCTTTGGCGCTACTTGCTCTAAGCTCGTGAAAGTATTCACGGACTCTATGTCTTCAACATTTCATATGAGTCTTGAAGGAGAGCTACACCAATTTTTGGGTCTTCAGATATCTCAACGACCGGATGGGATCTTCGTATCTCAAAGCAAATATGCGAAAAATATGGGCGAGAAATTTGAGATGCATCATGCTAAGCCCGCCAAAACTCCCATGACAACCACTGAACGGTTAACTAAATCGACTTCAAGTCGAAGTGTTGATCAAACTCTCTATCGTTCTATTATTGGGAGTTTACTTTATTTAACCGCTACACGCCCTGACATAATGTTTAGTGTTTGTATGTGTGCCAGGTACCAAGCTCATCCGAAGGAAGACCATCTACGAGCTGTGAAACGGATACTCCGCTTCATCTCGGGAACTTCTGATCTATGTTTTTGGTATGCATGTGACACTTCATCAAATCTCGTCGGTTTCTCCGATGCGGATTGGGCGAGCGATACAAATGAACGAAAGAGCACTTCTGGATGTTGTTGCTTCCTTGGCAATAATATCGTGTCATGGCATAGTCGGAAGCAAAATTGCATCGCTCTATCGACTGCTGAGTTTGAGTATGTTGCAGCCGGGAGTTGCTGCACTCAATTGCTTTGGCTAAAGCAGATGTTGGATGATTATCTTATCGAGAGTGCTCCCTTGGTGCTGTACTGTGATAACCAAAGTGCTATCAAAATCAGCGAAAATCCTGTTCAGCATTCTCGCACTAAACACATCGACATTCGACATCATTTCATTAGAGATTTGGTTGATCGTGATATAGTCAGTCTACAACATATTTCAACAGAAAAACAGCTCGCTGACATCTTCACCAAACCTCTTGACTTTGAGAGATTTAAAAACTTAAGAAATTCTCTCTGCATGTGTTCTCTCTAAGAGTTCACGAAAATTTTGAAGTCTGAAAGATTGTTTTCTTTACTTCTGAATACGCACTATGAATCGTCGTGGAGGACGCCAGATCATTTGTCCGCCGGCTCCCCTCTTCGAAAGGTAGCACATGGACGCTCTAATTTAAGATGCTCAACCATCACACTTCAGAGATGCAAGATGATCCTTGCTCCCCTCTGACTGCTGTAATGAGCATCTGTTGCATAATCATATAAAGCTAAAACTCGTCTGGAGGACGCCGGATCATTACTCCGCCGGCTCCCCTCTGATTGTAGTAAAGCTAGTCCCAAGTGGAGTGCCTTAAAAGTTCACCTTGCACTCATGAATTAAAATCTCTTGTGCGGTGTTAACTCACCATATATGTTCCGATGAAACACGATTGCATTCTTGTGATTGCGACGAAGGACAAGTTAAACTTATTTCAACATACTTCGGTCCGTTTCACCGGTTTTTACATCGAGAGATATTTCCTTATACCTCAAAGTTTTTATTCACCTTGTGTGATATTTTTGATTTGGAGATTGATGATAAGTGAAATTTTTTTTGGGAAAATATTTGCTCTTCACTGCCTCGTATCACCGCTTGAATCTCCACTAAAATGTTTTTGAATGTTTTGTTGTGTGTTGAACGCTTGAATGCTAACTCGGGATGTGTTGTTTTGATTGGTACTCTTGTAGTTCATGTTCAGCATCTCGAAGGAGTTCATCCTTTAAGGCGTAAGTTGAGTGTAGCAGCATCCGATGTCAACCATTACTCAAAGATTGCTACTACGATACCTCAACTCCATCAGCGCTCATGTCTCATTTTCGACTACCTTCACCAGATGTCCCATCAAGGGGGAGTTTTAGGTGAGATGCTGGTTCATCTGGAAAAGGACTGCATGTTGCATGGTTTCTCGAATTTATATAACTCTGGAACTATTCCGTTTGCATGCATAAGTCCTGATTTTTGATGTTTTGACTAAGTGTGGTTTGTTTTTCATATCTTATCAATGATAGTTCTTCATTGTTGAATGGTTTATTGTTTTTTTTTTTACTTAGTCGCTTTTGTTGCTATGCTTCTCCCGAGGGGGAGATTTGTGTATCTCATTATGCTAACTCTTGTTCACATGAGTTGTGACAAAAAGGGGAAGATTGTAGATGTTAGTTTTGTCAAAAACATATGTGTTTGTTGTTTGTTTTTGTTTTCAGGTGATGTATCTCTTGAGGGGGAGTGTAAGGATAAATATGTTTGGGCATTACAATGTCTTAAAGGATTTAGGCAGAAGTTGTTTTGCTAACATATTTATTTGTTTTTCTTCTTTCTTCACAATTTAACTGTTGTAATCACTTTTCATATTGGTGATTTGATTTAGCATAGTTCATTAGTTGGAACGTGTTTGAAAAACAATCAACATAGAAGATTTCTGCCGCAGCACAGCCAGGCAGAGTTATGCCGCAAGCAGTGCAAGGCTTGGACAAGAGGTTGAGTTCAGAGAATCAAGCGAAGCATGATATAAGGGCAAGGGAATGCTGAAGTCCAGATAGTATGGAAGGCAGTGCAGTGTGGCAGTGAATTCCAGAAGAACTTCAGAAGGCATCCTGCGGCAGCAGTCAAAGCAGCCTGCCCTGGTTTCTCTCAACCGATTGTTGACCTAGCAAAATGAGGAAATCAGTTGGAGACTCTCACCTATAAATAGAGGACGACCCAGCTGCATTTACTCAACACTCATACAACACATTAACACCTCCAGAAACACATTTCCTTCGGGAATCGATCATCGAGCTTTTAGAGCCGCGACTTCACTTGTGAAGCTCGTCGTGCCGTGTGTTCTCTCGTCCCTAAGAGAGTTCGTTTGTTCAGCTGATGATTCGATAGCTTAGTATAGGTGTTCATTTCAGTAGCTAGGTTTTTGTTGTTGATTGTTCATACTCTTCGGATACGATTAATACGAAGGCATACATGTGTATAGCCTTTGGTAATATCATTTGTAAATCCAAGAGTATTCTTTTGTAAAGACTCGTTTCTTTAATAAAGTTTCTGGCCGTAAGGCCGTTTCGTATGTGTATAATTTAAATACACATACAAAGATTAAATTCGTGTTCTTTACATTTCCGTACGTGTGTGTGTGTTCGTTCGTGTGATTTATTTTTAATTAATTTCGCTACAATTTATATACATATATCACATATAATTTTATCAATTAAACAACTTGGTTAATCTGGATAAAATTCTTAATTTCAATTAAATCACGTAAAACGAACGTTTTCTTTCTTCACAAAATCATGAGGCAGCAGCGCAATGGAGCACTCCCCCTCAATGAAATACATCTGACTTAGAAGTATATGAAATTTATCTCGACAAACAACTAAGGCAATGAAACTCCCCCTTAGTTGATACTTCCTAAGTAGAACAAAACATTTATTTGATACCTAACTAATAAAACAAAAACAAGTTAAACTAAGTAAGCCTTAAATAACACACCAATTTTTTCTAAAGGAAATAAATACTTAAATTAAACCATTGTTCAAACCAAATATAGACTTAAACAAATTGTTCAAAAACAAATAACCAAATAACAGAAATTTAAATAAATTGTTCAGAGTGAATGAAAACTAAATCAAAAGAAGAAATAATTTGTCTTCGGGTCTTCAGAACTGCAATCCTTCCATTCTTCAGTCATCGTGCTCAGGGGACGATCCACGCTCTTCACCATCAATCTCTGCTGCAGTGTCTGCGGCAGCCTTCTCTGCTGCGGCAGCTTCCATCTCTGCAGCTTCTTCAGCTTCAACCTCCTTGATGTCCTCATCAATGCGCTTCTTCAACATCTTCAAAACAGTGCTCCTTGCCACTTTAGCCTCGGCTGCTGGTACTCCCCCTTTTTGTGGAGAAATGCCCTCTTCTTCAAGGAAGAAAGTGATAGCATCCACAAGTGCCTTGGCCATGTATTCCTGCATAATGACCATATGACTTGCAGCAGTTTGTTCTGCAAATGCCTGGACACGAGCATGAATATTAGGCTGTGGGGCAGATGAGCTTGTGGCAGCAGTCTGTGTTGGAATTCGTTATCCCGGGTTATCAAAATTTGCGGAACCGATAACCCGAACAAACCCTTCGCCGGAAATCACACGAACGCCGACTCATCCGCCGGAGTCCGGGCTTTGGAGACCACACGCCCGAAGGCACGTAGCCCGCCCCCACCCGAACCCCCGCGAGCCGGGGTTCGTACGATCGAAGGATCGCGCCACCGCGCGATCGCGTGGATCGATCGCACAAGGCGACCGATCGGGGTGGGGCTGCCCAGCAGCCCCCGCGGCGGGTCCGGCGACCCGCCGCCACCAGGAGGCCCCCGCCTTCACGGCGGGGTAGGGCACGGCACCAGCCCGTGCCCAGCGATCGATCCCCTCGGGTCGATCGCACACCCTCGGCCCAGCCGAGGGTTCGCTCCATGCCCCGCGAAACCCTAGTCCGGGCGATCGCCCGTGGTCCGGTGGCTTCGCCACCACCACGCGATCGTCCCCCGTTCATGGTTTCGTATCTCGGATCTTCGTCCTACGGTATTCTCGATAAATCAAAATCGAATAATATCAAGTTAGTTTAGATATTGTACCTTCGATTCGTTGTTCGGAGAAACGAAATCGATGACCTCGTGATCTTCCCGCGTATTCCTTGCACTCCGTTCGAACGTCGGGTGGGCGACGAGCTATCGAACTCTATGGATCCTCTTCACTCTTCAAGACTTTATGATTGGCGTATCTTAGGTTGTGAAAAGTGAAGACCATGTAGTGCTTTTATAGGCTACGTAGGGATCAAAAGGAGATTAAATATTGGGCTTCTAATATTGAAAATTAAATTGGGTCCAACCCAAATCCATTAATTCTTATCAATATTAATTTTATTTATTTTCCACTATATAAATAAAATTGCACTCCCAATATTTATCTATATTATATCAAATAATATTTCTCCAACTTAGTATTATTTATTCCGTGTAATTAAGATTTAAATATCCATGAATAAAATTTATTTATTGCTTAATAAATTTATTCATCTCTTATATCCGAGAATAGTACCACTCAACCTTATTTATTATGCGGAACAAATCCACTCGCGAGGTTTACATAATAAATCCTTATGAGCTCATCTCGGGGATATTATCAACCCTTCCGGGATACACTGTCCCTTCAAAAATTCACGGCATGCCATATATAAAATATAGTGACCCAACTTAACCGGTAATTAACCCAATAATTAAATCGGTTAATTCCTTTGGAAAATCAAAGTCACTTATATTAAATATACACACCCGCAATTGTTTCAGGGATTAAGAATAAAATACTCCGAGTCTCAAATCAATTATCGCCGAGCAAACCTAATTGATGAGTCTCAATCGATCCGCTCAATACACTAAGTGTACAAGTGTGATAAAATAATTAAGATAAATTATTTTCTCTCTCACACAACGACTATACCGATGGATTGGTCCGTGTCCATCTAGGTCGTGAGCAACTGTTCGATTAAATACGAGTAACCGATAGTATGATCTTCTGTGCGCCCATGCGCACCATACTAACTACAACGTATAAAATCCAGGACTATAACTTGCATATATTTAATTATAAATAATTAAACGCAAATGATTGTTTATTCAATTAAATAGATTAATGGCAATGGATCGTGAGTTTCCGTTACTTAAATCTAGACATTAAGTACACAACTCCAACAATCTCCCACTTGTACTAAGGTCTAGTCATTTCCTCCAAACTCCCGACTCCCATACTCATCACGTGCTTAAGTTGTACTTCCAAGAAGTACTATGTGAATGAGCACTCTAGGTTGCCGCTCTGAAGTTATCTTGGTGACTACAGCGTCGTCTCCCTCGACGATGACTCGTATCAGGTGGTACTTGCTCTATGTGTTATCTTACACTTATGGACTTGTGACTTCTTACCATTTGCCATCGCACCGCTATTTACATAGCCTTTGGCAGATTAAGAATCACATCTAAGTCCCAGAGATTATACTAGAGCTATACCAAAACTTCCGCTGCCTCTGAGGCCGCTTATTTGGTTACCCATGGCAGAGTCCGAAAAGCATCGAGCTTATCACTCTTCCATGTTAAAACTCCTTCTCCTTTAATAGTGAAACACATAGCCTGATATCGACTTACACCGGTCCTTATTCGATTAGAAATCTAAGAGAATGTAATCCAAAGGAAATGTTTGTCTGCTCTGTAATCCAGAACATAGTTACCAGTACTTCGAAAGTACTTAAAATGTTCATTACAGCAGTCAAGTATTCCTTTCCAGGATTACCTTGATATCCTCCCACTATGCTAACCGCATAGCCGATATCAGGTTCTTGTTTTCAACAATGCATTCATCGAGCTTTCCACACTTAAAGTGTAGGAAACTGCTTTCATTGCTTCTATCTCCTTCTGTGTTCCAAAACACATATCCTTAGATAGATGCATTCCGTATCTGAAAGGTAACGAACCTTTCTGGGAATCTTGCATGTTAAAACGAACCACAATCATATATATGTAAGATGTCCAGGAGAAGTACAATGTTCTCTCCTAGAGATCCAAGATCTCAAGAACAGGTCCAACTTCTTCCTATATCTTTCATAATGATTTATCCAGACAACCATCATTTCATGTCTGATTACATCTTTACATTGTTGCCAATGATAAAATGTTATCTACATAAAACTCGAGAAACACCACCTTGTTTCCATCACGTTTCCCATACACACGATTCGTCTATGCTTTGATGAATCCATAAAATGGACTATCTCATCAATTTGCAAGTACCACGAACTCGAGGCTTGTTTCAATCCATAAATGGATCGATTAAGCTTGCACACTAGATGATCTCGCCCCTTAGCAATGAATCCTTCTGGCTGTTTCATATAAATCGTCTCGTCAAGACTTCCATTTGATGGAGTTATATTCTAAATGTCTAGTTTAGTGACAATATGGAACTCCTTATCTGTGTTTTTCATTATCTATTAATCAAACTGTCGGCATTTTTTGTCTACCTTGTACTTGAATGCAATAGGAGATATGTGTCCCAAAACACAAAAGGAGATAGATTACATGAAGAAGGTTCCTTATGCTTCGGCAGTAGGAAGTCTAATGTATGCCATGTTGTGCACGAGGCCTGATATCTGTTATGCCGTGGGCATGGTAGCTAGATATCAGAGTAACCCTGGACAGGGTCACTGGACTGCTGTAAAGAACATACTTAAGTACCTGCGAAGGACTAGGAATTATGTTCTGAGTTACAAAGCGTCCGAGTTGATTCCTATTGGTTACACAGACTCGGATTTCCAATCTGATAAGGATCAGCGAAAGTCTACATCAGGCTATGTGTTCACATTGGGAGGTGGAGCAATCTCATGGAAGAGTGTTAAGCAGAAATGCATTTCGGACTCTACCATGGAAGCCGAATATGTAGCAGCCTCTGAGGCAGCTAAAGAATCGGTGTGGCTCCGGAACTTCCTTATGGACTTGGATGTGGTTCCTAAAATGCCTAGAGCTATCACAATTTATTGTGACAATAGCGGTGCAGTGGCAAATGCAAAGGAACCACGAGCCCACAATGCGAGTAAACACATAGATCGCAAGTACCACCTGATTAGAGACATCGTCAGGAGAGGCGATGCGGTTGTCACCAAGATTGCATCAGCGGATAACCTGGCTGACCCCTTTACGAAGGCACTTCCAGCGGAAGCGTTCAAGAGACACGTGAAGGGGATGGGTATCGGATGTATGGTAGAGGGCAACTAGAGATTTAGTATAAGTGGGAGATTGATGGAGTTATATTCTAAATTTCTAGTTTAGTGACAATATGGAACTCCTTATCTGTGTTTTTCATTATCTATTAATCAAACTGTCGGCATTTTTTGTCTACCTTGTACTTGAATGCAATAGTCCTAGATATATACGTTGTAGACAGTATGGCGTGAGGAGACACGCGGAAGATCATATTGTCGGTTACTCGTATATTATCAAACAGAAGCTCACGACTTAGATGGACAGGGACAATCCATCGGTACGTCGTAGTGTGACTAGGTAATAGTTGGTCTTAACTATTATGTTACACTTGTACACTTGGTGTATTGAGCAGGACCACGGGAGGGCGTTCGATTTATACTAATCGACGAAATCGAACTAGACCTCAGAATTACGGATATACGAATTCTTAATCCCTATATAATTATAGGTGCGTATGTCCAATTCTCGGTTCTTTAACTTGCCAATGAGTGAGACTATTTGATTAGTCGAGATACTCGGTAAATTGGGAATCGGAATTGTACACACGGCATGCTATGGATTATAGACAGGAAACCGTGTCCCGTTTATCGGGTTGATGACGTCCCCGAGATGAGCTCATAAAGTTTATCATGTAAACCCTGCAGGTGGATTTGTTCCACATGATAATAAGGATGAGTGGTACTAGTCTCGGATAATAAGAAACGAATTAATTTAATTATTAGTAATTAAATAAATTCGTGGACGTTCGATATCTTAAACACGGGGAAAGTCGTATATGTAATTTCGGCGGATTTATTATTGTTGAAATAATATTAAAATTAATTTTGGGAATTCAATTATTATTTTATAGTGGAGTTAATAATAATTAAAATTGAAATCGATTAATTAAGGAATTGCTTTTACGTATTCCAAGTTAATTAATATTTCAATTTAGCCCTTAATTAATTTATCCTTAGGTCCCTAACGTAGCTCTATTTAAACCCCCTCCCTTACCCTCTCTATACCTAACATTCGCCGCAATTCTCATTTTTCATCTGAGAATAATTATTTTGCTTAGCGCAAAAATATTTTTCTCTGTGTGAAAAATAGAGTTAACGCAATTATAATTTTATTCTCTCATTGAGAATAATTATACCGTGGTTGAGAAAGAGAGAGTATAGACGGGAGAACTCCAGCGGATCGTTGCCCACACAGCGGTTGGAGACGGGGTCAGAGAATACGTTAGAAGCTCTAAGGTCTCAACAATCGACCGATAAGGTATGAGATCGGAACTTTCAATTCCGCATTTATTCGATCTCAATTTCCTCGTTGATTATACATGAATGTACGATCGGGTTCCGGGTATCGTGGATTGTATTCCTCGACTACTGGGGATTCTAGAACCTCCGGATCGGTAGTCGGATGAGGAAAAACGACCCGGAAACGAGCCCGGAACAGCAACGTCGCGTTGCTGTTCGCGGTGAAACGGCGACCGCCGTTTCCAATTGGCGACCGCCGTTTTGGTTTTTTTTTGGCAGCCCGCTTGGTTCGCGCGGTTGTCCTTCGGGGCAATGGCTGGGCGTGAATCGGGGCACGGGCTGGAAAGGCGAACGAAGTAGCGACTTCGGATGTCGACTGGGATCGTTCGGATGTTCGAGCAATCGAACGAACGCATCCCGGGTAGTCGATTTCCAACAATTGGTATCAGAGCCGGTTTGTGCGTTCGTTGTATTTTTGCGAGATTCGTTTTTGCAGGTTCGAACCCGATTATTATGGCCATGTGATTGTGCTGTATATTTTTTGGTTTGTTAAACTCTCGGGGTTGTCGAGATTTTTTGGTTTTATCGTTGCTTGTTTGTAATAGTTAAAACGACGGGTTGAGTCGTTTAGGTTTTACTTTTCGTTTTTTTCGTTTATCCGGATGTATAGGATCGATCAATATGTATAGGATCGATGCCGGGAGTAGCTAGCTTTGTTATGTAATTGTTGCTGCTGCTTGGTGGATCGAGACGAGATCGAAGGCCGGACGAACGAGGGTCGAGAAGTCAAACCCGCGGCTGCTGAAGGGCAAACGGCGGTCGCCGTTTCTTAAACGGCGGTCGCCGTTTCGCTGGACTTCGGGCAGCAGCTCCGCGGGGGTTCGACGGACGCCACGGATCGCTCGTCGAGGCCCGGGATGATACTCCAGTGGGAGGGGTTCGTCTCTTGGCCCTTAGACGAGTCGGTGGTGGATCGAGACCTAGACGAGCAACGAGACGAAGATCCGAGAAGACGTGCATCGAATAACACATGTTTTCTATGTGTTTACGTGCTTTATTATGCTTTAAGTTTATATGCATGTGAATGTTATCCGTTTCGTAAAAACTAAGTGGGAGAGGGATTGGAAACAATCCCGCGGTCTCCATGCTCTGTTTTGATAGTGATGTGTGTCGCTTACGAGTTGGCTTTAGTGTCATCCTCCCTATCGGATAAAGTGGACACACGGATATCACTGGATCAAAATTCGAATTCAATTCCATTTATAGAATTGAACACTTAAGTTTTTCAAAGCAAATGCCTAATCTGTCTTTCAAAGACTAAGTTCAACTCGACTCATTCTCACCCCGGGGAGTGGAATGGAGCCAAAGCGCTTGCTTATGTCGATGACACAGATTAGAGACATTCGAGTCATTCGATGACTAGATCGATTGTCTGGTTGGCTCCCTCACTCTGTGAGAGATAGGGCTCAATTGCATGATTGATCGCTGGTTAGAAACTTCGAGTTTCACTTACGAGATATCAAGCTTTGATTAACGAAATTGTGAAATTTATTAAATGGAATTCAATTAACAAAGTTGTTTGTTTAGTAAACGTCCACACTATCGTGGCTTACTAGACGGAAACGGAACTTTGGGTTAATTGAGGCTCGACAGTTATAGGAAATCGTAAAGGGACCGCATGTCAACGTAAACGTCCACACTAACGTGGCTTGCGGTGGATATGTAGTTCCCGAGCGGTTAACTTAGTACTGAGAAATGGTACACACTTAGGTACGCTTTACAGTATCCTCCCCATCGGAGTCACTGCTGTAATGATGTACGACCGAAGTAAAAGTCCAGTTATAAAATCGTTTGGACTAGTATACGTCCACATGAACGTGGCATGCTGGTCTGATGGGATTTTAGGATTGATTGGTAAATTTAATGATATTAATTAAGGGAGTTAATATCGAATTAAATTTGACGGTTTGATTTGTCTCTTTTATAGATATGGCACTCAACCCGCTGTCTGTGATACTAAAAGAAAACAAACTCACTGGTCCAAATTATGTTGATTGGAAACGAAACTTGGACATTGTCCTAACTGCTGAGGAGTACAAGTATGTACTCCAGGTCGAATGTCCTGTTGCACCTACTGAAACATCCTCTCCTGAGGAAAAGGAAGCTCATCGGAAGTGGGTCAAGGCTGATCAGATGGCGCGGTGCTACATTTTGGCATCTATGTCAAATGTGCTGCAACATCAGCATGAAGCCATGGACACTGCCTATGATATGATGCTTAACCTCAAAGAGATGTTTGGTAGTCAGGACAGGGCAGCCAGGCAAGATGCTATGAGGAAACTCATGACGGCCACTATGTCCGAAGGAACGCCCGTGAGGGATCACGTTCTTAGGATGATAGGCTATCTGAATGAGATAGAGATCATGGGAGGTGCCATCGATGGGGAAACCCAGATCGATATAGTGCTCCAGTCTCTGCCTAGGAGTTTTGAGCAGTTCCGCCTGAACTATAACATGAACAAGAGGTTATATACGTTGGCGGAACTCCTGACTGAACTCCAGGCGGCAGAGGGAATCTTTAAGAACTCTCAAGCACTTGTGGCTGTGAAATCGACTCTTCCTCGCCCTTCGGGGATTAAGAAGAAGAAAAAGCAAGGACGGAAACCCAGTGGGCCCAGAGTTGGTGGACCACAGAATGGAGTGAACAGGCCTAAGGGCAAGTGTTTCCGTTGCAAGCAGTCTGGACATTGGAAGTCTAATTGTCCTCTCAGACAAGGAGGTACGAACTTTTCCTTAGTCACTGAAACATGTTTAGCGGTGTTATCCACCGGTACCTGGTGTGTGGATACGGGAGCCACTGATCATGTCTGCAATTCTTTGCAGGGGTTCCAGGAAACCCGGCGGCTTAGAGAGGGAGAGATCACTATCTACATGGGCAACGCGACGAAAGTGGCGGCTGTTGCAGTGGGAGATATTTATTTATCTTTTAATAATAAAGTTTTAGTATTAAATAATTGTCTTTATGTACCGAATTTTAGAAAGAACCTTGTTTCGGTTTCTAAATTGGTTTTGAATAAATATTCTGTTTCTTTTGATAGTTCTGTTATTATCAAAAAGAATGGTGAGTATATATGTTCTGGTACATTGATAGGCAACTTATATATACTGAATCCTGATTATTCCACGATGCAACGAGTAGAGTCAAATAATACATCTAGTACCAATAAGAGAAAGGAGCCTTCTAGAATGAATCAAAAGTACTTATGGCATCTTAGGCTAGGTCATATTAACTTGGGTAGGATTCAAAGGTTGATAACTGATGGAATACTCAGTGGTGTGAAAGATGAGGACTTTCCAACCTGCGAATCATGCCTGGAAGGAAAAATGACCAAGCGACCCTTTAGTGATAAGGGGTATAGATCCAAGGAAGTACTGGAATTGATTCACTCTGATTTGTGCGGGCCTTTATCTGTCCAAGCGAGAGGAGGTTATGAATATTTCGTAACCTTCACAGTACCTCTCGGGAGAGTTTAAGGCGTACTTATTAGAGAATGGGATTGATTCCCAGATGACTGCACCATACACGCCCCAGCAGAATGGTGTAGCAGAAAGAAGGAATAGGACTCTTATGGAAATGGTAAGATCTATGATGAGTTATTCAGAACTACCAGTTTCGTTCTGGGGATATGCCTTGGAAACAGCGGCGTATATCCTGAACTTAGTTCCCTCTAAATCAGTCCCTAAGACGCCCTCGGAATTGTGGACCGGGCGAAAGCCAAATTTGAAACACATTCGGGTCTAGGGTTGTCCAGCACATGTGCTGAAGCATGGGGCTGATAAGTTGGAATCTCGTTCAGATATTCGGTTGTTTATAGGATATCCTAGAGGAACGAAAGGTGGTCTATTTTATAGTCCTAAGGACCAGAAGATCGTTGTTAGCACCAACGCTCGGTTCTTGGAAGAGGATTATATAATGGATCACAAGCCCAAGAGTGAGATAATACTAAACGAACTGAGAGGGGACGATCAAGGCTTAGATCCAACCGAACCGGGTGATACGCCACCACAGTCTGCACCTGTAGTTACTGAGGTTACACCGGAGCCTCGTCGTAGTGGGAGGGTTGTTCGACAACCCGATAGGTTCATGTTTATAGGTGAGTCTTCGGACTTGTTACCTGGAGAACATGAAGCCGATCCCTGGACCTATGGCGAGGCGCTTAAAGATCAAGATGCTCAGTCTTGGCAAAAAGCGATGAAATCTGAGATTGAATCAATGGATTCAAATCAGGTCTGGAATCTTGTAGCACCGCCCAAAGGTGTAAAAGCCATTGGTTGCAAGTGGGTGTACAAGAGGAAAAGAGGGTCTGACGGGAAGGTTGAAACCTTCAAGGCTAGGCTTGTTGCGAAAGGGTATACTCAGAAAGAAGGGATCGATTATGAGGAAACCTTTTCGCCAGTAGCTATGCTAAAGTCGATCCGGATTCTTTTGTCTATAGCATCTTATATGGATTATGAGGTGTGGCAAATGGACGTCAAGACAGCATTCTTGAATGGGAATCTTGACGAGACCATTTACATGAGACAGCCAGAAGGTTTCATTAAGAAAGGCCAAGAGCATCTAGTGTGTAAGCTAAACCGATCCATTTATGGATTGAAGCAAGCTTCTAGATCTTGGAACATGCGGTTTGATGAGGTTATCCAGTCTTATGGATTCATTCAAAGCATGGACGAGTCGTGTGTATACCGGAGAAGTGACGGAAACAGCGTGGCGTTTCTCGTGCTTTATGTAGACGACATCCTTCTAATTGGCAACAATGTGAAGATGTTGTCGGACATAAAGGGATGGTTGTCCAAGCAATTCGATATGAAAGACTTAGGACAAGTTGGGCATGTTCTTGGGATCAAGGTTATAAGGGATCGCCGGAAAAGAACATTGAGCTTGTCCCAGGCTTCATATATTGATACGATTCTGGCTCGTTTCAACATGCAGAATTCCAAGAGAGGTGCTCAACCTTTCTGCCATGGAATTCATCTATCTAAAGACATGTGTCCCAAAACACAAAAGGAGATAGATTACATGAAGAAGGTTCCTTATGCTTCGGCAGTAGGAAGTCTAATGTATGCCATGTTGTGCACGAGGCCTGATATCTGTTATGCCGTGGGCATGGTAGCTAGATATCAGAGTAACCCTGGACAGGGTCACTGGACTGCTGTAAAGAACATACTTAAGTACCTGCGAAGGACTAGGAATTATGTTCTGAGTTACAAAGCGTCCGAGTTGATTCCTATTGGTTACACAGACTCGGATTTCCAATCTGATAAGGATCAGCGAAAGTCTACATCAGGCTATGTGTTCACATTGGGAGGTGGAGCAATCTCATGGAAGAGTGTTAAGCAGAAATGCATTTCGGACTCTACCATGGAAGCCGAATATGTAGCAGCCTCTGAGGCAGCTAAAGAATCGGTGTGGCTCCGGAACTTCCTTATGGACATGGATGTGGTTCCTAAAATGCCTAGAGCTATCACAATTTATTGTGACAATAGCGGTGCAGTGGCAAATGCAAAGGAACCACGAGCCCACAATGCGAGTAAACACATAGATCGCAAGTACCACCTGATTAGAGACATCGTCAGGAGAGGCGATGCGGTTGTCACCAAGATTGCATCAGCGGATAACCTGGCTGACCCCTTTACGAAGGCACTTCCAGCGGAAGCGTTCAAGAGACACGTGAAGGGGATGGGTATCGGATGTATGGTAGAGGGCAACTAGAGATTTAGTATAAGTGGGAGATTAATGGAGTTAAATTCTAAATTTCTAGTTTAGTGACAATATGGAACTCCTTATCTGTGTTTTTCATTATCTATTAATCAAACTGTCGGCATTTTTTGTCTACCTTGTACTTGAATGCAATAGTCCTAGATATATACGTTGTAGACAGTATGGCGTGAGGAGACACGCGGAAGATCATACTGTCGGTTACTCGTATATTATCAAACAGAAGCTCACGACTTAGATGGACAGGGACAATCCATCGGTACGTCGTAGTGTGACTGGGTAATAGTTGGTCTTAACTATTATGTTACACTTGTACACTTGGTGTATTGAGCAGGACCACGGGAGGGCGTTCGATTTATACTAATCGACGAAATCGAACTAGACCTCAGAATTACGGATATACGAATTCTTAATCCCTATATAATTATAGGTGCGTATGTCCAATTCTCGGTTCTTTAACTTGCCAATGAGTGAGACTATTTGATTAGTCGAGATACTCGGTAAATTGGGAATCGGAATTGTACACACGGCATGCTATGGATTATAGACAGGAAACCGTGTCCCGTTTATCGGGTTGATGACGTCCCCGAGATGAGCTCATAAAGTTTATCATGTAAACCCTGCAGGTGGATTTGTTCCACATGATAATAAGGATGAGTGGTACTAGTCTCGGATAATAAGAAACGAATTAATTTAATTATTAGTAATTAAATAAATTCGTGGACGTTCGATATCTTAAACACGGGGAAAGTCGTATATGTAATTTCGGCGGATTTATTATTGTTGAAATAATATTAAAATTAATTTCGGGAATTCAATTATTATTTTATAGTGGAGTTAATAATAATTAAAATTGAAATCGATTAATTAAGGAATTGCTTTTACGTATTCCAAGTTAATTAATATTTCAATTTAGCCCTTAATTAATTTATCCTTAGGTCCCTAACGTAGCTCTATTTAAACCCCCTCCCTTACCCTCTCTATACCTAACATTCGCCGCAATTCTCATTTTTCATCTGAGAATAATTATTTTGCTTAGCGCAAAAATATTTTTCTCTGTGTGAAAAATAGAGTTAACGCAATTATAATTTTATTCTCTCATTGAGAATAATTATACCGTGGTTGAGAAAGAGAGAGTATAGACGGGAGAACTCCAGCGGATCGTTGCCCACACAGCGGTTGGAGACGGGGTCAGAGAATACGTTAGAAGCTCTAAGGTCTCAACAATCGACCGATAAGGTATGAGATCGGAACTTTCAATTCCGCATTTATTCGATCTCAATTTCCTCGTTGATTATACATGAATGTACGATCGGGTTCCGGGTATCGTGGATTGTATTCCTCGACTACTGGGGATTCTAGGACCTCCGGATCGGTAGTCGGATGAGGAAAAACGACCCGGAAACGAGCCCGGAACAGCAACGTCGCGTTGCTGTTCGCGGTGAAACGGCGACCGCCGTTTCCAATTGGCGACCGCCGTTTTGGTTTTTTTTTGGCAGCCCGCTTGGTTCGCGCGGTTGTCCTTCGGGGCAATGGCTGGGCGTGAATCGGGGCACGGGCTGGAAAGGCGAACGAAGTAGCGACTTCGGATGTCGACTGGGATCGTTCGGATGTTCGAGCAATCGAACGAACGCATCCCGGGTAGTCGATTTCCAACACCATTCAGGAAAGCTGTCTTGACACCCATTTGCCACACCTCATAATCCATATGAGCTGCTATGAATAAGAGAATCCGGATCGACTTTATCTTGGCTACCGGCGAGAAGGTCTCCTCATAATCGATTCCCTCTTTCTGAGTATATCCTTTCGCAACAAGCCGAGCTTTAAAGGTTTCAACCTTTCCGTCAGATCCTCTCTTTCTCTTGTAGACCCATTTACACCCAATTGGCTTTACGCCGCTTGGTGGTTCTACAAGATCCCAGACTTTATTAGACTCCATAGATTCTATTTCGGATTTCATCGCTTTCTTCCAAGAAGGCGCATCTATATCTTGTACCGCCTCATCATAGGTCCAGGGATCGAATTCATGAACTCCGGGTGCCGAGTCCGAAGACTCACCCAGTCCAATCCATCTGTCCGGTTGTTTAACAACCCTCCCACTACGACGGCGTTCCGGTGTATTAACAGTGACATTATTAGGTGCAGGTTCTAGTGGTGTATCTATACTCGGTTCGGCTGTATCCAGGTCTTCCTCGTTACCTCTCAACTCATCAAGTATTATGTCACTCTTGGGCTTGTGGTCCATGACATAGTCTTCCTCTAGGAACCGAGCGTTAGTACTTATAACGATCTTCTGGTTCGTAGGACTATAGAACATGCCACCCTTAGTTCCTTTCGGGTATCCTACAAACAACCGTATTTCTGATCTAGGTTCTAACTTATCGGCGCCTTGTCGCAACACATGTGCTGGACATCCCCAGATCCGAATGTGTTTCAAGTTAGGCTTACGCCCACTCCACAATTCCATGAGTGTAGTTGGTACCGTTTTGGTCGGAACCCTATTCAGAATGTACGCCGCTGTTTCCAAGGCAAGTCCCCAGAACATAACAGGTAAATCCGAGTAACTCATCATCGATCGCACCATCTCCATAAGAGTCCTATTCCTTCTTTCTGACACACCATTATGCTGAGGAGTATATGGTGAGGTCAGCTGGGATTTAATCCCATTCTCTGCCAAGTATGCCTTGAATTCTCCAGACAGGTACTCGCCTCCGCGATCAGATCGCAGGCATTTTATGGATTTACCACGAAGGTTCTCCACAAGAGCCTTGAATTCCTTGAACTTGTCAAAAGAATCACTGTTGTGGCGCATCAGGTAAATATATCCATACCTTGAGTAATCATCAGTAAAGGTGATGAAATACTCGTACCCTCCCCTTGCCTGAGTAGACATAGGTCCGCATACATCAGAGTGAATCAAATCCAATACTTGTTCAGCTCTACGTCCTTTACCAGAAAAAGAACGCTTGGTCATTTTACCCTCCAAACAGGATTCGCAGGTTGGAAGGTCCTCTCCTTCTATGCCGCTAATGAGACCATCAGCTTTCAACCTTTGAATTCTATTCGAATTAATATGACCTAGCCTTAGATGCCACAAGTATAATTGATTCATTTTAGAAGGTTCCTTTCTCTTATTGGTGTTCGTAGATGTGTTATTACTCTCGGTTAGTTGCACCGTGTTAGACTCAGGATTCAGAATATACAAATCGTCTACCAATGTACCAGAACAGACAATCTCACTATTTCTTCTTATGACCACAGAGTGATCAAAAGAAACAGAATATCCATTCAGAATTAACTTAGAAACTGAAATTAAATTCTTTCTTAAATTCGGTACATAAAGACAATTTTGTAAAACTAAAACCCTATCACTACTAAAGCGTAAGTGAACGTCTCCCACTGCAACAGCCGCCACCTTCGCGGCATTGCCCATGTAGACCACGATTTCTCCCTCTCTAAGTCTCCGGGTTTCCTGGAACCCCTGCAATGAATTGCAGACATGGTCAGTGGCCCCCGTATCTACACACCAGGTGCTGGTAGATATCACCGCTGACAATGTTTCAGTGACTAAGGAAAATTTCGTACCTTTGATGAGAGGACAATCAGACCTCCAGTGCCCAAACTGCTTGCATTGAAAGCACTTGCCCAAAGGCTTGCCTTTCCCAATCCGTGGCTTTAAGCCACTGGGTTTCTTTGCACGCTTTTCCTCTAGCCTTGCCACAAAAGCTTGTGATTCTCTTAACTTACGCACAAACTCCGCTCTCGTTGAATCCTTTTTAAGGGACTCATTGAGAGAGAATTCTGTGAGTATGTTAATCACCTCTTGTCCGGCTTCCACGCTATGTCTCAACATCATCCTGAGGTCATTTCGAATGTCCTCATCAGTTGGGACAATAGTGGATTCGGAAAGCTCAACAGTCTGGACAATGTCCAGATTTCGTTCCCAATCATCACCATATGGAACCGGTGAGTTTTCATCCTTAAGTATATCACAAAGTGGGGTCACAGTCATTCTTAACCTATAAGCACATAAAACAAACAAACAATTTAATATCCGATATTATCTCCCTCAAATAATATCATTAAATCACTAATCACATCTAAAATCCCATCAGGTAAGGCAAGCCACGTGGTGTGGACGTTTACCCACCCAAATGATTTAGCGATTAGATTTTCTTTGGTCATACATCAATTATAGCGTGTCCTCGTGGGGAGGAATACTATAACGCGTATCTAAGTGTAAACCATTACTCAGTACCAAAGTAAATTACTTGGAATCGCTACATCACCGCAAGCCACGTGGTGTGGACGTTTACGATAACTTCACAACTCTTCATAATTACTTACAACTGTCTACATCAATTAATCCAAAGTCCGTCATCATAGCAAGCCACGTGGTGTGGACGTTTACTATACTAAGAGACTTTTATAATTGACTCCCAATTACTTGATCCATTTAATCTTGTAAATCAAGACGCGGAGAATCATAAGTGAAACTCGAAGTTTCTCACCAGTGATTCACCATGCGAACAACCCTATCTCTCATAAATGAGGGAGCCGAGCAGACAAACGACCCATCTATCAAAGAATGGTACGAAAGTCTCTAATTTGTGTCCTCTACATGACCAAGTGGCTCTGGCTCCATTCCACTCCCCGGGGTGAGAATGAGTCGACTTGAAATCAGCTTTGGAAAGACAAATTAGGCATTGTTTGATAAACTTTAATCAATGTTTTGTTGGAATTGTGTACTTAATGTCTAGATTTAAGTAACGCAAACTCACGATCCATTGCCATTAATCTATTTAATTAAATAAACAATTATTTGCATTTAATTATTTATAATTAAATATATGCAAATCATAGTCCTGGATTTCATACGTTGTAGTTAGTATGGTGCAAGCATGGGCGCACAGAAGATCATACTATCGGTTACTCGTATTTAATCGAACAGTAGCTCACGACCTAGATGGAAACGGACCAATCCATCGGTATAGTCGTTGTGTGAGAGAGAAAATAATTTATCTTAATTATTTTATCACACTTGTACACTTGGTGTATTGAGCGGATCTGCTTGAGATTCATCGATTAGGATTGCCGGCGATAATCGATTCGAGTCTCAGTGTATTTTATTCTTAATCCCCGATATTATTGCGGGTGTGTATATTTAATATAAGTGACTTTGATTTACCAAAGGAATCAACTGATTTATTTATTGGGTTGATTACCGGTTAAGTTGGGTCACTATATTTCATATATGACATGCCGTGAATAATTGACCGGACAGTGTATCCCGGAAGGGTTGATAATATCCCCGAGATCAGTTCATAAGGAATTATTATGTAAACCCTGCAGGTGGATTCATTCCGCATAATAATTAAGGTTGAATGGTACTAGTCTCGGATATAAGAGATGAATAAATTAATTAGCAATAAATTAATTTTATTCATGGATATTTATATCTTAAATACACGGAATAAATAATACTACCGGAGAAATATTATTTGATATAATATGGTTTAATATTGGGAGTGCAATTAATTTTATATAGTGGAAAATAGAATTAATTAATATTAATGGATTAATAGATTTGGGCTTGGGCTCAATTTAATCATTAATATTGGAAGCCCAATATTCCACCTCCTTAAGATCCCCTACGTAGCCTATAAAAGCACTACATGGTCTTCTCTATTCTCATAACTTGAAGATCACAATTCTAGAGAGAGAAAGTAGAGAGGGAGATCCATGGAGTTCGAAAGATCGTCGCCCACCCGACGTTCGAGCTAGTGCAAGGAATACGTGGGAAGATCTCAAGGTCATCAAATTGAGTTCTTCGTTTTTCCGAACAACGAGAACGAGGTAAATCGTAAAACCCTCTTTATGATTTTATCGTTTGATTATCGTAGAAATATCGTGAACCAAGATCCGAGATTTGGAATCCTCATCGGGGTCGAGCCGGGCGGTGGTGATCGAAGATCACCGGACCGCCGCGGCTGGAGCGATCCGGCGACGAGGATCGCGCGAACCGAGTTCGCTGGGGAGCAAGCGCTCGCTTGAGGACCAGGCGCCCGCCTGGTCCATGTCGCGAGCGAGCGCCCAGCGAGCAAGCGCTCGCCTCGTGCCTGCTCGCAGCGAGCTGCGGGTTTTCCCGCAGCGGACTCGCGTGCGATGCGAGCTGCTGCACGAGGCCATGCGGGCTGATCCGTGACGCGCGCCTGGAGGCGTGCGTGGGGCTGATCGAACAGCGGGGGCTCGTGCCTCGGCTAGGGTTCTATGGGGCTGCTCCTCGCGGTGCTCGGGCATGGCCTAGGGGGCTGTTCGCGTAGGGTTTTGGCAACCCTAGCGGGCTGCTACGAGCAGCCCTAGGCGGCTGCCGTGTTCAGCCGCGAGCCCACGCGAGGGCTCGACCGAACCGCCATGGGTTCGCCCGCGGTTAGGGTTTGGTTGAGTCCGGCTTCGCGTGGTGTTTCGTGGTGGGATGTTCCGGCAACCGGGAGTCGATTGGATTGTCGGTTCCGCAATTTAGACAATCCGGATATTCGATCTCCAAAGGATTTCGGTCGGAATTAATTAGATAATTAATTTTAATTAATTTATTAATTCCGGGATATCGATTTCCAACAATTGGTATCAGAGCGTTGGTTTTAGTTCATGATATTTTTCGATAAATTGTTCTACCTTGCAGGGTTTCCGACTATTATGGCTAGATATAATTGTTCGTTAATTATTGTCATAATATTGTTCTTGATTATTAAACTCTCGGACATGTCGAGATTCGTTTTATGTGTGGTGAATGCTTGTAATAGTAAAAATTCGGGGGTTGACCGAATTTAGGTTTATTATTATGTTCTACTTTTTCCGGAAAATGTATAGGGTCGATTTCATGTATAGAATCGATACCGGATAATGTAATTTTAATTCTTGTAATTTTATTTACGTTGGATCGATGCCGAAACGACCGCCGGAAGACGAAGAAGTGTGACGAAGAAGACGAAGGACCATAGGGCCGATCATCCCCATGATCGACCCTACGATCGATCGAGTGGGAGGGGCGACGCGCCCCTCGGCCGTGGGCTGCCGCCGGTGGGTGGTGGCTGGCCGGCTGGGGTGGTGGCGGCGGGTCCTTCCCTTAGTGATCAATCGATAGAGGTGGGGGTGGTGCGGGGACTCCCAACCCGCGCTACTCCTACCATAATCCGACTTTCCTATTTTAATTCGGTTTTTCCTATTTGATTATTTCTTTTATGGAATATTCATGGAATAAGAAAAGAATTAATTTAGTATTAAATTTAATTTTTCCTTATTGATTATTCCTATTCTTTGGAATTTTCATAGATTAGGAAAATGAATAAATTTGGAATTAATTTATTTTTCCTATTTTATTATTCCTTTATGGAATTTTAAATGGATTAGGAAAATAATTAATTTTGGAAAGTTTTAAAGTCCTTAATTAATTTTTCCTATTTAATTATTCCTTTATGGAATTTTTAATAGATTAGGAAAGGAATTGATTTGGAAGGATTAGGAGTCCTAATTTATTTTATTTTCTTATTCTATTATAGAAGTCTTCTAGAATGTTCCAAGTTTGACTTGGATAGGATTCTAAAGATTTAATAGAATTAGATAGGAAAATAAAAATAAATAAAAATACTAATAATATTTAATTTTATTTTTGATATATTCGATTGACTTAATTTTCGAATTAAGTAACTTTTGGATTAATTAAAAATAAATAGATTTAAATATTGGGATTAATATTCTCGTCACATGGAGCATTCAAGAACGAAGACTGAAGACTAGAAGATGCGTACGGGGATGCGATAAAGCCATAATAGTCGGAAAATAATATTCTAGTAATTATTTTGACTATGTGATAATATTCTATGTGCTTTATTTCATGTATGCATGCTTATGTGTATTTAATTATGCATTAGATAGCGTATCCCTTTATTGTAAAAAGCTAAGTGGGAGAGGGTATGGAAACATATCCATGGTCTCCATTGCTGTTCTCTTGGTGACTTTTATGGACTTTTGAAGTTCGTATAGACAAGTCATTGGAGGAGAATTCTTGTAATTCCTTTTACAAGAAACATTGATTAAGTTTATCAAACAATGCCTAATTTGTCTTTCTGAAACTGATTTCAAGTCGACTCATTCTCACCCCGGGGAGTGGAATGGAGCCAAAGCCACTTGGTCAAGTCGAGGACACAAATTAGAGACCTTCGTACCATCCTTTTGAAGGTGGATCGGTTGTCTGCTCGGCTCCCTCATTTATGAGAGATAGGGTCGTTCGCATGGTGAATCACTGGTTAGAAACTTCGAGTTTCACTTATGATTCTCCGCGTCTTGATTTACAAGATTGAATGATTCATGTAATTGGGAGTCAATTGTAAAAGTCTTTTGGTGTAGTAAACGTCCACACTATCGTGGCTTGCTGCATTGAATGGGATTTTGGAACGATTGATGTAGACAGTTATAGAAGGGAGTAAAGGAGCGTATGTTAACGTAAACGTCCACACTATCGTGGCTTGCGGTAAATATGCGTGTCCCAAACAATCTTCTTAGATACTGAGTAATGGTTTACACTTAGGTACGCTTCTTAGTATTCTTCCCATCGAAGTAACGCTAATGATGATGTACGACCGAAGGTAATCTAATTGCTAAATCATTTGGATAGGTAAACGTCCACACTATCGTGGCTTGCCATATCTGATGGGATTTTAGATGCGATTAGTGGTTTAATGATATTATTTGAGGGAGATAATATCGGAGATTAAATCGATTGTTTGTTGTTATATGTGCTCATAGATTAGGATATGGCTTTGAACCCACTCTATGTGATACGTAAGGATTTTAAACTCATTGGTCCCTGAATGTAATGATTGGAATAGAGATCTAGACATTACCCAAACTGTTGAAGAGTACAAGTTTGTACTCAGTGAGCTTTGTCCTCCAGAGCCTACAAATGTCTTAACTGATGAGGAAAGAACTGATTTTATCATGTTCAAACTCAAGGAGATGTTTAGACATGATGTAGAGGCTAGACAAGAGGCGATGAGGATACTCATAAAGGCCAGTCGAATCGAGGAAACGCTTACACACGTTTTTTGAGATGATTGACCTTTTGACGAGTTGAAACGGAAATCGCAAGCTCTTGTAGCCAATGCCAAAGGTTTCAAACCTAAGGGCAAAACCGGGGGATAGGAAAAGCAAGCAAAGAAACCCAGTGGTCCTAAGTTGCTTAGACCACGAGATGGGACGAGAAAGCCATGAGGCAAGTATTCTCGATGTAAACAGTCTGGGTACTGGAAGTCTGATTATCCTCTCAAAGAAAGTACGAAATTTTCTTTAGTCGTAAAACATAGTCAGTGGTGTTATCTACCGGAACCTGGTGTGTAGATATGGAACCACTGACGGTATGTGCATTTGATGCAAGGGTTCCAGGAAACCCGACGACTTAGAAAAGAAGAAATCGTAGTCTACATGGGCAATGCTGTAGAGGAGGCAGCAGTTGCAGTGGAGGACATTTTATAGGATTTCATTTTGAGTTATTGCTTTTATGTACTTTTTAGAAAGAACCTTGTTCTGGATTTCTAATGAATGGATATTTTATTTCTTTTAATCATTTGATGGTTATAAGAAGAAATAAAGATAGTATCTATTCTGGTACATTAGCTAGCAATATATAAATGATGAATCCTGAGTCCACCATGATGCAACGAGCCGTAGTATGAAACTCGTTTTACTAATAAGAGATTTCTTTATCAATTATACTTGTGGATTCTTATGCTGAGTCATGTTTATTCAAATAAGAAGTTCAAAGGTCGAAAATTGATATTTGATCAATTAAGTTGAAGGAGTGGACCTTCCGACCTAAGAATCTAATTTGGAAGATAATATGACTAAGCAATCCTTTATGGATATAAGATGTAAGATCCGGACAAGTATAAGAATTGATTGACTCTGATGTATGCAGACCTATGCCTACTCAGACAATAAGGTACGAGTACTTCATTTGATGATTACTCGAGAAATGGATTAGAATACCTGATGTGCCACAAAAGCAAGTGTTTTGACAAGTCAATGGACACAAAGCAATTGTGGAGATCCATCAAGGTATATCCATTTGTAGCCTGCGATTTGATCGCGGAGGCAAGTACCTGTCTGAGGAATGCATGGAATACTAATCAGAAATTGGGATTTGATCCTAAATGACTTCACCATACACTGTTGCGTAGAAATGGTGTGTCGTAAACAAGAAATGGAGCTCTTATAGAAATAGTAAAATTATGAGTTATACGGAACTACCTATGTTCTATGGATATGTCTGGAAACAACGGCGCATTCAAATGCGGTTGTAGAATATCCTAGAAGAACAAAAGATGTGTGTTCAATAGTACTATGAACCAGAAGGACGTTATAAGTTCTAACGCCCGGTTCTTAGAAGAAGACTATTAGATGAACCACAAGCCCAAAGTGACGTAATACTTTGAAATGAGAGAGAAAGATTAAGACTTAGAACCAGCCGAACCGAGTAGCGGTACACTACCAACTGCACCTATTGTTATCACTGTTAATACACCGGAATTCCATTGTAGTGGGAGGTTGTGGGACAACCAAAGATATTCATAAGACTAGGAGAGTCTTCGGACTCTGGACCTAGTATACATGAAATCGATCCCTAGATCTACATGAAGGCCGTACTAGATCTAAATGTGCCTTCTTAGGAGAGCAATAAGGATTATTGCTAAGAGGCGAGATCATTTGGAGTACAAGCTTAGTTGATCCATTTATGGATTGAAACAAAGCATTGAGTTCGTGGTACTTGCAAATTGATGAGATAGTCCATTTTATGGATTCATCAAAAGCATAGACGAATTGTGTGTATGGGAAACGTGATGGAAACAAGGTGGTGTTTCTCGGAGGTTTTATGTAGATGACATTTTATCATTGGTAACAATGTAAAGATATTGTCAGACATAAAATGATGGTTGTCTAGAAAAATCGATATATGAGATGAAGAAAAAGTTAGAGCATGTTCTTAAGATCTAGGATCTCAAGAAAAGAACATTGTACTTCTCCTGAACATCTTACATATATATGATTATGGTTCGTTTTAAAATGCAAGATTCCGAGAAAGGTTCGTTACCTTTCAGAAACGGAATGCATCTATCTAAGGATATGTGTTTTGGAACACAAAAGGAGATAGAAGCAATGAAAGCAGTTTCCTACACTTTGAGTGTGGAAAGCTTAATAAATGCAATGTTGAAAACAAGAACCTGATATCGGCTATGCGGTAAGCATAGTGGGAGGATATCAAGGTAATCCTGGAAAGGAATATTCGACTGCTGTAAAAGTACTTTCGAAGTACTATTCTAGACTACGAAGCAGACGAGTTTTTCCTTTGGATTACATTCTCTTAGATTTCTAATCAAATGAGGACCAGTGTAAGTCGATATCAGGCTATGTGTTTCACTATTGAAGGAGAAGGAGTTTTAACATGGAAGAGTGATAAGCACGATGCTTTTCAGACTCTGCCATGGGTAACCAAATAGCAGCCTCAGAGGCAGCGGAAGTTTTGGTATAACTCCGGGATAATCTCTGGGACTTAGATGTGATTCTTAATTTGTCAAAGGCTATGTAAATAGCGGTGCAATGGCAAATGGTAAGAAATCACTAGTCCATAAGTGTAAGATAACACATAGTGCAAGTACCACCTGATACGAGTCATCGTCGAGGGAGACGACGCTGTAGTCACCAAGATAACTTCAGAGCGGCAACCTAGAGTGCTCATTCACATAGTACTTCTTGGAAGTACAACTTAAACACGTGATGAGTATGGGAGTCGGGAGTTTGGAGGAAATGACTAGACCTTAGTACAAGTGGGAGATTGTTGGAATTGTGTACTTAATGTCTAGATTTAAGTAACGCAAACTCACGATCCATTGCCATTAATCTATTTAATTAAATAAACAATTATTTGCATTTAATTATTTATAATTAAATATATGCAAATCATAGTCCTGGATTTCATACGTTGTAGTTAGTATGGTGCAAGCATGGGCGCACAGAAGATCATACTATCGGTTACTCGTATTTAATCGAACAGTAGCTCACGACCTAGATGGACACGGACCAATCCATCGGTATAGTCGTTGTGTGAGAGAGAAAATAATTTATCTTAATTATTTTATCACACTTGTACACTTGGTGTATTGAGCGGATCTGCTTGAGATTCATCGATTAGGATTGCCGGCGATAATCGATTCGAGTCTCAGTGTATTTTATTCTTAATCCCCGATATTATTGCGGGTGTGTATATTTAATATAAGTGACTTTGATTTACCAAAGGAATCAACTGATTTATTTATTGGGTTGATTACCGGTTAAGTTGGGTCACTATATTTCATATATGACATGCCGTGAATAATTGACCGGACAGTGTATCCCAGAAGGGTTGATAATATCCCCGAGATGAGTTCATAAGGAATTATTATGTAAACCCTGCAGGTGGATTCATTCCGCATAATAATTAAGGTTGAATGGTACTAGTCTCGGATATAAGAGATGAATAAATTAATTAGCAATAAATTAATTTTATTCATGGATATTTATATCTTAAATACACGGAATAAATAATACTACCGGAGAAATATTATTTGATATAATATGGTTTAATATTGGGAGTGCAATTAATTTTATATAGTGGAAAATAGAATTAATTAATATTAATGGATTAATAGATTTGGGCTTGGGCTCAATTTAATCATTAATATTTGAAGCCCAATATTCCACCTCCTTAAGATCCCCTACGTAGCCTATAAAAGCACTACATGGTCTTCTCTATTCTCATAACTTGAAGATCACAATTCTAGAGAGACAAAGTAGAGAGGGAGATCCATGGAGTTCGAAAGATCGTCGCCCACCCGACGTTCGAGCTAGTGCAAGGAATACGTGGGAAGATCTCAAGGTCATCAAATTGAGTTCTTCGTTTTTCCGAACAACGAGAACGAGGTAAATCGTAAAACCCTCTTTATGATTTTATCATTTGATTATCGTAGAAATATCGTGAACCAAGATCCGAGATTTGGAATCCTCATCGGGGTCGAGCCGGGCGGTGGTGATCGAAGATCACCGGACCGCCGCGGCTGGAGCGATCCGGCGACGAGGATCGCGCGAACCGAGTTCGCTGGGGAGCAAGCGCTCGCTTGAGGACCAGGCGCCCGCCTGGTCCATGTCGCGAGCGAGCGCCCAGCGAGCAAGCGCTCGCCTCGTGCCTGCTCGCAGCGAGCTGCGGGTTTTCCCGCAGCGGACTCGCGTGCGATGCGAGCTGCTGCACGAGGCCATGCGGGCTGATCCGTGACGCGCGCCTGGAGGCGTGCGAGGGGCTGATCGAACAGCGGGGGCTCGTGCCTCGGCTAGGGTTCGATGGGGCTGCTCCTCGCGGTGCTCGGGCATGGCCTAGGGGGCTGTTCGCGTAGGGTTTTGGCAACCCTAGCCATGGGTTCGCCCGCGGTTAGGGTTTGGTTGAGTCCGGCTTCGCGTGGTGTTTCGTGGTGGGATGTTCCGGCAACCGGGAGTCGATTGGATTGTCGGTTCCGCAATTTAGACAATCCGGATATTCGATCTCCAAAGGATTTCGGTCGGAATTAATTAGATAATTAATTTTAATTAATTTATTAATTCCGGGATATCGATTTCCAACATGTTTCTCGTAAAAGGAATTACAAGAACTCTCCTCTAATGACTTATCTATATAAACTTCAAAAGTTTATAAAAGTCACCAAGAGAGCAGCAATGGAGACCATGGGTATGTTTCCATACCCTCTCCCACTTAGCTTTTTACAATAAAGGGATACGCTATCTAGTGCATAAAATAAACACATATAGCATGCATACATGTAATAAAGCACATAGTATTATCACATAGTCAAAATAATACTAGAATATTATTTTCCGACTATTATGGCTTCATCACATCCCCGTACGCATCTTCTAGTCTTCAGTCTTTGTTTCTTGAATGCTCCATGTGACGAGAATATTAATTTCCAATATTTAAATCTATTTATTTTCAATTAATCCAAAAGTTACTTAATTCGAAAATTAAGTCAATTGAATATATCAAAAATAAAATTAAATATTATTAATATTTTTTATTTATTTTATTTTCTTTTTCCACTTCATTAAATCTCTAGAATAATCTATCCAAGATATTCTTGGAATATTCTAGATGATATCCATAATGAAATAAAGAAATAAAATAATTAGGATTATTATACTTTTCCAAATTTATTTTATTCCTAATCCATGAATATTCCCATGAGTAGGAATAATCAAATAGGAAAAATAAATTTAGTACTAAATTAATTCTTTTTCTATTTTTCTAGAATATTCCATAAAGAAATAATCAAAATAGGAAATAATGAATTAATTAGGAAAGTATATTTCCGGTAGGAGTAGCCCGGGTTGGGAGACCCCGAGCCATCCCCACCACGTCCGACCGCCAGCCACGGGGAGGAGCGCCGCCGCCCAGCCACGCCGCCAACCACCGAATCGGTGGCAGCCGCGGCTAGGGCAACCAGCCCCTCGCCCATAGCCATCGATCCGGGCATCTCCATGGGATCGATCCAGTCGATCCCAAGCCCTTGTCCCTCTCGTCACTTCGTCTTCTCCGGCGGTCTTCGATTCGTCGATCCAATCGCAAAATAAATTTACAAAAATCTAAATTACAATTCCGGTATCGATTCTATACACGAAATCGACCCTATACATTTTCCGGAAAAACAATGAACATAATAATAAATCCTAAATTCGGTCAACCCCCGAATTTTTACTATTACAAGCATTCACCACCAAAAACGAATTTCGACATGTCCGAGAGTTTAATAAAACCAACAATCATGACAAAATAAATTAAACGAATAATTAATCAAGCCATAATAGTCGGAACCCTGCAAGGTAGAACAATTTTATCGAAAATACCGCGAACGTAAACCACGCTCTGATACCAATTGTTGGAATTCGTTATCCCGGGTTATCAAAATTTGCGGAACCGATAACCCGAACAAACCCTTCGCCGGAAATCACACGAACGCCGACTCATCCGCCAGAGTCCGGGCTTTGGAGACCACACGCCCGAAGGCACGTAGCCCGCCCCCACCCGAACCCCCGCGAGCCGGGGTTCGTACGATCGAAGGATCGCGCCACCGCGCGATCGCGTGGATCGATCGCACAAGGCGACCGATCGGGATGGGGCTGCCCAGCAGCCCCCGCGGCGGGTCCGGCGACCCGCCGCCACCAGGAGGCCCCCGCCTTCACGGCGGGGTAGGGCACGGCACCAGCCCGTGCCCAGCGATCGATCCCCTCGGGTCGATCGCACACCCTCGGCCCAGCCGAGGGTTCGCTCCATGCCCCGCGAAACCCTAGTCCGGGCGATCGCCCGTGGTCCGGTGGCTTCGCCACCACCACGCGATCGTCCCCCGTTCATGGTTTCGTATCTCGGATCTTCGTCCTACGGTATTCTCGATAAATCAAAATCGAATAATATCAAGTTAGTTTAGATATTGTACCTTCGATTCGTTGTTCGGAGAAACGAAATCGATGACCTCGTGATCTTCCCGCGTATTCCTTGCACTCCGTTCGAACGTCGGGTGGGCGACGAGCTATCGAACTCTATGGATCCTCTTCACTCTTCAAGACTTTATGATTGACGTATCTTAGGTTGTGAAAAGTGAAGACCATGTAGTGCTTTTATAGGCTACGTAGGGGATCAAAAGGAGATTAAATATTGGGCTTCTAATATTGAAAATTAAATTGGGTCCAACCCAAATCCATTAATTCTTATCAATATTAATTTTATTTATTTTCCACTATATAAATAAAATTGCACTCCCAATATTTATCTATATTATATCAAATAATATTTCTCCAACTTAGTATTATTTATTCCGTGTATTTAAGATTTAAATATCCATGAATAAAATTTATTTATTGCTTAATAAATTTATTCATCTCTTATATCCGAGAATAGTACCACTCAACCTTATTTATTATGCGGAACAAATCCACTCGCGAGGTTTACATAATAAATCCTTATGAGCTCATCTCGGGGATATTATCAACCCTTCCGGGATACACTGTCCCTTCAAGAATTCACGGCATGCCATATATAAAATATAGTGACCCAACTTAACCGGTAATTAACCCAATAATTAAATCGGTTAATTCCTTTGGAAAATCAAAGTCACTTATATTAAATATACACACCCGCAATTGTTTCAGGGATTAAGAATAAAATACTCCGAGTCTCAAATCAATTATCGCCGAGCAAACCTAATTGATGAGTCTCAATCGATCCGCTCAATACACTAAGTGTACAAGTGTGATAAAATAATTAAGATAAATTATTTTCTCTCTCACACAACGACTATACCGATGGATTGGTCCGTGTCCATCTAGGTCGTGAGCAACTGTTCGATTAAATACGAGTAACCGATAGTATGATCTTCTGTGCGCCCATGCGCACCATACTAACTACAACGTATAAAATCCAGGACTATAACTTGCATATATTTAATTATAAATAATTAAACGCAAATGATTGTTTATTTAATTAAATAGATTAATGGCAATGGATCGTGAGTTTCCGTTACTTAAATCTAGACATTAAGTACACAACTCCAACAGTCTGCGGCAGCTTGGGTGTCTTCTTTTGAGCTGGAGTGGGAGGCACTGCGGCAGTGGCATGAAAACCAGTCCAAGGCAAGTCATTGTACTCACGAACATAGAGCTTGTAAGCACTTGGGGCTGCAATCAGTTGATCAGCACTATTGTACGAGAGCCCTTGGTTTTTCAACATCTCCCAGATCAAGGAAGGAAACGCAAGGCTCTGCGTTTGAGTGATATTCTCTGCCTGTGACTCAATCTTCTCGAAGATGATTTCTCCCAGGTTCACCTGCCTTCCTGCACCAAGGTGAAACAATACTTCCCCCATTTGGGTATGCACAAAGTGCACATTGGACGTAGGAATCCAATTGTGCCTTGCGGCAGTGAATAAGAAGTAGTAAAAGGAGGAAAGCTTGGAGGCAGGAATATTATTATTGGCATCAGGTGATGACTTCGTCAGACGATGAGAGACTGCGGCAATGGTAGGAACAGCACTTGCGGCAGGGTATTCGATATCAGAGCGCTCCAAGAAGGTATTGATAGCAGCCGGGGTGAAATTGAAAATTTTCTCCCTGAGATACACTTTCCCATAGCCACGGGAACCATCATCACCAAAACAAGGGCGCAAGTTAGCATAAAAGTCGCGCACCAAGTCCTCGCAGTAGGGTCCTGCGTAGGTAACTGCCTTAACTAACTTCATCTTTTTCAAGAACTTGTCGACTTTGTGTCTTGCACAGGCTGACATCTCCACACTACGGTCTGGAAGAATAGGTTTGTTGGAGTAGAATTGGGGTCCAATCACAGAACGACGTTCGGACCAGAAACGCCTCGAATAGCCCTTGCCGGGTTTCATATCAGAATCTGAATCCTCCTTGGGGGCATCAATTTTTGGTGCTTTTCCACCCTTCTTCGCAGCAGGTATGACTGCGGCATCGCCACTATGAGAGCAGTCGGGTTTGATTGCGGCAGCTTTCTCCTTCCCTTTACGGGATTTCTTAGCAGTGGTGGCTTCTACGTCAATGGGATTTTCCATTGAGGTTGGGGGCATGGCCGGACCTTTGCCTTTGGCAGTGGCGGATCTGGTGGATGGCCGGCGAGGAGGAATGGACACCTGCTGTTTCTTGCGCTTCCTGGAGGCAAGTGTTGGAGTTGTGTACTTAATGTCTAGATTTAAGTATCGGTAAACTCCCGGTCATAGCATTTAACCTATTTAATTAATAAACAATTATTTGCAATTAATTATTATTAATTAATTATGCAAAATATAGTCCTGGATTTTATACGTTGTAGTTAGTATGGTGTGTCGGGCCCACACAGAAGATCATACTATCGGTTACTCGTATTTAATCAAACAGTTGCTCACGACCTAGATGGACACGGACCAATCCATCGGTATAGTCGTTGTGTGAGAGAGAAAATAATTTGTCTTAATTATTTTATCACACTTGTACACTTGGTGTATTGAGCGGATCAGCTTGAGATTTATTGATTAGGATTGCCTAAGATAATCAATTTAAATCTCGGAGTATTTTATTCTTAATCCCTGATATTATTGCGGGTGTGTATATTTAATATTAGAGACTTTGATTTTCCAAAGGAATTAACCGATTTAATTATTGGGTTAATTACCGGTAAAATTGGGTCGCTATATTTTATATATGACATGCCGTGAATACTTGACGGGAAAGTGTATCCCGGAAGGGTTGATAATATCCCCGAGATGAGTTCATAAGGAATTATTGTGTAAACCTCATGAGTGGATTCGTTCCGCACAATAATAAAGGTTGAACGGTACTAGTCTCGGATATAAGAGATGAATATTATTTATTGAGCAATAAATAAATTTATTCATGGATATTTAAATCTTAAATACACGGAATATATAATACTAATCGGAGAAATATTATTTGATATAATATGGAATAATATTGGGAGTGCAATTTTATTTATATTGTGGAAAATAAATAAAATTAATATTGATAAGAATTAATAGATTTGGGTTGAACCCAATTTAATTTTCAATATTGAAGCCCAATATTTATTCTCCTTATGATCCCCTACGTAGCCTATATAAGCACTACATGGTCTTCACTTTTCACAACCTAAGTTACGCCAACTAAAAAGTCTTGGAGAGTGAGGAAGATCCATAGAGTTCGATAGATCGTCGCCCACACGACGTTCGAACGGAGTGCTAGGATTACGCGGAAAGATCACAAGGTCGTCAACAAGATTCGTTTCTCCGTACAACGAATCGAGGTAATAATCGAGAACCCCTTCTTTGATTATTTGTGCGTTGAATAATTGTAATATATACATGAACACGCGATCCGGGAAAACGACGAACCTCGGGGACGGGGATTCGAGATCCCCGGCGAGGATCGAACGCGGCGGTCGAACCCTAGGGTTCGGACCGCCGGACGCGCGACAAGGGACGAGCCCCGGCTGGACGCCGGGGCATGGGATCGACTGCGGTCGATCCCCGGGGTGCCACGGGCTGGTGCCGTGGCGGACCCCAGCCCCCTCGTCGGAGGCGCGTGGCGCGAAGCCCTCGGCTGGACCCGAGGGGCGATCGAGCCCGTGAGCTCGATCGCGGGTCGCTGCGGGGATAACCCGCAGCTGCCTCGTGCGCGCTACGGGGATTCCCGTAGCGGATGCGCACGGGGCTGACCCCGTGCGAGCAGCGAGTCAGCGACTCGCTGCGGGGCTGCTACGAGCAGCCCCAGGGATCGCTACGAGCGATCCCAGCGATCGTCGAGGACGATCGCGAGCCCCTCGCGGGGGCTCGGCTGGGCGCACGCAGCCTTCGGGCTTCGCTGGGCGTTCGGTCGGGCCCCGGCTCGTGAGGTGGTTCGCGTTCGTGGATCCGACTCGCGGGAGAAAATCGGCTGGGGGCGGGCTGCGTGTCTTCGGGCGCGTAGTCTCCAAAGGTCGGACTCCTGTGGATGAGTCGGGGATCCAATCTTCGGTGATCGAGGGTTTTTGATCGGGTTATCGGTTCCGCAATTTTGATAACCCGGGACATCGAATCCCAGCAACTGGTATCAGAGCGTTTGGTTTCGTGTTCATGTATGTATTCGATTATTGTTCTACCTTGCAGGATTTCCGGCTATCATGGTTGGATTTAATTAATTGTTTTTTAATTAATTATCAGGATTATTAAACTCTCGGACATGTCGAGATTCGTTTTTGTGTGGTTGAATGTTTGTAATAGTAAAAATTCGGGGGTTGACCGAATTTAGGATTTATTATTACGTTCTTTATTTTCCGGAAAATGTATAGGGTCGATTTCATGTATAGAATCGATACCGGAATTGTAATTTAATTTTTGTAAATTATTTACGTTGGTTCGATGATGAGACGATCGCCGGAAGACGAAAAAGTGACGAAGAGGGAAGGGCTTGGGATCGATCACATGATGGTGATCGACCCATGGCCTAGCCGGCGTGGCTAGGCGGCGGCGGCGCTCCTCCCCGAGTGGCCGGCCGATCCATCTAGGTGGGGATGGTGTGGGGTCTCCCAAACCCATGCTATTCCTACCAAGATCTACTTTCCAAATTAATTCGGGTTTCCTATTTGAGTACTTTCCTTTTAGGAAACTCTCATGGATTAGGAAAAGAATTAATTTAAATTAATTTTATTTCTATTGATTTATTTCCTTCATGAAAATATTCATAGATTAGAAATTTAATTAATTTAGTACTAAATTTATTTTTCCTATTTGATTATTCCTACTCATGGGAATATTCATGGATTAGGAATAAAAATAAATTTGGAAAGTAGTGAGTCCTAATTTATTTATTTTATTTCCTTGTTCTATTATAGATATCTTCTAGAATATTCCAAGTTTTACTTGGATAGATTATTCTAGAGATTTAATAAGAACTAGATAGGAAAATAAATAAATAAAAATATTAATAATATTTAATTTTATTTTTGATATATTCAATTGACTTAATTTTCGAATTAAGTAACTTTTGGATTAATTGAAAATAAATAGATTTAAATATTGGAGATTAATATTCTCGTCACATGGAGCATTCAAGAAACGAAGACTGAAGACTAGAGGATGCATATGAAGATAAAGCCATGATAGTCGGGAAAAATAATTCTCTAGCATTATTTTGACTATGTGATCTATGTGCTTTATTGTTTTCATGCATGCTATATGTGTTTATTTTATGCACTAGATAGCGTATCCCTTTATCGTAAAAAGCTAAGTGGGAGAGGGGATGGAAACATTCCCATGGTCTCCATCACTGTTCTCTTGGTGACTTTTATGGACTTTCGAAGTTCATATAGACAAGTCATTGGAGGAGAATTCTTGTAATTCCTTTTACAAGAAACATTGATTAAGTTTATCAAACAATGCCTAATTTGTCTTTATGAAACTGATTTCAAGTCGACTCATTCTCACCCCGGGGAGTGGAATGGAGCCAGAGCCACTTGGTCATGTAGAGGACACAAATTAGAGACCTTCGTACCATTCTTTGATAGATGGATCGATTGTCTGCTCGGCTCCCTCATTTATGAGAGATAGGGTCGTTCGCATGGTGAATCACTGGTTAGAAACTTCGAGTTTCACTTATGATTCTCCGAGTCTTGATTTACGAAATCAAATGAATCAAGTAATTGGATTTCAATTATATAAATCTATTTGGTGTAGTAAACGTCCACACGAACGTGGCTTGCTATACTGAAAGGGATTTTAGAATAATTGATGTAGACAGTTATAGGAGATTGTGAGGGATTGCGAGTTATCGTAAACGTCCACACGAACGTGGCTTGCGGTGACATAACAATTCTAAACGATTTGCCTTAGTACTGAGTGGTGGTTTACACTTAGGTACGCTTTATAGTATTCTTCCCAACGAAGTAACGCTATAATGATGTACGACCGAAACAAATCTAATTGCTAAATCATTTGGGTGGGTAAACGTCCACATGAACGTGGCTTGCCTTACCTGATGGGATTTTAGACGCAATTAGTAATTTAATGATATTATTTGAGGGAGATAATATCGGACATTAAATTGATTGTTTGTTTACATGTGCTTATAGGTTTAGAGAATAGCTATGAATCCACTTTCTATGATACTCAAGGAACAAAAACTCACTGGTCCAAACTACATTGATTGGAAGAGAAATTTAGACATTGTCCTGACTGCTGAAGAGTACAAGTTTGTACTCTATGAGCAATGCCCTGCTGAACCCACGGCCGCCTCAACTGATGAGGAAAAAGAAGCATATCGGAAGTGGAAAAAGGCTGATGAAATGGCTAGGTGCTATATTTTGGCTTCTATGTCAAATGTACTCCAAACCCAGCATCAGTCAATGAACACGGCCGAGGATATGTTATTTAACCTAAAGGAGATGTTTGGGCATCATGACCGTGCGGGTAGGCAAGATGCCATGAGAGTCCTCATGTCAACTACTCAGTCTGAATGAACGCCTGTCGAGGAGCACGTTCTTAAGATGATGAGTCTGTTGAATGAATTGGAGGTCCTAGGAGCTATGATTGATGGTGAGACGCAAGTCGACATCATACTCCAGTCTCTGACCCCTAGTTTTGAGCAGTTTCGTATGAGTTATAATATGGGTAAACTATCTTATACTCTTGCGCAACTCCTGACTGAACTGAAGGCGGCAGAGGGGATCTACAAGAAGGGCAAGTCTCAAGCGCTTGTGGCTACCAAGTCCAAAAGCTTGAAAGCTATTGGAGGTAGGGGCAAGAAAAGGAAGCAAGCCATAAAACCCAGTGGTGCCAAGAGGAATGGACCACAAGTGGGGGCTAGTAAGCCAAAGGGCTTATGCTTCCGATGCAAAAAGTCTGGACACTGGAAGTCTGAATGTCCTCTCAGAGGTACGAATTTTTCTTTAGTCGTAAAAACATAGTCAGCGGTATTATCTACCAGAATTCTGGTGTGTAGATATGGAACCACTGACGGTATGTGCATTTCTTTAAATGCAGGGGTTCCAGAAAACCCGACGACTTAGAGAAGAAGAGTTCGAGTCTACATGGGCGAAGCTGTTGGGGTAGCAGCGGTTGCAGTGGAAGACATTTATCTGTTTTAAGTTTTTCATTTCAGTTATTGCTTATGTACCCCTTTATTTTGAAAAAGAACTTTTGTTCTGTTTTTCTTTATTATTAATGGATATTTTATTTCTTTAATCATTTGATGGTTTGGATAAGAAATAATGGTGATATCTATTATGGTACATTAGATAGCAATATGTGAATGATGAATCCTTAGTCTACCACGATGCAACAAACCGTTATGCATAACTTGTTTTACTTATTAGATGTATTCCTCTTGTCAATCATTATACTTGTGAATTCTTAAATTTAGTAGTATCTATTCAAAAGGGATTCAAAAGGTCGAAATTGATTTGATCAAATATAGTTGGAGGAATGGACCTCCCGACCTAAGAATCGATCTTGAAAGATGATACAACTGAGTTAAAGGATGGAATTCGGACAAGTATAGAAAATGATTAATGATTGATGCGGTGACATGTGTAATTAGAGAGGTACGAGTTGTTCTTTCAAGAATACTCGAAGATGGATTAGAATACTTGATGTGCCATAAAAGCGGAGTGTTTTCAACACAAAGCCATTATGGGGATCCTTCAAAGTATATCCATTGAAAGCCTGCGACTTGTTCGCGGAGGCTATCACCTATCTAAATAACACATAGCATAAATCAAAGATTGAGATTAAGTCTCAAACGACTACACCATACACTGATGTGTAGACATGGTGTGTCAGAAATAAGAGATGAGATTCTAATAGTAAAAGAACAAGTTCGTTCGGAACTACCTATGTTCTATGGATATCTCTGGATACAACGTCACATTCAATGTGGTTGTAGAATATCCTAGAAGAACAAGTAATTGTAAGTTCAATAGTACTGCGAACCAGATGGGTGTCCTCGCCCGGTTCTTAGAGGAATACTATTAGATGAACTACAATGCCCTAACTGACAAAGTACTTTAAAATGAGGAAAGAAGAGACTGAGAACCAGCCTGACCGAGTAGCAGTACACCACTGACTGCACCTAAAGTTATTACTGTTATACACCGGAACGCCATTGCAGTGGGAGGTTGTTAACCAACCGGATATGTTCATAAGACTGGAGGAGTTTTTGAACTCTGGATCTAGTATACATGAAATCGATCCCTAGTTCTGCATAGGAACTTGCGAATTGATGAGATAGTCCATTCTATGGATTCATCAAAAGGCAAGGAAAGGTGTGTTAGAGACGTAATGGAAACAAGGGTGGTGTTTCTCGGAATTTTGTGTAGATAACACTTCATCGTTGGGAACAATGTAAAAGTGTTGTCAAACATAAAATAGAGGTTGTCTAAATAAATCGAGATATAAGATTAAGATGAAATTGTATCATGTTCTTAGAAATCTTTCGATCTCTAGATAAGAACACTTGCACTTCTCTTAAGATATCTTATACGATTATGGTTTGTTTTAAACATGCACAATTCTGAGAAAGGTTATTGCCTTTCGAGATCAGAATACATCTATCTAAGGTATGTGTCTTGAACACATAAAGGAGATAGATATAGACAAAGCGGTTTCCTACACTTCGAGTGTGGAGAGCTTTGTGGATGCAATGTTGAAAAACAAGGACCTGATATCAACTATGCGGTTAGCGTAGTGGGAGGATATCAAAGTAATCTGGATAAGAAATATTCGAATGTTGTAAAGTACTTGGAAGTACTGGATTACTGGCAAAAACGAAATCTTCTTAGATTACAGTTTCTCAGATCCAAAATCAGAGAAAGGACCAGTGTAAGTCGATATCAGGCTATGTGTTCACTTTTAGAAGAGGTGGAACCTAAGGATGAAAGAGTGATAAGCGTAATGCTTCTCGGACTCTATCATAAACCGAATAGCAGCCTCAGAGGCAGCGGAAGTTTTGGTTAGGTTCCGGAATAACCTCTGAACTTGGATATGATTCTTGGTTCACCAAAGGCTATGTAAATAGCGGTGCGTGGAGAACTGGAAGAAGTCATAAGTTCAAAAAGGTGATGATAACACATAGAGCCAGTACCACCTGATACGAGTCATCGTCAGAGAGACGACGCAGTAGTCACCAAGATAACTTCAGAGCGGCAACCTAGATTGCTCATTCACATAATACTTCTGGGAAGTATAAATTAAGCACGTGATGAGTATGGGAGTCGGGAGTTTGGAGGAAATGACTAGACCTTAGTACAAGTGGGAGATTGTTGGAGTTGTGTACTTAATGTCTAGATTTAAGTATCGGTAAACTCCCGGTCATAGCATTTAACCTATTTAATTAATAAACAATTATTTGCAATTAATTATTATTAATTAATTATGCAAAATATAGTCCTGGATTTTATACGTTGTAGTTAGTATGGTGTGTCGGGCCCACACAGAAGATCATACTATCGGTTACTCGTATTTAATCAAACAGTTGCTCACGACCTAGATGGACACGGACCAATCCATCGGTATAGTCGTTGTGTGAGAGAGAAAATAATTTGTCTTAATTATTTTATCACACTTGTACACTTGGTGTATTGGGCGGATCAGCTTGAGATTTATTGATTAGGATTGCCTAAGATAATCAATTTAAATCTCGGAGTATTTTATTCTTAATCCCTGATATTATTGCGGGTGTGTATATTTAATATTAGAGACTTTGATTTTCCAAAGGAATTAACCGATTTAATTATTGGGTTAATTACCGGTAAAATTGGGTCGCTATATTTTATATATGACATGCCGTGAATACTTGACGGGAAAGTGTATCCCGGAAGGGTTGATAATATCCCCGAGATGAGTTCATAAGGAATTATTGTGTAAACCTCATGAGTGGATTCGTTCCGCACAATAATAAAGGTTGAACGGTACTAGTCTCGGATATAAGAGATGAATATTATTTATTGAGCAATAAATAAATTTATTCATGGATATTTAAATCTTAAATACACGGAATATATAATATTAATCGGAGAAATATTATTTGATATAATATGGAATAATATTGGGAGTGCAATTTTATTTATATTGTGGAAAATAAATAAAATTAATATTGATAAGAATTAATAGATTTGGGTTGGACCCAATTTAATTTTCAATATTGAAGCCCAATATTTATTCTCCTTATGATCCCCTACGTAGCCTATATAAGCACTACATGGTCTTCACTTTTCACAACCTAAGTTACGCCAACTAAAAAGTCTTGGAGAGTGAGGAAGATCCATAGAGTTCGATAGATCGTCGCCCACACGACGTTCGAACGGAGTGCTAGGATTACGCGGGAAGATCACAAGGTCGTCAACAAGATTCGTTTCTCCGTACAACGAATCGAGGTAATAATCGAGAACCCCTTCTTTGATTATTTGTGCGTTGAATAATTGTAATATATACATGAACACGCGATCCGGGAAAACGACGAACCTCGGGGACGGGGATTCGAGATCCCCGGCGAGGATCGAACGCGGCGGTCGAACCCTAGGGTTCGGACCGCCGGACGCGCGACAAGGGACGAGCCCCGGCTGGACGCCGGGGCATGGGATCGACTGCGGTCGATCCCCGGGGTGCCACGGGCTGGTGTCGTGGCGGACCCCAGCCCCCTCGTCGGAGGCGCGTGGCGCGAAGCCCTCGGCTGGACCCGAGGGGCGATTGAGCCCGTGAGCTCGATCGCGGGTCGCTGCGGGGATAACCCGCAGCTGCCTCGTGCGCGCTACGGGGATTCCCGTAGCGGATGCGCACGGGGCTGACCCCGTGCGAGCAGCGAGTCAGCGACTCGCTGCGGGGCTGCTACGAGCAGCCCCAGGGATTGCTACGAGCGATCCCAGCGATCGCCGAGGACGATCGCGAGCCCCTCGCGGGGGCTCGGCTGGGCGCACGCATCCTTCGGGCTTCGCTGGGCGTTCGGTCAGGCCCCGACTCGTGAGGTGGTTCGCGTTCGTGGATCCGACTCGCGGGAGAAAATCGGCTGGGGGCGGGCTGCGTGTCTTCGGGCGCGTAGTCTCCAAAGGTCGGACTCCTGCGGATGAGTCGGGGATCCAATCTTCGGTGATCGAGGGTTTTTGATCGGGTTATCGGTTCCGCAATTTTGATAACCCGGGACATCGAATCCCAGCAGCAAGGTCCTGCAGCAGTGGGTCAAATTCTGTATCAGAACCTGCGGCATCATGATGCTGCTGACTTGAGTGGTCAGATTCTTCCTCATCTGAAAGTGGAGTTGTAGATGGATAAGGAGTCGGTTTGCGATCCTTGGTCTTCTTCGGAGCCGGGTAGTTGTCGTAGAGCTCGCTGTGGTCAAAGTCATTGTCATCGTCCCTTCTATTGTAAGGCATGCTCTTTTCTTGCTGCTGCACTTCAGTGTCTGCTTGGGGAAAAGCAGAGGATGCGGCAGTGACAGAGGGTTCAGGAGTGAAAAGACCCTTAAGATCAGAGGTGTGAAAGGATCTTTCATTCTGGGCAGCCTCGTAAGCAAGTACATCGTCGATTCTCGGAATAACCACCGGCAGTCGTGGAGTCTGAGATGGCTCAGAGTTAACGGGTCCGGGGAGTATGATCTGGAGAGGAATCGGGTGCGGATGAACAGGCTCATCATCTGCGACAGGGTCTTCCTCTGCGGCAGTTTCTCCCCCTGCATCATGGTCCGGAGAGATGTTCATGGGAGAAGCCTTACCTGATCCTTCTCCGGCATCGACGTGCGGCGGCTGGTTCTCAGTAGATGGTGACGGCTGGGAAGCGGCGTCGATTGCAGCGGCGGCAGCTGCGGCGGCGGCGGCGTCGATGGCGATGAGGCGGTTGATGAAAGGCAAAGACTCCGCGGGCTGAATATCCTCCATAGTTGCATCGGGGCGAGATTCTTTGATGAGCTCCACTAGGCGTGGGTCCGAGAAGTAGCGAGCAAAGGCGAATGGAGATGATGCCATGAATTCAAATTCTTGATAAGCAATTTAGGGTTTAGAAAAACAGAGTGCACAATCGAACGTATGAAGCTAGGGAGTTTTATACTTTGTGTTCGATAGAGAAATTAGGGTTTTGAGAATTCAAGAAAATTCAAACTCTTTGAATCTGATTTGTATGAGAAGTGTAGTTGAATTAGGAGTTTGAATAATGGATAAAGAAAATAGGAGAGAAAAACGGGTGGTAGTATGATGGGACGTAAACATCAGGCAACGGTTACTTTTTGTGACCTGAACCGTCGCCTGCCGCACACTCGAGTGCTGTCCAACGGTCAAGTGGGGCATTGCTCTGCGGCAGGTCGTTGCCAAAAAATCAAAATCAAAATCCCTCTTTTTTTTAATATTTGATTTTTCTGGTTTTTTTTTTTAATATATTTTCTTTTTCTATTTTTTTTTTAATATTCTTTTTTTTTTTAATATTCTCCTTTTCTATTTTTCATTTTTCAAGATTTTTTTTTTTTAAATAAAATAAGTAAAATATTTTTGTGGTGTGAAAAATCAAGGCTTACAGAGCAAAATTAGGAAAAGATTAACAACTATCTAATCCTAATGGAACATCATGCTGCATCATAAGTACTTCTACTCTACTTAGGTATAATGCCATGTCAACAATGAGATTATTAAATACTTAGGTCACCTAGTACATAGTATCTCAACCCATTTCGTATTAATTACATGTATATGGGTTTGACCATGTTGCCTAAAGTGGTTTGGGTATTTTCTCTTCCTTCGGAAAATTTTTATCTCATAAATTTACTAAGGCAAAATGCTGTGGCAGAGGTTCAGTAGGCATGACAATGCGGCAGCATGATGCAGATCAGCATCTAAGGCATGGTGCACATGCACAGAGATTTTCTTAAGGCAGTGAAGCGTTCTGAGTCCAATGGCTTGGTGAAGATGTCAGCTATTTGCTTCTATGTTGGGATGTGATCAATCCTTAAAAGACGTTTTTCCACCAAATCTCGTATGAAATGATGCCTTATGCTAATGTGTTTGGTTCTTGAGTGCTGCACTGGATTATGATTGATATTTATGGCACTCGTATTGTCGCAGTAGAGTGTAAGAACATTGCTTTTCAAGTGGTATCAGAGAGGGCACTAGACTTACTTAGTGTTTAAGGTCCGTCTGATCACGCACACTTACAATGGCAGATCCATCTTACATCGTACGAACACCGGTTGTTCTTGACGGTAGTAATTATGGATTTTGGAAAACCCGCATTGAAGCAAGGATCAAATCAATTGATCGCAGTGCGTGGCTATCCGTACTTCGAGGATGGAAACCACCTCAGGAGGAAATCCCTGAGGGCGGCAAGCTTGAAAAAGCTCCGGAGAAGTGGTCTATCGAAGAGACTGCCGCAGCTACTGCCAACGATAGGGCAAGGTGTGCCATCCTTGAATCCATCGATTGCAATATGTACAGAATTGTCAAACAATGTACTACTGCCAAACAAGTGTGGGATTTGCTGGCTCTTCATTGTGAAGGTAACAACACAGTGAAGAAAACCAAGGTCCGTATGCTTATGTCTCGTTTTGAGAACTTGCGTATGAACGAGGACGAGACTTGCCTTCAGTACTTTGGAGAATTAATGTCCATTGTTACTGAATGTGCTGACCTTGGTTCACCCATTAGCAACCCGGCAGTGTGTAGTAAGATTATGCGATCGATGAGCAAAAAGTTCCTGCCGAAGGTCACTGCAATAGAAGACAGCGAAATGTTTGAAGAAGATTATGTTTCATTAATGGCGATCTTCAAGAATTATGAACTGAACCATGAGGATCGTGAAACTCACGGGAAATCACGTTCACGAAGCGACGAGAGAAATATTGCCTACACCGTGGCAGAGCCCGACGGCAGAGAACAAGGCAATAGCTCTCATGGCAGCAGCCCCACCTCTACCAATGACTTGACCGATGAAGAGATCTACGAGCTGCTTGGATCTGATGGTGGAGATGACCAGTTTGCATTACTCGCCCGGAAAATGGATGCTGTACTTGTTCGCTCGCTGAAGAAGCCCTACGATCCCCGACGAAGGAAGTTTCCGGCAAGGTCACCACAAACTCAAGATCGACGCCTTGTGATTCGTCAACCAAGCACGGGATCAACATCAAGTCCAAATTCAAAGGACTGTTCGAGAGTCAATTGCCACGTTTGTCAAGGGATTGGACACTACTCAACCGAATGCCCCTCAAAAGATCGAGGTATTGGAATTTTTAATTCCATGGTTGCACAAGAAGATAGGGAACAATATTGCCTTGAAGACTCAACCACTGCGCTTGCTGCTCAATTCGAAGGCACAACCCTATCTGACGTTGAAGATGACGGTCCATCCAATATGAATGCACGACGGCATGTTGCATTCTTTGCCTCTGCCGCAGAAACGACAGAAAGTCCTGCCGCAGAGAACTGCCTGTGTCTCACTGCCTCAATCAATGGCTATGAATCTGAAGAGGAGACCATTCCCATTGATATTTTCATTGAGCTCAAAGAAAGTTTCGATGAGCTACGCATGAACTTTGCTCGGCAGACCAAGATGATGAAAATGCTCACTTCTACCAAAGCCGGATACGAAGAGAAATTGAAGAAGCAGGCCATGGCAATTGAACAAATGCTCGTAGAAAAGAACACCTTTGAAGAACGATTGAAGAAACTTGATGTCCAGCTCACTAGAAAAGATATAGAGGCCGAAAAACTAAAAATTGACTTTAATCGTGTAAATGAAAAACTCGAAGTCGCAAACAATACTTTTGTAAAACTGAACACGGCAACAACAAAATTAGATGCCATAATGAGTATTTCACATGTTGAACGGGAAGGCCTCGGACATCAAAAGGTTGTAGATGCCGTTTTTCCAAAGAAAAACCCAACGGACATGGCATTTGTAAAGGCATCAAATGACGATTTAACAACTGCCGCACAATCCTTAACTCCAAAAAGGGATGACCAAACCGAAAGCAAGGCCACTGCCTCAGCCAGAGACTGCCGCAGACGGCCAAAACAAAGGTAGACATCATCAGGCAGAATGAAGACAAGGAAGCCTCTGCCTAAGCAACATTTTAAATCGAAGAGACGATATGTTTGCCACTACTGCCTTGTTCCTGGTCACATTCGACCTTTTTGTTGGAGACGCGAAGAGGACCAAGCAAGAGGATTTTACTTTCACTCCAACCCTGGACCACGGCATCCCAAATACTTCGCACACTCTATGTCTTCACGATATTCTATCAAAAAGAAGGTAACGACGATACGCAAATGGGTGCCCAAAACTAAACTCTCTGTTGGAGTTGTGTACTTAATGTCTAGATTTAAGTAACGGAAACTCCCAATCCATTGCCATTAATCTATTTAATTAAATAAACAATTATTTGCATTTAATTATTTATAATTAAATATATGCAAATTATAGTCCTGGATTCTATACGTTGTAGTTAGTATGGTGTGTCGGGCCCACACAGAAGATCATACTATCGGTTACTCGTATTTAATCGAACAGTTGCTCACGACCTAGATGGACACGGACCAATCCATCGGTATAGTCGTTGTGTGAGAGAGAAAATGATCTGTCTTGATTATTTTATCACACTTGTACACTTGGTGTATTGAGCGGATCGTTTGAGATTTATCGATTAGGATTGCCGGCGATAATCGATTTAAGTCTCAGTGTATTTTATTCTTAATCCCCGATACTATTGCGGGTGTGTATATTTAATATAAGTGACTTTGATTTTCCAAAGGAATTGACCGGTTTAATTACTGGGTCAATTACCGGTTGAGTTGGGTCACTATATTTTATATACGACATGCCGTGAATACTTGACGGGAAAGTGTATCCCGTAAGGGTTGATAATATCCCCGAGATGAGTTCATAAGGAATTATTATGTAAACCCTGCAGGTGGATTTAATCCGCATAATAATTAAGGTTGAACGGTACTATTCTCGGATATAAGAGATGAATAAATTAATTAGCAATAAATTAATTTTATTCATGGATATTTAAATCTTAAATACACGGAATAAATAATACTAAGATGGAGAAATATTATTTGATATAATATGGAATAATATTGGGAGTGCAATTTTATTTATATAGTGGAAAATAAATAAAATTAATATTGATAAGAATTAATGGATTTGGGTTGGACCCAATTTAATTTTCAATATTGGAAGCCCAATATTTATTCTCCTTTTGATCCCCTACGTAGCCTATAAAAGCACTACATGGTCTTCACAATTCATTAACCTAAGATACGCCAATCATAAAGTTCTTGAAGAGTGGAGGAGATCCATGGAGTTCGGTAGATCGTCGCCCACACGACGTCCGGGCTAGTGTAAGGAATACGTGGGAAGATCTCAAGGTCATCAATTGAGTTCTTCGTTTTTCCGAACAACGAGAACGAGGTAAATCGTAAAACCCCCTTTATGATTTAATCGTTTTAATTATCGTAAAAATATCGTGAACCAAGATCCGTGAACGCGACCCATGTCGAGGTTGAACCGGGCGGTGGTGATCGAAGATCACCGGACCGCCGGCGGCTCAACGGCTCGAGCATGAGAGGGTCGAGGGGGCGTGAGCCTCGGCTGGACGCCGAAGGACTCGAACGCACGGGCTCGGCCGCGAGCCACGGGTTTTTCCCGTAGCGGATTCGCGGGCTGTCCGAGCCCTCCCCGTGCGCGCTCGCAGCGGGCTGCGGGATTTCCCGCAGCGGATCCGCATGGCTTCGCTGGCTGCGTGCGGGGACCTACGGGCTGAACCCTAGCGCGCGCCCGGTGGGGTGCGCACGCCTTGATTAGGCAGCCGCGACTCGGGTAGAGGCTAGGGCTTGATTGAGGCGAACCTCCGGGAGGTTGGGGCTGTCTGCGAGGGTTCGGGGATGCTCGACGGGCTGCTACGAGCAGCCCTAGGCGGCTGCCATGGACAGCCGCGAGCCCACGCGTGGTGGCTCGATCGAACAAGCCACGGGCTATCCCCGTGGCGGGTTTGTTTGATTAGGCTATCCCCGTGGAGGTTCGTGGCGGGTTTTCCGGCAACCGGGAGTCGATTGGATTGTCGGTTCCGCAATTTAGACAATCCGGATATTCGTTCTCCGAAGGATTTCGGTCGGAATTAATTAGATAATTAATTTTAATTAATTTATTAATTCCGGGATATCGATTTCCAACAACTGGTATCAGAGCGTTGGTTTTAGTTCACGGTATTTTTCGATAAATTGTTCTACCTTGCAGGGTTTCCGACTATTATGGCTAGATATAATTGTTCGTTAATTATTGTCATAATATTGTTCTTGATTATTAAACTCTCGGACATGTCGAGATTCGTTTTATGTGTGGTGAATGCTTGTAATAGTAAAAATTCGGGGGTTGACCGAATTTAGGTTTATTATTACGTTCTTTTTTTCCGGAAAATGTATAGGGTCGATTTCATGTATAGAATCGATACCGGATAATTGTAAATTAATTTTGTAATTTAGTTACGTTGGATCGATGCCGAAACGACTACCGGAGAAGACACGTGACGAAGAGAAGAAGGGCTCGGGATCGATCATCCCCATGATCGATCCCATGGTGTTCGATCGAGGGGAGGGGCTGCCCGGGAACTCTCGGCCACGCCGGCCACCGGTGGTGGTGGCGCGTGGGCTGGGCGGCGGCGGCGTGCTCCTCCGAGCGGCGATCGATGGTGGTAGGGCGCGGGGACTCCCAACCCGTGCTCTTCCGCCGAGATCCAACTTTCCTATTTTAATTCGGTTTTCTTATTTGATTATTTCTTTTATGAAATATTCATGGAATAAGAAAAGAATTAATTTAGTATTAAATTTATTTTTCCTTATTGATTATTCCTATTCTTGGGAATTTTCATGGAATAGGAAAAAGAATAAATTTAGAATTAATTTATTTTTCCTATTTAATTATTCCTTTATGGAATTTTTAATGGATTAGGAAAATAATTAATTTGGAAAGTTTTAATGGTCCTTAATTAATTTTTCCTATTTAATTATTCCTTTATGGAATTTTTAATAGATTAGGAAAGGAATTAATTTGGAAAGGATTAGGAGTCCTAATTTATTTTACTTCCTTATTCTATTATAGAAGTCTTCTAGAATATTCCGAGTTTGACTTGGATGGGATTCTAGAGATTTAATAGAATTAGATAGGAAGATAAAAATAAATAAAAAATATTAATAATATTTAATTTTATTTTTGATATATTCGATTGACTTAATTTTCGAATTAAGTAACTTTTGGATTAATTGAAAATAAATAGATTTAAATATTGGGATTAATATTCTCGTCACATGGAGCATTCAAGAACGAAGACTGAAGACTAGAAGATGCGTACGGGGATGCGATAAAGCCATAATAGTCGGAAAATAATATTCTAGTATTATTTTGACTATGTGATAATATTTATGTGCTTTATTTCATGTATGCATGCTTATGTGTATTTAATTATGCATTAGATAGCGTATCCCTTTGTTATAAAAAGCTAAGTGGGAGAGGGTATGGAAACATACCCATGGTCTCCATTGCTGCTCTCTTGGTGACTTTTATAAACTTTTGAAGTTTGTATAGATAAGTCATTGTAGGAGAGTTCTTGTAATTCCTCTCACGAGAAACATTGATTAAGTTTATCAAACAATGCCTAATTTGTCTTTCCAAAGCTGATTTCAAGTCGACTCATTCTCACCCCGGGGAGTGGAATGGAGCCAAAGCCACTTGGTCATGTAGAGGACACAAATTAGAGACCTTCGTACCATTCTTTTATAGATGGATCGATTGTCTGCTCGGCTCCCTCATCTAATGAGAGATAGGGTTGTTCGCATGGTGAATCACTGGTTAGAAACTTCGAGTTTCACTTATGATTCTCCGCGTCTTGATTTACAAGATCGAATGGATCAAGTAATTGGGAGTCAATTATATAAATCTTTTTGGTATAGTAAACGTCCACACGAACGTGGCTTGCTATACTGAATGGGATTTTAGAATAATTGATGTAGACAGTTATAGGGAATTGTGAAGGGTTGCGAGTTGTCGTAAACGTCCACATGAACGTGGCTTGCGGTGACGTAACGATTCTAAACGATTCGCCTTAGTACTGAGTAATGGTTTACACTTAGATACGCGTTATAGTATTCCTCCCAACGAGGTTACGCTATAAGTGATGTATGACCGAAGCAAATCTAATTGCTAAATCATTTGGGTGGGTAAACGTCCACACGAACGTGGCTTGCTTTACCTGATGGGATTTTAGATGTGATTAGTGGTTTAATGATATTATTTAAGGGAGATAATATCGGAGATTAAATCGATTGTTTGTTGTTATATGTGCTCATAGATTATGGATGGCTTTGAACCCACTTTATGTGATACTTGAGGAATTTAACTCACTGGTCCCTAAAATGTAATGATTGGAATAGAGATCTAGACATTGCCTAGACTGTTAAAGAGTACAAGTTTGTACTCAGTGAGCTTTGTTCTCCCGAACCTACTAATGTCTCGACTGTTGAGGAAAGAACTGATTTTATCATGTTCAAACTCAAGGAGATGTTTAGACATGACATAGGCGGCTAGACAAGAAGCGATGAGGATACTCATAAAGGCCAGTCGCTTCGAGGAAACGCTTAAACACGTTTTTTGAGATGATTGACCTTTTAGACGAGTTGAGACGGAAATCGCAAGTTCTTGTAGCCAATGCCAAAGGTTTCGAACCTAAGGGCAAAACCGGGGGATAGGAAAAGCAAGCAAAGAAACCCAGTGGTCCTAAGTTTCTTGGATCACGAGATGGGGCGAGAAAGCCAATAGGCTAGTGTTCTCGATGCCAACAGTCTAGGTACTGGAAGTCTGAATATCCTCTTAAAGAAAGTACGAAATCTTCTTTAGTCGTAAAACATAGTCAGTGGTATTATCTACCGGAACCTGGTGTGTAGATATGGAACCATTGACGGTATGCGCATTCTAAATGCAAGGGTTGCAGGAAACCCGACGACTTGAAAAAGAAGAAATCGTAGTCTACATGGGCAATGCTGTTGAGGAGGCAGCTGTTGCAGTGGAGGACAATTATAGGATTTCATTTTAAGATATTGCTTTTATGTACCTTTAGAAAGAACTTTGTTCTGGATTTCTAATGAATGGATATTTTATTTCTTTTAATCATCTGATGGTTATAAGAAGAAATAAAGATAGTATCTATTCTGGTACATTAGCTAGCAATATATAAATGATGAATCCTGAGTCCATCACGGTGCAACGAACCGTAGTACAAAACTCGTTTTACTAATAAGAGATTTCTTCATTAAATCGATTATACTTGTGGATTCTTATGCTAAATCATGTTTATTCAAATAAGAAGTTCAAAGGTCGAAAATTGATATTTGATCAATTAAGTTGAAGGAGTGGACCTTCCGACCTAAGAATCTAATTTGGAAGATAACATGACTAAGCAATCCTTTATGGATATAAGATATAAGATCCGGACAAGTATAAGAATTGATTGACTCTGATGTATGCAGACCTTGTTTACTCAGACAATAAGGTACGAGTACTTCATTTTATGATTACTCGAAAAATGGATTAGCATACCTGATGTGCCACAAAAGCAAAGTGTTTTGACAAGTCAATGGACACAAAGCTATTGTGGGGAACCATCATGGTATATCCATTGAAAGCCTGCGATCTAATCGCGGAGGCAAGTGCCTGTCTGAGGAATGCATGGCATACTGATCAGAGATTGTGATTTGATCCCAAATGACTACACCATACACTCTTGTGTAGAAATGGTGTGTCGGAAATAAGAAATAGAACTCTTATAGAAATAGTAAAAGCATGAGTTGTACGGAACTACCTGTGTTCTATGGATATGTCTGGAAACAACGGCGCATTCATGTGCGGTTGTAGAATATCCTAGAAGAACAAAAGATGTGTGTTCAATAGTACTATGAACCAAAAGGACGTTATAAGTTCTAACGCCCGGTTCTTAGAGGAAGACTATTAGATGGACCACAAGCCCAAAGTGACGTAATACTTTGAAATGAGAGAGAGAGATTAAGACTTAGAACCAGCCGAACCGAGTAGCGGTACACCACTAACTGCACCTACTGTTATTACTGTTTATACACCGGAATGCCATTGTAGTGGGAGGTTGTGACAACCGAAGATATTCATAAGACTAGGAGAGTCTTCGGACTCTGGACCTAGTATACATGAAATCGATCCCTGGATCTACATAGAGGCAGTACTAGATCTAAATGTGCTCTCTTAGAAAGCAATAAGGTTTATTGCTAAGAGGCAAGATCATTTAGAGTACAAGCTTAGTTGATCCATTTATGGATTGGAACAAAGCATTGAGTTCGTGGTACTTGCAAGTTGATGAGATAGTCCATTTTATGGATTCATCAAAGCATAGACGAATAGTGTGTATTGGAAACGTGATGGAAACAAGGTGGTGTTTCTCGGGTTTTTATGTAGATAACATTTTATCATTGGCAACAATGTAAAGATGTAATCAGACATGAAATGATGGTTGTCTGGATAAATCATTATGAAAGATATAGGAAGAAGTTGTACTTCTCCTGGACATCTTACATATATATGATTATAGTTCGTTTTAACATGCAAGATTCCGAGAAAGGTTCGTTACCTTTCAGATACGGAATGCATCTATCTAAGGATATGTGTTTTGGAACACAAAAGGAGATAGAAGCAATTAAAGCGGTTTCCTACACTTGGAGTGTGGAAAGCTTAATAAATGCGATGTTAAAAACGAGAACCTGATATCTGCTATGCGGCTAGTATAGTGGGAGGATATCAAGGTAATCCTGGAAAGGAATACTCGACTGCTGTAATGAACATTTTAAGTACTTTCGAAGTACTGGAAACTATGTTCTGCATTACGGAGCAGACAAGCATTTCCTTTGGATTACATTCTCTTAGATTTCTAATCAAATAAGGACCAGTGTAAGTCGATATCAGGCTATGTGTTTCACTATTGAAGGAGAAGGAGTTTTAACATGGAAGAGTGATAAGCACGATGCTTTTCGGACTCTGCCATGGGTAACCAAATAGCGGCCTCAGAGGCAGCGGAAGTTTTGGTATAACTACGGGATAATCTCTGGGACTTAGATGTGATTCTTAATTTGTCAAAGGCTATGTAAATAGCGGTGCGATGGCAAATGGTAAGAAATCACAAGTCCACAAGTGTAAGATAACACATAGAGCAAGTACCACCTGATACGAGTCATCGTCAAGGGAGACGACGCTGTAGTCACCAAGATAACTTCAGAGCGGCAACCTAGAGTGCTCATTCACATAGTACTTCTTGGAAGTACAACTTAAGCACGTGATGAGTATGGGAGTCGGGAGTTTGGAGGAAATGACTAGACCTTAGTACAAGTGGGAGATTGTTGGAGTTGTGTACTTAATGTCTAGATTTAAGTAACGGAAACTCCCAATCCATTGCCATTAATCTATTTAATTAAATAAACAATTATTTGCATTTAATTATTTATAATTAAATATATGCAAATTATAGTCCTGGATTCTATACGTTGTAGTTAGTATGGTGTGTCGGGCCCACACAGAAGATCATACTATCGGTTACTCGTATTTAATCGAACAGTTGCTCACAACCTAGATGGACACGGACCAATCCATCGGTATAGTCGTTGTGTGAGAGAGAAAATGATCTGTCTTGATTATTTTATCACACTTGTACACTTGGTGTATTGAGCGGATCGTTTGAGATTTATCGATTAGGATTGCCGGCGATAATCGATTTAAGTCTCAGTGTATTTTATTCTTAATCCCCGATACTATTGCGGGTGTGTATATTTAATATAAGTGACTTTGATTTTCCAAAGGAATTGACCGGTTTAATTACTGGGTCAATTACCGGTTGAGTTGGGTCACTATATTTTATATACGACATGCCGTGAATACTTGACGGGAAAGTGTATCCCGTAAGGGTTGATAATATCCCCGAGATGAGTTCATAAGGAATTATTATGTAAACCCTGCAGGTGGATTTAATCCGCATAATAATAAAGGTTGAACGGTACTATTCTCGGATATAAGAGATGAATAAATTAATTAGCAATAAATTAATTTTATTCATGGATATTTAAATCTTAAATACACGGAATAAATAATACTAAGATGGAGAAATATTATTTGATATAATATGGAATAATATTGGGAGTGCAATTTTATTTATATAGTGGAAAATAAATAAAATTAATATTGATAAGAATTAATGGATTTGGGTTGGACCCAATTTAATTTTCAATATTGGAAGCCCAATATTTATTCTCCTTTTGATCCCCTACGTAGCCTATAAAAGCACTACATGGTCTTCACAATTCATTAACCTAAGATACGCCAATCATAAAGTTCTTGAAGAGTGGAGGAGATCCATGGAGTTCGGTAGATCGTCGCCCACACGACGTCCGGGCTAGTGCAAGGAATACGTGGGAAGATCTCAAGGTCATCAATTGAGTTCTTCGTTTTTCCGAACAACGAGAACGAGGTAAATCGTAAAACCCCCTTTATGATTTAATCGTTTTAATTATCGTAAAAATATCGTGAACCAAGATCCGTGAACGCGACCCATGTCGAGGTTGAACCGGGCGGTGGTGATCGAAGATCACCGGACCGCCGGCGGCTCAACGGCTCGAGCATGAGAGGGTCGAGGGGGCGTGAGCCTCGGCTGGACGCCGAAGGACTCGAACGCACGGGCTCGGCCGCGAGCCACGGGTTTTTCCCGTAGCGGATTCGCGGGCTGTCCGAGCCCTCCCCGTGCGCGCTCGCAGCGGGCTGCGGGATTTCCCGCAGCGGATCCGCATGGCTTCGCTGGCTGCGTGCGGGGACCTACGGGCTGAACCCTAGCGCGCGCCCGGTGGGGTGCGCACGCCTTGATTAGGCAGCCGCGACTCGGGTCGAGGCTAGGGCTTGATTGAGGCGAACCTCCGGGAGGTTGGGGCTGTCCGCGAGGGTTCGGGGATGCTCGACGGGCTGCTACGAGCAGCCCTAGGCGGCTGCCATGGACAGCCGCGAGCCCACGCGTGGTGGCTCGATCGAACAAGCCACGGGCTATCCCCGTGGCGGGTTTGTTTGATTAGGCTATCCCCGTGGAGGTTCGTGGCGGGTTTTCCGGCAACCGGGAGTCGATTGGATTGTCGGTTCCGCAATTTAGACAATCCGGATATTCGTTCTCCGAAGGATTTCGGTCGGAATTAATTAGATAATTAATTTTAATTAATTTATTAATTCCGGGATATCGATTTCCAACACTCTCCACTAATGTTTATTTTACAGATCCCTCCAATGACTCCTCTGCCGCATCAAATGCCATCCAAAGTGTTGAAACATGCAATGTTATCTTCACTGCCCTCAAAGCTACCAAAGATGATAAGTGTTACTTCGATAGCGGATGCTCGCGGCACATGACTGGAAATAGTGATCACCTCATCAACTACAAAGTTTTTCACGGAGGAGAGGTCACGTTTGGAGGAGGGTCCAGTGGTTCAATAATTGGCCGAGGCACATTAAATGTGAAAGGGCTGCCGAAGCTACAACAAGTGCTTCATGTTGAAGGCCTCATCACGAATCTCATAAGCACAAGTCAACTATGCGATGAAGGCATGAATGTAAAGTTTACTCATCAAATGTGTGAAGTGTTTGATAATGCAGGGAACCCACTCATTCAGGGGGAGCGTTCCAAGGCAAACAACTGCTACTCCATTGGAGAAACATGCCTCTCTGCGCAAGTCAAAGATGACATAGACCTATGGCATCAAAAACTTGGTCACACAAGTCTTGGGAATTTAGAGCGTCTAATCAAGCTCAATGCTGTTCGTGGACTTCCAGCTCTCCCAAAAATCCAGAAGACTACATGTGGACATTGCAAACAAGGAAAAATGACTCGTGCAAGTCATCCAGCAATACCTGCCGCAGGACAGACTGATGCCTCTGCCGCAGGACCTGCCAATTCCAAGGCAGGGCTGTATCAAAAGCAAACCAAATGCTTTGATCTCCTCCACATGGATTTAATGGGACCATTCGAGACAAGAAGCCATTCTGGAAAACGATACGCACTCGTCATTGTCGATGACTTCTCGAGATACACATAGGTGCGTTTTCTCCACGACAAAAGTGAGACGTGTGATGAGGTGTCCAAATTCATTAGGTGGATAAAGACCAACCATGAAACCTCGGTAAAGAGAATAAGAAGTGACCATGGCACCGAGTTTGAAAACCAACGGCTCTCTCGTTTTTGTGACGCGCATGGCATTGCCCAAGAATTTTCTGCCCCCATAACACCGCAACAAAACGGCGTGGCTGAAAGGAAGAACCGAAACCTCAAGGAAATGGCGTGTACCATGCTGATCGCCAAGGGCCTAAGCAAGCAATTTTGGGCAGAAGCATTCAATGCCGCATGCCATATCCTGAACCGCATCAGCATACGTTCAGGAACATCAAAGACGGCCTACGAAATTTTGAACAATAGGAAGCCTAATTTGAAATATTTTCATGTTTTTGGCTCTGTTTGTTATGTTTTAAATGATAGGGAACCTAGATCGAAACTTGATCCAAAATCCCTTAAAGGATTATTTGTTGGATACTCTAGGAATAGTCATGCCTATCGTATTTTTATCATACAAACTAGAACCATCATTGAATCTGTGAATGTTGATTTTGATGATCTTAGTCGACTCAGGAAACCTAAAGAAGAAGATGTGAAAGGTTTGCTCGAGCCTGCCGCAGTAGCAGAAGTTGAAGGCAGTATCACACCTGCACAGCCTACTGCCGCACCTACTGGCTCGAATGATGATGCTCAACCTTCGACAGCATCTCCTGAGCAATCAAACGATGATAGCACCCCACATCAATCAGATTCATCAGATGGTGAAGAGGAATCAAACCAACGACGAAGGGATCCCCCAAGGCATGTCGTCCGAAACCACCCTTCGAGTCAAATGTTGGCCAGACGCATGAGAGTTCATCCGTATATCAACTACCGCAACCTGACCAAGAACATAAGCATGTCTGCCACATGCGTTGAAATAGGCATTACCTCGTATCTCTCGACGATCGAACCGAAGAATGCCAAAGAAGCATTGGCCGATGAATTTTGGTTTATGGCAATGCAAGAAGAGATGAACGAGTTTGAAAGAAACAAAGTTTGGAAGCTCATTCCTCGTCCCCAAAACAAGAATATCATCGGGACAAAGTGGATATTTAAGAATAAGTCGAATGAGCACGGGCAGGTTGTACGCAACAAGGCAAAGCTGGTGGCGCAAGGCTATACGCAAGTTGAAGGCATCGATTTCGATGAAACTTTTGCCCCCGTAGCACGCATGGAGTCCATTCGTCTACTCATTGCCATTGCATGCCACCTCAACATCACCTTACATCAAATGGATGTGAAGGCAGCGTTCCTCAACGGCATACTTGAAGAGGAGGCATATGTTGCACAACCGAAGGGTTTCGAAGATCCAAAACATCCTGACCATGTGTATCAACTACACAAGGCATTGTACGGCCTAAAACAAGCTCCTAGAGCTTGGTATGGCTGTCTAACTGATTTTTTACTCAGTTTTGGATTCACCCGAGGCACTGCCGATAAGACCTTGTTTGTTAAATTCAATTCTTCCAAAATTTTAATAGCTCAAATTTATGTAGATGATATTGTTTTTGGATCCACATGTGAGAACATGCTTAAGGCATTTACCTCTGCAATGGCATCAAAATTTGAGATGAGCATGGTAGGAGAACTAACTCATTTTTTAGGGCTCCATATCAAGCAATCATCAACTGGGACGTTCATCTCACAAGCTTCATATGCTAAGAATCTCATCAAAAGATTCCAACTTGAAGGATCCAAGCCCATGAAAACACCTATGGGCTCAACAGACAAAATCTTCCGAGGCACTGATACTGCCGCAGTGGATCAGACACTCTACCGATCCATGATAGGGAGTGTTTTCTGTACAAGGCATCGTGCTGCGGCATACGCTGTTCTGCCGCAGAACACTGTCTTGCCTAGGCAGCGCATTTCACTGCGTTTTATTTACTGCCTACGACTTTCAGGGAGACTTGTTGGATCTCTTTGTACTCATTGTCTCTCATATGAGTTGTGCCAAAAAGGAGGAAGTTATCATGATTGATGTGTTTCACAAGAGTTGTACCAAAAAGGGGGAGATTGTAAATACAAGTTTTTGGCATCAACTTTGTGTGTTCCTTGCGCTGTCCATCGACTATTGTCATATCTTTTTCGTACGAGCTCCGATTGTGTTGATTCAAAATGCTATGGAATACACACTTCAAGAGCTACGTATCCATATACGAAAAGTAATGTCAAAACCATGCGACTGGAGTCGCACGCGACTGGAGTCGCACGAGCTTGCGCTGAAAGTGCTTGGATGTGCAGTCCGTCGATTTTTGCCATATCTCCTTCGTGCGAGCTCCGATTGACTTGATTCAAAATGCTATGGAATCCAAACTTCAAGAGCTACGCATACATATCATGCGACAGGAGTCGCGTGCGACTGGAGTCGCACAACATCATGCGAAAGGAGTCGCGTGCGACTGGAGTCGCGCAACTTGTCGTTGGATGTGCAGTCCGTCGATTTTGGCTATATCTTCCTCATACGAGCTCTGATTGACTTGATTCAAAATGCTATGGAATCCACACTTCAAGAGCTACGTATACATATCATGCGACAGGAGTCGCGTGCGACTGGAGTCGCACAACATCATGCGACAGGAGTCGCGTGCGACTGTAGTCGCGCAACTTGTCGTTGGATGTGCAGTCCGTCTATTTTAGCTATATCTCCTTCATACGAGCTCTGATTGACTTGATTCAAAATGCTATGGAATCCACACTTCAAAAGCTACGTATACATATCATGAGACAGGAGTCGCGTGCGACTTGAGTCGCACAACATCATGCGACAGGAGTCGCGTGCGACTGGAGTCGCGCAACTTGTCGTTGGATGTGCAGTCCGTCGATTTTGGCCATATCTCCTTCATACGAGCTCTGATTGACTTGATTCAAAATGCTATGGAATCCACGCTTCAAGGACTATAAAGAACCAACTTCTTGCGACTTGAGTCGCGTGCGACAGGAGTCGCGTGCGACAAGAGTCGCGTGCGACAAGAGTCGCGTGCGACAGGAGTCGCTTGATTCCTCCCTCTCATGCCGTGCGACAGGAGTCGCACGATCCGTGCGTCCAACTCATGCGACAGGCGTCGCACGCGACAGGAGTCGCACGTCCGGGTATGCGACAGGAGTCGCATGTTGTGCATCCTTCATCTTGTGCGACTGGAGTCGCACGCCATGCTCCTTTACACTTCGTGTGTCAACTGATGCATGTTGTGTTGTTTACTACTTCAACGATATCGACGACCATGAAGACGATGAAATATGAAATGTTCAACGACGAGTGTACACCACGATGAAGTTGAAGATGAAGTATTGAGATCGTCGGAGTCAAGATGTGTTGAAGTCTGAAGTTAAAGAAATCGAAGATTCAAGATTCAAAGATTCAAGAATCGAAGATTCAAAATTCCAAGATTCAAGAATCGAAGATTCCAAAAGTGATTTCATCCATGGAATTGTTGCATCATCCAAGCATGTGACGAATCAGAACGTGCCATGTCAACGTCTCACATGTGTGGATCGCCTATATATACCCATGGAGTTTCAAGACTTCACTTGACGATTTTGAGAGAACGAAATCCGATATCCGAGTATCAACGTTCGTTGTTTACGGCTTTCTGCCTTAAGAGTTTTGGTAGTTGTTTTGTGTTGTGCACCGATAGTAGAGTTATGCGATTTAGCTCTAGGTGATATAGTACTAGATCATTAGTTCGTTGGAGTGCTACGTCACTTGGGATACGACTCTTGATCATTCCGTCTACCTTTCTCCACAAGTGTAATAGTTAGTTTTGTTTATCAATAAAATGAAACTATTACATAACTTTGTCTTCAGCACTTCACTTTACATTTGCTGAGTTCGAACTTATACACAACACGTAACGTGCGACATCCGGAGCTAGCAAGAGTTGAGTGTGTGCGAACGAAGTTGCTGAAGTGTTGGTGTTTAAGACCGACTTTACGAAAAGTTGGTATCATACGTCGAAGACGTAATTTCATCTACCCAACCCAAGAACTTAACTCTTTCTTCTCCTGCAGGTGTTAATCCTGAGACTTTGAAGAAAGCGCCTACAAAACAAAGGACAAAAGTCATAATTCAAAGATCTCCTCAAAACAAAAGAAGAAGGCTGCAACTTTACGATGAGGACGAAGTCGAAGGTGTTGGAGACAAAGTTGAAGCTCCAGTACTTGAAGATGATAATGTGATGAACAAGATTAGCTTCAGCCCCGACTCCCAACCTGACAACTTCGAAGCCGAAGAATGATGTGTTGTTTATGTTTTTCTCTTTCTTTTGAACTTGGTTTTTGAACAATGTTTCTATTTGGTTTGTAATAACTAAGCTTTTTATTTCTCCTTGAACATTTCAAACTGATGTTATGCATTTCGAATCTTATGATTATCTGTTTCGAATGTTTAAGTTTTGTTTTTTTTCTCCCGATTCTAACTCATGAAGGTCTCAAAAAGGGGGAGATTGTTAGTGTGATGTTTGGTCGAGTTCATACTTAGAGTTTCGAACTCTTGTTTGAACTCGCTTGAAACTTCATACTTTGTGATGTTTTTTACTAACTTCATATTTTGTCTTCACAGGTTCGAAATAGGTTAAGTCGGAAAGAATTTGAAGAACTGGTGACACACTTCATACTTTGTGATGTTTTTTACTAACTTCATATTTTGTCTTCACAGGTTCGAAATAGGTTAAGTCGGAAAGAATTTGAAGAACTGGTGACACAGTATGATGTACAAAGCATGCGATTTCACTTCGAACCAAACTGGTTCTCACCGAATGCACCCGCTGAAGCACACTTACTTAAGTACTGGATAAAGCACTGCTAAGTTGCTGAAGCCAAGTATTGAAGAGTTCGAAGGCTTCGCTAGAAGACGACGAATTATGAAGATGAAAAGAAGAGTTGTGCTGTGCCCAAGGATCGAAGGATTCGAAGGATCACTAGAGAATTCGAAGAATGAGATTAAAGTCGGTGAAGAAAAAGATGCTTGGAATATTCGCAAAAGATTCGAGAAATTTTTTGGTTTCCGATGAAGTCTATAAATACTTGCTAGGTTATTTGTAGACGTACGATTTTTTAGAATTTCCGGTTTTGCTCCAAGATCGGATTTTTATTTGTAACTTCGAAGTGTCTAGATAGTTCGAAGTCGTTGAGTTGTAATAAAAAACTTAGAACAAATTCTCTAGAAAGAGTTCTTAGGTTTTCTAGTTTATTTAAAGTCTTTTGAGTTAGAACCCCGCTAGGTCTAATTTGAACTCGATTGACTTTGTTTGGTTGTGTGACCGTTCAACAAAGTTCGCTATAATTTTGTTGATGTTTTGTAATTGATTTGAATTCCATATATATACAAAACGTTTTTAAGAATCTCTACTTTGTGTTAAGTCCCGTTTCATTTTAAATTTTTACATTTCGAAGTAAGTTGTTCTGAGTTCGAAATATCACAGAAGCTTTCCTCTCAACACTTGGTTCTTCACCACAACTGTTGAGTTTGGAACCCGTTCACCTCGAGTTCGAAATTACTGACTTATTTCGAAGGGTTTCATACTTGACACATGTTCATCCTCTCATACATAATAACAAAACTCAATTTAAACTCTATTTACGTCTCAAAAATAGCAAATTTCTATAAGCTCGTAAAATATATAGATAAATAAATGTATATTGTGAGTTACAATTGTGAAAATATATTAATCTGTCCTTGCAAAATTTATACTTTAAAATTTTCTTGTTCCATTAAGAATTATCCTAATTTATAACAACAAAAATAATTATATCAAATATTTACGATCACACAAGCTCAAGCCCACTTACAAAATAAAATATAGTATTCTTTATGTTGGGAGTCCAACCCTTGTTCGGATTAAAGCATTGGAGGAGTGTTAGAGGTGGAGCCAAACCATCGGGACGAGTCAAAGACGAGCGAAAAACGCAGCTGTTTGACCGCGAGTTTGACTCGGTTTCTTGGGGATTAAGTTAGGGTTTTGACCTCCTATCTATAAAAGGACCTCCTCCCCTATTTTATGTAATCAAGAGAGAAAACCTAGAGCACGAAATAGAGATTCGAAAAGAGATCTATCGAGATCCGGTCTTGTACACGAGAGTATTATTATCGAATAATATTGGGTGTGGTGTCCGTGGAAGTAGGCATTCTTGGCCGAACCACGTAATTCTTGTCTTCCTTCCTTTTTTTTTATTCCGCTTTATTTATCAAATCGAACCTACCCTTTGACGATCGACGGGGATATACCGGCCTAAGAAGCGTATATTCCTCAACAATTGGTATCAGAGCGAAGGTTATTTCAAAGGGCGAAGGTTACCGGAGGCAGTTCCATATCCAGACGAAGTTCTAGATACGAGGAAGATCCGGGGGTGCGAAGACAAAGAGGGACTAAACAGGTGAATCGATTCTATTTTTTCCGGTGTTTGGTTGTTTCTTGGTTGGATTTGTCTTGTGCTTCTTGTGGGGTGGTATTGATCAATGGCTGGAGCAACGGAGGAGAGTATGACGTCGAAGATGATGGTTCTTACGGCGACAAATTATTCAATTTGGAAGTCGCGTATGATGGATTATCTCACGACTAGGGATCTCGAGATACCGTTCGAGTGCAAGGGGGTCAAACCGTCGACCATCGAAGAAGACAAGTGGAAGCAAATGAATAAGAAGGCGGTATGCCTTGTTCGTCAGTGCGTTGGACAGACCGTGTACCCGTATGTGTCGGAAGAGAAGGAGGCCTATTCTCTGTGGACTAAGTTGGAGAAGATGTTCCAATCGAAGTCACCGAGGAATCGGGCGTTTTTCACGAGGAGGCTTGTGAACCTTAAGCTAAGGCATGGTGTTCCGGTGGCCGACCATGTGAGCGAGTTCCAGGATGTTGTGAACCAAATGATCGCGGTGGGTTTGAATCTGGATGACAAGATTCAGGCATTGCTTTTGCTTAGCTCCCTGCCCGACAGTTGGGAGACTCTGGTGGTTTCCCTAAGTAATTCCGCGCCGGAAGGGAAGATGACCATGACGATGGTCACGGACGCCCTATTCAATGAGGAGGCGAGGAAGAAGGAGGTTGAAGGTGAGTCAGAGGGTGAGAAAGCATTTTACACGGGTGGTGGTCACAGCGGGAATCGGAGGAATGGTGGTGGAAACCGAGAAAGGCCGAGGAAGAAGGTCATATGCTATTATTGCGACGAGGAGGGTCATGTGAAGAGGGATTTTCCAAAGTGGAAGGCGAAGAAAGACCAACAAGAAAACGCAGTAGCGGTTCAACACGAGTATATCCACGACGCGTTGGCGGTGTTAGAGGCAAACGACGCTAGGAGGGAAGATTGGATTCTCGATTCGGGGAGTGCATTCCATATATGCCATGATCGAGCCCAATTTTCTGAGTACAAGGCATGTGAAAGAGAGACGGTTCAAATGGCTAATGGTTCGAGGAATCGGGTAGTCGGGGAAGGGATCGTCGAGTTTCAGTTGTCGGGTGGAAGGAGCGTCACGATTGCGGGAGTAAAACACGTGCCAATCATAAGAAAGAATTTGCTTGCTCTCGGGAGGCTAGACGAGTGGGGGTGCAAGTTCGAGGCCGAGTGTGGGAAAATTAAGGTGTTGAAGGATAACCGGGAGGTTCTGCGTGGAAAAAATGTTGGCGGCTTGTATAAGCTCGAGGGTAGTGTGGTGGCACGAGGAACTGGTGTCGGACATGGGTCGAGTAATACAATGAAGACTGGACGGGATTTCAACCGTTGTCGAACACATGGGCATGAGGAGCGGGCCGGCTCCAACAGGGCAAGGGTGATCGGGATGCAATGGAAGAAGGTTCAGCGGGAAGTTCGGAAGATTGAGATGAGGGTCGAAGCGCGCACGACATCATCTCCTAATCTTGCTAGCCATTGAAGGGTGACGCCCCGGTGGGGGGCGTTGGAGGCATGAATGCATTTGGAGGATGCATGGGATGCCTCGTTGGTCGTATTCATGGAGCTTGGATACGAGACACTCGTTGAGCGGGTGGGTTGACATGTTGGACTGTTTTTGGAGACTTATATTTTGGTGGTATCGAGATGCCGGTAATCAACTTGGGCATTGGTGGAATAATTGCTCACTCGGGTTGGAGGGGGTGATTGTTGGGAGTCCAACCCTTGTTCGGATTAAAGCATTGGAGGAGTGTTAGAGGTGGAGCCAAACCATCGGGACGAGTCAAAGACGAGCGAAAAACGCAGCTGTTTGACCGCGAGTTTGACTCGGTTTCTTGGGGATTAAGTTAGGGTTTTGACCTCCTATCTATAAAAGGACCTCCTCCCCTATTTTATGTAATCAAGAGAGAAAACCTAGAGCACGAAATAGAGAGTCGAAAAGAGATCTATCGAGATCCGGTCATGTACACGAGAGTATTATTATCGAATAATATTGGGTGTGGTGTCCGTGGAAGTAGGCATTCTTGGCCGAACCACGTAATTCTAGTCTTCCTTCCTTTTTTTTTATTCCGCTTTATTTATTAAATCGAACCTACCCTTTGACGATCGACGGGAATATACCGGCCTAAGAAGCGTATATTCCCCAACACTTTAAACTCTCCTCAACAACCTTAACCTTTTTTAAATGACGAAAAAAGTACTCCCTTTGCAGTATAGGTGCAGTGCAGCACTTTTTTTTTGTAAACTACAAAAAAGGTGTTGCAACTTTTATAGGAAGGAGAAAATTTATTTTAAAGTTTGCAAATAACACACTAAGAAAATGTACAAACAATTAAGAGGAGAGAGCATATGATACCACCAATATATAATACTCTTTGTCATATAATAATATTCACACTTTTTTTTTGAACCTAAACTATAATATTCACACCTTAAAAATAATTATTTTACCTTTTACTTTAAAATAAATTTTATTTATACTTTATTCACTTACTTTTTAAATTTTACTCACAATTATTATATTTTTCAACACAAAATACATTTTTATCATTTACTTTTTTTTCAAATATTCAAATAAAATTTTCTTTTAATTATATCGTGTGCGGGTAATGATGTTGAAAAAAAAAATGGTTTGTTAACAAATTAATTTTATAATTAATTTTATAATAACTATGAATGAAACAAAATCTTGCCAAATTAACAAATATATCTCAAACATCTCAAATAGGAACTATATATTATGGTATGTCAATACGTTAATTTATTTCGGCAAAGAAAAAAGCAATAAGCTGTGATCTCCATTCAATTACTTAGGTAGTAATGGACTACACATATCTTTGAGGCCTTGTGATCATCCTCATGACTTTGGCTTTGATCCTTTCCAGGGCACGCACTGTTTCTATCATGTTAATCCTTTCATCAGGTGAAGCAGCTAAACATTTCATTGCCAAATTGAAAATAGAGGAGATACTTTCTTCTTCATTTGCAGACAAATTTTGACCATTTTCTCTGTTGAAGGCCACTTGTGAGTTGTCCCACATCGAATAATTGTGAGAGGGGAGTCTATGATATAAGCCTAGGGAGTTCTCCTACTTAGTACCATATGGTTTTGAGTTAGATTGAGGCTCTCTAGTGCATATTCGGGCTCCCGCTCTCGTTTGTGCGCTAGGCGTGGGACCGCACTTGAACACCCCCATTTGAATTTGACATGGTATCAGAGCAGGTTTCGATCCTGTTCGTGAGTGGTTATAACCACCCTTTGACTAGGACTCACAAGTGGAGGGGGTGTGTTGAAGGCCACTTGTGAGTTGTCCCACATCGAATAATTGTGAGAGGGGAGTTTATGATATAAGCCTAGGGAGTTCTCCTACTTAGAACCATATGGTTTTGAGATAGATTGAGGCTCTCTAGTGCATATTCGGGCTCCCGCTCTCGTCTGTGCGCTAGGCGTGGGACCGCACTTGAACACCCCCATTTGGAATTTAACATGGTATCAGAGCAGGTTTCGATCCTGTTTGTGAGTGGTTATAACCACCCTTTGACTAGGACTCACAAGTGGAGGGTGTGTGTTGAAGGCCACTTGTGAGTTGTCCCACATCGAATAATTGTGAGAGGGGAGTCTATGATATAAGCCTAGGGAGTTCTCCTACTTAGTACCATATGGTTTTGAGTTAGATTGAGGCTCTCTAGTGCATATTCGGGCTCCCGCTCTCGTTTGTGCGTTAGGCGTGGGACCGCACTTGAACACCCCCATTTGAATTTGACATGGTATCAGAGCAGGTTTCGATCCTGTTCGTGAGTGGTTATAACCACCCTTTGACTAGGACTCACAAGTGGAGGGGGTGTGTTGAAGGCCACTTGTGAGTTGTCCCACATCGAATAATTGTGAGAGGGGAGTTTATGATATAAGCCTAGGGAGTTCTCCTACTTAGAACCATATGGTTTTGAGATAGATTGAGGCTCTCTAGTGCATATTCGGGCTCCCGCTCTCGTCTGTGCGCTAGGCGTGGGACCGCACTTGAACGCCCCCATTTGGAATTTAACATTCTCTTGCTAGCAAATCAAGGGCCGCAACTTCCATTACTGCATTTTCTTGTAATGCTCGGTAGACCCACTCCTTTAAGCTCATTTCACCGCTAAACATGTCGTCTGTTGGCTTCTTCGTTGTAAACATCTCCAGCAACAGTATGTCGTAGCTATATACATCTCCATTCGTTGACACTTTCCCTTCCGATCCGTACTCTATTTTTATCACATGAGTTCAAGTACATATATCAAAAAATATAATGAGGAACTAAAATGAAAAAAATATGTAATCAGGAAAAATAAATATTACCTGGTGCTGCATAACCAATGGTTGGCAAGGTCTTCGTATGCACCATAGTCTCCCCATCCTCAAAAAGCTTAGATATACCAAAATCCGCGAGATGAGCGACCATATCTTCATCGAGCAACACATTGCTCGGCTTTATGTCACAATGTACAATGTGATATGTATGGCCATGATGAAGATATTCCAAGGCCAACGCAACTTCTATTGCTATTTGCAGTCTTTGAATCAAATTTAGATAACAATCCTCAGAATGCAGCCATTTCTCAAGGCTTCCATTCGGCATGTATCCGAGAACAAGGGCTTTGAATTCAGTGTTGCTACAACAACCAATTATTCGGACCAAGTTCCTGTGTCGAATGTTGCTAAGTATTTCACATTCAGTATCAAAACTATAAACGGCTCTTTCTGATTGCAAATTGAAGACTTTTACTGCAACGTTGAGCCCATCAGAGAGGGTCGCTTTAAATACTGAACCAAAGCTTCCTCTTCCGAGGAGATTGGTTTCACTAAAGGTGTTTGTTCCCCTTACAAGTTCTATGTATGAAACTCTTCTCCAAGTTTCACCTGGTGAAATATTATGATCAGCTGGTGCTTGCGCCATCTTAAGTTTTCGTCTTTGCCTTGTGATCAACACAAGTGTTATTACGGTTGCAAGAAAAATAACTAAAACAAATGGAGGCCCAATGTACTTCATCAATCTGCCAACTTTATTTGGTTTTGATGTTCGATTCTCTTCGTGGGCGCAAGCAGGAACATGAAACTTTGTTGAACCACAAAGATCAGAGTTATTAAAAAATGATTGGGCAGTGAAGTTAACGAAATGACCTCCTGTGGGTATCTTTCCTTGGAGCTTATTATAAGACACATTGAAAGATTGAAGAAAATCGAGGCTTTCTAGGGATGTTGGAATGGATCCTGAAAGATTATTATTTGATAAGTCTATTGTGCTTAGGCCTTTCATATTTCCCAAGGATCGAGGGATAGGTCCTTGAAATTCGTTATCCGAGAGAGATAAGAATTGTAATGATTGACAACCGTCGATTGATCTTGGGATGTCTCCTGTAAACTGATTATGGGACAAGTCTAGTCTATTGAGTGCCTTCAAACTCGCTATTTGCGAAGAAAGTTGACCGCTAAAATAGTTTGAGGACAAGTTTAAGAACAGGAGGTCCTTAAGATTCCAGAAATCGAAAGGTATAGTGGAAGTCAAGTTGTTCGATCCTAAGTCGAAGTTTCTTAGAGAAACAATTTCTCCGAAACATTCAGGTATGGAACCCGTGAGAAGATTATGATCCAAGTATAACTCAAAAATTCTAGTCAGCCGACAAAGATGGGAAGGGATGTACCCTCGCAGTTGATTCTTACCAAGATCTAAGCTTTGAAGCTGCTTATTTAGTTTCCCTATTGTCGGTGGGATGAATCCTGTCAACTGATTTGTGAACAAATCGAGCCTTTGCAAACCGGTCAAGTTTCCGATCGAAGAAGGAATGACACCACTAATGTTGCAGTTGCTTACAAGGAATTTCTTAAGAGATGTGGATAAATTCCCAAGTGAAGCAACTGGGAGGACATTGTTCAGTGGATTTCCTGTCACTTCTAAATTCTCCAGAAATCGGCAGTTCGTTAATGAAGAGATGAACTCCATTTCCGATCCTCCACTCAGATTATTATCCGAGATATGAAGCCTTTGCAAGAGTCTTAAATTACCAAAGTTGGGTATGACGCCGCTGAATGAGTTGTTGGACAGTTGCAATTCAGTGAGCTTAGAAGCATTGTTGATAGAACTTGGAATCTCTCCGCTGAGTTGATTATCGTTCAAGTGTAGCATTTCAAGATTGAAAACTGAAATCTTCGAAGGAAGACTACCTAAAAAACCAAGATGTCTAAGGTCACCTGACACGTGTAGTGTTCCGGCATAAATTTGAATTTTTCGGCCAATTTGGACCAAATTGACTACAAAATTGTTTTTCAGAAAACTAATAAAAATTAGATTTGGTGAGAAGGACTAAATTGAGAGTCCACATTTTTTTTTAAACTACTAACAAAATTATTATCCTATACATTAATATTACCTGTCAAGTAGTTATTCTCAAGGGCTAGCCACTTCAACGAAGTGCATTTCCAAAGTTGCACAGGTATGGGCCCTGCAGTAATAAATTCAACAATTTTAATTGTATCAAACTTTTAACACATTTACTGACATTAAACACACTATTGTAAGAAGAAATGTAATAGAAAGATATGCAGAGGAGATGAAGAATATTAGTTTTCCTGTGATAGAATTATCTCCCATGGTTAATATCTCCAACCGCGAAAGGCTTCCTAATTCTTTCGGAATTTCTCCTGCAATTGTTTATCATTCAAGTCATGTATCGATACAGTAATCGACGTTTTAATCAAATATACCTGTCAAGTGGTTATTATCAAGGAATAATATCTCCAAAAAAGTGCAGCTCCCAATTTGGTTTGGTATGGACCCTGTAAGTAATTATTTGAATCATATATTAAATGTTCCTTCTCTATGATTAGTTCATAATAGGTAAGAAGAGATATATACCTTTAAAGTCGTTAAACCCGAGAAACAGCTCCGTGAGCATGCTCAAACTTCCTATTCCTCTTGGTATTCTTCCATTGAAATGGTTGTAGGCTAATGATAGTATCTCAAGCTCTTTGCAATTCTCAATCTCCACTGGAATGCTCCCACTCAACGAATTGAAGGCCATATTTATTATCTTGAGCTTGCATGAGTTATTGTTGAATAGAGACGGAGGGATTTTACCAGAGAATGTGTTGTTTCTAAGACGCAGTGTCTCAAGATGAGGTAAGTCTCCAAACCAAGATGGTATCTCTCCGACGAACGAGTTGTAACTAGCATTCATCTCCCTCAGGCGGTATAAGTGACGCAGCTCAGCGGGTATGAGACCACTGAAGTTGTTGGAACTGATGTCTAAATATTTGAGAAACGTTAAGTTTCCCAGGTGTGGTGACAAAGTTCCTTGAAGTCCAAAACCGGAAATGTTTAAGGCAGTGACCCTTTGGTGCTTTATACCGCAAGAGACGCCAATCCAGTAGCAAACAGAAGTAGCGGTGCCGTTGGTCGACCAGTTCTTGTCCAATAAGTCGTTGTTCGGGTCCAAAGTGATTAATGTGTTTTTGAAGGCAAGAAGTGCATCTTGATCGGTGGTGGTGGTGAATGATGAGAAGGTTTTATGAGTGGTGAATGATGAGAAGGTTTTATGAGTGGTGGTGATGAACAAAAGGGTGGCAAAGAAAATGAAAGAGATCTCCATTACACTATTTTGGTTGCTCTTAATTTGCAAAAGCAATGATTTTAAGCATGCTCTATAACAACAATTAAGCTAGTGTTTGAGGAGGTACTTGGAATTTAATAAATTCAATGGACCCAATTTTTAGTAAAATCTTAGCAAGTAGACAAAGACCATAAACTTGTAGACTCGAAGACTAGGAAAGTTTAGGAGAGATGGGGAAAGTGGGAGACAATAGACTTTTATAATACTCCGTCCCCAAATAATATGCACCTTTTTTTTTATACTTCCCAACTTAATATACACACTATAAAAATAAAATAATTATTTTACTTTTTTACTTTAAAATACTATTTTACTCTTATTTTATTAACTTAAAATGCACACTTTAAAAAGAAAATAATTATTTTACTTTTTTTACTTTAAAATACTATTTTACTCTTACTTTATTAACTTACAGTAATGATTTAGTGTGGCATATGTACTTGACTCCTTACTAATTCAAACAAAATGTTGTTTTCATATTTATTTTATTTATTAATTATAAAATATTATATCCTCTAAAGTTGGATAAGATTTTTAATTGAGTAACTCTTTTTTCAGTTTTGTGAAATTGACAAATGAAATAATCAGGCAAAATAAATATTCTGCGTGAAAAAATGAACGCGTACAACAATTACTAGTTTTTATAGCTTGTTTGGCTGAGTTTATAAGCTCTTTAAAATAATTTATTAGCTATTTAAAAGCTTTTAAGCTACTAAAATTTATTTGGTAAAGTTTTAAAAACAAAATTTTAAAAAACGTTAAAATAAGTTGTTAAATCACTTATAAGCTGTTTAAAAAAAATAAGGGGAGAAGTACTTTTTTTTAAACAGCTTATATTATTTATTTAATATAATTTTTTTTTTCATATATAACAATTTATTTTTGGTAATTTTAACTATATCCTTATAATATATAATTCAGCTAGCAATTCTCCGAGTTGTCGTATGTTTTCCCCGTTTGATTTTTTTGTGTTCACACCTATTAGATTAAATTTGCGTTCACACTGTCATTATAAATTATTATTTTTACGTAATTAATTAGCGTAATTTTTAGCATAATTAATTGAAATAATTATTTTTAATTAATTAGCGTAATTATTTATTTTTTTTATATATTATAATTTATATTTATAATTTACTTAATATAATTTTTAGCGTAATTAATTAGTGTAATTATTTTTAATTAATTAGAAAATTATTTATAATTATTTTTAATTAATTAGCGCAATTATTTTTAATTAATTAGCAGTAATTATTTTTTTCTTTATATAATATAATTTACATTTATAATATTTTTATATTAATTAATTAGCGTAATTATTTTTAATTAATTAGTGTAATTATTTATTTATTTATATAATATAATTTACATTTATAATCTCTTTAATATAATCTCCGTAAATATTGACTTAAAATATTTACAATATAACATTTATTCCTTATTTAACGGTATATTTGTTATTAATGTATTTAATTATTTAATTGTTCTGAGTTCAAACTCTGGCGTAAAATTGTATTTAAAGTTCTGTGTAAATTTTTATTTAAATTTGCGCTGTAAAATTGATTTAAAGTTCTGTATGAATTTTTTATTTAAATTTGCGCATAAAATTGTATTTAAAGTTCTGTGTGAATTTTTATTTATTCTATGTGAATAATTTTTAATAATTTTACGTAAATTATTTGTGTGAATAATTTTTATATTTACGTGAATTAAAATTATTCTGTGTGAATAATTTTTTTAATTACGAGATTGTTTTTCTTGTGCATAAAATATATATTTTTTTCTGGGTAAACAGTATAAAATAAAGAGATAATATCAATTTACGTCCTGTAACTAAGGTCCAATCCAATTTCGGTCCTGTGTCTTTCAAAATCATCAAATGTCATCCTTTTCGTCCAATTTTGCAAATAACCGTTAACTATTGCTGACGTGGCAAAGATCTTCGTCTAACCAAAGTTACGCGGTGCGCCGAATCCAATTTTGGTCCTGTATCTTTCAAAATCATCAAATGACATCTTTTCCGTCCAATTTTGCAGAACAACGATTGTTGACGTGACAAAGACCTCCGTCTAACCTAAATCCATGACACAAATATATCGGGGGTCGTTATGCCACGTATATTGGGATGCATTCCCCCCTTAAAAAATGGATGACATATTCCGTAATTAAAAGCTATAAACACCAATATTTTGACACCTTCAAAATTATTGAATCGTAATTTGGGGAATTATCATGAAATTCTATTCATTCTCCTTTGAACCTTAGAACTGAGAGAGCCAAAATCCGAAATCAAAAGCACAATAATCCAACTATAAACCCGAATATAAACGCGCGCACCGGGACCTGCGCCTTGCTCAAATTATGTTGAAGCTTCGGTTGATCAGCCGAGATCCAAAACTCCTCTGTCACCTACATCAGCGTCTTCTCCGTCTGCACCTGCAGCATGCTCACGTGGTCCAACACCGTCTGCAGCTCCCCCCGCACTTTCGTATTCTCCTGCTTCAAGTTCAAGATCTCCCCTTGCAACTTCACTTCGATTTCGGGGTAGTTCATCAACTTTGTTATTGTTGTTTCCTTGCGCGTGGCTGAGTTTATCGCGGACGAGTTCGATCTCTTGGTCCCTTTTGAGGATGCCTTGCTTGAGGTCTCTCATCTGAATGGTCACGTGGAATTGGTGATCCTTTTCTTTCTTTTCTTCCAACCCCTGTAACATTGTTAGTGTCATCTATGATTTCAACATGTTGAACATTACTGTTTTCAGACATAGTGATCTTGACAGCTTCATCAGCGTCTTCCACGTTCGGCTTCACCGTGCTTAGCTTATCCGAGAGGTGGTCGAGGCTCGAACGAGCCTCGTAAAAATTCGTCTGGAGATTCGTGATCTGATTCTCTACGTTCTTGTTTAAACTCTCGACTCACTTGAGCTTATCCTCCATTTCCTTCACCCATATGCTCAGATTTTGCTTGTCCTCGATCAGACTCTTCTTTTCGTTTTCAAACTTCTTGCTGATTTATAGGGTTACACCGATTCTTGTTGTCGTCGACGGTACATATTCAATGGATTTAGTCTTCAACAAATAGGGTTACAATGGGGAAATGGGATTATCCAAATTTAAAAAGGAATACGCAGTCAAATATTACGAAAAACCATTGCAAATTAATAAGAAATTGAAAATGATTTCCACGTCAGCAATCGTTAACGGTGCTCTGCAAAATTGGCGAAAAGGATGAAATTTGATGATTTTGAAAGATACAGGACCAAAATTGGATTCGGCGCACCGCGTAACTTTGGTTAGACGGAAATCTTTGCCACGTCAGCAATAGTTAACGGTAATCTGCAAAATTAGACGGAAAGGATGACATTTGATAATTTTGAAAGATATAAGACCAAAATTGGATTCGGTCTTAGTTACAGGACGTAAATTGATATTATCTCTAAAATAAAATATATATGTACCGAGATTGTTTTTCTTGTGCATAAAATTTTATTTTTTTTCTGTTTTGGGTAAACAGTATAAAATAAAATATATATATGTATGGAGAGTATAATGTGTTCAACAGTGTTTCTGTGTGAATTAATTTATTTTATTTTATATATTTTGTGTAAATATATTTAATAAAATAAATAAAAGTACAATTTATTTAAAATTTATTTTGTGTGAATAATAAAATTAAATAAATAAAAGTACAGTTGATTTAAAAATCATTTTGTGTGATTTTTTTTATTCTGTGTGAATATTGTATTACACTCAAAATGTATTTATGGAATTTTTAAAAAAAATGATTTTTAAAGTTTTTGGATTTTTTAAATCTTATTAAATTATTTTCTATGTGAAAATAATGTTTTATTTTTGGAATTCAAGTAATATTTTGAGCATGTGAAAGTAATACAATTTGACTATCTAAATTGGCTCATCGACGCTTAATAAGTTATATGCCGAATGTAAATCGAATTTTCTGACATGTAAGCTATGAGTGTGTCACTTTGATAAGGGGAGTGACTTAGTGTTACTTATACCATTTAGACATGTTATACGATCAAGTGTGTTCGTTAATTATAGTTTTAAATTGGAAGTGTCCAATTTTTAACACTTGTCTAAATGCAGGTACTATGTGTATCGTTCGAGAATTCTTTTCTCTAAAGATGAAACCAACATATACTTATTGAGATCATGTATTGAACATGCATTGCAAGTATAAGACCATATGGAATAATGTTGGTGACTTGTTCAATTGGGACGAGTTTAAAATCATATTTAGAGAATCTCTACCCTTAGAATGACATGAGATGTGGGAAATGATTTGGAATCAAGAACATGAATTCTTTCATGATATCTATCTCACTGACATAAGCTATAAATGAAGAGTTTTATAGTCATGGCACTGAACACCAGTGGGTGACCCCTATCGTTTTCAAGATAAGGAGAAAGATGTACTATAAGACTGAGCCTATTAAGAGGATGCCAAAAGCTCATGCTCATTTGTGGGCATGTTATCATGTACATTAGTAGTTAGTGTGTACTGACTATTGGTACTTTGTTTGTTTTACAAACACTGTTTTTCATTTCGTAGTTGTTTGTTTGACTTTAGTGGTCATTCTGATTAAACTATGCGATTTTTTTTTATTACTTTAATGTATATATTTCGTTTGGTCGTTTTATATATGTTTTCATTTAAACATTAGTTGTTTGAATGCTAAGTGTCAAAGTGGGATTTTAAATGGTTTGGTTAATTAAGTGTTTTTGGGATTGAGTTCATGATGATAAGACCTAATTGGGGCCGATGATTGAGATATTAAGTCTTCTTTCGACGTTCTGTTTAGGGAGGATTGTTTTGAGCAAAAGTATTCTAAATGATCACTTAATTGTTTTACACACAATAAGAGCATGATTTATATTTACTTTCCTGATTTGCCTGTGACTAGCAAATCAATCATTGGTGATATGATTAAAGGAAATAATCTCGATGAAGACAACTATAATTCGTGGTACCGAAAGGTTGGTACGAAATGGATGGTAAAGATGTTGTCGTGTTGCGAACCATGAGATGTTCGGTCTTGGACAGGACACTGGTCCTCAGGATTGTAGAAACTAAGATGCTTATAAAGCTTGAAAGAAAAAGGATTCTAAAGCTAGGGGCATCATAATCGCATCCGTCGAGGATGACATGACTTTTGAATGTGAGTTGCAAGGTACTGCGCATGTCATGTGGGAGTATTTGCGTGACAAGTATGGTGGGTACTTTTGGCACTACGCTTCGTCAGTTGAATATCCAGATTGATACCTACACAAAGCGTGGTCATCATTCTGCTAAACAACATGTGAGAATTATGTCTAACATGATTGTGGAGCTTAAGACAGCTGAACACATTCTTAAGACAGCTGAACACATTCTTTCAGATGAACAACGAGTTCAAACCTTAATATCTTTCCTTCGTGACCTGTGGGAGCACATTAAGGTCAACATTACCCACAATGATAATATTAAAATCTTCAATGATGCATCTCGACATGTTGAGCTTGAGGATGAGCGATTAGGTGTTGTGAAACCTCATGAAGATGATGTTTATGTGGTTGAGGGTTCTGGTTCCAAGAAAAACATTGTTTTTTAGCGTAAATGGAACAAGAACAAAGGAAAGGATAAAGAATCTAGTGAAGGTTCAAAGAAGAATACTGATAAAAATGAAAGGAAATAATTTCCTAAGAATCTATTTTTTCAGTAGCAGTTCTTCTTCGTTGAGGTTATATGTTGTTGGTTTGAAAATTACATAGTTTCTATTATGTATGATAATGCTGTGTGCAATAGCGAACATCTTAATGCCAAATTTATGGTTACAGATTGTAGTAGTACAATTTTTCACTATTATGTTTATTATGGTTTGTCTCATGATGTTTCTTCTACTTGTTTTGAGTATGTTTATGATTTGTTTTGATATGCACGTTTGAGACACATTGGGAAAGATAAGATAAATCGTCAAGTGAAAGAAGAACTTTTGGGTTCACTTTCTAAATTCGATTTGTCCACATGTGAAATATGTCTTGCATGTAAAATGACTCGCAAGCCTTTTTAGTAAGTCAATAAGAGCTGAATATCCATTGCAATCAATACATACTGACATTTGTGATTCATTGAGTGTGACAGCTCGTCACTGAGCTTCATATTTTATGACATTCATTGAAGACTTCACGCATTTTGATTTAAGTGTATTTGATATCTCACAAGTCTGAAGCACAAGGTTGTTTCAAATACTTCATGAGTGAAGTCGAGAATCAAAAGAATGAACAATCAAAACCTGGAGAACCGATTGCGGGCGTGAATATTTGTCAGAACAGTTTCAAGAACTGTGTATTGAAAAAGGGATTACTCGATAGTTGACTACTCCTAATACTCCACAGCAAAACAGTGTTGTTGAGAGAAGGAATAGAACTTTATTAGACATGGTGAGATCCATGATGGCGCAAGTTAACCTATCAATTTCCTTTTGGGGAGATATTTTTGTTAACTACAGCCTATATTCTAAATTGAGTATCATCCAAGTCAGTGACATCATCTCCGTATGAACTATAGACAGGTAGGAGACCTGACCTAAATAATCTCAAGCCTTGGGGTTCGGCTGCACATGTGCACAACGTACATGATATGTACGGAAAGCTAACTCTAAAAGAAAATAAGTGTATTTTCATAAGGTACTCAAATGAGTTCAATGGTTATGTGTTCATTAGTGATAATGGAGATGATCATATCACTGAAATAATATCGAGAAATGCAAATTTTCTAGAGACTGAATTCCCAAGTCGAGGTGAATTACGAAACAAAGAATCGTTCTTTGAGGTTAATGATGAGAATGGGGACACATAATTAGCTTTTGATCCTCTAGAGGTACAAGGTTCAGACCTAACACCACTCAACATTTCTCGTAGTGTTGATCAGAGTGGGAGAGATGTATATGTTACACCTCTATATGAATATACATAAAAGTTCGATCAAAGTTCGATCATCAGAACCTATTCGTTATTCTTGTAGAAAGAGTATACCTAAATGTCATTATGACATTTATGAGTATGCTTTTATGACTACTTCAGGAAGAAGAGTCTGCCATCGAGACTTTATCCTTTGTTTTCTTGATAAAACTTGAAGGTTATATGGAAAATTGCAATGGAATATCAGAATTCCATGAAGAGTAACTATGTCTGGGAACTAGTTGATCTCCTGAGTGGATGCAAGACAATTTGAGAACAAGTGGATTCTCAAAATTAAGCGAAAGGCTGATAGGACAACTGAACGATACTAAGCTCATTTAGTTGCTAAAGGCTATAACCTATTTGAGGATATAGACTATGAAGAAACCTTCTCGCTGAGTGTGAAGTTTTTTTCTTCGATTCACCTACTTCTAGCCATTGTAGCCAATTTCGATTTGGGACTACATCAAATTAACGTTAAGACTATATTTTTCTCAATGGAGAATTAAAGTAAAAGATCTATATGGAACAACCAGTGGGTTTTGAGCCAATGGTTCTTGAAATCTCATCATGTGATGATGATGACCATTGTGATTATAAATGTCAAACGTTCAGAAAAGTGTTTCGTGATATTATCATTATATGTCGATGATATTTTTTTGGCTAAGAATGATATTGAGTACTTGAATTAGATCAAGAAATGACTATCCTCATCTTCGAGATGAAGGATGTGGGTGAAGCTGAGTATGGCATCAAAATCTATAGGATTCGTTCTCAAAGGTTGCTTAGACTCTCGCAAGAGACTAATACCCATAAGCTCCTTAAACGATTCAAGATGGATACCTTTAAAGTCATCGATATTCTTTTTATCAAAAGGTGAATACCTAAGCCGAAACATGGATCCCAAAAGTAGTAAAGAAATGCATTTTATGATAAAGGATTGTAAGCACACCAGTGGGTGATGTGAGGATCAAATGTGATAGTCAAGCAGTGTATAACTTTGTCGGGGACATTGGTTAAACGAAAAGAGTAAATATTATATATCTATGCATTTGATGGTGACTAATCCTATGACAAAACCAATACCTAACGAGGTATTCAAGGATCATGTCGAGACTTTGGAATTGCATAGAATTTGATTATATGTAATCAATCAATAACAATTTATGTGTTGTTCTATTGAAATTAATATATGTATTAATGTTGTGTGTACAAGTATGTTTATAGTTGAAAAGTATGTCTACAAGTTGTGACTGGTTCTCTCACATGAACAGTCATCTCTGACATCGAGGATGTGCAGAGAAATGAATCCCCACATTCATGGACTTGTAATATAGCCAGATTGCAGTTCTCCTGGAGACAGTGGGAGTCTCTGAAGACGTAAAAGAGGGGAGAACTCAGGTCAAGTGGGATACGAACACTTGAACTATAATCTGTACGATGCTACGTTGAAAGACATACGCTTCCAAAGTGGAAGAAGAGCATTGTAACGCGTGTTCATACCACGTGTGTTTTTGTGATCATTAAAAGGTGAATGAGAGAAACTCCCCTGTTTTCTCATTATGTGAGACCTTGAGGTTGAAACGATGTCGTTAACCTCACTTCGTTACCCTTAAGACTTCCAACTGTGTCTTGAGATTTCACTAGGTGCTGCTACTTTGATATCTTACCAAATAACCATGGAAATTCGGTAAATGCGGTACATATCAGGAAAGCAACTGACGTGGAGTTTAGGGGCTCTAGTGAAAAAGGAAGATTATCTTAAAACATGCACTTAACTTGGTATTCAAGGCTAGCCCAATCATGTACGGCATGATTGTGAATATGAGTTGGGACAAGGTCGAGTATGCTAAGTATCTGAGGGGGATAAGAGATACGTCGACTAGTGCGGTTTATAAAGATATCTGGAGTATAGCGAGTAAAAGTCCTCAATATATTTCGTGAACTGTCATAATACACTAACCGGTTTATGACGACGACATAGTTCACACGCTCGCAGGTCACACGATCTATTTGCCCTGTATGAAATGATGTTGTTGAGAATGTTTATATGGACGTCGAGTCTAACCCTTTGTGCGAGTGGGAGATGTTAGGATAAGGGTCGCCCGTGGGCTCGACTCGACTCTTTAAAGAATTAAAATAAAAGTATTTTAATTTATTTTATAATATATATATTATTTTTGTAATATTATATATATTATAAATATATATCCTAATTGCTATACTACGTTATCCAATATGCAGTTATTTGTCTGCTGTGTATAATTGATAGAATATACAGATTGATTGGAGTTAACGCAATACAATAGAGAAACCTGCAAAAACACAAAACAAAAAGGTTACAGAAAAATAAACAGAGAACAATATCTTTGGGTTCTTAGATCGTGAAGAACGATTCAACACTCCAATCGGGAGAGTGTTGTAGACACTGCGTAGCACGAGAAGCAACACGTAACAGGAGGATTCGGTCCGTTCGATTTACGTTTACGCATCGAAGACAAGTAAGTCTTCTAATCTATTTTTATCGAATTGCTTTTGTCGTTTAAGTAATTCCTTCAGACAGTATAGGTATAAAGTGAGGGGTGAGTTAATCGTATGATTATATTTAGGGGTAAATAAATCGTAGAAGTGTGTAAAGTAATTGTGGAGATGTAAATAGTCAAATTCGTGGGCCCAATTTTAAAAAAAAAAAATCTTTCTCCACAAATAGACAAAGACCATAGACTTCTACATGAATTTGGAAATTTAATCGTGCGCCTAATTTTTAAAAAAAATCTGAGCAAATAAACAAAGACCATAGACTCTATTTAACATTTATTTCTATATTAAATAAATTTAATTCCTTATTTATTTTTCTATCGGATCTTTATAGTCAATAATATATACTGTATTATACTTTAATCGTAAATGAGTGGATTAATTTTTATTTTTATTTTGATCGTAACTCCAAAGAGACGTATCAGCAAAGGAAAGCGGGAAAGAGAAAACGGAGAAGAAGAAGAAAAGGAAAGCGGGGAAAGTGAAAGCGGAGAAGAAGAAGAAACACCAAATAGGCGTATCAGCAAAGGAAAGCGGGAAAGAGCGGAGAAGAAGAAGAAGAAGAAACACGACCATAGTATAGATATGGAGCCCGTCTATATTATGCTTATATTCTCAGAAATAATATGCTCCCCCATCGCAGCACGAAGAACGCGATTTTCAATTGCTGCACGAGCGCGTATCAGATTATTTCGTTATATACTTGAGGTCGGTTATGAAGTTGCTGAATGTTGGTTATTTTTGTACAAAATGTCCAAATTCGAAACATAAAATAAAATAAAATCTGGACTAGAACAGTACTACTGATCTTTACAATTTCAGAATAAAATTAAATAAAATAATTAAATAAATTAACCTTTAATCGGGCTTCGAACATAAACTTGTTGCGGGTAGTCGAGGCGCTTTCGCTATCCGCAAGACTAAAACGCCCCGTGTATGCTACGGTTTTGCGACGTTAGTCCCCAAAGATACAACGACTTTCAATCATCATATAGTCTGAGGCACACCAGCTAGAAGCTCCGTCGAACGAGAAAGAGAGAGAACCGAGCATATGCAAATGCAAGGAACTAATATTGCCTACACAATATTCTAACACTAGAATGTTTATGAACTTAGAGAGAAGATATTCTGATGTGGGATAGATGTTTGATGTGTTATGGAATTATGTGTTCTCTTCTCAACTAAAAGCTCTTATTTATACCCAACAAGGAGGGAGTATCAAAAGACAAAAGGCATTCCAAAGACAAAAGGCATTCCAAAGGTCACATGCAACTCAAAAGTTACATAAATTATGAAGAATTATTTATATATTTTAACCCAACTAAAATGTTTCAACTAATTTTACTCAGCCCAAAAGCTGGTAAGTCCAAGTCATAATAACCAACGTGATATTATTTAACAGGTCCAATACAAATTAAATTTGTACTTATTAAACTCTTATAGGCCCAATAAAAATCTCGAAGGCCCAAAGTCCAAATCATACTCCAATTAATCGAGAATTATAATTCAAGGTTAATGGACTTACTCACTGTTGAAACATTTCACTACTCCTCATATAACATCACAAGAGTATTGATTTTCCCTTCACATTCAATGTGGGATTGTGACTTTTCACATTCTCAACAATCAATACACAAGACCTTTTATAATGGTTCTCACAAACCAATTATATTCCGATGTGGGATGAGACTTAATTATCTCATTCAATAATGCCTTTTCACTTGACTAATTCATTCGTTTATTTCTCACTCACCGAAAAATCGGATCTTGACGAAATAAAATAATATAATTAACTACACAACATTCCAACTTGAATTAATATTTAGCCATAAAAAATCAGTCAAATATTTGTCAAATCAAATATTTTATTCCAATTTTTCCAACACTGAATGTTGAAACGGGGGTGTTAACGTGGAGAAGAGCAAAGGGCTCAGTCAAATATTTGTCAAATCAAATATTTTATTCCAATTTTTCCAACACTGAATGTTGAAACGGGGGTGTTAACGTGGAGAAGAGCAAAGGGCTAAGAACACTAACGGTATTTTATTCCAAATTTTCCAACACTGAATGTTGAAACGGGGGTGTTAACGTGGAGAAGAGCAAAGGGCTAAGAACATTAACGGGGGTGTTAACGTGGAGAAGAGCAAAAGGCACACACGCCTAGCGCACACACGGAAGTGGGAGCCTGAATATGCACTAGGGAGTCTCTATCTAACTTAAAACCATATGGTGCTAAGTAGGAGAACTCTCTAGGCTTATATGATAGACTCCCTTCTCTTAAATATTCAATTTGGGACAACTGACAAGTGACTACCACAACATACAATTTTAACACTGAGTTCAGGGCAACCCAACAAAATCAGTCTCGTCGCCGAATAGTGCTCATCCCTCGACTCTTCGTACGCTCAAATCACGCTCATGTGCGAATTGATTGCTAGGAAAAAGTGTTTCCGAGGGAGGAATATCCAGAGTACCAAGGAGTGGAAGAGGCGCGTTACGCATATCGCGTGAGGATTGTGTACATAGGGGCCAACGATTGGGGAATCTCTCCCATACGTCAGAGTGGCTTCTGTGGCCATGAAAAAAATATATACAAGGGCAAATTCTACAAACACGAGAGGAAAGCTTTAAAGAGTATCTCGAGAAGAGGTAAAGATGGGTGAGGCAAAGATTGTCGCGGGTGAATTGCTTTCAATATATATTACTAAGAGCATCTCCAGTGGTGAGGTAGAAGTCTATGGGCTAGCCCGACAACCTGATGTATTTAAATATATTATAATTTATTTTATTTATTTATACAAATATTTTAAATATATAAAATAATATATTCAAATAAAAGAAAATTATCAACTAAAATTACAATTTTAAATATTATCGAATGAATATTTGATAATTTGGGCAATTTAAATATTATAATTATAATAATTATTATTAAATATTAATATTTTATTACTATTAAATTAAATTTGGTATTAAAAATAATTTTTTTATTATATAATATTATTTTTTCCAGCCCGACGGGTTAGTCTGAGACCGAAGATTTTAGGGTTATAGCTACAAATTTACAGCCCGAAAAAATTTCAGCCCGATCAGCCCAAACCAAATTAAGTAACCCGATAGCCCGAGTGGACTGGACCGAAACCGAGTGGGCTGGCTCGATTGACATCCCTACTCTTATCAAATGAGTATATTGTATTGAGTACGTAAATTAATAAACATTTTTTTTTTATTTTTTTCCCTCTTAGCCGTGGTAATATATAAATATTTCAATTAATTAATAAACATTTGTTTCCTCTTAACGTTAAATTTGTTCCTTTTTAATGTTGTACAGTAGTTATTTTAACTAAGCTATCTAAATTGCATATGTCCAATCATTTAAAAACAAATCTTGATAATAAAGAAATTTATTAGTCACACACGTTAAAAAAAAAAAAAAAAAAATTTATGATAAACAAATAGTTTTTCTCAATGAAAAAAAGTGCTAAAAAATATACTAAAACAATATAGTAACTCATTCGTCAAAAAAATAATTTTCAAAAATATTGAAACAAACATTTTTTAGTTTAAACTCTCATCTTCTTCATCTTCCGTTGTTGAATAGTTGAACTCTTACACATTTAAATTATTGTCGCAAAGTGAAGATTTTCAAAAATAAAAATGATTAATACAACATGGTGAATTACAAAAACATAAATAAAAAATAAATTATTTTTTGCTTACATGTTTTTAATAGTCGGACAATTTCGATTATCATGAGATTGATTGACTTTACCACATCCATGGCAACATCGTTTTTTTTTTTATTATTTGCAGCAATGAATTATTTTTCTTTTCCTCTTTAAAGCCTTTTACCGCACCCTTTTGCTCGCACTTCATCAGGTTCACAATATTTATTTTCAATATTGCTAGAAGAATGTATAGTAGTCAACACATCTTCATTACTTGCAGCTGATATACTTTTTTTCCTTGGATGCCTTTACACCTATGTGAGTACTGGTAAATTGATCAATTTTTTCATAGATGGCACGAACTCCATCTACGAACATTTATTTTGTTCCCTCACATAAAAGAGCTTTGTCAACTAAATCCAATGACGACTGGATGAATTGACTACGCAGCAAGAGATAAGAATTATCATCATCAATCTGCACGTCATTATCATCTATAACTATACTTGATTTTGCAGACTTTTTCCATCTCATCAATATATATTTATTGGGCAAGTCTTCAATATGCAATTTTTTTATCAAATATGCCATGATGTGCTTACATGGAATTCCGACGCTTTTCAAATATTTTGCAGCTACACGAAGTCAAATCCAAATCCTTGTCATAAACAAGTTTGCGAACCTTATTATATGTGACTTTTGTTCTTTCAATCTCATATATGAGATGATTTTCCATTTCTTGCACAACTCGAAACCTATAATTGAAGCTATCTAGTACTTCACTCTCAAACTTAAAGTATATCTCATTTTTGTAAATACCAGCCATTTGATCCAAAAGATCAAGATTTACTTTAAGTTTGGGCTTCTCAAGTATATCTTTGTGATCAGCCATCAACTCTTCGTGGCGTCGGCGCACAAGTCCCCGACCAAAGTGTATCATAAAATTCACCAATGAATTTTCCTTTGAAACAAATCTTTTGAAAAATGAATGTCCACTCTCTGATCGTTGGATACTTGACATGCTTGCCAAAAAGGCGTGATTAACATATGCAGGAATCCAGTTTGAACGAAGTTGATACTGGTGTTCTAACCACTTATTATCCTGTAGCCCACTTTTTTTAATAAGACTTTCCCATGCTAAATCAAACTCCTCGGGAGTTTTTGATTTCCAAATGCAATCCATGAACTCACTTTTGTAAATACTAAACTTTAATGCATCAATCTTCTCCGAAAATTTCATTAAGATGTGCCAACTACAATATCTTTGGAATTTATTTAGAAGAACAATAGGGAATGCTTTAGCCATAGCTGGGTCTTGATCAGTAATAATCATTTTTGGAGCACCACCGGGCATAAATTCCAAGAAGTTAGTAAATAGTCATATAAAATCATCAACGCTCTCATGATTCAAGAACCCACAAGCAAATATAACTGTTTGACCATGATTGTTAACTCCCATAATCGGTGCAAATATCATTCCATACCGATTAGTATTATGCGTAGTATCAAAGATTACCACATCACCATCAAATGCATAAGCTCGTCTAGATATTGCATTAGACAAAAAAATAACGAGTTATCTTTTTATCTTCATCAACTTCGATTTTGTAAGTAAATGATGGATTCTTGCATTTCTCCAAATTTAGATACTCGTAAAACATTTCACCATCTTGACCTTTTTTTCAGCGCGCATATCTCTTGTATGATTATACAAATCTCTTTGCGTGCAACCAATATTTTCTATACCTCCAGATTGAACTCCAAGAAAATTAAATTGTTGATGCGGAGGTATATTGATCATGGACAATTGTTTAGTTAGGGACTTTGTCGCGACAGAAATACTACGGTGAGACCTCTGTTGGGTTTTGTATGAATCTCATTCATAACTCAATAGATGAATTTACGTATTTTACAAGCATGAAAAGGTGCGGAAAAGTAAATCATGCATAAACAGATAAAACCCTATTTATGGATCTAGTGCGCACGTAATAGTAAGAACAATTAATTGAGTTAGTAAAGAATTATGTACCTTGTAATTCTTGTATGTAGATAACCCACGCGTAGATGGATACAGCCGCGAACGTACCCGACCTCAATTCGTTGCACGAACCCTTCCTGATCAACGAACGTTGGAAGCCCTATTTAGTATCCAGTCCCACTCAATTCTTTCGTCTCGCTGCGAATATGAAGCTTGTAGAAAGTGAATTCTATATTGTAGCAACATAATTCAGTTGGTTAGTATCCAATATGTCGTTTTTCGGGTCCAAAGTGATTAATGCGTTTTTGAAGGCAAGAAGTGCATCTTGATCCGTGGTGGTGGTTAATGATGAGAAGGTTTTATGAGTGGAGGTAATGAACAAAAGGGTGACAAAGAAAATGAAAGGGATCTCCATTAAACTATTTTGGTTGCTCTTAATTTGCAAAAGCAATGATTTTAATCATGCTCTATAACAACAATTAAGCTAGTGTTTGAGGAAGTACTTGGAATTTAATAAATCCATGGACCCAATTTTTAATAAAATCTTAGCAAAATAGACAAAGACCATACACTTGTAGACTCGAAGACTAGGAAAGTTTAGGAGAGATGGGGAAAGCTGGAGACCATAGACTTATAGTATAATATTCTTTCCTTTCCAAAATAATATGCACACTTTTTTTTGTACATCCCAACTTAATATGCACACCTATTCACCTATTGTAATGGTTTAGGATCGCCAACTCCTTACGAATTAAAACAAAATGTTGTTTTAAAATTTATTTTATTTATTAAATATAAAATATTATATCCTCTAAAGTTGGAAAAGATTTTTAATTTAATAACTTTTTCAGTTTTGTGAAACTGACAAATGAAATAAGCACGCGATAATGCTATATGGGCAGATTCTGCTGGGCAGAACTGCCCAAAATTATTTATTTATTTTATTAATTATTTTTAAATAATTATAAATATGATAAATTTAATAAATATCTTTAAATAAAAATTTTATCTTTTATTATTATATATTAAAATATATTTTTTTTATTTAATTGATTTTTTAGTGTAAAGATAAAATAATGCGTTATCTTTAATTAAAATTTTTATTTTTGATTTTTTTTTTACAATATATATTTTCTATATTATAACTAATTATAACAAATGTCAAAAAATAATTAAAATATTATTATATTGGTAAAAAATAAAATTTTAAGTATTTCTGCCCATGGGCAGATTCTGCCCATTTAGCACCACCCGCAAAATAAATATTCTGCATGAAAAAGATGAACGCTTAAAAAAATTATTTACTTAGTGTTTGAAGAGGTACTTGAAATTTGAAAATTTAATAAACTCGTGGGCCCAATTTTTAAAAAAATCTTAGCAAATAGACAAAGACCATAGACTTCTACATGAATTTGGAAATTTAATCGTGGGCCCAATTAAAAAAAAAAATCTTAGCAAATAGACCAAGACCATAGACTTATAGACTCGAAGACCATATATATATATACAGTAAAACCTCTATAAATTAATACTCGATAAATTAATAACCTCTCTAATATAATAAAAACGTCCGGTCCCGACTCGGGTCTTTGAAAAAAATGATTCAATTCGATAAGATAATATAATAATAATTTTTTTGAAAAAACCTTTATAAGTATTAGGTCCCATCAATACTCTAAATTAATAATTTGTAAATATTACAATTATAAATATTATGGTAATTTGCTAAAATATGAATCTATTGTTACTTGATTTTTCTTAAAATTTAAATCTAATTGAATTTCATCTCTCAGTTTTTTAATTGTCGTCAAGAGTTCTGGTGGTGTCGAGTTGTGATACCTTTTAGATGATGAGAAGACATGATTTGGAATAATGAATTAGTTTATTTTCATATTGAAATATATATAGAAAATATTTCATTTAATAAATATATAATTCAATTAATATAATAGTTAAGATTATACATTGAATTTATATTATACATGAATATATTAAGTAGTTACATTGAATCATTTGATACATGAATTTTAATAATTTATTTTAAATACATTGTACTTAAATTTACAGAATTTTAAACATCTCTCTTTTAATTAATAAAATATTAATTTATCGATATATTAATACCTCTTTAAATTGATAAAATTTCTCGGTCCCGAGGGTATTAATTTATAGAGGTTTTACTGTATATATATATAAGAAAATTATTAATTTAGTCCGGTAGAGAAGGTCATTTTTCATTTTGATATTATTTTTTTTTCTCAGTTTTTCAATTTAATCCGACATAGTAAAAAATGTAGTCAAAACAGTCTCTTTTTTACTGTTTACGTTGAGGTCACGAGATCGAGCTCTGTCCATGGCATTTTTTTTAAATTGATGAGTATTTGCTTACGTGGCATCAATCAATCAAATCGTCACACGTGTCTTAATGTGGACGATGCGTCAATGCACATGGCAACGTGGACGGAATTTTCAATTCTCCGTCAAGTTCCCTAAAAAAAAAGGACAATTTAGACTAAATTTTTTATTATATCGAATTAAATTGAAAAAGAGAAACAAAATGGTATTAAAATGAAAAATGATCCTCTACATGGGATTAAATTAATAATTTTCTCTATTAAGTTGTAGTGTACTGTTGTGTACTTGTGTGTAGTTTTTTTGTGTGTGAAAATCTTGTTGTGTGTTGGAATCTTGTTGTCAGTTTGTATACGGAGTACTCCCTCCATCCCTTAGTACAGTGCATAGAGAAAATGTCATGTAAATTAAGAAAAAGTGATTTTTTATGTGTTTAATAATATAAAGTAGGGGTATAATAGGTATTGATGTGTAAGTAATAAAGTAGTTAGTTGAAAAAGTAGTGGTAGAAGGGTAAATAAATGTGTATTGGGAGGATAAAGTTGTGAAAAGTAATTCTATTTATGGAATGTGCATTGTCTTAAGGGATGAACCAAAAAGAAAAGTGTCCACTGGTTTAAGGGAAATAGGGAGTATTATTTATTAAAAGAAAAAATTGATCGATAAACTCAAATGGCAATACTTATCCATTAAAAAGTCATTACATAATAATATTTCACTACAATAAAATTCTTCCCAACTGACATTATATAGTATATTTCACTACAAGAAAACAATAACATAACCTACACTAATTCTTGATTTGCAAAACCAGAATAACAACCAAACATGCCACCAAAGAAGTTCAGAACTTCACAATCTTTTTCTCCAAATTGTAACGATCGAAAATTTTATATTAATTAGTTAAGTAATTCGGGCCCAATTAATAAATTGCAAAGAAAAATAATTAAAGAAAACAATTAAACTATGCATTAGTTTGAATTATTTGAAGTTCATGATAATTTTCATGTTGAGTCATATTTTGCATTTTGATTTATGATTAATTTCACATAGTATTTACATTTTGATTTATGATTAATTTCACTTAATATTTAAGTCATATAAATATCCTCAAATTCCAATAATCTTATGAACACTATTTAATAATTATATTATTAAAATTATGATTATTATTAATGTTATTATTATGATTAATATCATTTAAAAATATGAATAGAATTACATTAAGTTTAAGCCCAGAGTCCATGTTCAAATCCGTAATATCCTAGTATTTCATAAGCGGTAACGTACAGTATATAGTAAACCTGTTTAATATTTATAGTCACACTTCCTTTGTTATTTGTAAAAAATTGTGACTATTATTTTGAAAGTGTATTACTTTGGGACAGAGGTACTATAAAATTAGTTCTGCCCCTTTTGTACTCTCCCTCTACTTTTTATCTACTAATATTAGATGTTCTTAAATATAAACATACATACAAAACTGTTGGAAATCGATATCCCAGGTTATCTAAAATTGCGGAAACCGACAACCCGACCGAAATTTGTTCGCCGGAGAACACGCGAACCACCACACGAAGCCGAAGCTCGGCCCGAGCATCGCCGCGGGATGAACCCGCGGCTAAACCCTAGCCGAACCCCTCGCCAGGGTTCGCGATCGCGTGCATGCGATCGCCGGGCTGCTCCGGCAGCCCCAGGGTGGCGGTGAGTCCGGCGACTTCACCGCCATCGCCGCCGAGAGGGGGGTCAGCCCAACTGACCACCGCGGCACCAGCCGCGGCTCGCCCCGGCGATCGATCACGCGATCGATCGCCCACCCCGGCCCAGCCGGGGTTCCCTTTGCGCACGCTTAGGTTCGACCGCCACCCCTCGGCTCCCAGCCGAAGGTTTCATCGATCACCGCGGGGATGTCGACCTCGCGGTCCATCTCCGTCCCCGGAGTTCGTTCGTTTCCCGGATCTTTGGTTCATGTGTATATCACGATTAAATCACATAAAATCATAAAAGAGGGTTTATGATTTCTACCTTCGTCTCGTTGTGCGGAGAACGAGATTAGTTGAAGACCTTTGAATCTTCCCGCGTATTCCTTGCACTTCGTTCGAACGTCGTGTGAGCGACGATCCTCCGAACTCTTATGGATCTCCTTCACGAACTCTCAAGAATATCAAGTATGATAATTCTCCTAATTAATTGTGTCTTGAATTGTGAAGACCATGTAGTGCTTTTATAGGCTACGTATGAGATGTGGAATATTGAGCTTCCAATATGATTAATTAAATTGAGCTCAAGCCCAAGTCTATTAATTAATCTTATTAATTATATTTATATTCCACTATATAAATATAATTGCATTCCCAATATTTACCATATTATATCAAATAATATTATCTCCGGTAGTATTATTTATTCCGTGCGTTTAAGATATAAATGTCCATAAATAAATTAAGAGGGGTGTATTCAATTAGGATTTTATTGGATTTTTTTGGACTTTAAAAAATCAATGGAGTTTGGTTGATTTGAAAAATCCACGGAGTCTATGCAGAGTTTGATTGACTTTATATATGGATTTTCGTAGAGTCTGATAAACTTTCTTTTATACATTTATGTAAATTTTAATTTTGTAAATAATTTTATAAATATTTTTTTTATTGATTTAAATGGATTTTTACAATTTTTAAACTAGTAAAATATATAATTAAAAAAATAGTTATATTTCTTAACATTTATTAATTTGAATCCGCACGAATTGGATTTTTTTGAAATAGTTGCAAGACCAAAAGAGGGTGAAAAAACCGAAAGCTCTTTTTTTTTTAAGTTCCTCCTGGATACATGACTTATATACCCGGCTCAACATTCTTGGAAAACAATCAATCGAGGGTCCGGAGGAGAATTGACCATTCAATCTTGTGAACTAATCGAGACCAAAATTGGAAAAAAGATTTTTAATAATTTTAATATTAATTTTATTATAATATTATTTTTTGAATTTTTTTTTTATCTTTTTCATGATTTCTAATTTTATTGTTAATTCTACTATGTTTTTATATATATTTGTATGTTTTATTATTTTTAATAATAAATTAATCGATTAAAATAAAAGTCCATAGAAATCTCACGTATTTAGGAGAGATTTCAAATTATGGAATTCTTTTGTATTTTGGACATGAAATCAATTAAAATCCATTGACTTTTAAAATCCATTAACTTTTGAATACCTGTAGATTTTTAAAGACTTTTTAAAATCTGTATTAATACCTCAAGATTTTAATGGATTTTTAAAAATCAGGATTGAATACCCGTAGACTTTAAAAGTCCATAAAAATCCTACGGAGTCTTGATTGAATACACCCTCCTAAATTTATTGTTAATTAATTTATTCATATCTTATATCCGAAAATAGTACCATTCAACTTTAATTATTATGCGGAACAAATCCACTCGTGAGGTTTACATAATAATTCCTTATAAACTCATTTCGGGGACATTATCAACCCTTTCGAGGACACACTTTCCCGTCAAGAATTCACGGCATGCCATACATAAAATACCGTGACCCAACTTTGCCGGTAATTGACCGGTTATTCTAATCGGCCATTTCCTTTGGAAAATCAAAGTCATTAATATTAAATGCACACACCCGCAATAATATTAGGAATTAAGAATAAAATACACTGAGACTTAAATCGATTATCTAAGGCAATCCTAATCGATAAATCTCAAGCGATCCGCCCAATACACCAAGTGTACAAGTATGATAAAATAATTAAGACAAATTATTTTCCCTCTCATACAACGACTATACCGATGGATTGGTCGTTGTCCATCTAGGTCGTGAGCAATTGTTCGATTATATACGAGTAACCGATAGTATGATCTTCCGTGTGACGTCGCACACCATACTAACTACAACGTGTATAATCCAGGACTATAATTTGCATATATTTAATTATAAATAATTAAAAACAAAGGATTGTTTATTCATTTAAATAGATTAAATGCCATGATCGGGAGTTTACGTTACTTAAATCTAGACATTAAGTATACAACTCCATCAATCTCCCACTTATACTAAGGTCTATGTTGGAAATCGATATCCCGGGTTATCAAAATTGCGGAACCGATAACCCTATCGAAAAACCCATCGCCGGAGAGATCACACGAACACCACCATACGAGCCGAGACCCGAACCGAACGCGCCCGAAGGCGCGAACAGCCGAGCCCCCGCATGGTGGGGCTCGCGATCGACCATCGCGGTCGATGGGGCTGCCCAGCAGCCCCCGCGGCGAGTCTGGCGACTCGCCGCCGCCTGGGGTGGTCGACCCGCCTCCAGCTGGGCCGTCGCGGGACCCAGCCCGCGGCCAACTGGGCGTCCAGCCGTGGTTCGCCCCATGCGCGCGCCGAAACCCTAGGGGGGCGATCGACGTGGTCCGTGGGTTCAACCACCACCACGCGTTCGTCCCTCGTTCCGGGTCTCGTACCTCGGATTTTGCGTTCACGATATTTCACAATATATATATTCAACGATTAAAATCATAAAGGGGGTTTTACGATTTTATACCTCGTTCTCGTTGTCCGGAAAAACGAAAAACTTCGATGACCTTGAAGCCTTCCCACGTATTCCTTGCACTTCTTTCGAAAGTCGTGTGGGCGACGATCCTCCGAACTCCTATGGAACTCCTTCAACTCTCTAGAACTATCAACTAATGATATTCTTGTCTTATGATTTATGAAGGTCATGTAGTGCTTTTATAGGCTACGTAGGGGACCTTAAGGAAGTAGAATATTGGGCTTCTAATATTAATGATTAAAATTGAGGCCAAGCCCAAATCCATTAATCCATTAATATTAATTATATAATTACCTCTACTATATAAATATAATTACACTCCCAATATTTACTATATTATATCAAATAATATTCTTCCGATAGTATTATTTATTCCGTATGTTTAAGATATAAATATCCATGAATAAATATTATTTATTGCTCAATAAATTTATTCATCTATTATTTCCGAGATTATTACCACTCAACTTTATTATTATGCGGGAACAAATCCACTCGCGAGGTTTACATAATAAATCCTTATGAGCTCATCTGGGGGATATTATCAACCCTTACCAGGACATACTTTCTCGTCAATAATTCACGGCATACCATACATGAAATATAACGACCCAATTTTACCGGTAATTGACTGGTTATTCTAATCAATCAATTCCTTTGGAAAATCAAAGTCACTTATATTATATGCACACACCCGCAATAATATCAGAGATTAAGAATAGAATACTCTGAGATTTAAATCGATTATCGACGGCAATCCTAATCGATAAATCTCAAGCAGATCCGCTCAATACACCAAGTGTACAAGTATGATAAAATAATCAAGACCAAATATTTTCTCTCTCATGCAACGACTATACCGATGGATTGGTCCGTGTCCATCTAAGTCGTGAGCAACTGTTCGATTATGTACGAGTAACCGATAGTATGATCTTCTGTGTGACGTCGCACACCATACTAACTACAACGTGTATAATCCAGGACTATAATTTGCATATATTTAATTAAACATAATTAATAGCAAACGAATGTTTATTTATTAATAGATAAATGAAAGTGTACAAAGAGTTTAGATCACTTAAGTCTATACATTAAGTATACTACTCCATCAGTCTAGTCATTTCCTCCAAACTTCCGACTCTCATACCCATCACGTGCTTAATCTGCACTTGCAACGAAGTGCCTTGTGAATGAGCATTCTAGGTTGCCGTCCCTGAAGTTATCTTGGTGACTATAACGTCGTCTCACTCGACGATGACTCGTATAAGGTGGTACTTGCGCTCTATGTGTTATCTACACTATGTACTTATGACTTCTTATTGTTTGCCATTGCTCCGCTATTCACATAGCCTTTGGTAAACTAAGAATCATTTCTAAGTCCATAGGTTATCCCGGAGCCCTACCAAAACTTCCGCTGCCTCTGAGGCTGCCGTTCGGTTAGCCATGGCAGAGTCTGAAAAGCATCGTGCTTATCACTCTTCCATGTTAAAACTCCACCTCTTTTAAACATTGAACACATAGCCTTATATCGACTTACACCGGTCCTAATTTGATTAGAGATCTGAGAAAATGTAATCCAAAGGAAAAGTTCATCTTGCTCCGTATAGTACTTCGAAAGTACTTTACAACATTCGAATATTCCTTTTCCAGAATTACCTTGATATCCTCCCACTATGCTAACCGCATAGCCGATATCAGATTCTCGTTTTTCAATATTGCATTTACAAAGCTTTCCACACTCAAAATGTAGGAAACTTCTTTCAGTGCTTCTATCTCCTTTATGTGTTCCAAAACACATGCCTTTAGATAGATGCATTCCGTGTCTGAAAGGTAACGAACCTTTCTCGGAATTCTGCATGTTTAAAACGAACCATAATCGCATAAGATATCTAAGAGAAGTACAATGTTCTTTTCTTGAGATCCTAGATCTTAAGAACATGTTCTAACTTCTTCTCTATCTTATATCTCGATTTTTCTAGACAACCATCATTTTATGTTTGACAACATCTTTACATTGTTACCAATGATAAAATGTTATCTACATAAAACTCCGAGAAACACCACCTTGTTTCCATCACGTTTCCAATACACACTATTCGTCTATGCCTTTTGATGAATTCATCAAATGGACTATCTAATCAATTCGCAAGTTCCACGATTCATAGCTTCGCTACAATCCATGAATGGATTAACTAAGCTTGTACTCTAAATGATCTTGCCTCTTAGCAATAATCCTTATTGCTTTCCAAGAATGCACATTTAGATTCAGTACTGCCTCTATGTAGATCTAGGGATCAATTTCATGTATACTAGATCCAAAGTTCAAAACTCTTCTAGTCTTATGAATATCTCCGGTTGTCCACCAACCTCCCACTACAATGGCATTCCAGTGTATAAACAGTAATAACAGTAGGTGCAGTTAGTGGTGTATCGCTACTCGGTTCCGCTGGTTCCTAGTCTTTATCCTTTGTCTCTCATTCTTAAAGTATTCCTGGTTCATAGTACTATTGAACGCACAACTTTTTGTTCTTCTAGGATATTCTACAACCGCATTTGAATGCGTCGTTGTCTTCCAGAAATATCCATAGAACATAGGTAGTTCCGAATAACTCATTAGTTTACTATTCCACTAGAGTTCCATTTCTTATTTCCGACACACCATTTCTACACAAGAGTGTATGATGTAGTCAATTTGGGATCTAATCCCAATCTTTGATTAGTATGCCATGCATTCCTCAGACAGGTACTTGCCTCCGCGATTAAATCGCAGGCTCTTTATGGATATACCTTGAAGGTTCTCCACAATAGTTTTGTGTCCATTGACTTGTCAAAACACTTGCTTTTGTGGCACATAAGGTATTCTAATCCATACTTCGAGTATTCATCAAATGAAGTACTCGTACCTTCTTTGTCTGAGTAGACAGGTCTGCATACATCAATGTTTAATCAATTCCAATACTTGTCCGGTTCTTACATCCTTTATCCATAAAGGATTGCTCAGTTGTATTATCTCCCAAATTTAATTCTTAGGTCGGAAGGTCCATTCCTTCAACTTAATTGATCAAATCAATTTTCAACATTTGAATTTTATTCGAATAAATACTACTTAACATAAAATCCACAAGTACAATGATTCAATAAAGAAATATCTCTAATAGGTAAAACGAGTTATATAAAACGGTTTGTTGCATCGTGGCAGACTTAGAATTTATCATTCACATATTGCTGACTAATGTACCAGAATAGATAATACCATCATTTATTCTCAATAACCATCAAATGATTAAAAGAAATAAAATATCCATTCATTAAAATTAGAAAACTAGAACAAAGTTCTTTCTAAAATAAAGGGTATATAAAAGCAATAAACTGAAATGAAATCCTATAACTATTAAAAGCAGATAAAATGTCTTCCACTGCAACAGCTGCCTCCTCCACAACTCTGCCCATGTAGACTCGAACTCTTCTTCTCTAAGCCGCCGGGTTTTTCTGGAACCCCTGCATTAAAATTCACATACCGTCAGTGGTTCCATATCTACACACCAGATTCTGGTAGATAATACCGCTGACTATGTTTTTACGACTAAAGAAAATTTCGTACCATTGAGAGGACAATCAGACTTCCAGTGTCTAGACTTCTTGCATCGGAAGCACTTGCCCTTAGGCTTGCTGGTCCCTTCTCGTGGTCCATGCCTCTTGGCACCACTGGGTTTCCAGGCTTGCTTCTTCTTCTTGCCCTTACCTCCAATAGGCTTCAAGCCTTTGGACTTGGTAGCCACAAGTGCTTGAGACTTGCCCTTCTTGTAGATCCCCTCCGCCGCCTTTAGTTCAGTCAGGAGTTCCGCCAGAGAATATGATAACTTACTCATATTATAGCTCATACGGAACTGCTCAAAACCAGGGGCCAGAGACTGCAGTATGACGTCGACTTGCGTCTCACCGTCAATCTGAGCTCCTAGGATCTCCAATTCATTCAACAAACCCATCATCTTAAGAACGTGCTCCCCTACGGGCGTTCCTTCAGACTGAGTAGTTGACATGAGGACTCTCATAGCTTCTTGCCTAGCCGCACGATCTTGATGTCCAAACATCTCCTTGAGGTTAAGCAACATGTCATAAGCAGTGTCCATCGACTCATGTTGGGTTTGGAGTACATTTGACATAGAAGCCAAAATATAGCACCTAGTCATTTCATCAGCCTTTGTCCACTTCTTAAATGCCGCTTTCTCCTCATCAGTTGAGGCATCCGTGGGCTCATCAGGGCACTGATTATGAAGTACATATTTGTACTCCTCAGCAGTCAGGACAATGTCCAGATTTCTCCTCCAATCAATGTAATTGGGGCCAGTGAGTTTATTCTCCTTGAGTATCACAAAAAGTGGATTCATAGCTATTCTCTAAACCTATAAGCACATTTAAATAAACAATCTATTTAATTACCGATATTATCTCCTTCAAATAATATTATTACATCACTAATCACATCTAAAATCCCATCAGATATGGTAAGCCACGATAGTGTGGACGTTTATATATCCGAACGATTTCGCAATTAGATTTGCTTCGGTCGTACATCATCAATAGCGTTACTTCGATGGAAAGGATACTATGAAGCGTACCTAAGTGTAAACCATTACTCAATACTAAGAAGTTCGTTTGGACTCACATATCATCGCAAGCCACGATAGTGTGGACGTTTACGATAACACACAATTCCTTCACTCCCTCCTATAACTGTCTACATCAATTAATCAAAAATCCCATTCAATGCAGCAAGCCATGATAGTGTGGATGTTTACTACACTAATTTTTTTTTTATAATTGACTCTCAATTACTAGATCCATTTGATCTTGTAAATCAAGACGCGGAGAATCATAAGTGAAACTCGAAGTTTCTAACCAGTGATTCACCATGCGAACAACCCTATCTATCATAGAATGAGGGAGCCGAGCAGACAATCGATCTAGTCATAAAATGACACGAAAGTCTCTAATTTGTGTCCTCTACATGACCAAGTGGCTTTGGCTCCATTCCACTCCCCGGGGTGAGAATGAGTCGACTTGAAATCAGTTTCGGAAAGACAAATTAGGCATTGTTTGATGAACTCAATCAATGTTTCTTGTAAAAGAAATTACAAAAATTCTCCTCCAATGACTTGTCTATACGAACTTCGAAAGTTCATAAAAGTCACCAAGTTCATGCTTATTCCAGTCCTCCATTGCCAAGCGATTTAGATGATGGAGAGTGATGCAGTTGTATACTAAATGTTAAGTAACGTAAACTCCCGGTCCATGGCATTTAATCTATTTAAATGAATAAACAATCATTTGCTATTAATTATTTATAATTAAATATATGCAAATTATAGTCCTGGATTATATACGTTGTAATTAGTATGGTGTGCGACGTCACACGGAAGATCATACTATCGGTTACTCGTATATTGATCAAACAGTAGCTCACGACCTAGATCGACAAGGATCAATCCATCGGTATAGTCGTTGTATGAGAGAGAAAATAATTTGTCTTAATTATTTTATCATACTTGTACACTTGGTGTATTGGGCGGATCGTTTGAGATTTATCGATTAGGATTGCCTTAGATAATCGATTTAGGTCTCAGTGTATTTTATTCTTAATCTTTGATATTATTGCGGGTGTGTGCATTTAATATTAGTGACTTTGATTTTTCAAAGGAATTGACCGATTAGAATAACCGGTCAATTACCGGCAAAGTTGGGTCACAGTATTTTATGTATGACATGCCGTGAGTTCTTGACGGGAAAGTGTGTCCTCGAAAGGGTTGATAATGTCCCCGAGATGAGTTCATAAGTAATTATTATCTCATTAGTGGATTTGCTCCGCATAATAATTAAAGTTGAATGATACTATTCTCGGATTACAAGAGATGAATAAATTAATTAGCAAAGAATTTAATTTATTCATGGACATTTATATCTTAAACGCACGGAATAAATAATACTACCGGAGATAATATTATTTGATATAATATGGTATAATATTGGGAGTGCAATTATATTTACTAGTCCTCCTACCCGTGCGATGCACGTGTATTTAATTCAACTATTTGTTAGTCGGAGTAGTGCTCTTTCGGCTTAATATTAGATTTAGATATTGATAATGGACAAATAAATATTAAGTGAATGATCTAATTGAAATAGTACAATAAAGAAAATTACATTCATATTACAAATTATGGAATACTTCTTTATAAACTACATTTGTTCTATTCATAAGACGACCACACTGGTCACAAAGCAGAAGCTTCAACCCGGTCGTGTTGGTTACTCTAGACAACTACAATTGATCGTGCCTAAATACTGGTTTTTTCAAAAACATTCCAACATTTGTCAACGACTGACCTTGACTCTTATTAATAGGTCTGGCATACGATATCATAATCGAAAATTGTCTTTGTTGGAAAGCAAACTGAAATTTGGTATTCGAGAGAGTCAGAGTAATTCGAGTATTAAAAACCATTTTCCCAGAATTATTTTCTCTTAATACTTTCGCGTGGATAATATAATTATCAAGTAATGTTACAATCATCCTAGTACCATTGCATAGTCTGACAAAGGCATTCATATTCCGCAATAGTATAACGGTCACCCCAACCTAATACGAAACAGTTCATGTATCAAAAACTATATACCATGTCACAACATTTAATTAATTCGTATATTATATACAATAAATAGAATATGACATGACTATATAAATTGTTGCTTAAAGAAAAATAAATCTATATATATATATATATATATATATATATATATATATATATATATATATATATATGTATATATATTACTATATTAATTAATATATTTAGATTTTAGTAAAAAAGTTTATAATAATACCAACCTTCAACTTCATTGTTAGATAGTTTGGAACACTTGTTGGTATTTAAGAACTCAACCGAATGTATTTAATCAAACATATTTTCCGCGTTCTTTCTAGAAAATTGATGTTCTCGATGTAATCATAAAAAGAATTATTAATGATGATGATAATAACAATAATGCATTATCAAAAATGTTAATACATAAATAAATCATAATCATATTAGAAAAAGTAATTTATCGAAGTTGAGAATGAATAAAAGATGAAGACTTTTTACAGGGGTAAAATTGAATTAAGTTTTTTATAATTTTTGAAAATTAATTGAATAAAAATCGCAAATTATAGAATCAAATCGTGATATTTTGGTTGAAAATTTATAATTTAATTGACTAATGAAAATAGAATAGGGTAAATTAAATTAAATCCAACCTAATTTACTTAATATTAATATGATATAATGATTAATACAAATTAATATTAATATTGTTATTTATTAAGATTTATATAATAAAGTAAATAAATAAATAATATATGATAAATAAGGAATAAACTGAAGATATTAATATAAGATATTAGAAAATGATTTATTTAATAATTTGAATTTTTAAGTCAATTTTTACTATAATTAAGGAGTTTATAAAGATAAATTATATAAAATTAAATAGTAGGAGAATAAGAAAAATATAAATATTATTATTTATATATTAATTACGTATTTAATATTTACTTAATAAATTGATTAAGATTAAATATTAATAAATATTGGTGTGAACAAAATTCTTAATATAACGATTATTATTTTTTAATAAGTGTGAACACAAATAAATCAAACGCTTAAAATATATGCCACAAATGTTAGTTGAATTATATATTATAAGAATTAAATAAAAATACGGTTGCGTAAGTTACAAGAAATAAAATTAGAATAAAATTAAATAAAAATATTATAAATTTTATTAAAATAATAATTGTGAGTTACATAAAATATTATAAATTACATCATAAAATAAAAGATAAATAAATTATTAACAAATAATACTTTAAAATTATTAAAGGTTGATTCCATTTAAACCTTTTCCAATCCAATGTTTCGATCTTTCTTGAGTTTTGATCGTTCGATTTCCAGAGTCTCTTTTACTTATAAATAAACCTACAAAATAAAAAAAAAAGTAAGAAATACAAAAGGCCTACAAAAAAATAATCTTTAAAAAGAGTAAAAAAATTAAAAAAACTGGAAAAAAATACAAAAATCATTAACAAATAAATTTTTTATATTTACAATACAATTATAATCAATAAACAATAATATTAAAACTAAAATTCGAATTAATAAAAAATACTTACCTCAAAAAACAAAAATATTAATGATTAAACAATAATATTAAAACTAAAATTCAAATTAGTGAAAAATACTTACATTGAAGTTGTCTGCAAAAAATAAAAATATTAATGATTAAACGATAATATTAAAATTAAAATTCGAATTAGTAAAAGATACTTAAAAAATAAAAACTTAATTATCAAACAATAATATTTAAATTAAAATCGAATTAGTAAAATAATGTTTACCTATCGAAGGCTGCAAAAAATACAAAAAAAAAAAAAACTTACATAGAGCTTTGCAAAAAAATAAAAGTGTGAGGATTAACAAATAAAAAAATAGAATAGAGAGAGCTATGGAGTGAGTGAAGATGACGTAATTTATATATATACACGGATTTGAATTATTCATGATAATAGTAATATAAATAGTAGATAATATCAAATTTGTTTAGTTATTTTTAAATAAGGAGTAAATTTACCTAAAATTCCGATATTATTGTTTATATAATATAAATTGATTAATTAACCGTTTAAATATATTAATAAAAAAATGTAAATTCTCTCTCATTATCCCTTAATCACGCTAATTAATTTTAGTATATAAATAAATATTAATATAATAGAATAAACGTAATTAAAGGAGATAAATAAGGAATAAAGGTGATATTTTAAATATTTAAAGTCAATATCCTTATAATATATAATTCAGCTAGCAATTGTCCTAGGTGACATATGTTTTAGCCGTTAGATTATGTTGTGTTCACACCTATTAATAAACAATGACCGTTAGATTAAATTTATGTTCACACTGGTAATTAATTAGCATAATTATTTTTAATTAATTAGTAATTATTTATTTCTTTATAATCATGTCTATATAAATGACATTATCTTCACTCATTCCTTATTTTTTTTAGAATGAATTCTATGTAAGTTTTGTTGTTTTTTATATTTTTTGTAAGCCTTTGTGTAAATATTTATTTTAATTTAAATATTATTATTTGATAATTAATGTTTTTATTTTTTGTAGTTCATAAATGTAAGTATCTTTTACTAATTCGAATTTTAATTTTAATATTATCGAATTTTAATTTTAATATTATTGAATTTTAATTTTAATATTATTTTAATCATTAATATTTTTATTTTTTGCAGCTTTTATTTTTTAATATTTTGAAATTTAGTTTCAATATTATTGTTTAATCATTAATATTTTTTATTTTTAAAATATTTTTTACTAATTCAAATTTTAGTTTTAATATTATTTTTTTTATTATAATTGTATTGTAAATATAACAATTTATTTGGTAATGATTTTTGTATTTTTTTTCCAGGGTTTATGATTTTTTTATGATTCATTTTTTTTGCAGTTCTTTTGTATTTTTTATTTTTTTTGTTATAATGTAAGTTTATTTATAAGTAAAATACTCTGCAAATTGAACAATGAGAACCTCATTAAAAAAGATCAAAATATTGGATTGAAAATGTTTTAAATGGAACCAAAGTTCAAGATTTTGATTAGTTTTTTAATAAGTTTAGAGTGTTATGGTTAATAATTTATTTATTTTTTATTTTATTCTAATTTTATTTTTGTTGTAACTTACCCTATTTGTATTTAATCTTTATAATATATAATTTAGGTAACATTTGTCTTATAATATTTACGTTAACTAAATACACAAAAATCCAAATAAAATTATCTTTTAAAAACTAATTATATTTGAATTTTTATTAAAAGATAATAATTAATTATTAAATATAATGATTAATTATGATTTATTTTAATAATGAATTATATTTAAGCATATATGACGGTCATAGTTATAGAATAAATATTAATGATGTATATTTTTAAGTGATATAAAATGTTGGTAATAATAGTAAATTTATAATTTGCAGTTTAATTTTTAATAAGTTACACTTCTCTCTTAAATTTTTATTTACTTACTTAAATTTTTATTTACTTATCAAGTGGATTTACTTAAATTTTTATTTATTTATCAAGTGGATTAGTAGTTTATTGGATTATTGATTTAAAATTAAATTACCCATATTTTTAATTTTATTATAAATATTATTAACCACTGAATTGTAATTAAAAAAATTTATTGATATTTTCTATTTTACAATGAATATCATTAACAGCTGAATTTTAGTACAAAATAATAGTAAATAGAAGTTTATGTAATCAAATATTTTTCTAGAATTTTAAATTAACTTATTTATAACAAATAATTTATTTTTAATTTGTACGATTATTTAATATTTTTAATTAATATTTGTTAATTATACAACTATTTACCATTTATTATTCATACGATTTATATCTTTCAAGTCTCCAATAAAAAGGTCAAAAATTATCATTAGAAAACAGAGGATCTTTTTTTATTTTTTATATAATTATAAATATAAATAAATTATTAAAACAGTGTTATTGAGAAATATAGTTGAAGTAAAAATAATAAAATTATTCATTAATAATTTAATATTAATATAATTTTTTTTTTATATATAATTATAAATATAATTAAATTATTAAAACAGTGTTATTGAAAAATATAGTTGAAATAAAAATAATAAAAATATTCATAAATAATTTAATTTTAATATAAAAATTCATACTGATTATATATTTTAAAATATCAATCAAAAAGTGATAATTATGATTGAAAAAAACTTTAAGTTTTATTTTATTTTATTTTTTGTATCATTATAAAAATTAATAAAACAAATTAAGAAATGAGATAGATATAATAAAAACAAAATTATCGAAAACTAATCCTTATAATATATAATTCAGCTAGCAATTGTCTTAGGTGACATATGTTTTAGCCGTTAGATTTTTTTGTGTTCACACCTATTAATAAAAAAGCAATTGTCTTAGGTGACATATGTTTTAGCCGTTAGATTTTTTTGTGTTCACACCTATTAATAAACAAGGAGCGTTAGATTAAATTTGTGTTCACACTGATAATTAATTAAGTAATTATTTTAATTAATTAGCGTAATTATTTTTAATTATTTAGCGTAATAATCTATTTCTTTATATAATATAATTTACATTTATAATTTTTTTATATAATATAATTTACATTTATAATCTTCTTAATTATAGTAAATATTTACTTGAAATATTCAAAATATCAACTTTATTCCTAATTTATCTCCTTTAATTACGTTTATTAATATATGGGAGATAATCTGCATTTTTTTATTAATATATTTAACAGGTTAATTAATTAATTTATATTATATAAACAATAATATCAGAATTTAAGTTAAATCTAATCTTTATTTTAAGCAACTAAATAAATTTGATATTATCTACGATTTATATTACAATAATTCAAATCCGTCTCTATATAAAGGATATTATATTCACTCACTCCCTACCTCTCACTATTCTATTTTTTTATTTGTTCATGCTCAATTTTTTTACAGAGCTCTATGTAAGTACTCATTCTCTACCTCTCACTATTCTATTTTTTTATTTGTTCACGCTAACACTTTTTTTGCAGAGCTAAGTTTTGTTGTTTTTTGTATTTTTTACAACCTTTAATTTGTAACATTCTTTTAATTAAATTTTAATTTAAATATTATTCTTTGATAATTAATGTTTTTATTTTTTGTAGTCTTCAAATGTAAGTATTTTTTACTAATTCGAATTTTAATTTTAATATTATTGTTTAATAATTAATATTTTTATTTTTTGCAGCTTTAATGTAAGTATGTTTTACTAATTTGAATTTTAGTTTTAATATTATTTTTTGATCATTAATATTTTTATTTTTGTGCAGCCTTCAATATAAATATTTTTTACTAATTCGAATTTTAGTTTTAATATTATTGTTTATTGATTATAATTGTATTGTAAATATAACAATTTATTTGGTAATGATTTTAGTATTCAAACTTTTTGAATTTTTTTCTTTTTTTAATAATTCATTTTTTTGCAGCCTTTTTTTATTTCTTACTCTTTTTTTTAGATTTATTTATAAGTAAAAGACTCTACAAATCGAACAATTATAACCCATGAAAAAAGATCGAAACATTGAATTGCAAAAGTTTTAAATAGAATCAAGTTTCAAGCTTTCTATTATGTTTCCTAATAATTTTAGATTATTTTGCGTTGATAATTTATTTATCTTTTATTTTATTATGTAATTTACGTTAATTTACTGTAATTTATAATATTTTATGTAACTCACAATTATAATTATAATAAAATTTATATTATTTTTATTTAATTTTATGTTAATTTTATTTGTGTTGTAAATTATGAAAGAGTATTTGTATTTAATCTTTATAATATATAATTACAATTATTAAAAAATATATTTATGTTCACACCTATTAAAAAATAATAATCGTTAATTTTGTTCACACATACTATCTACTGCTAATATTTATTAATATTTAATTATAATCAATTTATTAAGTAAATATTAAATACATAAACTCCTTAATTAAAAATTAACTTGAAAAATTCAAATTATTAAATAAAACATTTTTTAATATTTTCTATTAATATTTCACTTTATTCCTTATTTATCTCCTATTATTTATTTATTTATTTTACTATATAAATTTTAATAAATAATAGTATTAATATTAATTTGTATTAAGCAACTCCTTATTTTTAGCATTACAATCTTTATACTTAATATTTGTATATGCTATTATTTATTTATTTACGTTAATAATAGTATTAATATTAATTTGTATTAATTAGCTCCTTATTTATAGCACTACCATCTTTATACTATATTATATAATTCAGTTAACATTTGTACTAGATTAAATATATTTAATTTTTTTTTTGTGTTCACATCATGTTATCTCCGATATATTTTTTTGTTTTAACACCTATTAAAAACAATCATCCTCAATTTAATTGTATATTTTCCTAGCTAATACTTCATAATATTTATTATGCAATGATATTTATAATTGTCAATTTCAGCATATGTTTTATACGATTTGATTTGATTCATTTACATTTATAAACTCCTAAATTATAGTAAATATTTATTTAAATAAATTCAAAATTATAAATATATTGTTTTTTAAACTTTCCTCTTAATAAATGATATTAATTTTAAATAAAATGTAAATAAATTATTATAAATAAAATGTAAATAAAATTATTACTAAATATAATGATTAATTATGATTTATTTTAATAATAAATTATATTTAGGCATATATCACAGTTATAGTTATAAAATAAATATTAATAATGTATTTTTTAAGTGATATAAAATGTTGGTAATAATAGTAAATTTAGGATTTGGATAATCAAATAGTGTATAAGGTAGAATTAGTAGATTATTGGAGTATTGATTTAAAATTAAATTACTGATATTTTCTATTTTATAATAAATATTATTAATTATTAATATTTTCTATTTTACAATGAATATTATTAACAGCTGAATTGCAGTATTAAATAATAGTAAATAGAAGTTTATGTAATTAAATATTGTTTTAGAATTTCAAATTAACTTATTTGTGAAATTTTTTATTTTTAATTTGTACTATTATTTAATATTTTTAATTAACATTTGTTAATTATACAATTATTTAATATTTATTATTCATACGATTTATATCTTTCAAGTGTCCAATTAAAAGGTCGAAAATTATTCTTAGAAAACACTTCAAATGATCTTTTTTGATTTTCTATATAATTATAAATATAAATAAATTATTAAAACAATGTTATTAAGAAATATAGTTGAAATAAAAATAATAAAACTATTTATTAATAATTTAATATTAATATAAAAATTCATACAAATTATATATTTTAAAAGATCAATCAAAAAGTGATAATTATGATTGAAAAAAACTTCAAGTTTTAATTTATTTTATTTTTTTATCATTATAAAAATTAATAAAACAAATTAAGAAATAAGATAGACAAAATAAAAACAAAATTATCGAATAATCTAATTTTATTAATTATAACATTCCACATTTATAATTTAAAAGATTATATGTTTGAAGAGACTAATTAAAAGATTGTTATTATTTAAAAACACTCTTAAATCATGTTTTAATTTTATTTTCTTTATATACAACATTTATTTTTAATAATTCAAAGATTGCAATTATTTTAAAATACTCTTAAATTATGTTTAAATTTTATTTTCTTTATATAAACATTTATTTTTAATAATTCGCATGAATTTTATAATTAAAATGAAAAATAAATACTGATTTTTTGTATCGAATTTTGATGAATATATCATTTTTTTAATTTTCTATATCATTATGAAGACAAATTCTTCTAATATATGAATAAATTGCAAAGTTTTGCGCTTGACCAAGAAAATAAAGTCGCAAAATATCGACGATAAAAATGATGATTGTAGGTTGCGTGAGTTCTCTTATTGGCTCTTCTATAGGGGATGATACTACTGACGGGGAGAACGACGGGAAGTAGATATAGAGATCCCGAATGAATATTTGATAATTCAATAGGATAATTATATTAAATCGGTTGTTCATGCCGCGTACCCATCTTTCCATTATTACATCGAGAATATCAATTTTCTAGAAGGACGAGCGATTCTAGCGCCAACCCTGGATGACGTTAATGAAATCAACGATTACATGGTTGCAATGCATAATACGGACGAAAGGACTTACATGAGTTCGGATAGTATTTCACCTACCGAACACGAAGATACTATGTTTAATTAAATGCATTCGGCTGAGTTCTTAAATACCAACAAGTGTTCTAAATTACCAACCCATGAAGTTAAAGGTTGGTATTATTATAAACTTTTTTACTAAAATCTAATTCTATTAATTAATATAGTAATATAGTAATATAGTAATATATAGACTTATTTTTCTTTAAGCAACAATTTATATAGTCATGCCATATTCTATTTATTGTATATAATTAACGAATTAATTAAATGTTGTGACGTGATATATAGTTTTTGGAACTGTTTCGTATTAGGTTGGGGTGCCCGTTATGCTATTGCGGAATATGAATGCCTCTGTCGGACTATTCAATGATACTACAACTTGGTAATTATATTATCCACGCGAAAGTATTATGAGAAAATAATTCTGGGGAAATAGTTTTTAATACTCGAATTACTCTGACGCCCTCGGATACCAAATTCCAGTTTGCACAATTTCTGATTATGATATCTTATGCCATGACTATTAATAAGAGTTAATGTTAGTCGTTGGAAATGTTGGAATATTTTAGAAGAAACCAGTATTTACGCACCATCAATTGTAAGTTGCGTTGTCTAGAGTAACCAACAAGACCGGGTTGAAGCTTCTGCTTTGGAACCAGCGTGGTCGCAGACGAATAGAAAAAATGTAATCTATAAAGAAGTATTACAAAATTTGTAATATGAATGTAATTTTCTTTATTGTACTATTTCAATTATTCACTTAATATTTATTTGTCCATTATCAATGTTCTAATATTAAGCAGAAAGAGCACTATTGCGAGTAACAAAAAGTGGAATTAAATACACGTGCATCGCACGGGTAGGAGGACTAGTTTTATTAATTATACCATTCCACATTTATAATTTACAAGGTTATATGTTTTAATAAAAGATTAATGAAAAGATGACAATTATTAAAAAACACTCTTAAAATATGTTTTAATTTTATTTTCTTTATATACAAAGATTTATTTTTAATAATTCACACGTATTTGATATTTAAAATGAAAAATAAATGCTGATTTTTTGTATTAAATTTTGATTAAGATATCATTTTTTGATTTTCTATATCATTAGGAAGATTTATTAGAAAGCAATAATGCAACTTTTATAATTTTCACGGGTAATATATTTTTAGATGAGATTTTCTTCAAATTTGACCGGTCATGCCTAAATGTACGAGGTAAGATATAGTTCACGCCACTATTAATTCTTCTAATATATGAATAAATTGCAAAGTTTTGCGCTTGCCAAGAACACGAGGTTGCAAAATATCGGCGATGAAAATGATGGTCGTAGGTTGCGTGAGTTCTCTGATTGGCTCTTCTATAGGGTATGGTACTACTGACGGCGAGAACGACGGGGAAGTAGATATAGAGATCACGAATGAATATTTGATAATTCAATATGATAATTATATTGAATCGATTGTTCATGCCGCGTACCCATCTTTCTATGATTACATCGAAAATATAAATTTTCTAGAAGGACGAACGATTCTAGCGCCGACACTGGATGACGTTAATGAAATCAACGATTACATGGTTGCAATGCATAATACGGACGGAAGAATTTACCTGAGTTCGGATAGTATATTACCTACCGAACACGGAGATAATATGTTTGATTAAATGGATTCGGTTGAGTTCTTAAATATCAACAATTGTTCCAAACTACCAAAAAGTTGAAGGTTTGTATTATTATAAACTTTATTACTAAAATCTAATTATATTTATTAATATAGTAATATATATACATGTATATATATGTAGACTTATTTATATAGTCATGTCATATTCTATTTATTGTATATAATTAACGAGTTAATTAAATGTTGTCAAATGATATATAGTTTTTGATACATGAACTGTTTCGTATTAGGTTGGGGTGTCCGTTATGGTATTGCGGAATATGGATGTCTCTGTCGTATTATGCAATGGTATTAGAATAGTTGTAGCACAACTTAGTAATTATATTATCCACGCAAAAGTATTAGGAGGAAATAATTTTGGGGAAATAGTTTTTAATACTCGAATTGCTTTGACGACCTCGGATACCAAATTCCAGTGTGCTTTCCAATGAAGACAATTTCTGATTATGATATCGTATGCCATGACTATTAATAAGAGTTAAGGTAAGTCGTTGACAAATGTTGAAATATTTTTGAAAAAACCAGTATTTACGCACGATCAATTGTACGTTGCGTTGTCTAGAGTAACCAATACGACCGGGTTGAAGCTTCTGCTTTGTGACCAACATGGTCGTCTTACGAATAGAACAAAAGTAGTCTATAAAGAAGTATTCCAAAATTTGTAATATTAATTTAATTTTCTTTAGTGTACTATTTCAATTAGACCATTCGCTTAATATTTATATGTCCATTATCAATGTCTACATCTAATATTAGACAGAAAGAGCACTACTCCGAGTAACAAAAAATTGAATCAAATACACGTGCATCGCACGGGTAGGAGGACTAGTTTACTATAATTAAGGAAGATTATAAATTTAAATTATATTATATAAAGAAATAAATAATTACGCTAATTAATTACCAGTGTGAACACAAATTTAATTTAACGGTCATTATTTATTAATAGGTGTGAACACAACATAATCTAACGGGTAAAACATATGCCATCTAGTACAATTGCTATCTGAATTATATATTATAAGGATATAATGGAAATAAACATAATTAATAAGATTAATTAATAGACATGGACTTAGGCTCAATTAAATTAATCATATTGAAAGCCCAATATTCCACCTCCTTTAGATCTCAACGTAGCCTATAAAAGCACTACATGGTCTTCACAATTAAAAAAGACAAGAATTATCATACTTGATATTCTAGAGAGTTCGTGAAGGAGATCCATAAGAGTTCGGAGGATCGTCGCCCACACGATGTTCGAACGGAGTGCATGGAATACGCGGGAAGGTTTAAAGTTCTTCAACTAAATCTCGTTTCTCCGCACAACGCGAACAAATTAGAAATCATAAACCCCCTTTTATGATTTTATGTTAATATCGTGATATGCACATGAACGAAGATCCGGAAAACGAACGAACTCCGCGGACGGGGATTCGAGATCCCCGGTGGAGATCGAAAGAACCCTCGGCTCCCAGCCGAGGGATGGCGATCGAACCCTAAGGTTTCGATCGCCCGACGCGACGGGAAGGAGCCTCGGCTGGAACCGGGGCATGCGATCGACCTAGGGTCGATCGTTGGGGGTGCCGCGGGCTGGTGCCGCGGCGGTCCGCTGGGCAGACCCCCCCTCCTGCTCCGGTGATGGCGGTGAGTCGCCGGACTCACCGGCGTGGGCTGCCGGAGCAGCCCCATGCGATCGCGATTAGCGATCGCGAGCCCCGGCGGGGGGCTCGGCTAGGGTTTAAGCCGCGGGTTCGCCCGCGGTGGTGCTCGGCCGGGCTACGACTCCGTGCGGTGTTCACGGTTGTTTTTCCGGCGAAGGGATTTCGGTCGGGTTGTCGGGTTCCGCAATATTTTGATAACCCGGGATATCGGTTTCCAACAATTGGTATCAGAGCGATGGTTCTAGTTCATGTGTATGTTCGATATTATTGTTCTACCTTGCAGGGATTTTCGACTATTATGGTTAGATTTAATTTTGTTTTAATTAATGTCATGATATGTTGGTTTTATTAAACTCTCGGACATGTCGATTCGTTTTGTGTGGTGAATGCTTGTAATAATAAAAATTTGGGGGTTGACCGAATATAGGATTTATTATTATTGTTCTTGTTTTTCCGGAAAGTGTATATGGTCGATTTCATGTATAGAATCAATACCGGAATTGTAATTTAATTTTTGTAATTAATTTTTACGTTGGTTCGATGTTGGAACGATCGCCACAGAACGAGGTGTGACGAATGAGACGAGAGGACGAGGGATCGATCAACCCCATGATCGATCCCGTATGATCGACCGCGAGGAAGGGGCTGATCGCCCCTCGGCCGTGGGCTAACGCCGGCATGGTGGTGGTCGATCGGTTGGGAGGGGGCGCGGTGATCCCCACCCCTTGCTACTCCTAACCGAGATCCACTTTTCTAATTAATTCAGTTTTCCTGTTTTGAGTATTCTTATTTTTGAGAACTCTCCTGGAATAGGAAAAAAATTAAATTGTAATTAATGTATTTCCTTATTGATTATTCCTATATTTGAGAATTTTCATGGACATGGAAATTAATTAATTTGGAAAGTTTAGAAGTCCTAATTTATTTTATTTTCTTATTCTATTATGGAAGTCTTCTAGAATATTCCAAGTTTGACTTGGATATGATTCTAAAGATTTAATAGAATTAGAAAGGAAAGATAAATAAATAAAAATATTAATAATATTTAATTTTATTTTTTGATTTATTCGATTGACTTAATTTTCGAATTAAGTAACTTTTGGATTTATTAAAAATAAATAAATTTAAATATTGTAATTAATATTCTCGTCACATGGAGCATTCAAAAACGAAGACTGAAGACTAGAAGATGCGTACGGGGATGCAATAAAGCCATAATAGTCGGAAAATAATATTCTAGTATTATTTTGATTATGTGATAATATTTATGTGTTTTATTTCATGTATGCATGCTTATGTGTATTTAATTATGCATTAGATAGCGTATTCCTTTATTGTAAAAAGCTAAGTGGGAGAGGGATTGAAAACAATCTCATGGTCTCCATTGATGTTCTCTAGGTGACTTTTATGGACTTTCGAAGTTCGTATAGACAAGTCATTGGAGGAGAATTCTTGTAATTCTTTTTACGAGAAATATTGATTGAGTCTATCAAACAATGTCTAATTTGTCTTTCTGAAACTGATTTCAAGTCGACTCGTTCTCAACCCGGAGAGTAGAATGGAGCCAAAGCCACTTGGTCATGTAGAGAACAAAAATTAGAGACTTTCATGTCATTTTATGACTAGATTGATTGTTTGCTCGGCTCCCTCATTCTATGAGAGATAGGGCTGTTCGCATGGTGAATCACTGGTAAGAAACTTCGAGTTTCACTTATGATTACCGCGTCTTGATTTACAAAATCGAATGAATCAAGTAATTGGATGTCAATTATAAAAATCTTTTGGTGTAGTAAACGTCCACACTATCGTGGCTTGCTGCATTGAATGAGATTTTAGATTAATTGATGTTGACAGTTATAGGAGAAAGTAAAGGACCGTGTGTTAACGTAAACGTCCACACTATCGTGGCTTGCGGTGATATGCGAATCCCAAACAATTTTCTTAGTACTGAGTAATGGTTTACACTTAGATACGCTTTATAGTATCCTTCCCATTGAAGTAACGCTATTAATGATGTACGACCGAAGCAAATATAATTGCAAAATCGTTTGGATAGGTAAACGTCCACACTATCGTGGCTTGCCATATCTGATGGGATTTTAGATGTGATTAGTGATTTAATGATATTATTTCAGGGAGATAATATCGGAGATTAAATTGATTGTTTGTTTTAAATGTGCTTATAGGTTTAGAGAATAGCTACGAATCCACTTTCTGTGATACTAAAGGAGAATAAACTCAGTGGCCCCAATTACATTGATTGGAGGAGAAATCTGGACATTGTCCTGACTGCTGAGGAGTGTTGGAGTTGTGTACTTAATGTCTAGATTTAAGTAAACGGAAACTCCCGATCCATTGCCATTAATCTATTTAATTAAATAAATAATTATTTGCGTTTAATTATTTATAATTAAATATATGCAAATTATAGTCCTAGATTATATACGTTGTAGTTAGTATGGTGTGCGACGTCACATGGAAGATCATACTATCGGTTACTCGTATATAATCGAACAGTTGCTCACGACCTAGATGGACACGGACCAATCCATCGGTATAGTCGTTGTATGAGGGAGAAAATAATTTGTCTTGATTATTTTATCATACTTGTACACTTGGTGTATTGGGCGGATCGCTTGAGATTTATCGATTAGGATTGCCTTGGATAATCGATTTAAATCTCAGTGTATTTTATTCTTAGTCCCCGATACTATTGCGGGTGTGTATATTTAATATAAGTAACTTTGATTTTCCAAAGGAATTGACCGGTTTAATTACTGGGTCAATTACCGGTTAAGTTGGGTCGCTATATTTTATATATGACATGCCGTGAATACTTGACGGGAGAGTGTATCCCGGAAGGGTTGATAATATCCCCGAAATGAGTTCATAAGGAATTATTATGTAAACCCTGCAGGTGGAATTTATTCCGCATAATAATTAAGGTTGAATGGTACTAGTCTCGGATATAAGAGATGAATAAATTAACTAGCAATAAATTAATTTTATTCATGGATATTTATATCTTAAATACACGGAATAAATAATACTACCGGAGAAATATTATTTGATATAATATGGTTTAATATTGGGAGTGCAATTAATTTATATAGTGGAAAATAAATTAATTAATATTAATGGGATTAATAGATTTGGGCTTGGGCTCAATTTAATCATTAATATTGGAAGCCCAATATTCCACCTCCTTAAGATCCACTACGTAGCTTATAAAAGCACTACATGGTCTTCTCTATTCTCATAACTTGAAGATCACAATTCTAGAGAGAGAAAGTAGAGAGGGAGATCCATGGAGTTCGGAAGATCGTCGCCCACCCGACGTCCGAGCTAGTGCAAGGAATACGTGGGAAGATCTCAAGGTCTTCAAATTGAGTTCTTCGTTTTTCCGAACAACGAGAACGAGGTAAATCGTAAAACCCTCTTTATGATTTTATCGTTTAATTATCGTGAAAATACCTTGAATCAAGATCCAAGGAACGGACCCAATAGACGAGGTTGAACCGGGCGGTGGTGGTTGGACCACCGGACCGCCGGCGGTTCGACGGCTCGGCTGGACGAAGATCGCGCGAGGAAAAATCGAGCCTAGGGCTCGATACGCGGATCGGCTGCGGGTTTTCCCGCAGCGATCAGCTGCCTGCTGCGGGTTTTCCCGCAGCGACCTGTAGCGCCCAGCAGCAGCGAGTCAGGCGACTCGCTGCAGGTTGCTGCGAGCTGCTACGGGGGGATTCGCTGGGTGCTGCGGGATTTCCCGCAGTGGACCTGTAGCGATCCAGCAGCGTCCCAGCAGCAGCGAGTCAGGCGACTCGCTGCGGGTTGCTGCGAGTCACCCCGCGTGGCTGCTGCGAGGTTCGTGGGTTCACGCGAGTTCTCTCGTGTTTTTCCCGCGTAACCCTCGTATAACTTTTTCGTATGGTCATGTACGTGTTCCGGGAGTCGATTGGAGTTGTCGTTCCGCTATTTTGACAATTCCGGATATTCGATCTCCGTAGGATTTCGGTCGGAATTAATTAGTTAATTTATTTATTTAAATTTATTAATTCTGGGATATCGATTTCCAACAATTGGTATCAGAGCGTTGGTTTTCGTTCACGGTATTTTTCGATAAATTGTTCTACCTTGCAGGGTTTCCGACTATTATGGCTAGTTTTAATTATTTTAATTAATGTCATAATATTGTTCTTGATTATTAAACTCTCGGACATGTCGAGATTCGTTTTATGTGTGGTGAATGCTTGTAATAGTAAAAATTCGGGGGTTGACCGAATTTAGGATTTATTATTACGTTCTATTTTTCCGGAAAATGTATAGGGTCGATTTCATGTATAGAATCGATACCGGATAATTGTAATTTAATTCTTGTAATTTTAATTACGTTGGATCGATGCCGAAACGACCGCCGGACGAAGAAGATGTGACGAAGAAGACGAAGGGGACGAAGGGCCGATCATCCCCATGATCGACCCCATGGGATCGATCCTCCGGCATGGGGGCTGTCCGTGGGAGCTTCCGGCCACGCCGACCACCGGTGGTGGTGGCGCGTGGGCTGGGGGCGGCGGCGGTACTCCTCCCGGGCGGCGGTCGACGGTTGGGGTGGCGCGGGGACTCCCAACCCATGCTACTCCTACCAAAATTCACTTTCCTAAATTAATTCGGTTTTCCTATTTGAGTGTTCTTACTTTTAGGAACTCTCATGGATTAGGAAAAGAATTAATTGGAATTAATTTTATTCCTTATTGAGTGTTCTCTTTTATGGGAACTCTCATGGATTAGGAAAAGAATTAATTAGGAATTAATTTATGTCCTATTTGATTATTCCTATTATTGGAATTTTCATTAGATGGAAATTAATTAATTTTGAAAAGTAGAAGAGTCCAAATTTATTTTATTTCCTTATTCTATTATAGAAGTCTTCTAGAATATTCCAAGTTTGACTTGGATGAGATTCTAGAGATTTAATAGAATTAGATAGGAGAATAAAAATAAATAGAAATATTAATAATATTTAATTTTATTTTTGATATATTCGATTGACTTAATTTTCGAATTAAGTAACTTTTGGATTAATTGAAAATAAATAGATTTAAATATTGGGATTAATATTCTCGTCACATGGAGCATTCAAGAACGAAGACTGAAGACTAGAAGATGCGTACGGAGATGCGATAAAGCCATAATAGTCGGAAAATAATATTCTAGTATTATTTTGATAATAGTATGTGCTTTATTTCATGTATGCATGCTTTGTTGGAATTGGAATTCGATATCCCGGAGTCCGGCCTTTGGAGACCACGCACCCGAAGGCACGCAGCCCGCCCCCAGCCGAACCCCCGCGAGACGGGGTTCACGCGATCGAAGATCGCGTCTTGGCGATCGATGGGTGGGGCTGCTCCCAGCAGCCCCCGCGGCGAGTCCGGCGACTCGCCGCCGCTTGGAGGATCCCCACCGTCGAGGTGGGGAGGGGGACGGCACCAGCCCGTGCCCCCGGCGATCGATCCTTGGATCGATCGCAAGCCCTCGGCCCAGCCGAGGGTTCGATCCTCTCGCCCCCGCCGAAACCCTAGCGGGCGATTGGCGTGGTCCGGTGGCTTCGCCACCACCACGCGATCGTCCGTCTAATCCGGGTTCGAACTTCGGATCTTGTTTTTCGATAATTGATCAATAAACTAGAATTAAATTGCGGAAATTTAATTCACCTTTCGATTCCTTGTGCGGAGAAACGAGATCTTATGATGACCTTGAGATCTTCCCACGTATTCCTTGCACTTGTTCGAACGTCGGGTGAGCGACGATCCTCCGAACACTATGGATCTCCTTCTCTACTTTCTCTCTCTAGAATTGTGTTCTTCAAGTTATGAGAATAGAGAAGACCATGTAGTGCTTTTATAGGCTACGTAGGGGATCTTAAGGAGGTGGAATATTGGGCTTCTAATATTGAAGATTAAATTGAGCCCAATGCTCAAGTCCATTAATCCTTATCAATATTAATTAATTTATTTTCCACTATATAAATTAATTGCACTCCCAATATTAAACCATATTATATCAAATAATATTTCTCCGGTAGTATTATTTATTCCGTGTATTTAAGATTTAAATATCCATGAATAAAATTAATTTATTGCTAATTAATTTATTCATCTCTTATATCCGAGACTAGTACCATTCATCCTTAATTATTATGCGGAACAAATCCACCTGCAGGGTTTACATAATAATTCCTTATGAACTCATCTCGGGGATATTATCAACCCTTACGGGATACACTTTCCCGTCAAGTATTCACGGCATGTCATATATGCTGGGATTCGATGTCCCGGGCTATCAAAAAAGATGCGGAACCGATAACCCGACCGAAAACCCTAGATCGCCGGAGACTACGAACACCGACTCATCCGCAGGAGTCCGACCTTTGGAGACTACGCGCCCGAAGACACGCAGCCCGCCCCCAGCCGAAGTCCCCCGCGAGTCGGATCCACGAACGCGAACCACCTCACGAGCCGGGGCCCGACCGAATGCCCAGCGAGGCCCGAAGGCCGCGTGCACCCAGCCGAGCCCCCGCGAGGGGCTCGCGATCGTCTACGGACGATCGCTGGGATCGCTCGTAGCGATCCCCGGGCTGCTCGCGGCAGCCCCGCAGCGAGTCGCGTGACTCGCTGCTCGCGAGGGCGTCGCCCTCGCATGCCTCGCTACGGGTGAACCCGTAGCGCATACGAGGCAGCTACGGGTCATCCCGTAGCACGCCCGCGATCGAGCTCACGGGCTCGATCGCCCCTCGGCTCCATCCGAGGGCTTCGCGCAGCACGCGCCTCCGACGACGGCGGCTGGGGTCCGCCACAGCACCAGCCCGTGGCACCCCGGCGATCGACCGTAGTCGACCGCGTGCCCCCGGCGTCCAGCCGGGGCTCGCCTTTCGTCGCGCGTTGGGGCGGTCCGAACCCTAGGGTTCGACCGCCTCCTTCGATCCTCGCCGGGGATCTCGAATCCCCGTCCCCGAGGTTCGTCGTATTCGCGGATCGTGCGTTCATGTATATATCACAATCAATCATGTACAAATAATCATAGAGGGGTTCTCGATTATACCTTCGATTCGTTGTACGGAGAAACGAAATCGGTTGATGACCTTGCGATCTTCCTACGTATTCCTCGCACTTCGTCCGAACGTCGTGTGGGCGACGATCTATCGGATTCCTATGGATCTCCTTCACTCTTCAAGACTTTATGATTGGCGTAACTTAGGTTGTGAAAAGTGAAGACCATGTAGTGCTTATATAGGCTACGTAGGGGATCATAAGGAGACTAAATATTGGGCTTCTAAATATTGAAGATTAAATTGGGTCCAACCCAAATCCATTAATCCTTATCAATATTAAATTTTATTTATTTTCCACTATATAAATAAAATTGCACTCCCAATATTAATCCATATTATATCAAATAATATTTCTCCGATTAGTATTATTTATTCCGTGTATTTAAGATTTAAATATCCATGAATAAATTTATTTATTGCTCAATAAATAATATTCATATCTTATATCCGAGACTAGTACCGTTCAACCTTTATTATTGTGCGGAACGAATCCACTCATGAGGTTTACACAATAATTCCTTATGAACTCATCTCGGGGATATTATCAACCCTTCCGGGATACACTTTCCCGTCAAGTATTCACGGCATGTCATATATAAAATATAGCGACCCAATTTTACCGGTAATTAACCCAATAATTAAATCGGTTAATTCCTTTGGAAAATCAAAGTCTCTAATATTAAATATACACACCCGCAATAATATCGGGGATTAAGAATAAAATACTCTGAGATTTAAATTGATTATCCAAGGCAATCCTAATCAATAAATCTCAAGCTGATCCGCCCAATACACCAAGTGTACAAGTGTGATAAAATAATTAAGATAAATTATTTTCTCTCTCACACAACGACTATACCGATGGATTGGTCCGTGTCCATCTAGGTCGTGAGCAACTGTTCGATTAAATACGAGTAACCGATAGTATGATCTTCTGTGTGGGCCCGACACACCATACTAACTACAACGTATAAAATCCAGGACTATATTTTGCATAATTAATTAATAATAATTAATTGCAAATAATTGTTTATTAATTAAATAGGTTAAATGCCATGATCGGGAGTTTACCGATACTTAAATCTAGACATTAAGTACACAACTCCAACAATATATAAAATATAGCGACCCAACTCAACCGGTAATTGACCCAATAATTAAATCGGTTAATTCCTTTGGTAAATCAAAGTCACTTATATTAAATATACACACCCGCAATAGTATCGGGGATTAAGAATAAAATACACTGAGACTTAAATCGATTATCGCCGGCAATCCTAATCGATAAATCTCAAGCAGATCCGCTCAATACACCAAGTGTACAAGTGTGATAAAATAATTAAGATAAATTATTTTCTCTCTCACACAACGACTATACCGATGGATTGGTCCGTGTCCATCTAGGTCGTGAGCAACTGTTCGATTAAATACGAGTAACCGATAGTATGATCTTCTGTGTGGGCCCGACACACCATACTAACTACAACGTATAGAATCCAGGACTATAATTTGCATATATTTAATTATAAATAATTAAATGCAAATAATTGTTTATTTAATTAAATAGATCAGTGGCAATGGATCGTGAGTTTCCGTTACTTAAATCTAGACATTAAGTACACAACTCCAACAATCTCCCACTTGTACTAAGGTCTAGTCATTTCCTCCAAACTCCCGACTCCCATACTCATCACGTGCTTAAGTTGTACTTCCAAGAAGTACTATGTGAATGAGCAATCTAGGTTGCCGCTCTGAAGTTATCTTGGTGACTACAGCGTCGTCTCCCTCGACGATGACTCGTATCAGGTGGTACTTGCTCTATGTGTTATCTTACACTTATGGACTTGTGATCTTACCATTTGCCAGCGCACCGCTATTTACATAGCCTTTGGCAAATTAAGAATCACATCTAAGTCCCAGAGATTATCCCGGAGTTATACCAAAACTTCCGCTGCCTCTGAGGCCGCTTATTTGGTTACCCATGGTAGAGTCCGAAAAGCATCGTGCTTATCACTCTTCCATGTTAAAACTCCTTCTCCTTCAATAGTGAAACACATAGCCTGATATCGACTTACACCGGTCCTCATTCGATTAGAAATCTAAGAGAATGTAATCCAAAGGAAATGCTCGTCTGCTCCGTAATCCAGAACATAGTTTCTAGTACTTCGAAAGTACTAAAATGTTCATTACAGCAGTCGAGTATTCCTTTCTAGGATTACCTTGATATCCTCCCACTATGCTAACCGCATAGCCGATATCAGGTTCTCGTTTTCAACATTGCATTTATCAAGCTTTCCACACTTCAAGTGTAGGAAACCGATTTTATTGCTTCTATCTCCTTTTGTGTTTCCAAAACACATATCCTTAGATAGATGCATTCCGTCATTGAAAGGTAACGAACCTTTCTCGAAATCTTGCATGTTAAAACGAATCATAATCGTATAAGATATCTAGAGAAGTACAATGTTCTTTTCTTGAGATCCTAGATCTTAAGAACATGCTCTAACTTCTTCTTTATCTCATATATCGATTTTTCTAGACAACCATCATTTTATGTGTGACAGCATCTTTACATTGTTGCCAATGATAAAATGTTATCTACATAAAACACGAGAAACACCACCTTGTTTCCATCACGTTTCCCATACACACGATTCGTCAATGCCTTTTGATGAATCCATAAAATGGACTATCTCATCAATGCGCAAGTTCCACGAACTCTAGCTTTGTTACAATCCATAAATGGATAAACTAAGCTTGTACTCTAAATGATCTCGCCTCTTAACAATAAATTTTATTGCTTTCTAAGAAGGCACATTCAGATCTAGTACCGCCTATATGTAGATCTAGGGATCGATTTCACGTATACTAGGTCCAGAGTCCGAAGACTCACCTAGTTTTATGAATATCTCCGGTTCTTATACAACCTCCCACTACAACGGCGTTCCGGTGTATAAACAGTAATAACAGTAGGTGCAGTTAGTGGTGTACCGCTACTCGGTTCGGCTGGTTCTAAGTCTTAATCGTTTTCTCTCTCTTCAGAAGTATCATGTCATTTTGGGCTTGTGGTTCATCTAATAGTCTTCCTCTAAGAACCGGGCGTTAGAACTTATAACGTCCTTCTGGTTCATAGTACTATCACACACCTTTTGTTCTTCTAGGATATTCTACAACCACATTTGAATGTGCCGTTGTTTCCAAGACATATCCATAGAACATAGGTAGTTCCGTTTAACTCATGCTTTTACTATTTCTATAAGAGTTCCATTTCTTATTTTCCGACACACCAATCCTACAGAAGACTGTATGGTGTAGTCACTTGGGATCCAATCCCAAGCTCTGATCATAAATCAGAGTTAATCAATTCTAATACTTGTCCGGATCTTATATCTTATATCCATAAAGGATTGCTTAGTCGTATTATCTTTCAAATTAGATTCTTAGGTCGGAAGGTCCACTCCTTCAACTTAATTGATCTTACAATCAATTTTCGACCTTTGAACTTCTTATTTGAATAAATATGACTTAGCATAAGAATCCACAAGTATAAATGATTTAATAAAGAAATCTCTTATTAGTAAAACGAGTTATATAAAACGGTTCGTTGCATCGTGGTGGACTCAGGATTCATCATTTATATATTGCTAGCTAATGTACCAAAATAGATAATATCATTATTTCTTCTTATAACCATCAAATGATTAAAAGAAATAAAATATCCATTTATCAGAAATCCAGAACAAAGTTCTTTCTAATTTGAAAGGTACATAAAAGCAATAACCAAAAACGAAATCCTATAATGTCCTCCACTGCAACTGCTGCCTCCTCCACAGCATTGCCCATGTAGACTACGATTTCTTCTTTTCTAAGTCGTCGGGTTTCCTGGAACCCTCGCATTTAAAATGCACATACCGTCAGTGGTTCCATATCTACACACCAGGTTCCGGTAGATAATACCACCGACTATGTTTCACGACTAAAGAAGATTTCGTACTTTCTTTGAGAGGATAATCAGACTTCCAGTACCCAGACTGTTTGCATCGAGAACACTTGCCTATTGGCTTTCTCGTCCCATCTCGTGGTCCAAAAGGAACCACTGGGTTTCTTTGCTTTCTTGTCCTTTCCCCCGATTCATGCCTTTAGGTTCGAAACCTTTGGCATTGGCTACAAGAGCTTGCGATTTCCGTCTCAACTCGTCTAAAAGGTCAATCATCTCAAAAACGTTTTTAAGCGTTTCCTCGAAGTGACTGGCCTTTATGAGTATCCTCATCGCTTCTTGTCTAGCCGCCTATGTCAATAGGCTCGGGAGGACAAAGCTCACTGAGTACAACCTTGCACTCTTTAACAGTTTGGGTAATGTCCAGATCTCTATTCCAATCATCACATTTAGGGACCAGTGAGTTAAAATCCTTACGTATCACATAAAGTGGGTTCAAGGCCATTTCCTAATCTATGAGCACATATAACAACAAACAATCGATTTAATCTCCGATATTATCTCCCTCAAATAATATCATTAAACCACTAATCACATCTAAAATCCCATCAGGTAAGGCAAGCCACGTTCGTGTGGACGTTTACCCACCCAAATGATTTAGCAATTAGATTTTCTTCGGTCGTACATCATTATAGCGTTACTTCGTTGGGAAAAATACTATAAAGCGTACCTAAGTGTAAACCATTACTCAGTACTAAGGTGAATCGTTTGGAATTGCTACATCACCGCAAGCCACGTTCGTGTGGACGTTTACGATAACTCGCAATCCTTCACAATTCCCTATAACTGTCTAAATCAATTATTCCAAAATCCCATTCAGTATAGCAAGCCACGTTCGTGTGGACGTTTACTATACCAATAGATTTATATAATTGAAATCCAATTACTTGATCCATTCGATCTTGTAAATCAAGACGCGGAGAATCATAAGTGAAACTCGAAGTTTCTAACCAGTGATTCACCATGCGAACAACCCTATCTCTCATAAATGAGGGAGCCGAGCAGACAATCGATCCATCTATCAAAGAATGGTACGAAGGTCTCTAATTTGTGTCCTCTACATGACCAAGTGGCTCTGGCTCCATTCCACTCCCCGGGGTGAGAATGAGTCGACTTGAAATCAGTTTTGGAAAGACAAATTAGTCATTGTTTGATAAACTTAATCAATGTTTCTCGTAAAAGGAATTACAAGAATTCTCCTCAAATGACTTGTCTATACGAACTTCAAAAGTCCATAAAAGTCACCAAGAGAACAGCAATGGAGACCATGGCAATGTTTCCATTCCCTCTCCCACTTAGCTTTTTATAACAAAGGGATACGCTATCTAATGCATAATTAAATACACATAAGCATAATAACAAACACACATTTCATGCAAGTACGTACACAAATAATCAAATAATTGCTCAAGTAAAATTATTTCTCGACTATTCGTACCTTGATGAATTCCAGCATGCTTGTCTTGAGTCTTCATACTACGTCTTGAATACTTTGTCGAGTGACGGAAAAATTCTTTGATTCTCATATTTAATTTATTTTAAATAAAATCCAAGATTCCAATTCAAAATAAATTTGAATCAATCTAATGATTTTAAATAAAATACTCCAATTAAATAAAATCAATTCCATTGATTTCCATATTTAATTCTATTTTAAATAAAATCCAAGATTTTCCAATCCAAAATAAATTTTGAATTAATCTAATGATTTTAAATAAAATACTTAAATTAAATAAAATCAATATTATTAAAATCCATTGATCTCCATATTTAATTCTATTCTAAATAAAATCCAAGATTTTCCAATCCAAAATAAATTTTGAATTAATCTAATGATTTTAAATAAAATACTTAAATTAAATAAAATCAATATTATTAAAATCCATTGATCTCCATATTTAATTTTATTCTAAGTAAAATCCAAGATTTTCCAATCCAAAATAAATTTTGAATTAATCTAATGATTTTAAATAAAATACTTAAATTAAATAAAATCAATATTATTAAAATCCATTGATCTCCATAATTAATTCTATTCTAAATAAAATCCAAGATTTTCCAATCCAAAATAAATTTTGAATTAATCTAATGATTTTAAATAAAATACTTAAATTAAATAAAATCAATATTTTAATAATTTCTCAATCCTATTTAGATTAGATCTCAAGAATCCTAATCAAAATCGAATTTAGATTCTTCTTAAGACTTCTAATCCAAGTAGGTATAGGATATCTAGAGAAACTAGGATTTTCTTTCCTAATTTAACTCTCCATCTAATTCCATTATTTAATTCCATAATTAAGAAATCTAATCCAAATAGAATTTGAATTAATTCCAAAATTAAATTAAATAAAATTAGAAAGATTAAATTATTTCCGGAAAGATCGGATTTATCGGGACGAACCAAAAACGAGACCCGCTCGAATCATCTAGGTTCGTGCCCAATCGAACCATTGAAACATTCAAATGCACTTGACCCACGAGAATTAATAACCCATGCATAACAGCATGCAAAGACCATGCAAAGCACGACTTCAATTAATTAATTCATGCAAGTGGGTAACGACACCACAATTTACATTGTGTCGGCCGACACCCTGTAAAATCCAGCAGCGCGCAATCGATCGTCTACTTCGGCAAGCGGCACACCAGCAGCAATCTAGTCGAGGTGGGGAGGGGGACGGCACCAGCCCGTGCCCCCGGCGATCGATCCTTGGATCGATCGCAAGCCCTCGGCCCAGCCGAGGGTTCGATCCTCTCGCCCCCGCCGAAACCCTAGCGGGCGATTGGCGTGGTCCGGTAGCTTCGCCACCACCACGCGATCGTCCGTCTAATCCGGGTTCGAACTTCGGATCTTGTTTTTCGATAATTGATCAATAAACTAGAATTAAATTGCGGAAATTTAATTCACCTTTCGATTCGTTGTGCGGAGAAACGAGATCTTATGATGACCTTGAGATCTTCCCACGTATTCCTTGCACTTGTTCGAACGTCGGGTGGGCGACGATCCTCCGAACACTATGGATCTCCTTCTCTACTTTCTCTCTCTAGAATTGTGTTCTTCAAGTTATGAGAATAGAGAAGAACATGTAGTGCTTTTATAGGCTACGTAGGGGATCAAAAGGAGATTAAATATTGGGCTTCTAATATTGAAGATTAAATTGGGTCCATCCCAAATCTATTAATCCTTATCAATATTAATTTTATTTATTTTCCACTATATAAATAAAATTGCACTCCCAATATTAAACCATATTATATCAAATAATATTTCTCCGGTAGTATTATTTATTCCGTGTATTTAAGATTTAAATATCCATGAATAAATTTATTTATTGCTCAATAAATATTATTCATTTCTTATATCCGAGAATAGTACCGTTCAACTTTAATTATTATGCGGATTAAATCCACCTGCAGGGTTTACATAATAATTCCTTATGAACTCATCTCGGGGATATTATCAACCCTTACGGGATACACTTTCCCGTCAAGTATTCACGGCATGTCGTATATAAAATATAGTGACCCAACTCAACCGGTAATTAACCCAATAATTAAATCGGTTAATTCCTTTGGAAAATCAAAGTCACTTATATTGAATATGCACACCCGCAATAATATCGGGGATTAAGAATAAAATACTCTGAGACTTAAATCGATTATCGCCGGCAATCCTAATCGATAAATCTCAAGCGATCCGCCCAATACACCAAGTGTACAAGTGTGATAAAATAATTAAGATAAATTATTTTCTCTCTCACACAACGACTATACCGATGGATTGGTCCGTGTCCATCTAGGTCGTGAGCAACTGTTCGATTAAATACGAGTAACCGATAGTATGATCTTCTGTGCGCCCATGCTTGCACCATACTAACTACAACGTATAAAATCCAGGACTATGATTTGCATATATTTAATTATAAATAATTAATTGCAAACAATTGTTTATTAATTAAATAGGTTAAATGCTATGACTGGGAGTTTACCGATACTTAAATCTAGACATTAAGTACACAACTCCAACAATCTCCCACTTGTACTAAGGTCTAGTCATTTCCTCCAAACTCCCGACTCCCATACTCATCACGTGCTTAAGTTATACTTCCCAGAAGTATTATGTGAATGAGCAATCTAGGTCGCCGATCTGAAGTTATCTTGGTGACTACTGCGTCGTCTCTCTGACGATGATTCGTATCAGGTGGTACTTGCTCTATGTGTTATCATCACTTTTTGAACTTATGGCTTCTTCCAGTTCTCCATGCACCGCTATGAACATAGCCTTTTGGTGAACCAAGAATCATATCCAAGTTCAGAGGTCATTCCGGAACCTAACCAAAACTTCCGCTGCCTCTGAGGCTGCTTTTCGGTTTATGATAGAGTCCGAGAAGCATCACGCTTATCACTCTTTCATCCTTAGGTTCCACCTCTTCTAAAAGTGAACACATAGCCTGATATCGACTTACACTGGTCTTTCTCTGATTTTGGATCTGAGAAATTGTAATCTAAGAAGATTTCGTCTTGCTTAGTAATCCAGTACTTCCAAGTACTTTTACAGCATTCGAATATCTCTTATCCAGATTACTTTGATATCCTCCCACTATGCTAACCGCATAGTTGATATCAGGTTCTTGTTTTATAACACCGCATTTACAAAGCTCTCTACACTCGAAGTGTAGGAAACTGCTTTGTCTACACCCATCTTCTTTATGCGTTTGAAACACATACCTTTAGACAGATGTATTCTGTTCCTGAAAGGCAATAACCTTTCTCAGAATTGTGCATGTTTAAAACAAACCATAATCGTATAAGATATCTTAAGAGAAGTACAACCGTTCTTATCTAGAAATCGAAAGATTTCTAAGAACATGATTCAACTTCATCTTAATCTCATATCTCGATTTATTTTGGACAACCTCTATTTTATGTCTGACAACACTTTTGCATTGTTGCCAATGATGAAGTGTTATCTACACAAAATTCCGAGAAACACCACTTTGTTTCCATTACGTCTCCAATACACCAATCTTGTCTATGCTTCTTGATGAACCCATAAAATGAACTATCTCATCAATTTGCAAGCTCCACAAGTTTCAGCTTTGTTATAATCCATAAATGGATTTACTAAGCTTGTACTTCTAAATGATCTCGCCTCTTTAACAATAAAATATTGCTATCCAAGTAGGCACATTTAGATTAGTACTGCCCCCTATGCAGAACTAGGGATCGATTTCATGTCTACTAGATCCAGAGTTTAAAACTCCTCCAGTCTTATGAACATCTCCGGTTGCTTAACAACCTCCCACTGCAATGGCGTTCCGGTGTATAACAGTAATAACATTAGGTGCAGTTAGTGGTGTACTATTACTCGGTTAGGCTGGTTCTCAGTCTTCTCTTTTCTCATTATAAAGTACCTTGTTCGTTAGGGCATTTGCAGTTCATCTAATAGTCTTCTTCAAGAACCGGGCGAAGACACCCTTCTGGTTCGTAGTACTATTGAACATACAATTACTTGTTCTTCTAGGATATTCTACAGCCATAGATCATTGTATCCAGAAATATCCATAGAACATAGGTAGTTCCGAACAAACTTGTCCTTTTACTATTAGAATTCCATTTCTTATTCCTGACACACCATGTCTACACATCAGTGTATGGTGCAGTCGTTTGAGACCTAATCTCAATCCTTGATTTATGCTATGTGCTCTTTAGATAGGTAGTGGCCTCCGCGAACAAGTCGCAGGCTTCCAACGGATTTACTTTGAAGGTTCCCCATAATAGCTTTGTGTTTGAAACACTTCGCTTTTATGGCACATCAAGTATTCTAATCCATCTTCAAGTATTCCTTAAAAGGAAACTACTCATACCTTTCTATTTACACATATGTCTGCATATATCATCTTTGATCATTCTCAATACTTGTCCGAACTCCATCCTTTATCCAGAAAGGTTAACTTAGTTGTATCTTCTTCCAGAATTTGATTCTTAGGTCGGGAGGTCCATTCCTCCAACTATAATTGAATAAATCAATTTCGACCTTTTGAATCCCCTTTTGAATAAATACTACTAAGTTCAAGAATTCACAAGTATAATGATTGATAAAGAAATACATCTAATAAGTAAAACAAGTTTATATATAACGGTTTGTTGCATCGTGGTAGACTAAGGATTCATCATTCATATATTGCTATCTAATGTACCAGAATAGATATCGCTATTATTTCTTATCTAAACCATCAAATGATTAAAGAAATAAAATATCCATTAATAATAGAAAACCAGAACAAAAGTTCTTTCTAAAATAAAAGGTACAAAGCAATAAACTTGAAATGAAATCCTATAACTATCAAACAGATAGATAAATGTCTTCCACTGCAACCGCTGCTTCCTCAACAGCTTTGCCCATGTGGACTCGAACTCTTCTTATCTAAGTCGCTGGGTTTTCTGGAACCCCTGCATTTAGAATGCACATACCATCAGTGGTTCCATATCTACACACCAGAATTCTGGTAGATAATACCGCTGACTATGTTTTACGACTAAAGAAAAAATTCGTACCTTTGAGAGGACAAGATGTAGACCCCCAGTACTCAGACTGCTTCCCTTGGGGATATTTGCCAGAAGGCTTCTTTATCCCACCCTTTGGTCCAAGTCCCTTAGGACCACTGGACCCCCTTGTCTTCTTCTCCTTTCCCTTGCCTTTAGGTCCGAAACCTTTGGCTTTGGCTATAAGAGCTTGCGATTGTTTCAACTCGTCTAAAAGATCCATCATCTCAAAAACATGATCAAGTGTTTCCTCGAAGTAACAGATCTTTATGAGTATCCTCATCGCCTCTTTTCTAGCCTCCCCATCATGTCCAAACATCAACTTGAGTTTAAGCATGACATCATGATTAGCGGCTAATGCACGAGCACTACCCCACTTTTCAAAGTCAAATATTTCCTCCTCAGTTGAGTTAATGGTGAGTCCAGGAGGAAAAGTTTCACTGAGTACGTCTTTGTACTCCTTTGCAGTCTGAGCAATGTCTAACTCTTCTTTCCATTCAACACAGTATGGAACCAGTGCGTTAAATTCCTCAAGTATCAACGAAAGTGGATTCATAGCAATTCTCTAAACCTATAAGCACATTTAAACAAACAATTAATTTAATATCCGACATTATTTCCCTGGAATAATATCATTAAATCACTAATTACATCTAAAATCCCATCAGGTAAGGCAAGCCACGTTCGTGTGGACGTTTACCCACCCAAATGATTTAGCAATTAGATTTGCTTTGGTCGTACATCATTATAGCGTTACTTCGTTGGGAAGAATACTATAAAGCGTACCTAAGTGTAAACCATTACTCAGTACCAAGGCGAATCGTTTAGAATTGTTATGTCACCGCAAGCCACGTTCGTGTGGACGTTTACGATAACTCGCAATCCCTCACAATTTCCTATAACTGTCTACATCAATTATTCTAAAATCCCATTCAGTATAGCAAGCCACGTTCGTGTGGACGTTTACCATACCAAGAGATTTATATAATTGAAATCCAATTACTTGATCCATTTGATCTTGTAAATCAAGACTCGGAGAATCATAAGTGAAACTCGAAGTTTCTAACCAGTGATTCGCCATGCGAGCGACCCTATCTCTCATAAATGAGGGAGCCGAGCAGACAATCGACCCACCTTTCAAAGAATGGTACGAAGGTCTCTAATTTGTGTCATCCACATGACCAAGTGGCTTTGGCTCCATTCCACTCCCCGGGGTGAGAATGAGTCGACTTGAAGTCAGTTTCAGAAAGACAAATTAGGCATTGTTTGATAAACTTTATCAATGTTTCTCGTAAAAGGAATTACAAGAATTCTCCTCCAATGACTCGTCTATGCGAACTTTGAAAGTCCATAAGAGTCACCAAGAGAACAGTAATGGAGACCATGGGAATGTTTCCATCCCCTCTCCCACTTAGCTTTTTATAACAAAGGGATACGCTATCTAGTGCATAAAGTAAACACATATAGCATGCATACAAGCAATAAAGCACATAGTATCACATAGTCAAAATAATGCTAGAAAATTATTTTCCGACTATCATGGCTTTATCCAATCTTCGTACCCATCTTCTAGTCTTCAATCTTCGTTCTTGAATGCTCCATGTGACGAGAATATTAATCTCTAATATTCAAATCTATTTATTTTCAATTAATCCAAAAGTTACTTAATTCGAAAATTAAGTCAATCGAATATATCAAAAATAAAATTAAACATTATTAATATTTTTATTTATTTAATTTCCCATCTAATTCTATTAAATCTTTTAGAATAATCTATCCAAGTCAAACTCGGAATATTCTAGAAGACTTCTATAATAGAATAAGGAAATAAAATAAACTTAGGACTTTTCTACTTTCCATAATTAATTAATTTCCATCTAATGAAAATTCCCAAAATAGGAATAATCAAATAAGAAATAAATTAATACCAAATTAATTAAATTCCTAATCCATGAATATCTCCATAATGGAAATAAAACAAATAGGAATAAAATTAATTCAATTAATTCTTTTCCTAATCCATGAGAGTTTCCAAAAAGGAAGATACTCAAATAGGAAAGCCGAATTAATTTAGGAAAGTCGGATTATGGTAGGAGTAGCGCGGGTTGGGAGTCCCCGCACCACCCCCACCGTCGACCGCCGCCCGCGAGTAGAACCGCCGCCGCCCCCAGCCCACGCGCCACCACCACCGGTGGCCGGCGTGGCCGGAAGCTCCCGCGGACAGCCCCCACGCCGGCGATCGATCCATGGGGTCGATCATGGGGATGATCGGCCCCTTCGTCCATCGTCTTCTTCGTCACACCTTCTTCGTCTTCCGGCGATCGTTTCGGCATCGATCCAACGTAATTAAAATTACAAGAATTAAATTACAATATCCGGTATCGATTCTATACATGAAATCGACCCTATACATTTTCCGGAAAAAATAAAGAACGTAATAATAAATCCTAAATTCGGTCAACCCCCGAATTTTTTACTATTACAAACATTCATCCACACAAAAGGAATCTCGACATGTCCGAGAGTTTAATAAACGAATAATCATGATAATTAATTAACAATAATTAAATCAACCATGATAGCCGGAAATCCCTGCAAGGTAGAACAATAATCGAACATATACATGAACACGAAACCAAACGCTCTGATACCAGTTGTTGGAAATCGATATCCCGGGCTATTAAAATTTATGCGGAACCGATAACCCGACCGAAATCCCTTCGCCGGAAAACCAACCGCGAACACCGTGCGATCCGGAGCCCGACGAGAGAATCGCCGCCGCGGGATAAACCCACGGTCGAAACCCTAGCCGAGCCCCCGCCGGGGCTCGCGATCGATTGATCGCGTGGGGTGCACGATCGCACCCCTGGGGCTGTTCGGAACAGCCCCCGGCGGTGAGTCCGGCGACTCACCGCCACCACCTTAGGAGGCAGGGGGCACCCGCCGCGGCACCAGCCCGCGGCAGCCCCCAGCGATCGACCCTACGGGGTTCGATCGCTCGCCCCGGCTTACATCCGGGGTCTCCTTCGGTGCGCGCCGCCGTCGAGGGGCGGAGGGGATCCGCCGCGGCGCCAGCCCGCGGCATCCCCGACGATCGACCCCCGTCGATCGTCTGCCCCGGCGTCCAGCCGGGGCTCCCTTCTCGACGCACGCCGGCGGTCGAAGCCCTAGGGCTCGACCGCCACCCTCGACTCGGTTCGAGGGTTTCTCGATCTTCGCCGGGGATCTCGAATCCCCGTCCCCGAAGTTCGTACGTTTACCCGGATCGTGTGTTCATGTATACGCTACAATTAATACACATAAAATCATAGAAGAGTTTATGATTTTACCTTCGATTCGTTGTGCGGAGAAACGAAATCAAAACCTTTGATGACCTTCGGATCTTCCCACGTATTCCTTGCACTTCGTTCAAACGTCGTGTGGGCGACGATCTATTGAACTCCTATGGATCTCCTTCACTCTTCAAGACTTTATGATTGGCGTATCTTAGGTTAATGAATTGTGAAGACCATGTAGTGCTTTTATAGGCTACGTAGGGGATCAAAAGGAGATTAAATATTGGGCTTCTAATATTGAAGATTAAATTGGGTCCAACCCAAATCCATTAATCCTTATCAATATTAATTTTATTTATTTTCCACTATATAAATAAAATTGCACTCCCAATATTAAACCATATTATATCAAATAATATTTCTCCGGTAGTATTATTTATTTCGTGTATTTAAGATTTAAATATCCATGAATAAATTTATTTATTGCTCAATAAATATTATTCATTTCTTATATCCGAGAATAGTACCGTTCAACTTTAATTATTATGCGGATTAAATCCACCTGCAGGGTTTACATAATAATTCCTTATGAACTCATCTCGGGGATATTATCAACCCTTACGGGATACACTTTCCCGTCAAGTATTCACGGCATGTCGTATATAAAATATAGTGACCCAACTCAACCGGTAATTAACCAAATAATTAAATCGGTTAATTTCTTTGGAAAATCAAAGTCACTTATATTGAATATACACACCCGCAATAATATCGGGGATTAAGAATATAATACTCTGAGATTTAAATTGATTATCCAAGGCAATCCTAATCAATAAATCTCAAGCGATCCGCCCAATACACCAAGTGTACAAGTGTGATAAAATAATTAAGATAAATTATTTTCTCTCTCACACAACGACTATACCGATGGATTGGTCCGTGTCCATCTAGGTCGTGAGCAACTGTTCGATTAAATACGAGTAACCGATAGTATGATCTTCTGTGCGCCCATGCTTGCACCATACTAACTACAACGTATAAAATCCAGGACTATGATTTGCATATATTTAATTATAAATAATTAATTGCAAACAATTGTTTATTAATTAAATAGGTTAAATGCTATGACTGGTAGTTTACCGATGCTGGGATTCGATGTCCCGGGCTATCAAAAAAAATTGCGGAACCGATAACCCGATCAAAACCCTAGATCGCCGAAAATTGGATCCCCGACTCATCCGCAGGAGTCCGACCTTTGGAGACTACGCGCCCGGAGACACGCAGCCCGCCCCCAGCCGAAGTCCCCCACGAGTCGGATCCACGAACGCGAACCATCTCACGAGCCGGGGCCCGACCGAACGCCCAGCGAGGCCCCAAGGCCGCGTGCGCCCAGCCGAGCCCCCGCGAGGGGCTCGCGATCGTCCTCGGACGATCGCTGGGATCGCTACAGGCGATCCCCGGGGCTGCTCGTAGCAGCCCCGCAGCGAGTCGCGGACTCGCTGCTCGCATGGGGTCAGCCCCGTGCGCGTCTGCTACGGGAACACCCGTAGCGCGCACGAGGCAGCTGCGGGTTAACCCCGCAGCGACCCGCGATCGAGCTCACGGGCTCGATCGCCCCTCGGCTTCGGCCGAGGGCTTTGCTTCCGACGCGCCGCCGGCGATGGCGGCTGGGATCCGCCGTGGCACCAGCCCACGGCATCCCTGACGATCGACCCTAGGTCGATCGCTCATCCCATCGCCGCGCGTCCCGGCGGTCCGAACCCTAGGGTTCGACCGCCGCGTTCGATCCTCGCTGGGGATCTCGAATCCCCGTCCCCGAGGTTCGTCGTTTACCCGGATCGTGCGTTCATGTATATATCACAATTAATCATGAACAAATAATCAAAGAGGGGGTCTCGATTATTACCTCGATTCGTTGTACGGAGAAACGAATCTTTATTGACGACCTTGCGATCTTCCTACGTATTCCTCGCACTTCGTCCGAACGTCGTGTGGGCGACGATCTATCGGATTCCTATGGATCTCCTTCACTCTCCAAGACTTTATGATTGGCGTAACTTAGGTTGTGAAAAGTGAAGACCATGTAGTGCTTATATAGGCTACGTAGGGGATCATAAGGAGAATAAATATTGGGCTTCTAAATATTGAAGATTAAATTGGGTCCAACCCAAATCCATTAATCCTTATCAATATTAAATTTTATTTATTTTCCACTATATAAATAAAATTGCACTCCCAATATTATTCCATATTATATCAAATAATATTTCTCCGATTAGTATTATTTATTTCGTGTATTTAAGATTTAAATATCCATGAATAAATTTATTTATTGCTCAATAAATAATATTCATTTCTTATATCCGAGACTAGTACCGTTCAACCTTTATTATTGTGCGGAACGAATCCACTCATGAGGTTTACACAATAATTCCTTATGAACTCATCTCGGGGATATTATCAACCCTTCCGGGATACACTTTCCCGTCAAGTATTCACGGCATGTCATATATAAAATATAGCGACCCAATTTTACCGGTAATTAACCCAATAATTAAATCGGTTAATTCCTTTGGAAAATCAAAGTCTCTAATATTAAATATATACACACCCGCAATAATATCGGGGATTAAGAATAAAATACTCCGAGATTTAAATTGATTATCCAAGGCAATCCTAATCAATAAATCTCAAGCTGATCCGCCCAATACACCAAGTGTACAAGTGTGATAAAATAATTAAGACAAATTATTTTCTCTCTCACACAACGACTATACCGATGGATTGGTCTGTGTCCATCTAGGTCGTGAGCAACTGTTCGATTAAATACGAGTGACCGATAGTATGATCTTCTGTGTGGGCCCGACACACCATACTAACTACAACGTATAAAATCCAGGACCATATTTTGCATAATTAATTAATAATAATTAATTGCAAATAATTGTTTATTAATTAAATAGGTTAAATGCTATGACTGGGAGTTTACCGATACTTAAATCTAGACATTAAGTACACAACTCCAACAATCTCCCACTTGTACTAAGGTCTAGTCATTTCCTCCAAACTCCCGACTCCCATACTCATCACGTGCTTAATTTATACTTCCCAGAAGTATTATGTGAATGAGCAATCTAGGTTGCCGCTCTGAAGTTATCTTGGTGACTACTGCGTCGTCTCTCTGACGATGACTCGTATCAGGTGGTACTGGCTCTATGTGTTATCATCACCCTTTCGAACTTATGACTTCTTTCAGTTCTCCATGCACCGCTATGTACATAGCCTTTGGTGAACCAAGAGTCATATCCAAGTTCAGAGGTCATTCAACCTAACCAAAACTTCCGCTGCCTCTGAGGCTGCTATTCGGTTTATGATAGAGTCCGAGAAGCATCACGCTTATCACTCTTTCATCCTTAGGTTCCACCTCTTTTAAAAGTGAACACATAGCCTGATATCGACTTACACTGGTCCTTCTCTGATTTTGGATCTGAGAAACTGTAATCTAAGAAGATTTCGTTTTTGCTAGTAATCCAGTACTTCCAAGTACTTTTACAGCATTCGAATATCTCTTATCCAGATTACTTTGATATCCTCCCACTACGCTAACCGCATAGTTGATATCAGGTTCTTGTTTTATGACAACGCATTTACAAAGCCCTCTACACTCGAAGTGTAGGGAACTGCTTTGTCTATATCTATCTCCTTCATGTGTTCAAGACACATACCTTAGATAGATGAATTCTGTTCTCGAAAGGCAATAACCTTTCTCAGAATTGTGCATGTTTAAAACAAACCATAATCGTATAAGATATCTAAAGAGAAGTACAAATGTTCTTATCTAGAGATCGAAAGATTTCTAAGAACATGATCCAACTTCATCTTAATCTTATATCTTGATTTATTTAGACAACCTCTATTTCATGTCTGACAACACTTTTACATTGTTGCCAACGATGAAGTGTTATCTACACAAAATTCCGAGAAACACCACCTTTTGTTTTCATTACGTCTCTAACACACCTTTCCTTGCCTTTTGATGAATCCATAGAATGGACTATCTCATCAATTCGCAAGTTCCTATGCAGAACTAGGGATCGATTTCATGTCTACTAGATCCAGAGTTCAAAACTCTTCTAGTCTTATGAACATCTCTTGGTTGATTAACAACCTCCCACTGCAATGGCGTTCCGGTGTATAACGGTAATAACATTAGGTGCGGTTAGTGGTGTACCTCTACTCGGTTAGGCTGGTTCTCAGTCTTCCCTTTCCTCATTTTAAAGTACTTTTTCAGTTAGGGCATTGTAGTTCATCTAATAGGTTTCCTCTAAGAACCGGGTGAGGACACCCATCTGGTTCGTAGTACTATTGAACATACAATTACCTGTTCTTCTAGGATATTCTACACCCACATAGAATGTGCCGTTGTATCCAGAAATATCCATAGAACATAGGTAGTTCCGAACAAACTTGTCCTTTTACTATTAGAATCTCATCTCTTATTTCTGACACACCATGTCCACACATCAGTGTATGGTGTAGTCGATTGAAACTTAATCTCAATCTTTGATTTATGCTATGTGTTATTTAGATAGGTGATAGCCTCCGCGAACAAGTCGCAGGCTTTCAATGGATATACTTGGAAAGATCCCCATAATGGCTTTGTGTTGGAAACACTCCGCTTTTATGGCACATCAAATATTCTAATCCATCTTCGAGCATTCTTGAAAGAACGACTCGTAGCTTCTCTAATTACACATACCGCATTAATCATAAATCATTTTCAATACTTGTCTGAATTCCATCCTTTATCCAGAAAGGTTAACTCAGTTGTATCATCCTTTCAAGATCGATTCTTAGGTCGGGAGGTCCATTCCTCCAACTATAATTGATCAAATCAATTTCGACCTTTTGAATCCCTTTTGAATAGATACTACTAAGTTCAAGAATTCACAAGTATAATGATTGACAAGAGAAATACATCTAATAAGTAAAACAAGTTATACATAACGGTTTGTTGCATCGTGGTAGACTAAGGATTCATCATTCATATATTGCTATCTAATGTACCAGAATAGATATCACCATTATTTCTTATCCAAACCATCAAATGATTAAAGAAATAAAATATCCATTAATAATAAAGAAAACCAGAACAAAAGTTCTTTTCAAAATAAAGGGGTACATAAAGCAATAACTGAAATGAAATCCTAAAACAAATGTCTTCCACTGCAACCGCTGCTACCCCAACAGCTTCGCCCATGTAGACTCGAACTCTTCTTCTCTAAGTCGTCGGGTTTTCTGGAACCCCTGCATTTAAAATAATGCACATACCGTCAGTGGTTCCATATCTACACACCAGAATTCTGGTAGATAATACCGCTGACTATGTTTTTACGACTAAAGAAAAATTCGTACCTCTGAGAGGACATTCAGACTTCCAGTGTCCAGACTTGTTGCATCGGAAGCACTTTCCCTTTGGCTTACTAGCCCCCACTCGTGGTCCATTCCTCTTGGCACCACTGGGTTTTATGGCTTGCTTCCTTTTCTTGCCCCTACCTCCAATAGCTTTCAAGCTTTTGGACTTGGTAGCTACAAGCGCTTGAGACTTGCCCTTCTTGTAGATCCCCTCTGCCGCCTTCAGTTCAGTCAGGAGTTGCGCAAGGCTATAAGATAGTTTACCCATATTATAGCTCATACAAAACTGCTCAAACTTAGGGGTCAGAGACTGGAGTATGATGTCGACTTGCGTCTCATCATCAATGGAAGCTCCTAGGACCTCAAGTTCATTCAACAAACTCATCATCTTAAGAACGTGCTCCCCAACGGGCGTTCCTTCAGACTGAGTAGTCGACATAAGGACTCTCATGGATTCTTGCCTCGCCGCACGATCCTGCTCCCCAAACATCTCCTTGAGGTTAGTCATCATATCCCGGGCAGTGTCCATCGGCTCATGTTGGGTTTGGAGTACATTTGACATGGTAGCCAAAATATAGCACCTAGCCATTTCATCAGCCTTTTTCCACTTCCGATATGTTGCCTTTTCCTCATCAGTTGAGGCAGCCGTGGGCTCAGCAGGGCATTTATCAGAGAGTACAAACTTGTACTCTTCAGCAGTCAGGACAATGTCCAAATTTCTCTTCCAATCAATATAATTGGGACCAGTGAGTTTATGTTCCTTGAGTATCACAGAAAGTGGATTCATAGCTATTCTCTAAACCTATAAGCACATGTAAACAAACAATCAATTTAATGTCCGATATTATCTCCCTCTAATAATATCATTAAATTACTAATTGCGTCTAAAATCCCATCAGGTAAGGCAAGCCACGTTCGTGTGGACGTTTACCCACCCAAATGATTTAGCAATTAGGTTTGCTTTGGTCGTACATCATTATAGCGTTACTTCGTTGGGAAGAATACTATAAAGCGTACCTAAGTGTAAACCATCACTCAGTACTAAGGCGAATCGTTTAGAACTGTTATGTCACCGCAAGCCACGTTCGTGTGGACGTTTACGATAACTCGCAATCCCTCACAATTTCCTATAACTGTCTACATCAATTATTCTAAAATCCCTTTCAGTATAGCAAGCCACGTTCGTGTGGACGTTTACTACACCAAATAGATTTATATAATTGAAATCCAATTACTTGATTCATTTGATGTTGTAAATCAAAACACGGAGAATCATAAGTGAAACTCGAAGTTTCTAACCAGTGATTCACCATGCGAACGACCCTATCTCTCATAAATGAGGGAGCCGAGCAGACAATCGATCCATCTATCAAAGAATGGTACGAAGGTCTCTAATTTGTGTCCTCTACATGACCAAGTGGCTCTGGCTCCATTCCACTCCCCGGGGTGAGAATGAGTCGACTTGAAATCAGTTTTGGAAAGACAAATTAGGCATTGTTTGATAAACTTGATCAATGTTTCTTGTAAAAGGAATTACAAGAATTCTCCTCCAATGACTTGTCTATATGAACTTCAAAAGTCCATAAAAGTCACCAAGAGAACAGTGATGGAGACCATGGGAATGTTTCCATCCCCTCTCCCACTTAGCTTTTTACGATAAAGGGATACGCTATCTAGTGCATAAAATAAACACATATAGCATGCATGTAAGCAATAAAGCACATAGATCACATAGTCGAAATAATGCTAGAGAAATTATTTTTCCCGACTATCATGGCTTTATCTTCATATGCATCTTCTAGTCTTCAGTCTTCGTTTCTTGAATGCTCCATGTGACGAGAATATTAATCTCCAATATTTAAATCTATTTATTTTCAATTAATCCAAAAGTTACTTAATTCGAAAATTAAGTCAATTGAATATATCAAAAATAAAATTAAATATTATTAATATTTTTATTTATTTATTTTCCTATCTAGTTCTATTAAATCTCTAGAATAATCTATCCAAGTAAAATTGGAATATTCTAGAAGACATCTATAATAGAACAAGGAAATAAAATAAATTAGGACTCACTACTTTCCAAATTTATTTTTATTCCTAATCCATGAATATTCTCATGAGTAGGAATAATCAAATAGGAAAAATAAATTTAGTACTAAATTAATTAAATTCCCAATCTTTGAATAATTCCATGAAGGAAATAAATCAATAGGAATTAAAATTAATTCAAATTAATTCTTTTCCTAATCCATGAGAGTTTCCAAAAGGAAAACAATCAAATAGGAAAAATCCGAATTAATTAGGAAAATAATTTCTTGGTAGGAATAGCATGGGATTGGGAGACCCCACACCATCCCCACCTAGATGGATCGGCCGGCCACTCGGGGAGGAGCGCCGCCGCCGCCTAGCCTTGCCGGCTAGGCCATGGATCGATCACCATCATGGGATCGATCCCAAGCCCTACTCTCTTCGTCACTTCTTCGTCTTCCGGCGATCGTCTCATCATCGAACCAACGTAAATAATTTACAAAAATTAAATTACAATTCCGGTATCGATTCTATACATGAAATCGACCCTATACATTTTCCGGAAAATAAAGAACGTAAAAATAATAAATCCTAAATTCGGTCAACCCCCGAATTTTTACTATTACAAACATTCATCCACACAAAATGAATCTCGACATGTCCGAGAGTTTAATAATCATGATAATTAATTAAAAAACAATAATTAATTAAATCCAACCATGATAGCCGGAAATCCTGCAAGGTAGAACAATAATCGAATATATACATGAACATGAAACCAAACGCTCTGATACCAGTTGCTGGGATTCGATGTCCCGGGCTATCAAAAAAAAATTGCGGAACCGATAACCCGATCAAAACCCTAGATCGCCGAAAATTGGATCCCCGACTCATCCGCAGGAGTCCGACCTTTGGAGACTACGCGCCCGAAGACACGCAGCCCGCCCCCAGCCGAAGTCCCCCACGAGTCGGATCCACGAACGCGAACCATCTCACGAGCCGGGGTCCGACCGAACGCCCAGCGAGGCCCCAAGGCCGCGTGCGCCCAGCCGAGCCCCCGCGAGGGGCTCGCGATCGTCCTCGGACGATCGCTGGGATCGCTACGGGCGATCCCCGGGGCTGCTCGTAGCAGCCCCGCAGCGAGTCGCGGACTCGCTGCTCGCATGGGGTCAGCCCCGTGCGCGTCTGCTACGGGAACACCCGTAGCGCGCACGAGGCAGCTGCGGGTTAACCCCGCAGCGACCCGCGATCGAGCTCACGGGCTCGATCGCCCCTCGGCTTCGGCCGAGGGCTTTGCTTCCGACGCGCCGCCGGCGATGGCGGCTGGGATCCGCCGTGGCACCAGCCCACGGCATCCCTGACGATCGACCCTAGGTCGATCGCTCATCCCATCGCCGCGCGTCCCGGCGGTCCGAACCCTAGGGTTCGACCGCCGCGTTCGATCCTCGCCGGGGATCTCGAATCCCCGTCCCCGAGGTTCGTCGTTTACCCGGATCGTGCGTTCATGTATATATCACAATTAATCATGAACAAATAATCAAAGAGGGGGTCTCGATTATTACCTCGATTCGTTGTACGGAGAAACGAATCTTTATTGACGACCTTGCGATCTTCCTACGTATTCCTCGCACTTCGTCCGAACGTCGTGTGGGCGACGATCTATCGGATTCCTATGGATCTCCTTCACTCTCCAAGACTTTATGATTGGCGTAACTTAGGTTGTGAAAAGTGAAGACCATGTAGTGCTTATATAGGCTACGTATGGGATCATAAGGAGAATAAATATTGGGCTTCTAAATATTGAAGATTAAATTGGGTCCAACCAAAATCTATTAATCCTTATCAATATTAAATTTTATTTATTTTCCACTATATAAATAAAATTGCACTCCCAATATTATTCCATATTATATCAAATAATATTTCTCCGATTAGTATTATTTATTCCGTGTATTTAAGATTTAAATATCCATGAATAAATTTATTTATTGCTCAATAAATAATATTCATTTCTTATATCCGAGACTAGTACCGTTCAACCTTTATTATTGTGCGGAACGAATCCACTCATGAGGTTTACACAATAATTCCTTATGAACTCATCTCGGGGATATTATCAACCCTTCCGGGATACACTTTCCCGTCAAGTATTCACGGCATGTCATATATAAAATATAGCGACCTAATTTTACCGGTAATTAACCCAATAATTAAATCGGTTAATTCCTTTGGAAAATCAAAGTCTCTAATATTAAATATACACACCCGCAATAATATCGGGGATTAAGAATAAAATACTCCGAGATTTAAATTGATTATCCAAGGCAATCCTAATCAATAAATCTCAAGCTGATCCGCCCAATACACCAAGTGTACAAGTGTGATAAAATAATTAAGACAAATTATTTTCTCTCTCACACAACGACTATACCGATGGATTGGTCCGTGTCCATCTAGGTCGTGAGCAACTGTTCGATTAAATACGAGTGACCGATAGTATGATCTTCTGTGTGGGCCCGACACACCATACTAATTATAACGTATAAAATCCAGGACCATATTTTGCATAATTAATTAATAATAATTAATTGCAAATAATTGTTTATTAATTAAATAGGTTAAATGCTATGACCGGGAGTTTACCGATACTTAAATCTAGACATTAAGTACACAACTCCAACAACCGATACTTAAATCTAGACATTAAGTACACAACTCCAACAGGGCTCGCGGCTGATCACGGCAGCCGCCTAGGGCTGCTCGTAGCAGCCCGCTGGGCATGGCGTGAGGGGCTGTTCAAAACAGCCCGTTGGACGTGCCTCGAGCCCTCGCCGGAACAGCCGAAGCCATCCCCGAAGGAACCCCCAATCGAGCCCTAGCCGCGGACAAGCCGCTGCTGCTCGATGGGGCTCGTACTCGCGTCCAGGCGAGTCCTAGGGTTGCAGCCGTGCAACCCCGCACGCAACCAGCTACGCCCCGCGGATCCGCTGCGGGAAATCCCGCAGCCCGCTGCCCAGCCATACGAGGCGGGCGCCTGGGTACGAAGCGCTCGCGCGCGACATGGACTAGGCGGGCGCCTGGTCCTCAGGCGAGCGCCTGCCTCCCCAGGCAGCTTGCTCGTTCGATCCACGCCGCCGGATCGCTCCAGCCGCGGCGATCCTCGATCGCCACCGCCCGGCTCGACCCCGGTGAGGATCCTAAACCTCGGATCTTGGTTCACGATATTTTTCCGATAATTAAACGATTAAAATCATAAAGAGGGTTTTACGATTTTACCTCGTTCTCGTTGTTCGGAAAAACGAAGAACTCAATTGATGACCTTGAGATCTTCCCACATATTCCTTGCACTAGCTTGAACGTCGGGTGGGCGACGATCTTCCGAACTCCATGGATCTCCCTCTCTACTTTCTCTCTCTAGAATTGTGATCTTCAAGTTATGAGAATAGAGAAGACCATGTAGTGCTTTTATAGGCTACGTAGGGGATCTTAAGGAGGTGGAATATTGAGATTCCAATATTAATGATTAAATTGAGCCCAAGCCCAAATCTATTAATTCCATTAATATTAATTAATTTATTTTCCACTATATAAAATTAATTGCACTCCCAATATTAAACCATATTATATCAAATAATATTTCTCCGGTAGTATTATTTATTCCGTGTATTTAAGATATAAATATCCATGAATAAAATTAATTTATTGCTAATTAATTTATTCATCTCTTATATCCGAGACTAGTACCATTCAACCTTAATTATTATGCGGAACAAATCCACCTGCAGGGTTTACATAATAATTCCTTATGAACTCATCTCGGGGATATTATCAACCATTCCGGGATACACTTTCCCGTCAAGTATTCACGGCATGTCATATATAAAATATAGCGACCCAACTTAACCGGTAATTGACCCAGTAATTAAACCGGTCAATTCCTTTGGAAAATCAAAGTCACTTATATTAAATATACACACCCGCAATAGTATCGGGGATTAAGAATAAAATACACTGAGATTCAAATCGATTATCCAAGGCAATCCTAATAGATAAATCTCAAGCGATCCGCCCAATACACCAAGTGTACAAGTATGATAAAATAATCAAGACAAATTATTTTCTCCCTCATACAACGACTATACCGATGGATTGGTCCGTGTCCATCTAGGTCGTGAGCAACTGTTCGATTATATACGAGTAACCGATAGTATGATCTTCCGTGTGACGACGCACACCATACTAACTACAACGTATATAATCTAGGACTATAATTTGCATATATTTAATTATAAATAATTAAACGCAAATAATTGTTTATTTAATTAAATAGATTAATGGCAATGGATCGGGAGTTTCCGTTACTTAAATCTAGACATTAAGTACACAACTCCAACACTAAGTTTCTTGGACCACGAGATGGGACGAGAAAGCCAATAGGCAAGAGTTCTCGATGCAAACAGTCTGGGTACTGAAAGTCTGATTATCCTCTCAAAGAAAGTACGAAATCTTCTTTAGTCGTAAAACATAGTCAGTGGTATTATCTACCGGAACCTGGTGTGTAGATATGGAACCACTGACGGTATGTGCATTTTAAATGCAAGGGTTCCAGGAAACCCGACGACTTGGAAAAGAAGAAATCGTAGTCTACATGGGCAATGCTGTTGAGGAGGCAGCTGTTGCAGTGGAGGACAATTATATAGGATTTCATTTTGAGTTATTGCTTTTATGTACCTTTTAGAAAGAAATTTGTTCTGGATTTCTAATGAATGGATATTTTATTTCTTTTAATCATTTGATGGTTATAAGAAGAAATAAGGATATTATCTATTCTGGTACATTAGCTAGCAATATATAAATGATGAATCCTAAGTCCACCACGATGCAACGAACCGTAGCATAAAACTCGTTTTACTTTTAAGAGATATTTTTGTAATGAATCATTTATACTTGTGGATTCTTATGCTAAGTCATGTTTATTCAAATAAGAAGTTCAAAGGTCGAAAATTGATATTTTGATTAATTAAGTTGAAGGAGTGGACCTTCCGACCTGAGAATCTAATTTGGAAGATAACATAACTAAGCAATCCTTTATGGATATAAGGTATAAGATCCGGACAAGTATTAGAATTGATTTACTCTGATGTATGCAGACCTATGTCTTCTCAGACATAATGGTACGAGTACTTCATTTTATGATTACTCGAAAAATGGATTAGCATACCTGATGAGCCACAAAAGCAAAGTGTTTTGACAAGTCAATGGACACAAAGCTATTGTGGAGAACCTTCAAGGTATATCCATTTATAGCCTGCGATTTGATCGCGGAGGCAAGTGCCTGTCTGAGGAATGCATAGGCATACTGATCAGAGATTGAGATTTGATCCCAAATGACTACACCATACACTCTTGTGTAGAAATGGTGTGTCGGAAATAAGAAATGGAACTCTTATAGAAATAGTAAAAGAATGAGTTATACGGAACTACCTGTGTTCTATGGATATGTCTGGAAACAACGGCGCATTCAAATGCAGTTGTAGAATATCCTAGAAGAACAAAAGATGTGTGTTCAATAGTACTATGAACTAGAAGGACGTTATAAGTTCTAACGCTCGGTTCTTAGAGGAAGACTATTAGATGAACCACAAGCCCAAAGTGACGTAATACTTTGAATGAGAGAAAGCGATAAGGACTGGGAACCAGCCGAACCGAGTAGCGGTACACCACTAACTGCACCTAATGTTATTACTGTTATACACCGGAACGCCGTTGCAGTGGGAGGTTGTTAGGCGACCAGAGATGTTCATAAGACTAGAGGAGTTTTGAACTCTGGATCTAGTAGAAATGAAATCGATCCCTAGCTCTGCATAAGGGCGGTACTGAATCTAAATGTGCCTGCTTAGAAAGCAGTATTATTGTTAAGAGGCAAGATCATTTAGAAGTACAAGCTTAGTAAATCCATTTATGGATCGTTACAAAGCCATGAATCGTAGAACTTGCGAATTGATGAGATAGTCCATGTGATGGATTCATCAAAGGGCATAGACGAAGAAAGTGTATTAGAAACGTAAGAGAAACAAGGTGGTGTTTCTCGGGTTTTATGTAGATAACATTTTATCATTGGAAACAATGTAAAGATGTAATCAGACATGAAATGATGGTTGTCTGGATAAATCATTATGAAAGATATAGGAAGAAGTTGGACATGTTCTTGAGATCTTGGATCTCTAGGAAAGAACATTGAACTCCTCCTGGACATCTTACATAGATATAACTAATGGTTCGTTTTAACATGCAAGATTCCGAGAAAGGTTCGTCACCTTTCAGATATGGAATGCATCTATCTAAGGATATGTGTTTTGAAACACAAAAGGAGATAGAAGCAATGAAAGCGGTTTCTTACACTTGGAGTGTGGAAAGCTTAATAAATGCGATGTTGAAAACAAGAATCTGATATCTGCTATGCGGCTAGTATAGTGGGAGGATATCAAGGTAATCCTGGAAAGGAATACTCGACTGTTGTAATGAACATTTTAAGTACTTTCGAAGTACTAGAAACTATGTTCTGGATTACGGAGCAGACGAGCATTTCCTTTGGATTACATTCTCTTAGATTTCTAATCAAATGAGGACCGGTGTAAGTCGATATCAGGCTATGTGTTTCACTATTGAAGGAGAAGGAGTTTTAACATGGAAGAGTGATAAGCACGATGCTTTTCGGACTCTACCATGGGTAACCAAATAGCGGCCTCAGAGGCAGCGGAAGTTTTGGTATAGCTCCGGGATAATCTCTGGGACTTAGATGTGATTCTTAATTTGCCAAAGGCTATGTAAATAGCGGTGCAATGGCAAATGGTAAGAAATCACAAGTCCATAAGTGTAAGATAGCACATAGAGCAAGTACCACCTGATACGAATCATCGTCAGGGAAGACGACGCTGTAGTCACCAAGATAACTTCAGAGCGGCAACCTAGATTGCTCATTCACATGGTACTTCTTGGAAGTACAATTTAAGCACGTGATGAGTATGGGAGTCGGGAGTTCAGAGGAAATGACTAGACCTTAGTACAAGTGGGAAATTGTTGGAGTTGTGTACTTAATGTCTAGATTTAAGTAAACGGAAACTCCCGATCCATTGCCATTAATCTATTTAATTAAATAAACAATTATTTGCGTTTAATTATTTATAATTAAATATATGCAAATTATAGTCCTAGATTATATACGTTGTAGTTAGTATGGTGTGCGACGTCACACGGAAGATCATACTATCGGTTACTCGTATATAATCGAACATTTGCTCACGACCTAGATGGACACGGACCAATCCATCGGTATAGTCGTTGTATGAGGGAGAAAATAATTTGTCTTGATTATTTTATCATACTTGTACACTTGGTGTATTGGGCGGATCGCTTGAGATTTATCGATTAGGATTGCCTTGGATAATCGATTTAAATCTCACTGTATTTTATTCTTAATCCCCGATACTATTGCGGGTGTGTATATTTAATATAGATGACTTTGATTTTCCAAAGGAATTGACCGGTTTAATTACTGGGTCAATTACCGGTTAAGTTGGGTCGCTATATTTTATATATGACATGCCGTGAATACTTGACGGGAGAGTGTATCCCGGAAGGGTTGATAATATCCCCGAGATGAGTTCATAAGGAATTATTATGTAAACCCTGCAGGTGGAATTTATTCCGCATAATAATTAAGGTTGAATGGTACTAGTCTCGGATATAAGATATGAATAAATTAATTAGCAATAAATTAATTTTATTCATGGATATTTATATCTTAAATACACGAAATACATAATACTACCGGATAAATATTATTTAATATAATATGGTTTAATATTGGGAGTGCAATTAATTTATATAGTGGAAAATAAATTAATTAATATTAATGGGATTAATAGATTTGGGCTTGGGCTCAATTTAATCATTAATATTGGAAGCCCAATATTCCACCTCCTTAAGATCCCCTACGTAGCCTATAAAAGCACTACATGGTCTTCTCTATTCTCATAACTTGAAGATCACAATTCTAGAGAGAGAAAGTAGAGAGGGAGATCCATGGAGTTCGGAAGATCGTCGCCCACCCGACGTCCGAGCTAGTGCAAGGAATACGTGGGAAGATCTCAAGGTCTTCAAATTGAGTTCTTCGTTTTTCCGAACAACGAGAACGAGGTAAATCGTAAAACCCTCTTTATGATTTTATCGTTTAATTATCGTGAAAATACCTTGAACCAAGATCCAAGGAACGGACCCAATAGACGAGGTTGAACCGGGCGGTGGTGGTTGGACCACTGGACCGCCAGCGGTTCGACGGCTCGGCTGGACGAAGATCGCGCGAGGAAAAATCGAGCTTAGGGCTCGATACGCGGATCGGCTGCGGGATTTCCCGCAGCGATCAGCTGCCTGCTGCGGGTTTTCCCGCAGCGACATGTAGCGCCCAGCAGCAGCGAGTCAGGCGACTCGCTGCAGGTTGCTGCGAGCTGCTACGGGGGGATTCGCTGGGTGCTGCGGGATTTCCCGCAGCGGACATGTAGCGATCCAGCAGCGTCCCAGCAGCAGCGAGTCAGGCGACTCGCTGCAGGTTGCTGCGAGCTGCTACGGGGGGATTCGCTGGGTGCTGCGGGATTTCCCGCAGCGGACCTGTAGCGATCCAGCAGCGTCCCAGCAGCAGCGAGTCAGGCGACTCGGTGCGGGTTGCTGCGGGCTGCTGCGAGTCACCCCGCGTGGCTGCTGCGAGGTTCGTGGGTTCACGCGAGTTCTCTCGTGTTTTTCCCGCGTAACCCTCGTATAACTTTTTCGTATGGTCATGTACGTGTTCCGGGAGTCGATTGGAGTTGTCGTTCCGCTATTTTGACAATTCCGGATATTCGATCTCTGTAGGATTTCGGTCGGAATTAATTAGTTAATTTATTTATTTAAATTAATTAATTCCGGGATATCGATTTCCAACAGTACAAATTTGTACTTCATAATCAATGCCTTGCTGAGCCCACGGATGCCTCAACTGATGAGGAGAAAGCTGTTGGAGTTGTGTACTTAATGTCTAGATTTAAGTATCGGTAAACTCCCGGTCATAGCATTTAACCTATTTAATTAACAAACAATTATTTGCATTTAATTATTATTAATTAATTATGCAAAATATAGTCCTGGATTCTATACGTTGTAGTTAGTATGGTGTGCGACGTCACACAGAAGATCATACTATCGGTTACTCGTATTTAATCGAACAGTTGCTCACGACCTAGATGGACACGGATCAATCCATCGGTATAGTCGTTGTGTGAGAGAGAAAATAATTTATCTTAATTATTTTATCACACTTGTACACTTGGTGTATTGGGCGGATCGCTTGAGATTTATTGATTAGGATTGCCTTGGATAATCAATTTAAATCTCAGAGTATTTTATTCTTAATCCCCGATATTATTACGGGTGTGTATATTTAATATAAGTGACTTTGATTTTCCAAAGGAATTAACCGATTTAATTATTGGGTTAATTACCGGTTAAGTTGGGTCACTATATTTTATATATGACATGCCGTGAATACTTGACGGGAAAGTGTATCCCGGAAGGGTTGATAATATCCCCGAGATGAGTTCATGAGGAATTATTATGTAAACCCTGCAGGTGGATTTAATCCGCATAATAATTAAGGATGAACGGTACTAGTCTCGGATAGAAGAGATGAATAAATTAATTAGCAATAAATTAATTTTATTCATGGATATTTAAATCTTAAATACACGGAATAAATAATACTACCGGAGAAATATTATTTGACATAATATGGTTTAATATTGGGAGTGCAATTAATTTATATAGTGGAAAATAAATTAATTAATATTGATAAGGATTAATGGACTTGAGCATTGGGCTCAATTTAATCTTCAATATTGGAAGCCCAATATTCCACCTCCTTTTGATCCCCTACGTAGCCTATAAAAGCACTACATGGCCTTCATAATTCCCACGACAAGAATATCATTATTTGATAGTTCTAGAGAGTTGAAGGAGATCCATAGGAGTTCGATAGATCGTCGCCCACCCGACGTTCGAACGGAGTGCAAGGAATACGTGGGAAGATTCGAAGGTCATCAAAGGTGTTTGATTTCGTTTCTCCGCACAACGAATCGAAGGTAAAATCATAAAACCCTGTCTAAGATTTTATGTGAATTAATTGTAGCGTATACATGAACACACGATCCGGGTAAACGTACGAACTTCGGGGACGGGGATTCGAAATCCCCGGCGAAGATCGAGGAACCCTCGATGGGATCGAGGGTGGCGGCCGAACCCTAGGGTTCGACCGCCGACGCGCGGGCGAAGAGGATGAGCCCCGGCTGGACGCCGGGGCGGGGGATCGACCTTGGGTCGATCGCCGGGGTTCGCCGTGGGCTGGTGCCACGGCGGGAGAACCCCAGCCCTCATCGACCGCCGGCGTCGCGGGCTGAAGCCCTCGGCTGGAGCCGAGGGGGCGATCGAACCTAGGGTTCGATCGCCGGGTGAGCTGCGGGTTTACCCGCAGCGCCTCGTATCAAGCTGCGGGGTTTCCCGCAGCGGCGATGCGGGGAGGATCGAACCCCCCCGCGAGCAGCGAGTCGTGAACTCGCTGCGGGGCTGCTACGAGCAGCCCCAGGGGTGCCTCGCGCATCCCCAGCGATCATCGCGAGATGATCGCGAGCCCCGTGCGGGGGCTCGGCTGGACGCTCGCGGCCTTCGGGCCTCGCTGGGTGTTCGGTCGGGCCCCGGCTCGTGCGGTGGTTCGCGTTCGGATCTCCGGCGATGAAGGATTTCGGTCGGGTTATTATTTTCCGCAAATTTTAATAGTCCGGGACATCGATTTCCAACAATTGGTATCAGAGCGTTTGGTTTCGTGTTCATGTATATGTTCTATTATCGTTCTACCTTGCAGGGATTTCCGGCTATCATGGTTGGATTTAATTATTGTGTTAATTAATTATCATGATTATTATTAAACTCTCTGACATGTCGAGATTCGTTTTGTGTGGATGAATGTTTGTAATAGTAAAAATTCGGGGGTTGACCGAATTTAGGATTTATTATTACGTTCTATGTTTTTCCGGAAAATGTATAGGGTCAATTTCATGTATAGAATCGATACCGGATAGTGTAATTTAAATTCTTGTAATTTATTTACGTTGGTTCGATGTTGAGACGATCGCCGGAAGACGAAGACGTGTGACGAAGACGAAGGGGACGAAAAACCGGGGGGGTCGATCATCCCCATGATCGATCCCCATGAGGATCGATCGACCCCATCGAAGGGGCTGCCCGCTAAGGCTTCCGGCCACGCCGGCCACCGGTAGTGGTGGCGCGTGGGCTGGGGGCGTCGGCGGTGGTGGTCCCGGATGGTGGAGGTCGACGGTGGGGATAGCGTGGGGTCTCCCAATCCCATGCTATTCCTACCAAGGTTCACTTTCCTAATTTAATTCGGTTTTTCCTATTTGAGTGTTCTTTTTTTTGGAAACTCTCATGGATTAGGAAAAGAATTAATTAGAATTAATTGTTTCCTTATTCTATTATAGAAGTCATCTAGAATATTCCAAGTCCTATTTGGAATAAGATTCTAGAGATTTAATAGAATTGGCTAGGAAAATAATTAATTAATAAATTGATTTATTTTCTATTTGATTATTCCTATCTAATGGGAATTTTCATAGACATGGAAAATAATTAATTTTGGTAAGTGTAGGAGTCCTAATTTATTTTATTTTTCCTTATTCTATTATAGAAATCTTCTAGAATATTCCAAGTTTTACTTGGATGGATTATTTTTAGAGATTTAATAGAATTAGATAGGAAAATAAATAAATAAAAATATTAATGATATTTAATTTTATTTTTTGATATATTCGATTGACTTAATTTTTGAATTAAGTAACTTTTGGATTAATTGAAAATAAATAGATTTAAATATTGGAATTAATATTCTCGTCACATGGAGCATTCAAGAACGAAGACTGAAGACTAGAAGATGCGTACGGAGATGAAATAAAGTCATGATAGTCGGGAAAATAATTTTCTAGCATTATTTTGACTATGTGATGATATGTGCTTTATTACTTGTATGCATGCTATATGTGTTTATTTTATGCACTAGATAGCGTATCCCTTTATTGTAAAAAGCTAAGTGGGAGAGGGGATGGAAACATTCCCATGGTCTCCATTACTGTTCTCTTGGTGACTCTTATGGACTTTCGAAGTTCGTATAGACGAGTCATTGGAGGAGAATTCTTGTAATTCCTTTTACGAGAAACATTGATCAAGTTTATCAAACAATGCCTAATTTGTCTTTCTGAAACTGACTTCAAGTCGACTCATTCTCACCCCGGGGAGTGGAATGGAGCCAAAGCCACTTGGTCATGTGGATGACGCAAATTAGAGACCTTCGTACCATTCTTTGATAGATGGATCGATTGTCTGCTCGGCTCCCTCATTTATGAGAGATAGGGCTGTTCGCATGGTGAATCACTGGTTAGAAACTTCGAGTTTCACTTATGATTCTCCGCGTCTTGATTTGCGAGAATTCAATGGATCGAGTAAAAGGATGTCAATTGTAAAAGTCTTTTGGTATAGTAAACGTCCACACTATCGTGGCTTGCTATACTGAATGGGATTTTGGAACGATTGATGTAGACAGTTTTAGAAGGGAGTAAAGGATCCGTATGTTAACGTAAACGTCCACACTATCGTGGCTTGCGATGATATGCGACTCCCAAACAAACTTCTTGGTACTGAGTAATGGTTTACACTTAGGTACGCTTCATAGTATTCTTCCCATCGAAGTAACGCTATTGATGATACACGGCCGAAGCAAATCTAATTGCAAAATCATTTGGGTGGGTAAACGTCCACACTATCGTGGCTTGCCTTACCTAATGGGATTTTAGACGTAATTAGTAATTTAATGATATTATTTAAGGGAGATAATATCGGATATTAAATTAATTGTTTGTTTATACGTGCTTATAGGTTTAGAGAATTGCTATGAATCCACTTTCGTTGATACTTGAGGAATTCAACGCACTGGTTCCATACTGTGTTGAATGGAAAGAAGAGTTAGACATTACTCAGACTGTAAAGGAGTACAAAGACGTACTCAGTGAAACTTGTCCTCCTAGACCCACCATTAACTCAACTGATGAGGAAATAGTTGACTTTGAAAAGTGGGATAGTGCTCATGCATTAGCCGCTAATCATGATGTCATGCTTAAACTCAAGTTGATGTTTGGACATGATGGGAAGGCTAGAAAAGAGGCGATGAGGATACTCATAAAGATCAGTTGCTTCGAGGAAACGCTTGAACACGTTTTTGAGATGATGGATCTTTTAGACGAGTTGAAACAATCGCAAGCTCTTATAGCCAAGGCCAAAGGTTTCGAACCTAAGGGCATACATAAGGAAAAGGAGAAGAAGACAAGGGGATCCAGAAGTCCTAAGGGACTTGGACCAAAGGGCGGGATAAAGAAGCCTTCTGGCAAATATCTCCAAGGAAAGCAGTCTGAGTACTGGGGGTCTATATCTTGTCCTCTCAAAGGTACGAATTTTTCTTTAGTCGTAAAACATAGTCAGCGGTATTATCTACCAGAATTCTGGTGTGTAGATATGGAACCACTGACGGTATGTGCATTCTAAATGCAGGGGTTCCAGAAAACCCGGCGACTTAGAGAAGAAGAGTTCGAGTCCACATGGGCGAAGCTGTTGAGGAAGCAGCTGTTGGAGTTGTGTACTTAATGTCTAGATTTAAGTAACTGTAAACTCCCGATCATAGCATTTAATCTATTAAATTAACAAACAATTGTTTTGCGTTTAATTATTATTAATTAAATATATGCAAATTATAGTCCTGGATTTTATACGTTGTAGTTAGTATGGTGCAAGCATGGGCGCACAGAAGATCATACTATCGGTTACTCGTATTTAATCAAACAGTTGCTCACGACCTAGATGGACACGGACCAATCCATCGGTATAGTCGTTGTGTGAGAGAGAAAATAATTTATCTTAATTATTTTATCACACTTGTACACTTGGTGTATTGAGCGGATCGTTGAGATTCATCGATTAGGATTGTCGGCGATAATCGATTCGAGTCTCAGTGTATTTTATTCTTAATCCCTGATATTATTGCGGGTGTGTATATTTAATATAAGTAACTTTGATTTACCAAAGGAATTAACCGATTTAATTATTGGGTTAATTTCCGGTTAAGTTGGGTCACTATATTTCATATATGACATGCCGTGAATAATTGACCGGACAGTGTATCCCGTAAGGGTTGATAATATCCCCGAGATGAGTTCATAAGGAATTATTGTGTAAACCTCATGAGTGGATTCGTTCCGCACAATAATTAAGGTTGAATGGTACTAGTCTCGGATTAAAGAGATGAATAAATTAATTAGCAATAAATTAATTTTATTCATGGATATTTAAATCTTAAATACACGGAATAAATAATACTACCGGAGAAATATTATTTGATATAATATGGTTTAATATTGGGAGTGCAATTAATTTATATAGTGGGAAATAAATTAATTAATATTGATAAGGATTAATGGACTTGGGCAGTGGGCTCAATTTAATCTTCAATATTGGAAGCCCAATATTCCACCTCCTTTAGATCCCCTACGTAGCCTATAAAAGCACTACATGGCCTTCATAAAATATAAGACAAGATTATCATACTTGATATTCTAGAGAGTTGAAGGAGATCCATAGGAGTTCGATAGATCGTCGCCCACCCGACGTTCGAACGAAGTGCAAGGAATACGTGGGAAGATTCAAAGGTCTTCTATTGATTTCGTTTCTCCGCACAACGAATCAAAAGGTATAATCATAAAACTCCTTGTGTGATTTTATGTGAATTGATTGTGATACATGCATGAACACAAGATCCGGGAAAACAACGAACCCGGGGACGGGGATAGACCGAGCGGTGGTGGTCGAAGACCACCGGACCGCCGGCGGTCTAGAGATCCCCGCCGGGATCGAGAGCAACCCTCGGCTGGGAGCCGAGGGGGTGGCGGTCGAGCCCTAGGGCTTCGACCGCCGGCGCGCATCGAAGGAAAGCCGCGGCTGGACGCCGCGGCGAGGGCGATCGAGCCCTAGCTCGATCGCCGGGGGGACTGCCGCGGGCTGGCGCCGCGGCTGGAGGCTTCCCCCCGCCTCCGGTGATGGCGGTGAGTCGCCGGACTCACCGCCCGGGGCTGCCGGAGCAGCCCAGCGATCGGCGCACGATCGCGAGCCCCGACGGGGGCTAGGCTAGGGTTTCGGCCGCGGGTTTATCCCGCGGCGATGCTCGGGTCGAGCCCGGCTCCGTCTGGTGGTTCGCGTGTTTCCGGCGACGGGATTTCGTTCGGGGTTATCGGTTCCGCAATTTTTGATACCCCGGGACATCGAATCCCAGCAATTGGTATCAGAGCGTTAGGTTTCGTGTTCATGTATGTATTCAATTGTGTTCTACCTTGCAGGGATTCCGACTATCATGGTTTAATTAATTGTTAATTATTCGTTTAATTAATTGCTATTTAATTTACCATGATTGTTCGTTTATTAAACTCTCGGACATGTCGAGATTCGTTTTGTGTGGATGAATGCTTGTAATAGTAAAAATTCGGGGGTTGACCGAATTTAGATTTATTATTATTGTTCTATGTTTTCCGGAAAGTGTATAGGGTCGATTTCATGTATAGAATCGATACCGGAATTGTAAATTTATTTCTTGTAATTTATTTACGTTGGATCGATGCCGAGACGACCGCCGGAGAACGCGTGTGACGAAGAAGACGAAGAGGACGAAGGACCGGGGATCGATCAACCCCCTTGATCGACCCCAATCGATCGACCCTAGGGGAGGGGGCCGATCGCCCTCGGCTAGGGCTGCCGCCGGCGACGGTGGCGGCTGGTGGCTGGGCTGGGCGGCGGTGCTCCTCCGCGGGGGGTGGCCGATGATGGTGGGGTGGTGCGGGAATCCCCATCCCGTGCTACTCCTACCAAAGATTCACTTTCCTAATTGATTCGGTTTTCCTATTTGAGTTTTTCCTAATTGGGAATTCTCATGGATTAGGAAAAGAATTAATTGGAATTAATTTTATTCCTTATTCTATTATGGAAGTCTTCTAGAGTATTCCGAGTTCTACTTGGAATAGGATCCTAGAGATCTAATAGAATTAGAAAGGAATAATAGTTAATTTAGGATTGATTTATTTCCTAATTGATTATTCCTATTTTATGGGAATTTTCATAGTAATGGAAATTAATCAATCTTGGAAAGTAGAAGAGTCCTAATTTATTTTATTTCCTTATTCTATTATAGAAGTCTTCTAGAATATTTCAAGTTAGACTTGGATAGATTATTTTAGAGATTTAATAGAATTAGATAGGAAAATAAATAAATAAAAATATTAATAATATTTAATTTTATTTTTGATTTATTCGATTGACTTAATTTTTCGAATTGAGTATCTTTTGGATTTATTAAAAATAAATAGATTTAAATATTGGGATTAATATTCTCGTCACATGGAGCATTCAAGAACGAAGACTGAAGACTAGAAGAAGCATACGGAGATGGAATAAAGCCATGATAGTCGGAAAATAATTATCTAGCTTATTTTGACTATATGCTATGTGTTTTATTGCTTGTATGCATGCTTATGTGTTTAATTATGCATTAGATAGCGTATCCCTTTGTTATAAAAAGCTAAGTGGGAGAGGGGATGGAAACATTCCCATGGTCTCCATTACTGTTCTCTTGGTGACTCTTATGGACTTTTGAAGTTCGTATAGATGTGTCATTGTAGGAGAATTCTTGTAATTCCTCTTACAAGAAACATTGATTAAGTTTATCAAACAATGCCTAATTTGTCTTTCTGAAACTGACTTCAAGTCGACTCATTCTCACCCCGGGGAGTGGAATGGAGCCAGAGCCACTTGGTCATGTGGATGACACAAATTAGAGACATTCGTAACATCCTTTTAAGGTGGATCGATTGTCTGCTCGGCTCCCTCATCTAATGAGAGATAGGGTTGTTCGCATGGTGAATCACTGGTTAGAAACTTCGAGTTTCACTTATGATTCCCCGCGTCTTGATTTACGAAATCGAATGCTTCAAGTAATTGGATGTCAATTGTAAAAATCTTTTGGTGTAGTAAACGTCCACACTTGTTGGAATTCGATATCCCGGGTTATTTAAATTGCGGAACCGATAACCCGAACCCTTCGCCGGAGATCACACGAACGTCGACTCATCCGCCGAAGTCCGAGCTTTGGAGACCACGCGCCCGAAGGCGCGCAATCCGCCCCCACCCGAACCCCCGCGAGCCGGGTTCACGCGATCGAACATCGCGTTCGATGGGGCTGCATCCGGCAGCCCCCAGCAGCAGGTCCGGCGACCTGCTGCCCGCCGTCGAGGAGCCCCCACCGTCGCGGTGGGGAGGTGACGGCACCAGCCCGTCACCGCCGGCGATCGCTCCCAGCGATCGCCCCCTCGGCCGAGGCCGAGGGTTCTCCTTCGCGCGCCGAACCCTAGGCGTGCGGTCCACGCGGTCCGGTGGCTTCGCCACCACCGCGTGGTCCCTCGTCTAATCCGGGTTCGATCCTTCGGATCTTGTTTTTCGATAATTGATCAATAAACTAGAATTAAATTGCGGAAATTTAATTCACCTTTCGATTCGTTGTGCGGAGAAACGAGATCTTATGATGACCTTGAGATCTTCCCACGTATTCCTTGCACTTGTTCGAACGTCGGGTGGGCGACGATCCTCCGAACACTATGGATCTCCTTCTCTCCTTTCTCTCTCTAGAATTGTGATCTTCAAGTTATGAGAATAGAGAAGACCATGTAGTGCTTTTATAGGCTACGTAGGGGATCTTAAGGAGGTGGAATATTGGGCTTCCAATATTAATGATTAAATTGAGCCCAAGCCCAAATCTATTAATCCATTAATATTAATTAATTCTATTTTCCACTATATAAAATTAATTGCACTCCCAATATTAAACCATATTATATCAAATAATATTTCTCCGGTAGTATTATTTATTCCGTGTATTTAAGATATAAATATCCATGAATAAAATTAATTTATTGCTAATTAATTTATTCATCTCTTATATCCGAGACTAGTACCATTCAACCTTAATTATTATGCGGAACAAATCCACTTGCAGGGTTTACATAATAATTCCTTATGAACTCATCTCGGGGATATTATCAACCCTTACGGGATACACTTTCCCGTCAAGTATTCACGGCATGTCATATATAAAATACAGTGACCCAACTTAACCGGTAATTAACCCAATAATTAAATCGGTTAATTCCTTTGGTAAATCAAAGTCACTTATATTAAATATACACACCCGCAATAGTATCGGGGATTAAGAATAAAATACACTGAGACTTAAATCGATTATCGCCGGCAATCCTAATCGATAAATCTCAAGCAGATCCGCTCAATACACCGAGTGTACAAGTGTGATAAAATAATTAAGATAAATTATTTCTTCTCTCACACAACGACTATACCGATGGATTGGTCCGTGTCCATCTAGGTCGTGAGCAACTGTTCGATTAAATACGAGTAACCGATAGTATGATCTTCTGTGCGCCCATGCAACACCATACTAACTACAACGTATAAAATCCAGGACTATGATTTGCATATATTTAATTATAAATAATTAAACGCAAATAATTGTTTATTTAATTAAATAGATTAGTGGCAATGGATCGTGAGTTTCCGTTACTTAAATCTAGACATTAAGTACACAACTCCAACAATCTCCCACTTGTACTAAGGTCTAGTCATTTCCTCCAAACTCCCGACTCCCATACTCATCACGTGCTTAAGTTGTACTTCCAAGAAGTACTATGTGAATGAGCAATCTAGGTTGCCGCTCTGAAGTTATCTTGGTGACTACAGCGTCGTCTCCCTCGACGATGACTCGTATCAGGTGGTACTTGCACTATGTGTTATCTTACACTTATGGACTTGTGATCTTACCATTTGCCATCGCACCGCTATTTACATAGCCTTTGGCAAATTAAGAATCACATCTAAGTCCCAGAGATTATCCCGGAGTTATACCAAACTTCCGCTGCCTCTGAGGCCGCTATTTGGTTACCCATGGCAAAGTCCGAAAAGCATCGTGCTTATCACTCTTCCATGTTAAAACTCCCTCTCCTTTAATAGTGAAACACATAGTCTGATATCGACTTACACCGGTCCTTATTCGATTAGAAATCTAAGAGAATGTAATCCAAAGGTAATGCTTGCTTGCTCCGTAATCCAGAACATAGTTTCCAGTACTTCGAAAGTACTTAAAATGTTCATTACATCAGTCAAGTATTCCTTTCCAGAATTACCTTGATATCCTCCCACTATGCTAACCGCATAGCCGATATCAGGTTCTTGTTTTCAACAATGCATTTAATATTGCTTCTATCTCCTTTTGTGTTCCAAAAACACATATCCTTAGATAGATGCATTCCGTCTCTGAAAGGTAACGAACATTTCTCGGAATTTTGCATGTTAAAACGAACCATAATCGTATGAGATATCTAGAGAAGTACAATGTTCTTTTCTTGAGATCCTAGATCTTAAGAACATGCTCTAACTTCTTCTTTATCTCATATATCGATTTTTCTAGACAACCATCATTTTATGTCTGACAACATCTTTACATTGTTGCCAATGATAAAATGTTATCTACATAAAACCCGAGAAACACCACCTTGTTTTCCATCACGTTTCCAATACACACAATTCGTCTATGCTTTTGATGAATCCATAAAATGGACTATCTCATCAATTTGCAAGTACCACGAACTCAACGCTTTGTTTCAATCCATAAATGGATCAACTAAGCTTGTACTCTAAATGATCTCGCGCTCTTAACAATAAATGTTATTGCTTTCTAAGAAGGCACATTTAGATCTAGTACCGCCTCTATGTAGATCTAGGGATTGATCTCACGTATACTAGGTCCAGAGTCCGAAGACTCACCTAGTTTCATGAATATCTCCGGTTGTCACACAACCTCCCACTACAACGGCATTCCGGTGTATAAACAGTAATAACAGTAGGTGCAGTTAGTGGTGTACTACTCGGTTCGGCTGGTTCTAAGTCTTTATCGTTTTCTCTCTTTACAAAAGTATCATGTCATTTTGGGCTTTGTGGTTCATCTAATAGTCTTCCTCTAAGAACCGGGCGTTAGAACTTATAACGTCATTCTGGTTCATAGTACTATCGAACACACACCTTTTGTTCTTCTAGGATATTCTACTACCACATTTGAATGTGCCGTTGTTTCCAAGACATATCCATAGAACATAGGTAGTTCCGTTTAACTCATGCTTTTACTATTTCTATAAGAGTTCTATTTCTTATTTCTGACACACCAATCCTACAGAAGACTGTATGGTGTAGTCACTTGGGATCCAATCCCAAGCTCTGATCAAACATCAGAGTTAATCAATTCTAATACTTGTCCGGATCTTATATCTTATATCCATAAAGGATTGCTTAGTCGTATTATCTTCCAAATTAGATTCTTAGGTCGGAAGGTCCACTCCTTCAACTTAATTGATCTTACAATCAATTTTCGACCTTTGAACTTCTTATTTGAATAAATATGACTTAGCATAAGAATCCACAAGTATAAATGATTTAATAAAGAAATCTCTTATTAGTAAAACGAGTTATGTATAACGGTTCGTTGCATCGTGGTGGACTCAGGATTCATCATTTATATATTGCTTGCTAATGTACCAAAATAGATAATATCATTATTTCTTCTTATAACCATCAAATGATTAAAAGAAATAAAATATCCATTCATTAGAAATCCAGAACTAAGTTCTTTCTAATATGAAAGGTACATAAAAGCAATAACAAAATGAAATCCTATAATATGTCCTCCACTGCAACTGCTGCCTCCTCTACAGCATTGCCCATGTAGACTACGATTTCTTCTTTTTCAAGTCGTCGGGTTTCCTGGAACCCTCGCATTTAGAATGCGCATACCGTCAATGGTTCCATATCTACACACCAGGTTCCGGTAGATAATACCACTGACTATGTTTTACGACTAAAGAAGATTTCGTACTTTCTTTGAGAGGATAATCAGACTTCCAGTACCTAGACTGTTTTCATCGAGAACACTAGCCTATTGGCTTTCTCTCCCCATCTCGTGATCCAAGAAACTTAGGACCACTGGGTTTCTTTGCTTGCTTTTCCTTTCCCCCGATCTTGCCTTTAGGTTCGAAACCTTTGGCATTGGCTACAAGAGCTTGCGATTTCCGTCTCAACTCGTCTAAAAGGTCAATCATCTCAAAAACGTGTTTAAGCGTTTCCTTGAATCGACTGGCCTTTATGAGTATCCTCATCGCCTCTTGTTTAGCCTCTACATCATGTCTAAACATCTTCTTGAGTTTGAACATGATAAAATCAGTTCTTTCCTCATCAGTTAAGACATTGGTAGGCTCGGGAGGACAAAGCTCACTGAGTACAAACTTGTACTCTTCAACAGTCTGGGCAATGTCCAGATCTCTATTCCAATCAATACATTCAGGGACCAATGAGTTTAAAATCCTTACGTATCACATAAAGTGGGTTCAAAGCCATATCCTAATCTATGAGCACATATAACAACAAACAATCGATTTAATCTCCGATATTATCTCCCTCAAATAATATCATTAAACCACTAATCACATCTAAAATCCCATCAGGTAAGGCAAGCCACGTGGTGTGGACGTTTACCCACCCAAATGATTTAGCAATTAGATTTGCTTCGGTCATACATCACTTATAGCGGAACCTCGTGGGGAGGAATACTATAATGCGTATCTAAGTGTAAACCATTACTCAGTACCAAAGTAAATTACTTGGAATTGCTACATCACCGCAAGCCACGTGGTGTGGACGTTTACGATAACTTCACAACTCTTCATAATTACTTACAACTGTCTACATCAATTAATCCAAAGTCCGTTAGTATAGCAAGCCACGTGGTGTGGACGTTTACTACACTAAGAGACTTTTATAATTGGCTCCCAATTACTTGATCCATTTAATCTTTTAAATCAAGACGTGGAGAATCATAAGTGAAACTCGAAGTTTCTAACCAGTGATTCACCATGCGAACAACCCTATCTCTCATAAATGAGGGAGCCGAGCAGACAATCGACCCATCTATCAAAGAATGGCACGAAGGTCTCTAATTTGTGTCCTCTACATGACCAAGTGGCTTTGGCTCCATTCCACTCCCCGGGGTGAGAATGAGTCGACTTGAAATCAGCTTTGGAAAGACAAATTAGGCATTGTTTGATAAACTTAATTAATGTTTCTCGTAAAAGGAATTACAAGAATTCTCCTCCAATGACTTATCTATATGAACTTCAGAAGTCCATAAAAGTCACCAAGAGAACAGCAATGGAGACCATGGCAATGTTTCCATTCCCTCTCCCACTTAGCTTTTTACAATAAAGGGATACGCTATCTAATGCATAATTAAATACACATAAGCATAATAACAAACATACATTTCATGCAAGTACGTACACAAATAATCAAATAATTGCTCAAGTAAAATTATTTCTCGACTATTCGTACCTTGATGAATTCCAGCATGCTTTCCTTGAGTCTTCATTCTACGTCTTGAATACTTTGTCGAGTGACGGAAAAATTCTTTGATTCTCATATTTAATTTATTTTAAATAAAATTCAAGATTCCAATTCAAAATAAATTTGAATCAATCTAATGATTTTAAATGAAATACTCCAATTAAATAAAATCAATTCCATTGATTTCCATATTTAATTCTATTTTAAATAAAATCCAAGATTTTCCAATCCAAAATAAATTTTGAATTAATCTAATGATTTTAAATAAAATACTTGAATTAAATAAAATCAATATTATTAAAATCCATTGATTTTCCATATTTAATTCTATTCTAAATAAAATCCAAGATTATCCAATCCAAAATAAATTTTGAATTAATCTAATGATTTTAAATAAAATACTTAAATTAAATAAAATCAATATTTTAATAATTTCTCAATCCTATTTAGATTAGATCTCAAGAATCCTAATCAAAATCGAATTTTGATTCTTCTTAAGACTTCTAATCCAAGTAGGTATAGGATATCTAGAGAAACTAGGATTCTTTTTCCTAATTTAACTCTCCATCTAATTCCATTATTTAATTCCATAATTAAGAAATATAATCCAAACAGAATTTGAATTAATTCCAAAATTAAATTAAATAAAATTAGAAAGATTAAATTATTTCCGGAAAGATCGGATTTACCGGGACGAACCGAAACGAATTCCGGTGATCCCAATCGAACCAACACGAGCCCGGCCATGCTCATGCGTATGCACAATCAATTAACCCAAGAGAATTAATTAGCCCATGCATGTGGCCATGCATCCAAGAATCAATTCACGCACATGCACATGCACCAGAAAAACAATGGTGTCGGCCTACTTTGAAAAACAATGTCGGCCGACATGCTTTGTTAATTAGTGCAATCGATCGTCTTCTTCGGGAGGCCTGTGCATTAGGGTCGATTTCCGGCATGTTGTCACCATCGACGATACACGCCATCATCCCCGTCACAGCCCACGCAAGCCACGCGTCTAGCCGTGCTCGTCAACGCAACCCACGAAAAACGAAACACGTCCCCGATGGCTGCGCGCTCGTAGCCGCGCCGCCGACTCCCGCCGACTTCCGGCGAACCATCACGCGATGGTGATCACCAAGTCGAGCAGCCCAGCAACAACAGCTCCGAGCCTTGGCGCACCAGCAGCCCACGATCCGAAGCTGAAGCCGCGAACCGAAGCCGATGCCGCGAACCTAACGCTGCCGCCGGCTGCCGGCGAACCACCACCACTGGTGGCTTACGCCGACACGCCCAGCTGCGTTCAGCCCGCTTCCAGCAGCCCGCATAGCCCGTGCTTCCAGCCACCTCCCCGGCAGCCCGCACCGAGCACGAAACCGTCCGCGATGCCGCCAACGCAACCACCGAACGCAGCCGCCGGTTGCCGGCGAACCACCACCACTGGTGGCACACGCCGGCATGCCCAGCCACGTCTAGGTCACGCCCAGCAGCCCGCTCCGAGCCCAGCCACGCCGCGATCAATTCCGGTTCGATTTCCGAAAAAACCCTCGATTTTAATATTTAATTTTTCCGACAAACACAATTCATACGAGAGATAAAACAAGTACGTAGAACAATATAGCACAATAATTTAACAATTTAAATTAATCTATGGCTATAAACAACGATAATCGATTATCGAAACAATTAACGAAAAACGTAACCGTACGCTCTGATACCAATTGTTGGAATTCGATATCCCGGGTTATTTAAATTGCGGAACCGATAACCCGAACCCTTCGCCGGAGATCACACGAACGTCGACTCATCCGCCGAAGTCCGGGCTTTGGAGACCACGCGCCCGAAGGCGCGCAATCCGCCCCCACCCGAACCCCCGCGAGCCGGGTTCACGCGATCGAACATCGCGTTCGATGGGGCTGCATCCGGCAGCCCCCAGCAGCAGGTCCGGCGACCTGCTGCCCGCCGTCGAGGAGCCCCCACCGTCGCGGTGGGGAGGTGACGGCACCAGCCCGTCACCGCCGGCGATCGCTCCCAGCGATCGCCCCCTCGGCCGAGGCCGAGGGTTCTCCTTCGCGCGCCGAACCCTAGGCGTGCGGTCCACGCGGTCCGGTGGCTTCGCCACCACCGCGTGGTCCCTCGTCTAATCCGGGTTCGATCCTTCGGATCTTGTTTTTCGATAATTGATCAATAAACTAGAATTAAATTGCGGAAATTTAATTCACCTTTCGATTCGTTGTGCGGAGAAACGAGATCTTATGATGACCTTGAGATCTTCCCACGTATTCCTTGCACTTGTTCGAACGTCGGGTGGGCGACGATCCTCCGAACACTATGGATCTCCTTCTCTCCTTTCTCTCTCTAGAATTGTGATCTTCAAGTTATGAGAATAGAGAAGACCATGTAGTGCTTTTATAGGCTACGTAGGGGATCTTAAGGAGGTGGAATATTGGGCTTCCAATATTAATGATTAAATTGAGCCCAAGCCCAAATCTATTAATCCATTAATATTAATTAATTCTATTTTCCACTATATAAAATTAATTGCACTCCCAATATTAAACCATATTATATCAAATAATATTTCTCCGATAGTATTATTTATTCCGTGTATTTAAGATATAAATATCCATGAATAAAATTAATTTATTGCTAATTAATTTATTCATCTCTTATATCCGAGGCTAGTACCATTCAACCTTAATTATTATGCGGAACAAATCCACCTGCAGGGTTTACATAATAATTCCTTATGAACTCATCTCGGGGATATTATCAACCCTTATGGGATACACTTTCCCGTCAAGTATTCACGGCATGTCATATATAAAATACAGTGACCCAACTTAACCGGTAATTAACCCAATAATTAAATCGGTTAATTCCTTTGGTAAATCAAAGTCACTTATATTAAATATACACACCCGCAATAGTATCGGGGATTAAGAATAAAATACACTGAGACTTAAATCGATTATCGCCGGCAATCCTATCGATAAATCTCAAGCAGATCCGCTCAATACACCGAGTGTACAAGTGTGATAAAATAATTAAGATAAATTATTTTCTCTCTCACACAACGACTATACCGATGGATTGGTCTGTGTCCATCTAGGTCGTGAGCAACTGTTCGATTAAATACGAGTAACCGATAGTATGATCTTCTGTGCGCCCATGCAACACCATACTAACTACAACGTATAAAATCCAGGACTATGATTTGCATATATTTAATTATAAATAATTAAACGCAAATAATTGTTTATTTAATTAAATAGATTAGTGGCAATGGATCGTGAGTTTCCGTTACTTAAATCTAGATATTAAGTACACAACTCCAACAACACTATCGTGGCTTGCTGCATTGAATGGGATTTTGGAACGATTGATGTAGACAGTTATAGAAGAAAGTAAAGGATCGTGTGTTAACGTAAACGTCCACACTATCGTGGCTTGCGGTGATATGCGAGTCCCAAACAATCTTCTTAGATACTGAGTAATGGTTTACACTTAGGTACGCTCTATAGTATTCTTCCCATCGAAGTAACGCTATAGTGATGTACGACCAAAGCAAATCTAATTGCTAAATCATTTGGATGGGTAAACGTCCACACTATCGTGGCTTGCCTTATCTGATGGGATTTTAGATGTAATTAGTGATTTAATGATATTATTAAAGGGAGATAATATCGGATATTAAATTAATTGTTTGTTTAAATGTGCTTATAGGTTTAGAGAATAGCTATGAACCCACTTTCTATGATACTCAAGGAGCATAAGCTCACTACTATATTGATTGGAAGAGAAATTTAGACATTGTCCTGACTTCGGAGGAGTACAAGTTTGTACTCCATGAAGTATGCCCTGCTGAGCCCACGGCTGCCTCAACTGATGAGGAAAAACTGGCATATCGGAAGTGGAAAAAGGCTGATGAAATGGCTAGGTGTTATATTTTGGCTTCCATGTCAAATGTACTCCAAACCCAACATGAGTCAATGGACACTGCCTATGATATGATGTTTAACCTCAAGGAGATGTTTGGGGAGCAAGATCGTGCGGCAAGGCAAGAAGCCATGAGAGTCCTCATGACAACTACTCAGTCTGAAGGAACGCCCGTAGGAGAGCACGTTCTTAAGATGATGAGTCTGTTGAATGAGCTTGAGATCCTAGGAGCTTCTATTGATGGGGAGACGCAAGTCGACATCATACTCCAGTCTCTGACCCCTAGTTTTGAGCAGTTTCGTATGAGTTATAATATGGGTAAACTATCTTATACTCTTGCGCAACTCCTGACTGAACTGAAGGCGGCAGAGGGGATCTACAAGAAGGGCAAGTCTCAAGCGCTTGTAGCTACCAAGTCCAAAGGCTTTAAGCCTGGTGGAGGTAGGGGCAAGAGAAGGAAGCAAGCCTGGAAACCCAGTGGTGTCAAGAAAACTGTACCACGAGTGGGGGCTGCAAAGCCAAGGGGCAAGTGCTTCCGATGCAACAAGTCTGGACACTGGAAGTCTGAATGTCCTCTCAAAGGTACGAATTTTTCTTTAGTCGTAAAAACATAGTCAGCGGTATTATCTACCAGAATTCTGGTGTGTAGATATGGAACCACTGACGGTATGTGCATTTTGAATGCAGGGGTTCCAGAAAACCCGATGACTTAGAGAAGGAGAGTTCGAGTCTACACGGGCAAAAGCTGTAGAGGAGGCAGCTGTTGCGGTGGAAGACATTTATCTGCTTTAGTAGTTAAATAGGATTTCATTTCAAGTTTATTGCTTAATGTACCCTTTATTTTAGAAAGAACGTTTTGTTCTGGATTTCTATTTTATGAATGGATATTTTATTTCTTTAATCATTGGATGATTTTGATAAGAAATGATGGCATTATCTATTCTGGTACATTAGATAGCAATATATGAATGATAGATCCTAAGTCTACCACGATGCAACGAACCGTTCTGTAACTTGTTTTACTTGATTAGATATATTTCTTTATTAAATCATTATACTTGTGAATTCTTGTACTTAGTAGTATTTTTCAAATAAGATTCAAAAGGTCGAAATTGATTTGATCAATTATAGTTGAAGGAATGGACCTTCCGACCTGAGAATTGAATTTGAAGGATAATACATCTAAGCAAATCTTTCTTCATAAAGGATAGAATTCGAACTAGTATTGGAAATGATTAGATATGCAGACATATGTGTGAATTAGAAAGGTGCGAGTAGTTCTTTCAAGAATACTCAATGATGGATTAGAGTACTTAATGTGCCATAAAAGCAAAGTGTTTTGACTAGTCAATGGACACAAAGCTATTATGGGGAACCATTAAAGTATATCCATTAGGAGCCTGCGACTCGGTCGCGGAGGCCATCACCTATCTAAATAACACATAGCATAATCAAAGATTGGGATTCAATCCCAAAAAGGCCGCGCCATACACTTACGTGTAGAGATGGTGCGTTGAAAATAAGAAATGGAAATCTAAAAAGTAAAAGAGAACAAGTTGTTCGGAACTACCTATGTTCTATGGATATTCCTGGATACAAACATATTAAATATGGTTGTAGGATATCCTAGATGAACGAAGTATTGTGTATTCTATAGTACTGTGAACCAGAGGGACGTCTATCGTCCGGTTCATTGAGAAAGACTATTAGATGAACCACAAAGCCTGAAATAAAGTGATACCTTGAAATGAGAAGAAAGGATAAAAAGACTGAGAACCAGCCGAACCGAGTAGAAGTACACCACATACTACACCTATTGTTATTACTGTTATACACCGGGACGCCATTGCAGTGGGAGGTTGTTTAGAAACCAGAGATATTCATAAGACTAGAGGAGTTCGGACTCTGGATCTAGTAAACATGAAATCGATCCCTAGCTCTGCATAAGGGCAGTACTGGATCTAAATGAGCCTGCTTGAAAAACAATAAGGATTATTGTTAAGAGGCTAGATCATTTAAAGTACGAGCTTGGTAAATCCATTTATGGATGGTTACAAAGCTATGAATCGTGGAACTTGCGAATTGATGAGATAATCCATTTAATGGATTCATCAAAGGGCAAAGACGATGGGTGTATTGGAAACGTAATGGAAACAAGGTGGTGTTTCTCGGAGATTTTATGTAGATAACATTTTATCATTGGCAACAATGTAAAGATGTTGTTAGACATAAAATAATGGTTGTCTAAATAAATCGGAATATAAGATTGAGAAGAAGTTGGAACGCGTTCTTAAAGATCTTTCGATCTAGGGATAAGAACATTGTACTTCTCCTAGATATCTTATACGATTATGGTTCGTTTTAACAAGCATAGTTCTGAGAAAGGTTGTTGCCTTTCAGAAACAGAACATGTATATCTATCTAATAAGGTCATGTGTTTCGAACACATGAAGGAGACAGATGATACTAAGCAGTTTCCCACACCTTGTGTGGAAAGCTTAAATGCAATGTTAGAAAACAAGAACCTGATATCAACTATGCGGTTAGCGTAGTGGGAGGATATCAAAGTAATCTGGATAAGAGATATTCGAATGCTGTAAGAGTACTCGGAAGTACTGGATTACTGAGCGAGACGAAATCTTCTTAGATTACAATTTCTCAGATCTCAAATCAGAGAAGGACCAGTGTAAGTCGATATCAGGCTATGTGTTCACTTTTGGAAAAGGTGGAACCTTTAATATGTAAAGAGTGATAAGCAGGATGCTTCTCAGGCTCTCTCATAACCGAACAGCAGCCTCAGAGGCAGCGGAAGTTTTGGTTAGGTTCCGGGATAACCTCTAAGACTTGGATATGACTCTTAAGTTTACCAAAGGCTATTAAATAGCGGTGCATGGTAAACCGGAAAAAGTCATAAGTCTAAAAGTGATGATAACACATAGTGCAAGTACCACCTGATACGAGTCATCGTCGAGGGAGACGACGTAGTAGTCACCAAGATAACTTCAGAGCGGCAACCTAGAGTGCTCATTCACATAGTACTTCTCGGAAGTACACCTTAAGCACGTGATGAGTATGGGAACCGGGAGTTTGGAGGAAATGACTAGACCTTAGTACAAGTGGGAGATTGTTGGAGTTGTGTACTTAATGTCTAGATTTAAGTAACTGTAAACTCCCGATCATAGCATTTAATCTATTAAATTAACAAACAATTGTTTTGCGTTTAATTATTATTAATTAAATATATGCAAATTATAGTCCTGGATTTTATACGTTGTAGTTAGTATGGTGCAAGCATGGGCGCACAGAAGATCATACTATCGGTTACTCGTATTTAATCAAATAGTTGCTCACGACCTAGATGGACACGGACCAATCCATCGGTATAGTCGTTGTGTGAGAGAGAAAATAATTTATCTTAATTATTTTATCACACTTGTACACTTGGTGTATTGAGCGGATCGTTGAGATTCATCGATTAGGATTGCCGGCGATAATCGATTCGAGTCTCAGTGTATTTTATTCTTAATCCCTGATATTATTGCGGGTGTGTATATTTAATATAAGTAACTTTGATTTACCAAAGGAATTAACCGATTTAATTATTGGGTTAATTTCCGGTTAAGTTGGGTCACTATATTTCATATATGACATGCCGTGAATAATTGACCGGACAGTGTATCCCGTAAGGGTTGATAATATCCCCGAGATGAGTTCATAAGGAATTATTGTGTAAACCTCATGAGTGGATTCGTTCCGCACAATAATTAAGGTTGAATGGTACTAGTCTCGGATTAAAGAGATGAATAAATTAATTAGCAATAAATTAATTTTATTCATGGATATTTAAATCTTAAATACACGGAATAAATAATACTACCGGAGAAATATTATTTGATATAATATGGTTTAATATTGGGAGTGCAATTAATTTATATAGTGGAAAATAAATTAATTAATATTGATAAGGATTAATGGACTTGGGCAGTGGGCTCAATTTAATCTTCAATATTGGAAGCCCAATATTCCACCTCCTTTAGATCCCCTACGTAGCCTATAAAAGCACTACATGGCCTTCATAAAATATAAGACAAGATTATCATACTTGATATTCTAGAGAGTTGAAGGAGATCCATAGGAGTTCGATAGATCGTCGCCCACCCGACGTTCGAACGAAGTGCAAGGAATACGTGGGAAGATTCAAAGGTCTTCTATTGATTTCGTTTCTCCGCACAACGAATCAAAAGGTATAATCATAAAACTCCTTGTGTGATTTTATGTGAATTGATTGTGATACATGCATGAACACAAGATCCGGGAAAACAACGAACCCGGGGACGGGGATAGACCGAGCGGTGGTGGTCGAAGACCACCGGACCGCCGACGGTCTAGAGATCCCCGCCGGGATCGAGAGCAACCCTCGGCTGGGAGCCGAGGGGGTGGCGGTCGAGCCCTAGGGCTTCGATGTTGGAAATCGATATCCCGGGCTATTAAAATTTATGCGGAACCGATAGCCCGACCGAAATCCTTCATCACCGGAGATTGGATTCCCGACTCATCCGCAGGAGTTCGACCTTTGGAGACTACGCGCCCGAAGACACGCAGCCCGCCCCCAGCCGATTTTCTCCCGCGAGCCGGATCCACGAACGCGAACCACCTCACGAGCCGGGGCCCGACCGAACGCCCAGCGAAGCCCGAAGGCTGCGTGCGCCCAGCCGAGCCCCCGCGAGGGGCTCGCGATCATCTCGCGATGATCGCTGGGGATGCGCGAGGCATCCCCCGGGCTGCTCGTAGCAGCCCCGCAGCGGGTCGCGTGACCCGCTGCTCAACGCGCTGGGCTCGTCCCAGCGCTCCGCTGCGGGAAACCCCGCAGCACGCTACGAGTCGCTGCGGGTTACCCCCGCAGCTCCCAGCGATCGAGCCTACGGGCTCGATCGACCCCTCGGCCCCCAGCCGAGGGTGTTCGCGCTGAACGCGCCGCCGACGACGGAGGTCGGCGGATCCTCCCGCCGTGGCACCAGCCCACGGCGGATCCCCGACGATCGAACCCTAGGTTCGATCGTGTGCCTCTCGCGTCGCGCGTTCCCGGCGGTTGAACCCTAGGTTCGACCGCCCCTCTCGATCCTCGCCGGGGATCTCGAATCCCCGTCCCCGAGGTTCGTCGTTTATCCGGATCGTGTGTTCATGTATATACTACAATCAATCAACGCAAATAATCATAGAAAGGGTTTCTCGATTATACCTTCGATTCGTTGTACGGAGAAACGAAATCGGTTGACGACCTTGTGATCTTCCCGCGTATTCCTTGCACTCCGTTCGAACGTCGTGTGGGCGACGATCTATCGAACTCTTATGGATCTTCCTCACTCTCAAAACTTTATAGATGGCGTAACTTAGGTTGTGAAAAGTGAAGACCATGTAGTGCTTTTATAGGCTACGTAGGGGATCATAAGGAGAATAAATATTGGGCTTCCAATATTGAAAATTAAATTGGGTCCAACCCAAATCCATTAATTCTTATCAATATTAATTTTATTTATTTTCCACTTTATAAATAAAATTGCACTCCCAATATTATTCCATATTATATCAAATAATATTTCTCCATCTTAGTATTATTTATTCCGTGTATTTAAGATTTAAATATCCATGAATAAATTTATTTATTGCTCAATAAATAATATTCATATCTTATATCCGAGACTAGTACCGTTCAACTTTAATTATTATGCGGATTAAATCCACCTGCAGGGTTTACATAATAATTCCTTATGAACTCATCTCGGGGATATTATCAACCCTTACGGGATACACTTTCCCGTCAAGTATTCACGGCATGTCGTATATAAAATATAGTGACCCAACTAAACCGGTAATTTAACCCAATAATTAAATCGGTTAATTCCTTTGGAAAATCAAAGTCACTTATATTAAATATACACACCCGCAATAATATCGGGGATTAAGAATAAAATACTCTGAGATTTAAATTGATTATCCAAGGCAATCCTAATCAATAAATCTCAAGCTGATCCGCCCAATACACCAAGTGTACAAGTGTGATAAAATAATTAAGACAAATTATTTTCTCTCTCACACAACGACTATACCGATGGATTGGTCCGTGTCCATCTAGGTCGTGAGCAACTGTTCGATTAAATACGAGTAACCGATAGTATGATCTTCCGTGTGGGCCAGACACACCATACTAACTACAACGTATAAAATCCAGGACTATATTTTGCATAATTAATTAATAATAATTAATTGCAAGTAATTGTTTATTAATTAAATAGATTAAATGCTATGACCGGGAGTTTACCGATACTTAAATCTAGACATTAAGTACACAACTCCAACAATCTCCCACTTGTACTGAGGTCTAGTCATTTCCTCCAAACTCCCGACTCCCATACTCATCACGTGCTTAAGTTTATACTTCCCAGAAGTATTATGTGAATGAGCAATCTAGGTTGCCGCTCTGAAGTTATCTTGGTGACTACTGCGTCGTCTCTCTGACGATGACTCGTATCAGGTGGTACTGGCTCTATGTGTTATCATCACCTTTTTGAACTTATGACTTCTTCCAGTTCTCCATGCACCGCTATGTACATAGCCTTTGGTGAACCAAGAATCATATCCAAGTTCAGAGGTCATTCCGGAACCTAACCAAAACTTCCGCTGCCTCTGAGGCTGCTATTCGGTTTATGATAGAGTCCGAGAAGCTTCACGCTTATCACTCTTTCTTCCTTAGGTTCCACCTCTTCTAAAAGTGAACACATAGCCTGATATCGACTTACACTGGTCCTTCTCTGATTTTTGATCTGAGAAACTGTAATCTAAGAAGATTTCGTTTTGCTAGTAATCTAGTACTTCCAAGTACTTTACAGCATTCGAATATTTCTTATCCAGATTACTTTGATATCCTCCCACTATGCTAACCGCATAGTTGATATCAGGTTCTTGTTTTTCAACATTGCATCCATAAAGCTCTCCACACTCGAAGTGTAGGAAACCGGTTTGTCTATATCTATCTCCTTTATGTGTGCAAGACACATACCTTAGATAGATGCATTATGTTCTCGAAAGGCAGTAACCTTTCTCAGAATTGTGCATGTTTAAAACAAACCATAATCGTATAAGATATCTTAAGAGAAGTGCAAGTGTTCTTATCCAGAGATCGAAAGATTTCTAAGAACATGATCCAACTTATTCTTAATCTCATACTTTTATTTATTTAGACAACCTCTATTTTATGTCTGACAATGCTTTTACATTGTTACCAACGATAAAGTGTTATCTACATAAAATTCCGAGAAACACCACCTTGTTTCCATTACGTCTCCTATACACCAATCTTGTCTTTGCCTCTTGATGAATCCACAATGGACTATCTCATCAATCTGCAAGTTCCACAAGTTTCAGCTTTGTGATAATCCATAAATGGATTTACTAAGCTTGTACTTCTAATTGATCTTGCCTCTTTAACAATAATAAATCATTGCTATCCAAGTAGGCACATTTAGATTTGTACTGCCTCCTATGCAGAACTAGGGATCGATTTCATGTCTACTAGATCCAGAGTTAAAACTCCTCCAGTCTTTATGAACATCTCCGGTTGCTTAACAACCTCCCACTGCAATGGCGTTCCGGTGTATAACAGTAATAACATTAGGTGCAGTTAGTGGTGTACTCCTATTCGGTTAGGCTGGTTCTCAGTCTTCTCTTTTCTCTTTATAAAGTACTTTGTCCGTTAGGGCATTGTAGTTCATCTAATAGTCTTCTTCTAAGAACCGGGTGAGGACACCCTTCCGGTCCGTAGTACTATTGAACATACAATTACTTGTTCTTCTAGGATATTCTACAATTACATCGAGTGCGTCATTGTATCCAGAAATATCCATAGAACATAGGTAGTTCCGAATAAGCTTGTCCTTTTACTATTAGAATTCTATTTCTTATTCCTGACGCACCATGTCAACACACCAGTGTATGGTGCAGTCGTTTGAGACTTAATCTCAATCCTTGATTTATGCTATGTGTTCCCAGATAGGTGATAGCCACTGCGAACAAGTCGCAGGCTTTCAATGGATATACTTGGAAAGATCCCCATAATGGCTTTGTGTTGAAAACTGTAATGCCCCGAAAAATGCAAGTGCTTAAAGGATTTGAATATGCTACTCATACCAACAGATGCATCTACTTTTCTGGGCATCCTCCTATAAGAACTCCAAAGTTAAGCGTGCTGGCTTTGGAGTAGTTCTAGGATGGGTGACCCCCTAGGAAGTTTCCGGGTGCGCACGAGTGAGGACAAAGTGCGCTGGGAAAGACAAGTGTTGGTACAGTGGGGCCAGGATATCACTCCCGACGGCAGTCATTGGTAACCGAGCCGGCCCATTAGGGTCGGGCCTCGACCCCCTCAACGGGCCGGGGCGTTACAAATGGTATCAGAGCAGGTGCCGACCGGAATTGCGGGAACTAAGTGTCATGCGGGACCAAGTGCTCCACCCAGAAGTTGGTGAGAGTACCCGTAGGGGCCACCTCTAGAATCCTGCACGGATGGTAGGTCCTGGGAAAGGAGAATTGCGGGAACTAAGTGTCATGCGGGACCAAGTGCTCCACCCAGAAGTTGGTGAGAGTACCCGTAGGGGCCACCTCTAGAATCCTGCACGGATGGTAGGTCCTGGGAAAGGAAAGGCGCACAACGAGGACGTTGTGCATAAAAAGGTGGGGTGATTGTAATGCCCCGAAAAATGCAAGTGCTTAAAGGATTTGAATATGCTACTCATACCAACAGATGCATCTACTTTTCTGGGCATCCTCCTATAAGAACTCCAAAGTTAAGCGTGCTGGCTTTGGAGTAGTTCTAGGATGGGTGACCCCCTGGGAAGTTTCCGTGTGCGCACGAGTGAGGACAAAGTGCGCTGGGAAAGACAAGTGTTGGTACAGTGGGGCCAGGATATCACTCCCGACGGCAGTCATTGGTAACCGAGCCGGCCCATTAGGGTCGGGCCTCGACCCCCTCAACGGGCCGGGGCGTTACAAAAACACTCCGCATTTACGGCATACCAAGTATTCTAATCCATCTTCGAGTATTCTTGAAAGAACGACTCGTACCTTCTCACATACCGCATTAATCATAAATCATTTCCTATACTTGTCCGAATTCCATCCTTTATCCAGAAAGGTTGACTTAGTTGTATCATCTTTCAAGATCGATTCTTAGGTCGGGAGGTCCATTCCTCCAACTATAATTGATCGAATCAATTTCGACCTTTTGAATCCCTTTTGAATAGATACTACCAAGTTAAAGAATTCACAAGTATAATGATTGATAAAGAAATACATCTAATAAGTAAAACAAGTTTATATATATCACGGTTTGTTGCATTGTGGTAGACTAAGGATTCATCATTCATATATTGCTATCTAATGTACCAGAATAGATATCGCCATTATTTCTTGTCTAAACCATCAAATGATTAAAGAAATAAAATATCCATTAATAATAGAAATCCAGAACAAAAGTTCTTTCTAAAATAAAGGTACAAAGCAATAAACTTGAAATGAAATCCTATAACTATCAAAAAGATAAACGTCTTCCACTGAAACCGCTGCTTCCTCAACAGCTCTGCCCATGAGGACTCGAACTCTTCTTATCTAAGTCGCTGGGTTTTCTGGAACCCCTGCATTTAGAATGCACATACCGTCAGTGGTTCCATATCTACACACTAGAATTCTGGTAGATAATACCGCTGACTATGTTTTACGACTAAAGAAAAATTCGTACCTTTAAGAGGACAAGATGTAGACCCCCAGTACTCAGACTGCTTCCCTTGGGGATGTTTGCCAGAAGGCTTCTTTATCCCACCCTTTGGTCCAAGTCCCTTAGGACCACCGGACCCCCTTGTCTTCTTCTCCTTTCCTTTGCCTTTAGGTCCGAAACCTTTGGCTTTGGCTATAAGAGCTTGCGATTGTTTCAACTCGTCCAAAAGATCCATCATCTCAAAAACATGATCAAGTGTTTCATCGAAGTAACAGATCTTTACGAGTATCCTCATCGCCTCTTTTCTAGCCTCCCCATCATGTCCAAACAGCAACTTGAGTTTGAGCATGACATCATGATTAATGGCTAGTGAACGAGCACTCTCCCATTTTTCAAAGTCAAAAATCTCATCCTCAGTTGAGTTAATGGTGAGTCCAGGAGGACAAGTTTCACTGAGTACGTCTTTGTACTCCTTTGCAGTCTGAGCAATGTCTAACTCTTCTTTCCATTCAACACAGTGTGGAACCAGTGCGTCAAATTCCTCAAGTATCATCTCAAGTGGATTCATAGACATTTTCTAAACCTATAAGCACATTTAAACAAACAATTAATTTAATATCCGACATTATTTCCCTGGAATAATATCATTAAATCACTAATCACATCTAAAATCCCATCAGGTAAGGCAAGCCACGTTCGTGTGGACGTTTACCCACCCAAATGATTTAGCAATTAGATTTGCTTTGGTCGTACATCATTATAGCGTTACTTCGTTGGGAAGAATACTATAAAGCGTACCTAAGTGTAAACCATTACTCAGTACTAAGGTGAATCGTTTAGAATTGTTATGTCACCGCAAGCCACGTTCGTGTGGACGTTTACGATAACTCGCAATCCCTCACAATTTCCTATAACTGTCTACATCAATTATTCTAAAATCCCATTCAGTATAGCAAGCCACGTTCGTGTGGACGTTTACCATACCAAAAGGATTTATATAATTGAAATCCAATTATTTGATCCATTTGATCTCGTAAATCAAGACGCGGAGAATCATAAGTGAAACTCGAAGTTTCTAACCAGTGATTCACCATGCGAACGACCCTATCTCTCATAAATGAGGGAGCCGAGCAGACAATCGATCCATCTATCAAAGAATGGTACGAAGGTCTCTAATTTGTGTCATCCACATGACCAAGTGGCTTTGGCTCCATTCCACTCCCCGGGGTGAGAATGAGTCGACTTGAAATCAGTTTCAGAAGGACAAACTAGGCATTGTTTGATAAACTTGATCAATGTTTCTTGTAAAAGGAATTATAAGAATTCTCCTCCAATGACTCGTCTATACGAACTTCGAAAGTCCATAAGAGTCACCAAGAGAACAGCAATGGAGACCATGGGAATGTTTCCATCCCCTCTCCCACTTAGCTTTTTATGACAAAGGGATACGCTATCTAGTGCATAAAATAAACACATATAGCATGCATGAAAGCAATAAAGCACATAGATCACATAGTCAAAATAATACTAGAGAAATTATTTTCCCGACTATCATGGCTTTATCTTCATATGCATCCTCTAGTCTTCAGTCTTCGTTTCTTGAATGCTCCATGTGACGAGAATATTAATCTCCAATATTTAAATCTATTTATTTTCAATTAATCCAAAAGTTACTTAATTCAAAAATTAAGTCAATTGAATATATGAAAAATAAAATTATATATTATTAATATTTTTATTTATTTTCCTATCTAATTCTATTAAATCTCTAGAATAATCTATCCAAGTTAAACTCGGAATATTCTAGAAGACTCCTACAATAGAATAAGGAAATAAATAAATTTAGGACTCACTACTTTCCAAATTTATTTTTATTCCTAATCCATGAATATTCCAATGAGTAGGAATAATCAAATAGGAAAAATAAATAAATTTAGTACTAAATTAATTAAATTTCTAATCTATGAATATTTCCATGAAGGAAATAAATCAATAGAAATAAAATTAATTTAAATTAATTCATTTCCTAATGCATGAGAATTTCCTAAAAGGAAAATACTCAAATAGGAAACCCGAATTAATTAGGAAAGTTGGATTATGGTAGGAGCAGCACGGGTTGGGAGTCCCCGCACCACCCCTACCGTCGACCGCCGCCCGGGAGGAGCACCACCGCCGCCCCCAGCCCACGCGCCACCACCACCGGTGGCCGGCGTGGCCGGGAGCTCCCACGGACAGCCCTCATGTGGGCGATCGATCCATGGGGTCGATCATGGGGATGATCGGCCCCTTCGTCCATCGTCTTCTTCGTCACACCTTCTTCGTCTTCCGGCGATCGTCTCAACATCGAACCAACGTAATTAAAATTACAAGAATTAAATTACACTATCCGGTATCGATTCTATACATGAAATCGACCCTATACATTTTCCGGAAAAAAAAGAACGTAATAATAAATCCTAAATTCGGTCAACCCCCGAATTTTTACTATTACAAACATTCAACCACACAAAACGAATCTCGACATGTCCGAGAGTTTAATAATCATGATAATTAATTAATAAAAACAATTAATTAAATCCAACCATGATAGCCGGAAATCCTGCAAGGTAGAACAATAATCGAGCATATACATGAACACGAAACCAAACGCTCTGATACCAATTGTTGGAAATCGATATCCCGGGCTATTAAAATTTATGCGGAACCGATAGCCCGACCGAAATCCTTCATCGCCGGAGATTGGATTCCCGACTCATCCGCAGGAGTTCGACCTTTGGAGACTACGCGCCCGAAGACACGCAGCCCGCCCCCAGCCGATTTTCTCCCGCGAGCCGGATCCACGAACGCGAACCACCTCACGAGCCGGGGCCCGACCGAACGCCCAGCGAAGCCCGAAGGCTGCGTGCGCCCAGCCGAGCCCCCGCGAGGGGCTCGCGATCATCTCGCGATGATCGCTGGGGATGCGCAAGGCATCCCCGGGGCTGCTCGTAGCAGCCCCGCAGCGGGTCGCGTGACCCGCTGCTCAACGCGCTGGGCTCGTCCCAGCGCTCCGCTGCGGGAAACCCCGCAGCACGCTACGAGTCGCTGCGGGTTACCCCCGCAGCTCCCAGCGATCGAGCCTACGGGCTCGATCGACCCCTCGGCCCCCAGCCGAGGGTGTTCGCGCTGAACGCGCCGCCGACGACGGAGGTCGGCGGATCCTCCCGCCGTGGCACCAGCCCACGGCGTATCCCCGACGATCGAACCCTAGGTTCGATCGTGTGCCTCTCGCGTCGCGCGTTCCCGGCGGTTGAACCCTAGGTTCGACCGCCCCTCTCGATCCTCGCCGGGGATCTCGAATCCCCGTCCCCGAGGTTCGTCGTTTATCCGGATCGTGTGTTCATGTATATACTACAATCAATCAACGCAAATAATCATAGAAGGGGTTTCTCGATTATACCTTCGATTCGTTGTACGGAGAAACGAAATCGGTTGACGACCTTGTGATCTTCCCGCGTATTCCTTGCACTCCGTTCGAACGTCGTGTGGGCGACGATCTATCGAACTCTTATGGATCTTCCTCACTCTCAAAACTGTATAGTTGGCGTAACTTAGGTTGTGAAAAGTGAAGACCATGTAGTGCTTTTATAGGCTACGTAGGGGATCATAAGGAGAATAAATATTGGGCTTCCAATATTGAAAATTAAATTGGGTCCAACCCAAATCCATTAATTCTTATCAATATTAATTTTATTTATTTTCCACTATATAAATAAAATTGCACTCCCAATATTATTCCATATTATATCAAATAATATTTCTCCATCTTAGTATTATTTATTCCGTGTATTTAAGATTTAAATATCCATGAATAAATTTATTTATTGCTTATTTATTGCTCAATAAATAATATTCATATCTTATATCCGAGACTAGTACCGTTCAACTTTAATTATTATGCGGATTAAATCCACCTGCAGGGTTTACATAATAATTCCTTATGAACTCATCTCGGGGATATTATCAACCCTTACGGGATACACTTTCCCGTCAAGTATTCACGGCATGTCGTATATAAAATATAGTGACCCAACTAAACCGGTAATTTAACCCAATAATTAAATCGGTTAATTCCTTTGGAAAATCAAAGTCACTTATATTAAATATACACATCCGCAATAATATCGGGGATTAAGAATAAAATACTCTGAGATTTAAATTGATTATCCAAGGCAATCCTAATCAATAAATCTCAAGCTGATCCGCCCAATACACCAAGTGTACAAGTGTGATAAAATAATTAAGACAAATTATTTTCTCTCTCACACAACGACTATACCGATGGATTGGTCCGTGTCCATCTAGGTCGTGAGCAACTGTTCGATTAAATACGAGTAACCGATAGTATGATCTTCCGTGTGGGCCAGACACACCATACTAACTACAACGTATAAAATCCAGGACTATATTTTGCATAATTAATTAATAATAATTAATTGCAAGTAATTGTTTATTAATTAAATAGATTAAATGCTATGACCGGGAGTTTACCGATACTTAAATCTAGACATTAAGTACACAACTCCAACATTCGACCGCCGGCGCGCATCGAAGGAAAGCCGCGGCTGGACGCCGCGGCGAGGGCGATCGAGCCCTAGCTCGATCGCCGGGGGGACTGCCGCGGGCTGGCGCCGCGGCTGGAGGCTTCCCCCCGCCTCCGGTGATGGCGGTGAGTCGCCGGACTCACCGCCCGGGGCTGCCGGAGCAGCCCAGCGATCGGCGCACGATCGCGAGCCCCGACGGGGGCTCGGCTAGGGTTTCGGCCGCGGGTTTATCCCGCGGCGATGCTCGGGTCGAGCCCGGCTCCGTCTGGTGGTTCGCGTGTTTCCGGCGACGGGATTTCGTTCGGGGTTATCGGTTCCGCAATTTTTGATACCCCGGGACATCGAATCCCAGCAGCAGCAGTTGCAGTGGAAGACATTTATCTGTTTTGATAATTATAGGATTTCATTTCAAGTTTATTGCTTTATGTACCTTTTATTTTAGAAAGAACTTTTGTTCTGGTTTTCTATTATTAATGGATATTTTATTTCTTTAATCATTTGATGGTTTTGATAAGAAATAATAGTGATATCTATTCTGGTACATTAGATAGCAATATATGAATGATGAATCCTTAGTCTATCACGATGCAACAAACCGTTATGTATAACTTGTTTTACTTATTAGATATATTTCTTTATTAATCATTATACTTGTGGATTCTTGCACTTAGTAGTATTTATTCAAATAAGGTTCAAAGGTCGAAATTGATTTGATCAATTATAATTGAGGGAATGGACCTTCCGACCTGAGAACTAAGTTTGGAAGATAATACAACTAAGTGGACCTTCTAAAGGGTGGAATTCGGACAAGTATTAAGAATGATTAAAGATGATAAATGCAGTAACATGTGTAATTAGAAAGGTACGAGTCGTTCTTTTAAAGAATACTCGAATATGGATTAGAATACTTGACGTGCCATAAAAGCAAAGTGTTTTTCAGTAAACACAAAGCTATTATGGGGAACCTTCAAAGTATATCCATTAAAAGCCTGCGACTTGTTCGCGGAGGCTATCACCTATCTAAACAACACATGGCATAAATCAAATATTGAGATTAAGTCTCAAAGGACTACACCATACACTTAAGTGTAGACATGGTGTGTCAGGAATAAGAGATGGAATTCTAATAGTAAAGAGACAAGTTTGTTCGGAACTACCTATGTTCTATGGATAATTCTGGATACAACGGCACATTCAATGTGGTTGTAGAATATCCTAGAAGAACAAATAATTGTATGTTCAATAGTACTATGAACCAGAGGGGTGTCCGCGCCCGGTTCTTAGAGGAAGACTATTAGATGAACTACAAAGCCCTAACTGACAAAGGTACTTTAAATGAGGAAAAGGAAAGACTGAGAACCAGCCTAACCGAGTAGTAGTACACCACTAACTGCACCTAATGTTATTACTGTTGTACACCGGAATGCCATTGCAGTGGGAGGTTGTTAAGCAACCGAAGATGTTCATAAGACTGGAGGAGTTTTGAACTCTGGATCTAGTAGACATGAAATCGATCCCTAGCTCTGCATAAGGGGCAGTACTAATCTAAATGTGCCTACTTCTAAAGCAATAAGTATTATTGTTAAGAGGCGAGATCATTTAGAAGTACAAGCTTAGTGAATCCATTTATGGATTATCACAAAGCTGTAAATTGTGGAACTTGCGAATTGATGAGATAGTCCATTTGATGGATTCATCAAAGGGCATAGACAAGGAAAGGTGTATAGGAGACGTAATGGAAACAAGGTGGTGTTTCTCGGAATTTTATGTAGATAACGCTTTATCATTGGCAACAATGTAGAAGTATTGTCAGACATAAAATAGAGGTTGTCTAAATAAATCGAGATATAAGATTAAGATGAAGTTGGATCATGTTCTTAGAATCTTTCGATCTCTAGATAAGAACATTTGTACTTCTCTTAAAGACATCTTATACGATTATGGTTTAAACATGCATAATTATGAGAAAGGTTATTGCCTTTCAAGAACAGAATGCATCTATCTAAAGGTATGTGTCTTGAACACATGAAGTAGATAGATATAGACAAAGCAGTTTCCTACACTTCGAGTGTAGAGAGCTTTGTAGATGCAGTGTTGTAAAACAAGAACCTGATATCAACTATGCGGTTAGCGTAGTGGGAGGATATCAAGGTAATCTGGATAAGAGATATTCGAATGCTGTAAGAGTACTTTCAAAGTACTGGCCTACGGAGCAAGACGAAATCTTCTTGGATTACATTTTTCTCAGATCCAAAATCTTAGAGAAAGACCAGTGTAAGTCGATAGTAGGCTATGTGTTCACTTTAAAAGGAGGTGGAACCTAAAGATGAAAGAGTGATAAGCATGATGCTTCTCGGACTCTATCATAAACCGAATAGCAGCCTCAGAGGCAGCGGAAGTTTTGATTAGGTTCCAGAATGACCTCTGAACTTGGATACGATTCTTGGTTCACCAAAGGCTATGTATATAGCGGTGCATGGTAAACTGGAAGAAGTCATAAGTTCAAAAAGGTGATGATAACACATAGAGCAAGTACCACCTGATTCGAGTCATCGTCTAGGAGGACGATGCAGTAGTCACCAAGATAACTTCAGAGCGGCAACCTAGATTGCTCATTCACATAATACTTCTGGGAAGTATAACTTAAGCACGTGATGAGTATGGGAGTCGGGAATTTGGAGGAAATGACTAGACCTTAGTACAAGTGGGAGATTGTTGGAGTTGTGTACTTAATGTCTAGATTTAAGTATCGGTAAACTCCCGGTCATAGCATTTAACCTATTTAATTAACAAACAATTATTTGCATTTAATTATTATTAATTAATTATGCAAAATATAGTCATGGATTCTATACGTTGTAGTTAGTATGGTGTGCGACGTCACACAGAAGATCATACTATCGGTTACTCGTATTTAATCGAACAGTTGCTCACGACCTAGATGGACACGGACCAATCCATCGGTATAGTCGTTGTGTGAGAGAGAAAATAATTTATCTTAATTATTTTATCACACTTGTACACTTGGTGTATTGGGCGGTGTTGGGGGGGTTAAAACCGGGTACGGAAACGTATTTCCGAGACGGGACGCGCGGGGCAAGGGCCCCCCGGGGCTGACCATGCAGGAAGAAGCGGGGGACCCGAGCACGGCTCGCGGCTCGGATCACGCGGCACACTGGCAGATACACCCCCAAACGTCCGAGGCAGGGAAGCGGCTGTGGGGACGCGTCGCGTCTTGGGTCACGGGTCACGGATCCCGTGGGCAAAACGAGCAATGAAGGAACTCGGGGCATGGCCGCGATACGGGTCACGAATCAGGCCGGACGAGCCTCGGCGAAGTGTAACGCGAGATATACGCACGTCCCGAGGCTCGGGTCACGACGTCGTCTCGCGAGCCATGCAGGGGTGTTGACCCCGGGTCGCACCCGCGATCCACCTCCACCAAACCGCCCTGCGTTCCGTACGTGGAGACGGCAGGGATTCATCCAGCTGCCCTGATCGCGCGATCAGTATCTGAGGGAGGGCTCATCCTGGGGAGAACGAAGACATCACCCACGTGATCCCACATGCGTCGTTGGCATTCCGAGTCACGGGCCCCGGGTCGTTACTAGCTTCATTTAATGATATAGACATAGTACGTGGTCTGAATGTAATCATTTCATAAACTCCCTATAAATAGGGGGCTTATCCCTTCAGATTGAGGGGCGGCACTAATTAGTGAATATACTCGATATTAAAAGAGTGGATAATAGAAATCCTTCAGAAGAAGCTTCAAGGCTCAAAACCTCTGTTCTTTCCCAGATCTAGTCCAACCCCTACTCCAGAATATAAATTTACATGTATTAGTATCGTTTCAAACCCTCTATACACAGCACAGCCCCGTATCATTCTACCCGATAAAAACGTGCTAAAACATTTGGCGCTAGAAGGAGGGGGTTGTTATACTAGACCCAGAGAAAGAAAGAAGAGCCGAAGCCATGTCTGATGGAGCCACCGCGTCAGATTCCTCCCGCTCCGCCACGAGGAAGAAGCTGGAGAGAGGGAAGATGCCCGCCGTCGAGTCAGACGCCGCCCCGCCACTCTCCCCAAAGGTCCCGGGGGACGTCCCCGGGAACGAAGACGCCGTCGTCACCGGAGAGCTGGACGGCCACAACACGTCCAACCAGTACCTCCGTAGCAGCTCCGAGGCCCGACGCCTCAGACGCCGCCAGCAGGCCCACCGCCATGCACATCGCTCGGATCCTGAGTTCCGACGCGGACCACCTCCCCCCGAGACACCGTCCCGGGAATTGCACCTCCTTTTAGACACCCCCGAAAAGATCGACGTTGCGATGTCCGATCTCATACAGCGTAAGCGTACCCTAACTTCCCTCTCTATTCGTCCAGGTGAGAAGATTGGGAAAGGAAGCGCGTTCGGCCGTCTGGGGCCCGGTCACGCCAGCCACAGCGCGTTCGACCGCCTCGGAGGATGCCGTGTCGGCTCCAACCGCTACACAATCCCCGCCCGACGACTCGTCTTCGATCTAGGCGAGGAGGCCGGCGACCAATCGGCCCCAGCAGACCAGATCGGGGGAGACGGCGAGGAGAAGACTCGTCGCGTCGAGCCGGAGCAAGGTCCCAGGGCCCGTGCCCCGCGACCACCGGGACCCGAGGCGGGTCTCTTGGACCTCTACGGCAAGGTGTCCGAGATGGAGAGAAAGCTGGCCGAGGCCCAGGCCCGACCGGAGCGGGTCGACTACTACAAAGAACCCTTGGCCCTGGAGGTCGAGCACGCGGTCATGCAGTACGAGATCCAGCCCCTCCAGACCACCCTGTACGACGGGAAGACGGATCCCGAGATCCACCTCAGCCGCTTCCGTACATACATGTCCGGGAGGGGAGCTAGCGACGCCACAAGGTACAGGCTCTTCCCCCTCACCCTCGGGGATGTGGCACACAAATGGTTCGCGGGGATCTCCTCCCGTTCGATCCACTGTTTCGACGACCTCGTCCAGCGTTTCGTGGCGCACTTCGCCTCCAAGGTGAACCGCCTCGAGCAGAGCCAGCGCCTAATCGGCATTCGCCAGAATGTAGAGGAAGGCGACGAGCGGTACGTGGACCGAGTCGGGGACATTCAGCTCGGCGGAGAAGAGGTCGGCGACGATCTGAAGCTACACACGGCGATGAACGGGCTCCGGAAGAATTCCGAGCTTTTCAAGCATCTGATGCTCAACTATCCACGGACCTACGAGGACTTCCGCGTAAAGGCCGCGGCACAGTGTTGGTACCAGCGCCTCATGCGCGGGACGGAAACCCCCGGAGACGCGAAGCGGAAGGATCCCGCACCCGTGGAGGCGAGACCGAGTCACGTTCCCAGGAGAGGCCCTCCCAAGGCCCCGGAACGGGACCGTCCTGCCCCGAGTTATCGCGAGATGGAGGTCCGCTTGGTCGAGGTCATCGGGCAGGACACCATGGCCATGATGCACGCACTCCAAGCCATGGGGGACGCCCTGACCAAACCCGAACCCATGAGGATCTCGCCGGATAGACTCGACCGGCGCCTATGGTGCGCTTTCCACGAGCAGCATGGGCACCCCACCGGCCAGTGTCGTCAGCTGCTCAGGCAACTATGGAAGTTATTTGAGGAAGGGAAACTCTGGGAGCTCCTCGGCCGACCCGGGGACCGGGGGACCGGCTGGGTGGCCAACACGGACAACGGAAGAAATGTGGTCGCAACCCCGGGTCGCGGAGGGCAGAACCACGGCCAGTCCCCAGGACACGTCGGGCAGATCCTGATGATTGGCGGGCCGCAGCCCATCTCAAGGGAGAGCAGGAGGAAGGAGAAGCAAGAGATAGAGATACGGGGGGTCTACCAAGAGACTAACCCCGCTCCCCCTCAAAGCTTCACGGGACACGCCTCGATCACGTTCTCCCCGGAGGACCGCGAAGGGGTCGGCTACCCCAAGAGCGAGGCTTTGGTGATCGCCACCGCCATACTCGGAGTAGAAGTTGCGCGGCTTCTGGTCGATAACGGGGCCCACTGCAATATTTTGTACAAGCAGGCCCTCGACCAGATGAGCGACCTGGCACAATACATACTCCCCAGTAACGTAAGACTGAAAGGCGTGGGGAAAGACGTGTTGATCCCCTACGGGACGGTGGTACTGCCTCTAGAATTGAAAGACGAGAAGAACTCTGAGATAAAGCTATTAAGGAACTTGACCTTCGTAATAGTCGATGAAGTTAGCGGGTATAACGCACTTTTGGGGAGGCCCTTTCTAGAAGCTTTCGAAGCTGTGGCCTCCTCGCACTATTACTGTATCAAGTTCCCGGTTCCCTCCGGAGCCATTGGCACCGTGCGAGGGGACCAATTAATGGCAAAAAGGTGTTCGATGTATTCCTCGGATAAAGAAATCAAAGAAATAAATGCTCACGAGGAAGTAGTCCCCGCGGACCCGGAACTCGGAATCAATCCCGAGACATCCGGGACTCGGGATGAAAAATGTGAGAAAAACCCAGAGGAGTCTTTCATAGTAATTTCAAAGGATGACCTGGGTTCCGGAGTAGAACGCACGCCGGACGCGGTCACTACAGAGCGGGTCTCGGACCCCGTCGCGATTCCGGGTCTCGAACTCGGCGGAACATCACGAGACGGTTTAGCCTCGAACCCAGGGTCGAGACCCTATATGGATAAAGAACCGGAAATCAAACCCACGCCACGGAATGCGGAACCCTGTAGTCAAACCCGTGACACTCAGGACACGCTTCCGGGAACCCGAAACCGGGACAGCATATGAGTCGAAGCTCTAGAGAAGACCGTCCCCCTTGAAGTTGGAAGCAACGAATGTCCGCGACAGTTGCTCCTCGGATCATCAATGGCGCCCGCAACATTGGATGAGCTCGAGAAATTCCTCCGAGTCAACCTGCCTACATTCGCGTGGACAAGTGGGGAACTCGGCAGGGTTGACCCGGGACGCGCTTGCCACCACCTACGGCTGGATAACAAGCGCCGCGCCGTAGCCCAAAGACGCCGGAAGATGGGCCCCGAGAAGAGTGAGGCGCTTAACTCCGAGGTAGACAAACTACTCCAAGATGGCTTGATCCGACTCGCCCCACATGACGTGACATGGGTCGCGAACGCGGTCATGGTGAGGAAAACCCAGGGGAAATGGAGGCTCTGCATCGATTACACCGACCTCAACGATGCGTGCCCCAAGGATCATTTCCCAATGCCGCACATCGACCAACTAGTGGACAGCACCGCGGGACACGCCATTTTCTCGATCATGGACCCGAGCTCCGGGTACCATCAAATCCCAATGAATCCCGAAGATACCCGGCACATGGCATTCTATACAGGAAGCAACGTCTACTGCTGGGAGCGGATGCCGTTCGGTCTGAAAAACGCAGGGGCCACTTACCAAAGGCTAGTAAACACCATGTTCGCCGGAGAACTCGGGAAAAAAGTCGAGGTTTACATCGACGACATCATCGTCAAAAGCAAGAGCGAGTCCAACCACGTCAAAGATCTGGCCCGAGTGTTTGAGATCCTAGGTCAGTATAACATGAAGTTGAATCCCAGGAAATGTCACTTCGGGATTCGGAAGGGAATGTTCCTAGGCCACGTGTTCGGAGAAAACGGGCTCGAGCCCAACCCAGCAAAGGTTAAGGCAATAATCGACATGCAGGAACCTCGGGACATCAAGGGAGTCCAACGCCTCACGGGATGCCTGGCGGCCCTCAGCCGGTACATCTCTCGTCTCGGTGACAAGACGCGCCCCTTTTTCGGGTCGATCAAAAATCAGGAGTTCCATTGGAAGAAGGACAGCCAGAAGGCGTTCACCCAGATCAAGGAATACCTCGCCGGCCCACACTTGCTCACGGTGCCGAAACCGGGAGAAAAGCTGTTTTTGTACCTCGCCGCGACGGAAGGCGCGGTTAGCGCCGTGCTGGTCCGAGCCGAGGGTACCCTCCACATGCCCATCTATTTCATAAGCCACGTGTTGCACGAAGCTGAAACCCGCTATACCCCCCTCGAAAAGCTCGCCTACGCCCTCGTAGTCTCGGTCCGGAAACTGAGAGCTTACCTTTTCGAACATCCGGTCGAGGTACTTACGACAATGCCGTTACGACAAGTGATGCACATATCGGATGTCTCGGGAAGGTTGCTTCGATGGAGTCTGGAGTTAAGTCAATACGACCTGACCTTCGCGCCCCGCACATCGATCAAGGCGCAAGCCCTGGCGGATTTCATCGTGGAGCTCACTTTTCCCCCACAGAGCACAGGATCAGCACGCCCCTGGCAGCTTCACGTGGACGGGTCCTCAACCAGCGCGTGCTCGGGGGCCGGGGTGGTGCTCCTGGGGCCAGACGGAGATTCGTTCACTCACGCGGTAAAGTTTAATTTTTTCGCAACTAATAACGAGGCCGAGTACGAGGCACTGGTAGCAGGTTTAGAAATGTCCGTGGCAGTCAGCGTTCCCCGCCTCCACATATTCATGGACTCACAACTAGTGGTGAACCAAGTCACCGGTGATTACGAGGCGAAGAGCGAACAGATGAAGAAATATTTGGATTTAGTGTGGTCCCTCTGCGAGAAAATCCCGGACGTCCGTATCGAACAAATCCCGCGGGAGCACAACTCGCAGGCCGACGCCCTGTCCAAACTAGCCTCGGCCGAAGGATCCGCGGATTTGTCCCGAGTCATCTTGACCCAGTTAAACTCACCATCGATCGCGGCCCGGGCGGAAGTTATGCCAGTCAACCCGGCTCCCGGGACGGCTCCAGAAGTGACGCCCGGAATGGATTGGCGCGACCCGGTGCTGCAGTTCATCGAATCCGGGACCCTCCCCTCGGACCGAGTCGAAGCGAAGCAACTCCGCATACGCGCCGCGAGGTACACAATCCTAAACTCTCAATTATTCCGCAGGAGTTTCTCGATGCCGCTCTTGAAATGTGTCTCCGAGGAAGACGGGATGCGGGTACTTTCGGAGATCCACGAAGGGCTATGCGGAAACCATGCCGGGGGCCGATCTCTCGCCCACAAGACAATGGGCCAGGGTTATTACTGGCCGAGCTTGCGCCGAGACGCGACCAACTTCGCCCGCAAATGCCTCCAGTGCCAGCTTATGGGGCCAAATATCCTGGTGGCCCCTGAAGAACTCAAGCCAATATACTCTCCGTGGCCGTTCGCTCGGTGGGGGATTGATATTATTGGACCTCTAGCCCCCGCGCCGGGAGGAGTCAAGTTCGCAATCGTGGCGGTAGACTACTTCACCAAGTGGGCTGAGGCGGAGGCGGTCCAGAAGATCGATCAAGCCAAAGTGATCAAGTTCATCTGGAGGAACATAATCTGCCGGTTCGGTTTGCCCGAGTCCATCATCTCGGACAACGGCAAGTAGTTCGACGGAACCGTGGTCGCGGAGTTCTGTGAGCAATGGGGGATCCGGAGGACGTTTTCCACCCCCTACCATCCACAGACTAACGGACAAGTTGAGGCAGTGAACAAAATCTTGAAACATACCCTTAAGGCGAAGCTCGAGTCGCGGAAAGGAAAGTGGGCCGAGGAGTTACCCGAAGTGCTGTGGTCATACCGGACCACGGCCCGGAACGCCACGGGAGAAACGCCATACGCCTTGGCATTTGGAGCCGAAGCTGTGATCCCAGCCGAGATCACGGTCCGTTCGCACCGAACCGCCCAGGCCATCACCCCGGAGAACGAAGCAGTCTTGCGCCTGGAGCTGGATTTTCTGGAAGAGCGGAGGCTAAGCTCCGACTCCCTCAACGCGATGAACAAACAGAGGATCGCCAGAGTTTATGACGCGCGGGTCCGCTCTCGCGAGTTCGAGACTGGGGACTTGGTATTGAAAAAGCTGCTCGGGACGCATTCCGGGGGCCTCGGACCGACGTGGGAAGGACCGTTTCGAATCACCAAATGCCTATTAAACGGAGCGTACGAGTTAGAACTGCCAGATGGGACCCCGGATCAATACCGATGGAACGCACGACATTTGAAGAGGTTCTACCAGTAAGGGGAAGCCGCCGCGGTCCCGGGTCGAGGAAAGCAAGTTTTACCTTTATTCCTGAATGGGGAACATATAAAAACGGATATTTCCGCACAAGCTAAATGCCAAAGATCCCGGTAAAACTAATGAGCTCCTAAAAAGACCTCCGGGTCAAAGAGTCATAACGTGCGGGGGAACATATAAAAACGGATATTTCCGCACGGCTGATAAGCCAAAGATCCCGGTAAAACTAATGAGCTCCTAAAAAGACCTCCGGGTCAAAGAGTCATAACGTGCGGGGGAACATATAAAAACGGATATTTCCGCACAGCTGAAAAGCCAAAGATCCCGGTAAAACTAATGAGCTCCTAAAAAGGCCTCCGGGTCAAAGAGTCATAACGTTCGGGGGAAAAAAGACGGATATTTTCCGCAAAGCAAAGCTACAAGCTATTTCCGGTAAAAAAGCGCGAGACAAACACGGGACCACGCGGCCCTAGTCAGGATAAAGTAGATCCCAAACGCATGATGAAAACCCGCGACGGGCCCCCGGTACCCACTCCCGAGACCACGTCCCGCGTGACAGGGTCGCGAGGCGGCATCCCGAGCCCGTACCTTCCACCCGAGACCCGTGGTCCCAAGAGGAAATAGTAGGACAGCATCTCGGACCTTCAACGGATTCCCATCTTTCCTTCCCGGGATATCCCAGGAAAAGGGGTGCAATCCACTTTAGGCTCGGGTTGAGCCGCTAAAAATACCAAAGCAAAATAGCGCTACGGTCATTAAATCTGCGCACAGATAATGGATAAGAACACTGAACAAAAATCCAAATAAAAACCAAAGTCAAGCCACATGGCTCGATTTTAAAAATCCAAAGAGGCAGAGCCTCGACAAAAAAAAAAACATCCAAAGTTCAGAATCGAGAGCAAGAAAAAGAAATTGTCTTGGGCTAAAATACCCTCGGCCACCAACGGCCGCTAAAAGAAAGCAAAAAACGAAGGATAATTATGATGCTAAATCGAAGGCCCCCTGAAGGAGACTGCCATTACTCTAAAGCCCCAGCCACATCGGGACGCTGGCCATCAGCCTCGGCCATCACCTGATCTCCCTGCCCGGAAGCTGGCACCTCGGGAGCATCTCCAACCGGGTCTACGCCGACGGTGAGGACCTCCTCCATGATCACCTCCTGGCCGGAATACGAATCACCTGTCGCCTCCGGGAGCGCCTCAGGGACCACATCAGCATTCTCTCCCATCACTTCTGAGGCATGGTCGGCGGTTCCCGCCATCTCTTCAGCAGCAGTCAAAACAATACCTGCCGGTCTCGAAGGGGCGGCGTGAGCAGGGGGCGAACCAGGTCGAACCAGACGATCATAGGTGGGCCACCACTTCATGTCGATGTGAAGGTCCTCCTCTAGGTCGAGGAAGGTTTCGGAAATCCCAGGATCGAGCTCGCGCCCCTCCATGTACTTTTTCCAGTAAGCCAGGACGCCGTCAAGGAGTACTTGATTGTTGGTTCGGTGAGCGTGCCGGACGATATCCGCCATGGAGCAAGAATAGAAGTGGTCCAGGAGGATCGTGTGATCGGTCCAGGGGCTCTCAAGATAGGCCTCCAGCTCGTCGGTGCGGGCATCAGCCTCCGCCTGCCGTTCCCGGAGGGACGCCACCTCTGCAGCCCGAGTGGCGAGAGTTTGTTCTAACTGCGCCGCGCGGGCCGTCGCCTCGGATAGCGCAGTAGTTATCTTCGCGACCCGGGCCTCCGCCGCCGCAGTCCCGGCAACTGCCTCCTCTAACTTCTCCCCTCGAAGATCCGCCACGGCGCGCCATTTATCCCGGTCTCCCGACGAAGCGGCGAGGGCCTCGGTGCTCTGCCGGAGAGCCTCCTCGTTCTCTTTGAGTTCGCCGCTCAGCTGTTCGTTCCGGGAGACTACGTCCACGTTCAGGCGGCCTAGTTCCTCGATGGTTTTTTCCCTCTCGTTGGCCAGATCCATCCAGTGCTTGATCTGACGGGCCTGCCCCTCGAGCCAGTCGTGGACCGCGGCCATGGCCACTGTGGCCTGACTCTGTAGCATGGACGCAAGGAGGAATGCCTCATCCGGATTCCGGTTGGTGGCTTGTAGCTCATGGGTCCAACAGCGGGCCACCGAGTCGATTGCCCGGCCTACGGGGAGTCCCGGGGTAGATACGGGGGGCAAGGGCCCCCGGCTCGCAGCATACTGGAGCAGCAGCGGCGCTAAATGAGGCGCCGAACCCAAGACCCTGCCATCACAAACACGCGACGTGACCGAATCGATTAACCACGGCGAAAGAATGTCGGAATAAGATACAAGGATTGATCAGCGAGGCGCCTACCTCTGAGCGACGCCCGGGTCGACCCCATAAATCGGCGTGATCCCCACGGCCGGCACGGCCCCGGAAGACCCTATCTGCGGCGGCTCGACGCTGGCCCGGGGGCCGGATCCGACATCCTCTGGGACGAAGGGTGCCCTCCGCTTCCGGGACAGAGACGGTTCGGGCATCTCCGGGATATCCTGAGAAAATACCCCGCCGAAGGGCGAATCAGGAAAGGACCCTATCAGAGGTTCCCTTGCGGGAGACGACCCGTCCGAGACCGCGTCTGCGTGATCCCCGTCCCGGGACCCGGGAACGCGGCTGCCAGAGGGAGACGCGTGGATCACACCCCCCGCGTCCACTATGGCGGTACCATGGGGGATCTCGGGAAGTGATCCCGAATCTCGGGACTCCGCCACTCCCTGCGATAGCAGCGGCGAAGACTGACGGTCTCGGCGAGCCCGGGGGGCGGGCCGAGCCGGGATCGCAGGAGGCGGTGCGGCGACCGAACCGCGGGTCCTCGCTCTCAGGGCAGGCCTGCGAGGCGGCGGCGCGGGAGTCGGCATTTTCCGGTCGGGAACTCCGGGGCATTTGGACATCTTGTCGCGGGGGCGATCTTCGAAAACTCGATTAAACGGGGCTGCGACACGACCGTCAAAACCCATCAGCACACCAAGGGATACCAACCCGACAACCTAGTAGGAAACAAGAGCGGGGCTTTATTACCTGGGTACGGGTGGAACAGATGCTTAGGGGGACAAATTAGGCGAGCGGCGTCCCGGGACTCCTCAGTACACAGGTGGTCGACGCGGCGGCGTCTGGACGGCAAGGCGACGGCGAACTTCAGGGCGACCTGATAATCCCAATTCAGCGGTCCCTCTCGGCGAGTGTTTACACCTGCGAGATCAATAGAAAGAGTTAAAATCAGTAAAGCGGGGGATACTTAGAAACGTTTCGACCCTTACTGGCAATCTTGTCATGATAGCGAGTGGGGATGTCGACCTCCCCGCTGGGGGTCTGGGTCCGCCACGCTCCCGAGACATACACCCACTGGGCCCAGGGAAGCTCCACCTTAGATACCTTCACCCCAAAGGCGGGTAGTCCGGGGCGGCTCTTGACGGTATAATCACCATCGTCTCCGCCAAAGCCAGAAATCACGAACGAGCGCCGAATCTCCGAATCCGTGAGGGTCCGGTAGAGGCCTACGTTGCCCAACATAGAGAGCACCCCGATGAGTTGCGACCATCCATTGGGGTGGATCTGATGAGGGGCAACTTCCCAGAACCGGAGCGCGGCACTGACACTGGGATGCAACGGGAACCGGAGCCCTACCTCCATCGACTCCGTCCCGATCGCCACCATCCCCGGGGGCGGGCAGCAAGCGGATTCCCCGGCCCGAGGTATGTAGACATGAACATCATTTGGGATCCGCCACCTCTCCCGTCTTATCATAGCGAGGGTCACGATGCTCGCCCGACCATGGGCCCCCCATCCGGGGGTACTACAGGCACGTGTAGAGCGGGCTAGGGGCCGCGACGGCGCGCCGGGATAAGGGTTCTCGCGGAAATAGGACTCCCAGAGAAACTCGACGGGCGGAGGGTACTCCTCCTCCATCAACGCGTCGAATTGCTGGAACAAGATGTTCATATCCGTTTCTGAGTCCGACGTCAATTCGCGGGGAGCCTCCTCCCCCGCCGCATCTTCGGATGATGTGTCCGACAACATGAGTTCTTTTCCCCGGGATGACGACATCTAAGCCTGTATAAACAAGTAAAATAACGAAGGATTTACCTTGAGCAAAAACTCTGAAGGACTTGAGGGCGAGGAACCGGCGATACCTAGGGTTAGTAAAGCAGAATTGAAGATGCGAAAAAGAAACTGATGCGCATTTGGAAGTTTTTATAAAGGAAAGCCGCACCAGAGAGGGGACAACGGGAACGGTTATTGATAAAAACACTCAAGTGCACCCGAGGCCCAACACGCAAGAAATGGGGGCCCAATCGACTGTGGCCCATCCACGGCGTGACATCGGCCCGCGTTCCGAGGCGCGGGGCCCGTGTCACGGAATGAGTACCCGGGCTGGAAGATCCTTTTTTGGACATTTATGGCGTCTCCCCGGAGATAGAGCGCAGTATCGCGGAAGTTCCCCGCACAGGCGCCGCGGGGATCCCAAGGGGCGACCCGCGATCCCTATGATCCCGCACACCGGGTTCCCGGCGGTGGGAGGGACGTGACCGGACGGCGGGGCGTATCGTTTTATGCCACGAAGGTATTTGAGTCGAAAAAATAATGACAACGGGAAACCTCAAAAGAAAAACATAGCTTCATTAAAACAAGTCTCCGACTGGGGGAGAACCCTTTACATCAAAAGATCGAGACTAAAGATTACAAAAGGAAAAGATGGGGTTGAAACAGGGAAGGCCGCGTGGATCAGGCGCTGGAGGACCCGGGGCTCTCCGAGGCTCGGTCCGGCCAGGACCTCCTGATCCATTGGCTATCGAAGACGGAGATGGAAAACCCAGACCCCGGATTCCACACCAACTGAACGTGCAATCCCTTCCGGAGCCCGGTATGCTGAACGAATCTGATCCAGCCCTGACCCCCGAGAGCTATCTGCCGACGTAGACGGGTCTTGGAGACCCTCCACACCTGGCCTCCGTCGTCGGTCAGCGTAATCTCAGGACCCAGCAACCCCTCCAGCGGACGGACGAACGCCATCGGTAAGGGGAAATTTCCGTAGTGCCAACGGCCTTCGAATTTCCGAGACAAGCGTCGACATCCCGAAGAGCACGAGATAACCTCTGGCGCCATTGAGAATCGTTTGCCTAATGGAGAAAGCACAGATTGGAGTTTTCTCAAAGTTGCCTGAACACCTGGCCTTTATAGGGGCGAGAAGGTGCGCTTAGTGGGGCAAAATTAGGCGGGAATAATCCCGCCACTTATTCGTGATGTGACTATGTGGATTAAAAACCAGGGGCGGCACCCACCGGCCCGAGGGATGAGATCGGACTGCAGAGGAATCCCGCGTCCCGGAAAAAACCGCTCTATTCGCAATACCCGAAAAACTTGCGAAAACCCTTTGTCTCCCCCCAGAGGGTGTCCCGAGGCTGAGATCATCCCCAGGCGCCAGGCCGAGATACGACCGGCCCGATGTTCCCAACGGACGGAGACATCACCAGAAGAAGGACCTCTGGCGATCTCTCCGGGGGCCAATGTTGGGGGGGTTAAAACCGGGTACGGAAACGTATTTCCGAGACGGGACGCGCGGGGCAAGGGCCCCCCGGGGCTGACCATGCAGGAAGAAGCGGGGGACCCGAGCACGGCTCGCGGCTCGGATCACGCGGCACACTGGCAGATACACCCCCAAACGTCCGAGGCAGGGAAGCGGCTGTGGGGACGCGTCGCGTCTTGGGTCACGGGTCACGGATCCCGTGGGCAAAACGCGCAATGAAGGAACTCGGGGCATGGCCGCGATACGGGTCACGAATCAGGCCGGACGAGCCTCGGCGAAGTGTAACGCGAGATATACGCACGTCCCGAGGCTCGGGTCACGACGTCGTCTCGCGAGCCATGCAGGGGTGTTGACCCCGGGTCGCACCCGCGATCCACCTCCACCAAACCGCCCTGCGTTCCGTACGTGGAGACGGCAGGGATTCATCCAGCTGCCCTGATCGCGCGATCAGTATCTGAGGGAGGGCTCATCCTGGGGAGAACGAAGACATCACCCACGTGATCCCACATGCGTCGTTGGCATTCCGAGTCACGGGCCCCGGGTCGTTACTAGCTTCATTTAATGATATAGACATAGTACGTGGTCTGAATGTAATCATTTCATAAACTCCCTATAAATAGGGGGCTTATCCCTTCAGATTGAGGGGCGGCACTAATTAGTGAATATACTCGATATTAAAAGAGTGGATAATAGAAATCCTTCAGAAGAAGCTTCAAGGCTCAAAACCTCTGTTCTTTCCCAGATCTAGTCCAACCCCTACTCCAGAATATAAATTTACATGTATTAGTATCGTTTCAAACCCTCTATACACAGCCCAGCCCCGTATCATTCTACCCGATAAAAACGTGCTAAAACGGGCGGATCGCTTGAGATTTATTGATTAGGATTGCCTTGGATAATCAATTTAAATCTCAGAGTATTTTATTCTTAATCTCCGATATTATTACGGGTGTGTATATTTAATATAAGTGACTTTGATTTTCCAAAGGAATTAACCGATTTAATTATTGGGTTAATTACCGGTTAAGTTGGGTCACTATATTTTATATATGACATGCCGTGAATACTTGACGGGAAAGTGTATCCCGGAAGGGTTGATAATATCCCCGAGATGAGTTCATGAGGAATTATTATGTAAACCCTGCAGGTGGATTTAATCCGCATAATAATTAAGGATGAACGGTACTAGTCTCGGATAGAAGAGATGAATAAATTAATTAGCAATAAATTAATTTTATTCATGGATATTTAAATCTTAAATACACGGAATAAATAATACTACCGGAGAAATATTATTTGATATAATATGGTTTAATATTGGGAGTGCAATTAATTTATATAGTGGAAAATAAATTAATTAATATTGATAAGGATTAATGGACTTGAGCATTGGGCTCAATTTAATCTTTAATATTGGAAGCCCAATATTCCACCTCCTTTTGATCCCCTACGTAGCCTATAAAAGCACTACATGGCTTTCATAATTCACAAGACAAGAATATCATTATTTGATAGTTCTAGAGAGTTAAAGGAGATCCATAGAAGTTCGATAGATCGTCGCCCACCCGACGTTCGAACGGAGTGCAAGGAATACGTGGGAAGATTCGAAGGTCATCAAAGGTGTTTGATTTCGTTTCTCCGCACAACGAATCGAAGGTAAAATCATAAAACCCTGTCTATGATTTTATGTGAATTAATTGTAGCGTATACATGAACACACGATCCGGGTAAACGTACGAACTTCGGGGACGGGGATTCGAGATCCCCGGCGAAGATCGAGGAACCCTCGATGGGATCGAGGGTGGCGGCCGAACCCTAGGGTTTGACCGCCGACGCGCGGGCGAAGAGGATGAGCCCCGGCTGGACGCCGGGGCGGGGGATCGACCTTGGGTCGATCGCCGAGGTTCGCCGTGGGCTGGTGCCACGGCGGGAGAACCCCAGCCCTCATCGACCGCCAGCGTCGCGCCTCGTATCAAGCTGCGGGTTTACCCGCAGCGCCTCGTATCAAGCTGCGGGGTTTCCCGCAGCGGTGATGCGGGGAGGATCGAACCCCCCCGCGAGCAGCGAGTCGTGAACTCGCTGCGGGGCTGCTACGAGCAGCCCCGGGGGTGCCTCGCGCATCCACAGCGATCATCGCGAGATGATCGCGAGCCCCGTGCGGGGGCTCGGCTGGACGCTCGCGGCCTTCGGGCCTCGCTGGGTGTTCGGTCGGGCCCCGGCTCGTGCGGTGGTTCGCGTTCGGATCTCCGGCGATGAAGGATTTCGGTCGGGTTATTATTTTCCGCAAATTTTAATAGCCCGGGACATCGATTTCCAACAAAAGCGGCATTTAGGAAGTGGACAAAGGTTGATGAAATGGCTAGGTGCTATATTTTTGGCTTCTATGTCAAATGTACTCCAAACCCAACATGAGTCGATGGACACTGCCTATGACATGTTACTTAACCTCAAGGATATGTTTAGACATCAAGATCGTGCGGCCAGGCAAGAAGCTATGAGACTTCTTATGACAACTACTCAGTCTGAAGGAACGCCCGTAGGGGAGCACGTTCTTAGGATGATAGGTTTGTTAAATGAATTGGAGATCCTAGGTGTAACGCCCCAATTTCAGTTTTGTAAAATAAAGCGGAAGCCTTTAAAAATAAAATTATTTATTTAAAAATAACATTTAATAAAATGCGGGAGTTACGTAAAATAGATTGATTTTTCAAAATCAGAGTAACATTTTTCAACAATAAATTAGTCTTTCAAAATAAAATACTTAAAATAAAAGTCGAGAATTTAAGTCTAAATAAATATAGCCATAAAAGTAAAAGAAACGATATCATAAACACGTGTCACTGCGCCGCGTCCTCGTCACGCCCCTCAAAGTCTCCGTTCGTACCTAAAAAAAATGTCGTTGATTGGGGTGAGCTCAACGTGCTCAGCAAGGAGAAACAATAATCATCTAAACATAACCATCATTATCATCGTACGACATATATTCCTCAAAACATGAATCATAAATAAACACGTAGCATGTAACATTTAGGTGCACATATATATAGGAGAATACTACAGTACATTTATCAAATTTGAATGTACCGTACATTTATAACATAACCAATAAACTAATGACACTTCAATTTTTTATTATACACTCTACCATATATGATTACAATTTAAATAAATTTTCTACTTGATACATATAAGGTAACATGCTATAGCAAATTTTATTAATAAAATATAAAATATTTTAATAAAGCTATTTAAAACAAAAAAAAAGTTTATATACTTAATTAATTTAATTAAATAGTACAAATAATTTAATTATTCCAATGATTTTTCTTCTTTTTCTCAAATATAACGCAAAAAATTTCTTATTATTGATTTTTTTTCAAAATGTATAAAAAAACAGCTAAAAAAAACAAAAAAGAAATGCGTGCAAAGTTTTTTTCTTCTTATTATTATTAAATTAATTGTATTATTTTTCTTCTTATTTCTGTAAAACTAATTTGCAAATTTGTAAAATAAAAAATAACTAACATAAAGATTTGTATTCTTATTTTTGTAAAAATAATAGGCAAATCTAAAAAAATAATATACAAGCGTAAAATTTTTTATTCAAATTTCTTTAAAAATAATTTATAAATTCTTATTTTTGTAAAAATAATAGGCAAATCTGAAAAAAAAGTGTAAAAAATTTTATTCATATTTCTTTAAAAATAATTTATAAATTTATAAAAAGAAAAAATATACAATATGTCAATATCTAAAAAAAAATACATATAAGCGCAAAGATTTTTATTCTTATTTTGTAAAAATAATTCATAAATTTATAAAAAAGAAAAAACATACAATATCTACCGGATTGTTAAGTTAAAGATTTATAGGACAATAGTCGGGTGTTTCAACGTCCACGTTAATATAAGGTTCTTTCATAAATCTAACGGTTGATAATAAATAATTAAATTTAAAGGTTAAAATTGAATGAAATGTACCGTACAGTGAATGTACTGTAGAAGCGTCCCATATATATATATATATATATATATATATATATATATATATATATATATATATATATATATATATATATAAAACAAGCGGGTAGTAAGCCCGATGATCAACTTATACGGACCACTGGCCCTTTTCCTAGCCACAAGTTTCATATAAACATATAGCTCGACGGGTCGTAAGCCCGATGGTCAACTTATATGGACCACTGACCCTTTTCTTAGTCACCGAGTTTAACATATCAACATAGCTCGACGGGTCGTAATCCTGATGGTCAACTTATATGGACCACTGACCCTTTTCGTAGTCACCGAGTTTAACATTTCAAACATTTACAATTGCACATTTCAATTCACGTACACACATACTTTGAACATAAATATTATAAAGAGATGAAAAAAGTGTCCCCTTACCTCTTGTAGCGTGTGTGTTCTTAGACCGTCTACTCCTAACGCAAAGTCCCTTAAATTCGGAAGTCAAATTCTTAAGTCTCAACTGTTCAACTCCCCCTAAACAATGTACTTTTAACATAATATTACACGTTAATATAAGTATTTTCAATTAGAGTAGGTTATTTAAATTAAATGTATTCATGCACATGCATGTTGAAGTATTTTCAACTGTTAGGTTTTAGTTATTGAATTTGGAATGGGGGTGTACAGGACTGAAAACAAATATTGGGATGCATATATTTAAGTTGTTGGACAACTGGGCCGCAATGTACATAGATGATATGGATCGAGTAGGACAACTGGGATGAAACAATACTCAATTGTTGACGGGTACAAAACAATATAACAGAAGTCAAGGAGCTAAACCCTAATTCCATAAATCAGAGACTTCCCACTTACAGAGAGAGGTCGAGGCCACTTACAGAGAGAGATCGAGGCGAGGAAGAACAAGCGACGGCGATTCTAGACAGCAACGTTTGGATGCAATGGTGGTTTCTTCAACGAGATTCGGTCTAGTTCCTGGTAGTAAGTTCGCCGTAGACTCACGAGATTAGAGTAGCGCGGACGTGGTCGACGTGTGGTTGTCCTCGGCGTGGCTCCGGCAGACGAGATGATGGATCGACTTCTCGGCTAGAGGGTTACGGTCTGGACGGTGGCGGGTCCTAGTTGTAGAAGAATTTCGGTGGTATTTTTACGAAAGAGATAAAGGGCAGAGGCGTAGATGGTTTTCAAGAGAGACGTGGGTAGGAAAATAGTGTGATAAAGTGATTATATTAGTGAGAAAGTTGAGATATTTAAGGTTGGTTAAGTGTTGGTTAGTTATTTGATTCCGTATACATTATTTAACAAGGTTCCTAATTTATTTTAAAATATTTGTTTTAAATTTATTAATTTAAAATATTAGAACTTTAAAAAAATTTGAGTTTAATTTAATACTATATAATCGTAATAATTTTTTTTAATAATTTTTTAATTAATAAATATTAAAATAATACTTTAATGTATGAATTAAAACTTTTAATCTAATATTTTTATTTTTGGTTTTGAAATTTATTAGAGCTTAGAGACGACTAAGCATGTGAAATATATTTTATAAACTTAACTGTAAAAATCGGGTGTTTTACACTAGGAGCTCAGATTGATGGTGAGACGCAAGTCGACATCATACTCCAGTCTCTGGCCTCTGGTTTTTAGTAGTTCCGTATAAGCTATAATATGAGTAAATTATCTTATTCTCTGGCGGAACTCCTGACTGAACTAAAGTCGGCAGAGGGGATCTACAAAAAGGGCAAGTCTGAAGCACTTGTAGCTACCAAGTCCAAAGGCTTGAAGACTATTGAAGGTAAGGGCAAGAAGAGGAAGCAAGCTTGGAAACTCAGTGGTGCCAAGAAACATGGACCACGAGAAGGGACCAGCAAGCCTAAAGGCAAGTGCTTCCGATGCAAGAAGTCTGGACACTGGAAGTCTGATTGTCCTCACAAAGGTACGAAATTTTCTTTAGTCGTAAAAACATAGTCAGCGGTATTATCTACCAGAATCTGATGTGTAGATATGGAACCACTGACGGTATGTGCATTTTAATGCAGGGGTTCCAGAAAACCCGGCGGCTTAGAGAAGAAGAGTTCGAAGTTTACATGGGCAAAGCTGTGGAGGAAGTAACTGTTGCAGTGGAAGACATTTATCTGCTTTTAGTAGTTATAGGATTTCATTTTGAAGTTATTGCTTTATGTACGTACCCTTTTATTTTAGAAAGAACTATGTTCTGGTTTTCTAATTTTAATGAATGGATAATTTATTTCTTTTAATCATTTGATGGTTATTGAGAAGAAATGATGGTATTATCTATTCTGGTACATTAGTTAGCAATATGTGAATGAAGAATCCTAAGTCTACCACGATACAACAAACCGTAGTATATAACTCGTTTTACCTATTAGAGATATTTCTTTATTGAATCATTGTACTTGTGGATTCTTATGCTCAGTAGTATTTATTCAAATAAAATTCAAAGGTCGAAAATTGATTTGATCAATTAAGTTGAAGGAGCAGACCTTCCGACCTAAGAATTAAATTTGGAAGATAATACAACTAAGCAATCTTTTCTGGATAAAGGATATAAGATCCGGACAAGTATTGGAATTGATTAACACTAATGTATGCAGACCTATGTCTACTCAGACTAGGAAGGTACGAGTACTTCATTTGATGAATACTCGAAGTATGAATTAGAATACTTGATGTGCCACAAAAGCTGGTGTTTTGACTAGTCAATGGACACAAAGCTATTGTGGAGAACCTTCAAGTTATATCCATTAGAAGCCTGCGATTTGATCGCGGAGGCAAGTGCCTGTCTGAGGAATGTATGGCATACTAATCAAAGATTGGGATTAGATCCCAAATGACTACACCATACACTCTTGTGTAGAAATTGTGTGTCGGAAATAAGAAATGGAACTCTAGTGGAATGGTAAAAGGATGAGTTATTCGGAACTACCTATGTTCTATGGATATTTCTGGAAGACAACGGCGCATTCAAAAGCGGTTGTAAAATATCCTAGAAGAACAAAACGTGTGTGTTCAATAGTACTTTAACCAGAAGAACGTTATAAGTTCTAACGCCCGGTTCTTAGAGGAAGACTATTAGATGAACCACAAAACCCAAATTGACGTGATACTTTTGGAATGAGAGAAAAGGATAAGGACTGGGAACCAGCAGAACCGAGTAGCGGTACACCACTAACTACACCTAATGTTATTACTGTTTATACACCAGAATACCGTTGTAGTGGGAGGTTGTGGGTCAACCAGAGATATTCATAAGACTATGGGAGTCCTCGGACTCTGGACCTAGTATACATGAAATCGATCCCTGGATCTACATAGAGGCGGTACTGAATCTAAATGTGCCTTATTACAAAGAAATGTAATCCGGAGGATCATTGCTAAGAGGCAAAATCATTTAGAGTACGAGCTTAGTTTATCCATTTATGGATTGTAACAGAGCTAGAAATCGCGGAACTTGCGAATTGATGAGATAGTCCATTTTATAGATTCATCAAAAGGCACAGACGAATCATGTGTATTGGAAACGTTATGGAAACAAGGTGGTGTTTCTCGGAGTGTTATGTAGATAACATTTTATCATTGGTAACAGTGTAAAGATGTTGTCAGACATAAAATGGTGATTGTCTAGATAAATCGATATATAAGATAAAGAAGAAGTTAGGGCATGTTCTTAAGATCTAGGATCTCAAGAAAAGAACATTGTACTTCTCCTAGATATCTTATACGATTATGGTTCGTTTTAACATGCATAATTCCAAGAAAGGTGTGTTACCTTTCAGACACGGAATGCATCTATCTAAGGACACGTGTTTGGAAACACATAAAGGAGATAGAAGCAGAGAAAGCAGTTTCCTACACTTTGAGTGTGGAAAGCTTAATAAATGCAATGTCGAAAAACGAGAACCTGATATCGGCTATGCGGTTAGCATAGTGGGAGGATATCAAGGTAATCCTGGAAAAGGAATATTCGACTGCTGTAAAGTACTTTCGAAATACTATTACGAAGCAAGGCGAATCTTTCCTTTGGATTACATTTTCTCAGATCTCTAATCAAATTAGGACCGGTGTAAGTCGATAGCAGGCTATGTGTTCACTTATAAAGGATGTGGAGCTTTAACATGGAAGAGTGATAAGCACGATGCTTTTCGGACTCTGCCATGGGTAACCAAATGGCGGCCTCAGAGGCAGCGGAAGTATTGGTAGGACTCCGGGATAACCTCTGGACTTAGATGTGATTCTTAGTGTACCAAAGGCTATGTAAATAGCGGTGCAATGGCAAACTGAAAGAAATCATATGTTTGTAGTGAAGATAACACATAGAGCGCAAGTACCACCTGATACGAGTCATCTTCAAGTGAGACGACGCTGTAGTTACCAAGGTAACTTGGGATACGGCAACCTATAATGCTCATTCAAAAGGCACTTCTCTGGAAGTGCAGATTAAGCACGTGATGGGTATGGAAGTCGGGAGTTTGGAGGAAATGACTAGACCTTAGTATAAGTGGGAGATTGATTGAGTTGTATACTTAATGTTTAGATTTAAGTAACGTAAACTCCCGGTCCATGGCATTTAATCTATTTAAATGAATAAACAATCATTTGCTTTTAATTATTTATAATTAAATATATGAAAATTATAGTCCTGGATTATATACGTTGTAGTTAGTATGGTGTGCGACGTCACACGGAAGATCATACTATTGGTTACTCGTATATTGATCAAACAGTAGCTCACGACCTAGATGGACAAGGACCAATCCATCGGTATAATCGTTGTATGAGAGAGAAAATAATTTGTCTTAATTATTTTATCATACTTGTACACTTGGTGTATTGGGCGGATCGCTTGAGATTTATTCGATTAGGATTGCCTTAGATAATCGATTTAAGTCTCAGTGTATTTTATTTTTAATCCCCGATATTACTACGGGTGTGTGCATTTAATATTAGTGACTTTGATTTTCCAAAGAAATTGACCGATTAGAATAACCGGTCAATTATCGACAAAGTTGGGTCACGGTATTTTATGTATGACATGCCGTGAATTCTTGACGGGAAAGTGTGTCCTCGAAAGGGTTGATAATGTCCCCGAAATGAGTTCATAAGGAATTATTATGTAAACCTCATGAGTGGATTTGTTCCGCATAATAATTAAAGTTGAATGGTACTATTCTCGGATTACAAGAGATGAATAAATTAATTAACAATAAATTTAATTTATTCATGGACATTTATATCTTAAATGCACGGAATAAATAATACTACCGGAGATAATATTATTTGATATAATATGGTATAATATTGGGAGTGCAATTATATTTATATAATGGAAAATAAATATAATTAATAAGATTAATTAATAGACTTGGGCTTGAGCTCTATTTAATTATTCATATTGAAGCCCAATATTCCAAATCCCCTACGTAGCTTATAAAAGCACTACATGGTCTTCACAATTAAAAAAGACAAGAATTATCATACTTGATATTCTAGAGAGTTCGTGAAGGGGATCCATAAGAGTTCGGAGAATCGTCGCCCACACGACGTTCGAACGGAGTGCAAGGAATACGCGGGAAGGTTTAAAGGTCTTCAACTAAATCTCGTTTCTCCGCACAACGAGAATAAAGGTAGAAATCATAAACCCCCTTTTATGATTTTATGTTAATATCGTGATATGCACATGAACGAAGATCCGAGAAACGAACGAACTCCGCGGACGGGGATTCGAGATCCCTGGTGGAGATCGAAAGAACCCTCGGCTGGGGGTTTCGATCGTCGGGCGCGACGGGAAGGAGACTCGGATGGAGCCGGGGCATGCGATCGATCTAGGGTCGATCGCTGGGGGTGCCACGGCGGTCCGCTGGGCGGACGCCCCCTCCTCCGCGTGATGGCGGTGAGTCGCCGGACTCACCGTCGGGGGCTGATGGAGTAGTATACTTAATGTCTAGATTTGAGTATTCTGAACTCTGTATGCACTTTCATTTACCTATTAATAATGAACATTCATTTGCTTTTAATTATTGTTAATTAAATATATGCAAATCATAGTCCTGGATTTTATACGTTGTAGTTAGTATGGTGTGTCGGGCCCACACAGAAGATCATACTATCGGTTACTCGTATTTAATCGAACAGTTGCTCACGACCTAGATGGACACGGACCAACCCATCGGTATAGTCGTTGTGTGAGAGAGAAGATAATTTATCTTGATTATCTTATCACACTTGTACACTTGGTGTATTGAGCGGATCGCTTGAGACTTATCAATTAGGATTGCTCTGTGATAATTGATTTAAGTCTCGGAGTATTTTATTCTTAATCCCTGAAATAATTGCGGGTGTGTATATTTAATATTAGTGACTTTGATTTTCCAAAGGAATTAACTGATTTAATTATTAGGTTAATTACCGGTTGAGTTGGGTCACTATATTTTATATATGGCATGCCGTGAATTCTTGAAGGGACAGTGTATCCCGGAAGGGTTGATAATATCCCCGAGATGAGCTCATAAGGATTTATTATGTAAACCTCGCGAGTGGATTTGTTCCGCATAATAAATAAGGTTGAGTGGTACTATTCTCGGATATAAGAGATGAATAAATTTATTAAGCAATAAATAAATTTTATTCATGGATATTTAAATCTTAAATACACGGAATAAATAATACTAAGTTGGAGAAATATTATTTGATATAATATAGATAAATATTGGGAGTGCAATTTGATTTATATAGTGGAAAATAAATAAAATTAATATTGATAAGAATTAATGGATTTGGGTTGGACCCAATTTAATTTTCAATATTAGAAGCCCAATATTTAATCTCCTTTTGATCCCCTACGTAGCCTATATAAGCACTACATGGTCTTCACTTTTCACAACCTAAGATACGCCAATCATAAAGTCTTGAAGAGTGAAGAGGATCCATAGAGTTCGATAGCTCGTCGCCCACCCGACGTTCGAACGGAGTGCAAGGAATACGCGGGAAGATCACGAGGTCATCGATTTCGTTTCTCCAAACAACGAATCGAAGGTACAATATCTAAACTAACTTGATAATTGTTCGATTTGGTTTTATCGAGAATACCGTAGAACAAAGATCCGAGGATCGAACCCCGGGACGAGGGTCGAGCCGGGCGGTGGTGGTTGGACCACCGGACCGCCGGCGGCTCGTAGATCCCTCACGGGGATCGGACGCGTGAACCCTCGGCTGGACGCCGAGGGTCGATCGAGCCCTAAGGGGCCGACCGCTAGGGCTACGGGGCGTAACCCGTAGCAGCTCGTAGCGAGCTGCGGGTTTCCCCGCAGCGGCTCGCTAGACGGGAGCCCTAGCCGCGTAGCAGCGGATCAACGGATCCGCTGCGGGGTTGCTCGTAGCAACCCAGCGATCGCCCGCAGCGATCGCGAGTCCCTTCGCGGGGACTCGGCTGGGCGTCCGCGTGCCTCGTGCACGCGACGCGTTCGGTCGGGTCCCGGTTCGCGTGGGCTCGTGGTCTCTCCGGCGATTGAGGTTGTCGATTGTATGAACCCCGGCTCGCGGGGGTTCGGGTGGGGGCGGATTACGTGCCTTCGGGTGCGTGGTCTCCAAAGCCCGGACTCCGGCGGATGAGTCGGCGTTTGTATGATTTCCGGCAAAGGGTTCGTTCGGGTTATCGGTTCCGCAAATTTTAATAACCCGGGATAACGAATTCCAACAACTGGTATCAGAGCGTGGTTTACGTTCGCGGTATTTTCGATAAATATTGTTCTACCTTGCAGGGTTCCGACTATTATGGCTTAATTAATTACTCGTTTAATTTATTTTGTCATGATTGTTGGTTTTATTAAACTCTCGGACATGTCGAGATTCGTTTTTGGTGGTGAATGCTTGTAATAGTAAAAATTCGGGGGTTGACCGAATTTAGGATTTATTATTATGTTCATTGTTTTTCCGGAAAATGTATAGGGTCGATTTCGTGTATAGAATCGATACCGGAATTGTAATTTAGATTTTTGTAAATTTATTTTGCGATTGGATCGACGAATCGAAGACCGCCGGAGAAGACGAAGTGACGAGATGGACGAGGGCCGGGGATCGATTGGATCGATCCCATGGGGATGCCCGATCGAAGCCATGGGGCGGGGGGGCTGGTTGCCCTAGCCGCGGCTGCCACCGTTTCGGTGGTTGGCGGCGTTGCTGGGCGGCGGCGCTTCTCCCCGTGGCTGGCCGATCGATCGAAGGTGGGGGTGGCTTGGGGTCTCCCAACCCGGGCTACTCCTACCGGAAATATACTTTCCTATTTTAATTCGGTTTTTCCTATTTTGATTATTTCTTTATGGAATATTCAAGAAATAGAAAAAGAATTAATTTAGTACTAAATTTATTTTTCCTATTTGATTATTCCTACTCATGGGAATATTCATGGATTAGGAATAAAATAAATTTGGAAAAGTATAATAGTCCTAATTATTTTATTTCTTTATTTCATTATGGATATCATCTAGAATATTCCAGGAATTTCTTGGATAGATTATTCTAAAGATTTAATGAAGTGGAAAAAGAAAATAAAATAAATAAAAATATTAATAATATTTAATTTTATTTTTGATATATTCATTTGACTTAATTTTCGAATTAAGTAACTTTTGGATTAATTGAAAATAAATAGATTTAAATATTGGAAATTAATATTCTCGTCACATGGAGCATTCAAGAAACGAAGACTGAAGACTAGAAGATGCATACGGGGATGTGATGAAGCCATAATAGTCGGAAAATAATATTCTAGTATTATTTTGACTATGTGATAATACTATGTGCTTTATTACATGTATGCATGCTATATGTGTTTATTTTATGCACTAGATAGCGTATCCCTTTATTGTAAAAAGCTAAGTGGGAGAGGGTATGGAAACATGCCCATGGTCTCCATTGCTGCTCTCTTGGTGACTTTTATAAACTTTTGAAGTTTATATAGATAAGTCATTGGAGGAGAGTTCTTGTAATTCCTCTTACAAGAAACATTGATTAAGTTTATCAAACAATGCCTAATTTGTCTTTCCAAAACTGATTTCAAGTCGACTCATTCTCACCCCGGGGAGTGGAATGGAGCCAGAGCCACTTGGTCATGTAGAGGACACAAATTAGAGACCTTCGTACCATTCTTTGATAGATGGATCGATTGTCTGCTCGGCTCCCTCATTTATGAGAGATAGGGTCGTTCGCATGGTGAATCACTGGTTAGAAACTTCGAGTTTCACTTATGATTCTCCACGTCTTGATTTACGAGATTGAATGGATCTAGTAATTGGATTTCAATTATATAAATCTTTTTGGTGTAGTAAACGTCCACACGAACGTGGCTTGCTGTACTGAATGGGATTTTAGAATAATTGATGTAGACAGTTATAGGGAATTGTGAAGAGTTGCGAGTTGTCGTAAACGTCCACACGAACGTGGCTTGCGGTGACATAACAGTTCTAAACGATTCACCTTAGTACTGAGTAATGGTTTACACTTAGATACGCGTTATAGTATTCCTCCCAACGAGGTTACGCTATAAGTGATGTATGACCAAAGTAAAATCTAATTGCTAAATCATTTGGGTGGGTAAACGTCCACACGAACGTGGCTTGCCTTACCTGATGGGATTTTAGATGTGATTAGTGATTTAATGATATTATTTGAGGGAGATAATATCGGATATTAAATTGTTTGTTTGTTTTATGTGCTTATAGGTTAAGAATGACTGTGACCCCACTTTGTGATATACTTAAGGATGAAAACTCACCAGTTCCATATGGTGATGATTGGGAACGAAATCTGGACATTGTTCAGACTGTTGAGCTTTCCGAATCCACTGTTGTCCCAACTGATGAGGACATTCGAAATGACCTCAGGATGATGTTGAGACATAGCGTGGAAGCCGGACAAGAGGTGATTAACATACTCACAGAGTTCTCTCTCAATGAGTCCCTTAAAAAGGATTCGGCGAAAGCGGAGTTTGTGCGTAGGTTGAGAAAATCACAAGCTTTTGTGGCAAGGCTAGAGGAAAAGCGTGCAAAGAAACCCAGTGGTTTAAAGCCACGGATTGGGAAAGGCAAGCCTTTGGGCAAGTGCTTTCGATGCAAGCAGTTTGGGCACTGGAGGTCTGATTGTCCTCTCATCAAAGGTACGAAATTTTCCTTAGTCACTGAAACATTGTCAGCGGTGATATCTACCAGCACCTGGTGTGTAGATACGGGTGCCACTGACCATGTCTGCAATTCATTGCAGGGGTTCCAGGAAACCCGGAGACTTAGAGAGGGAGAAATCGTGGTCTACATGGGCAATGCCGCGAAGGTGGCGGCTGTTGCAGTGGGAGACGTTCACTTACGCTTTAGTAGTGATAGGGTTTTAGTTTTACAAAATTGTATTTATGTACCGAATTTTAGAAAGAATTTGATTTCGGTTTCTAAGTTAATTCTGAATGGATATTCTGTTTCTTTTGATCACTCTGTGGTCATAAGAAGAAATAGTAAGATTGTCTGTTCTGGTACATTGGTGGACGATTTGTATATTCTAAATCCTGAGTCTAACACGGTGCAACTAACCGAGAGTAATAACACATCTACGAACACCAATAAGAGAAAGGAACCTTCTAAAATGAATCAATTATACTTGTGGCATCTAAGGCTAGGTCATATTAATTCGAATAGAATTCAAAGGTTGAAAGCTGATGGTCTCATTAGCGGCATAGAAGGAGAGGACCTTCATACCTGCGAATCCTGTTTGGAGGGTAAAATGACCAAGCGTTCTTTTTCTGGTAAAGGACATAGAGCTGAACAAGTATTGGATTTGATTCACTCTGATGTATGCGGACCTATGTCTACTCAGGCAAGGGGAGGGTACGAGTACTTCATCACTTTTACTGATGATTACTCAAGATATGGATTTGTATACTTGATGCGCCGCAAGAGCGAATCCTTTGACAAGTTCAAGGAGTTCAAGGCTTTTGTGGAGAACCTTCAAAGTAAATCCATTAAATGCCTGCGATCTGATCGCGGAGGCGAGTACCTGTCTGGAGAATTCAAGGCATACTTAGTAGAGAATGGGATTGATTCCCAGATGACATCACCATATACTCCCTGTTGGAGTTGTGTACTTAATGTCTAGATTTAAGTAACGGTAAACTCCCGATCATAGCATTTAATCTATTAAATTAACGAACAATTGTTTTGCGTTTAATTATTATTAATTAAATATATGCAAAATATAGTCCTGGATTTTATACGTTGTAGTTAGTATGGTGCAAGCATGGGCGCACAGAAGATCATACTATCGGTTACTCGTATTTAATCAAACAGTTGCTCACGACCTAGATGGACACGGACCAATCCATCGGTATAGTCGTTGTGTGAGAGAGAAAATAATTTATCTTAATTATTTTATCACACTTGTACACTTGGTGTATTGAGCGGATCGTTGAGATTCATCGATTAGGATTGCCGGCGATAATCGATTCGAGTCTCAGTGTATTTTATTCTTAATCCCCGATATTATTGCGGGTGTGTATATTTAATATAAGTAACTTTGATTTACCAAAGGAATTAACCGATTTTATTATTGGGTTAATTTCCGGTTAAGTTGGGTCACTATATTTTATATATGACATGCCGTGAATAATTGACCGGACAGTGTATCCCGTAAGGGTTGATAATATCCCCGAGATGAGTTCATAAGGAATTATTGTGTAAACCTCATGAGTGGATTCGTTCCGCACAATAATTAAGGTTGAATGGTACTAGTCTCGGATTAAAGAGATGAATAAATTAATTAGCAATAAATTAATTTTATTCATGGATATTTAAATCTTAAATACACGGAATAAATAAATACTACCGGAGAAATATTATTTGATATAATATGGTTTAATATTGGGAGTGCAATTAATTTATATAGTGGAAAATAAATTAATTAATATTGATAAGAATTAATGGACTTGGGCAGTGGGCTCAAATTAATCTTCAATATTGGAAGCCCAATATTCCACCTCCTTTAGATCCCCTACGTAGCCTATAAAAGCACTACATGGCCTTCATAAATCATAAGACAAGATTATCATACTTGATATTCTAGAGAGTTGAAGGAGATCCATAGGTGTTCGATAGATCGTCGCCCACCCGACGTTCGAACGAAGTGCAAGGAATACGTGGGAAGATCCAAAGGTCTTCAACTTGATTTCGTTTCTCCGCACAACGAATCAAAGGTACAATCATAAACTCCTTCGTGTGAATTTATGTGATTTAATTGTGATACATGCATGAACACAAGATCCGGGAAAAACGACGAACTTCGGGGACGGGGATTCGAGATCCCCGGCGAAGGTTCGAAGGACCCTCGGCTGGGAGCCGAGGGGTGCGATCGAGCCCTAGGGGCGTCGATCGCGGGCCCACACGAGGACGCCCCGGCTGGAGCCGGGGCATGCGATCGACCGCGTGGTCGATCGCCGGGCGAGCCGCGGCTGGGCCGCGGCTGGTGCGCTGGGCGCACCGCCCTCCTCGGCGGTGGCGGTGAGTCGCCGGACTCACCGCCGGGGGCTGTTCGGAACAGCCCCACGGGGATGCGCGTGCATCCCCGGCGATCGCTAGGGCTAGCGATCGCGAGCCCCGACGGGGGCTCGGCTAGGGTTTAGCCGCGGGTTTATCCCGCGGCGATGCTCGGGTCGAGCCCGGCTCCGTTTTGTGTGGTTCGCGTTCGTGGATCCGACTCGCGGGAGAAAATCGGCTGGGGGCGGGCTGCGTGTCTTCGGGCGCGTAGTCTCCAAAGGTCGGACTCCTGCGGATGAGTCGGGGATCCAGTTTCCGGCGACGGGATTTCGTTCGGGGTTATCGGTTCCGCAATTTTTGATACCCCGGGACATCGAAACCCAGCAATTGGTATCAGAGCGTTTGGTTCGTGTTCATGTATGTATTCAATTGTGTTCTACCTTGCAGGGATTCCGACTATCATGGTTTAATTAATTGTTAATTATTCGTTTAATTAATTGCTATTTAATTTACCATGATTGTTCGTTTATTAAACTCTCGGACATGTCGAGATTCGTTTTGTGTGGATGAATGCTTGTAATAGTAAAAAATCGGGGGTTGACCGAATTTAGATTTATTATTATTGTTCTATGTTTTTCCGGAAAATGTATAGGGTCGATTTCATGTATAGAATCGATACCGGAATTGTAAATTTATTTCTTGTAATTTATTTACGTTGGATCGATGCCGAGATGACCGCCGGAAAACGCGTGTGACGAAGAAGACGAAGAGGACGAAGGACGGGGATCGATCAACCCCCTTGATCGACCCGATCGATCGACCCTAGGGGAGGGGGCCGATCGCCCTCGGCTAGGGATGCCGCCGGCGACAGTGGCGGCTGGTGGCTGGGCTGGGCGGCGGTGCTCCTCCGCGGGGGTGGCCGATCGTGGTGGGGTGGTGCGGGAACTCCCATCCCGTGCTACTCCTACCTAGATTCGCTTTCCTAATTGATTCGTTTTTCCTATTTGAGTTTTTCCTATTTTTGGGAATTCTCATGGATTAGGAAAAGAATTAATTAATATTAATTTTATTCCTTATTCTATTATGGAAGTCTTCTAGAGTATTCCGAGTTCTACTTGGAATAGGATCCTAGAGATTTAATAGAATTAGAAAGGAATAATAATTAATTTAGGATTAATTTATTTCCTAATTGATTATTCCTATTTAATGGGAATTTTCATAGTAATGAAAATTAATTAATCTTGGAAAGTAGAAGAGTCCTAATTTATTTTATTTCCTTATTCTATTATAGAAGTCTTCTAGAATATTCCAAGTTTGACTTGGATAGATTATTCTAGAGATTTAATAGAATTAGATGGGAAAAATAAATAAATAAAAATATTAATAATATTTAATTTTATTTTTGATTTATTCGATTGACTTAATTTTCGAATTAAGTATCTTTTGGATTTATTAAAAATAAATAGATTTAAATATTGGGATTAATATTCTCGTCACAATGGAGCATTCAAGAACGAAGACTGAAGACTAGAAGTAGCATACGGAGATGGAATAAAGCCATGATAGTCGGAAAATAATTTTTCTAGCATTATTTTGACTATGTGCTATGTGCTTTATTACTTGTATGCATGCTTATGTGTTTAATTATGCATTAGATAGCGTATCCCTTTGTTATAAAAAGCTAAGTGGGAGAGGGGATGGAAACATTCCCATGGTCTCCATTACTGTTCTCTTGGTGACTCTTATGGACTTTTGAAGTTCGTATAGATGTGTCATTGTAGGAGAATTCTTGTAATTCCTTTTGCAAGAAACATTGATTAAGTTTATCAAACAATGCCTAATTTGTCTTTCTGAAACTGACTTCAAGTCGACTCATTCTCACCCCGGGGAGTGGAATGGAGCCAGAGCCACTTGGTCATGTGGATGACACAAATTAGAGACATTCGTACCATCTTTTAAGGTGGATCGATTGTCTGCTCGGCTCCCTCATCTAATGAGAGATAGGGTTGTTCGCATGGTGAATCACTGGTTAGAAACTTCGAGTTTCACTTATGATTCCCCGCGTCTTGATTTACGAAATTGAATGGTTCAAGTAATTGGATGTCAATTGTATAAATCTTTTGGTGTAGTAAACGTCCACACTATCGTGGCTTGCTGCATTGAATGGGATTTTAGAACGATTGATGTAGACAGTTATAGAAGAAAGTGAAGGATCGTGTGTTAACGTAAACGTCCACACTATCGTGGCTTGCGCTGATATGCAGTCCCAAACGATCTTCTTAGATACTGAGTAATGGTTTACACTTAGGTACGCTCTATAGTATTCTTCCCATCGAAGTAACGCTATAGTGATTTACGACCAAAGCAAATCTAATTGCTAAATCATTTGGATGGGTAAACGTCCACACTATCGTGGCTTGCCTTATCTGATGGGATTTTAGATGTGATTAGTGATTTAATGATATTATTTGAGGGAGATAATATCGGATATTAAATTAATTGTTTGTTTAAATGTGCTTATAGGTTTAGAGAATAGCTATGAACCCACTTTCTATGATACTCAAGGAGCATAAGCTCACTGGCACCAACTATATTGATTGGAAGAGAAATTTAGACATTGTCCTGACTTCGGAGGAGTACAAGTTTGTACTCCATGAAGTATGCCCTGCTGAGCCCACGGCTGCCTCAACTGATGAGGAAAAACTGGAATATCGGAAGTGGAAAAAGGCTGATGAAATGGCTAGGTGTTATATTTTGGCTTCCATATCAAATGTACTCCAAACCCAACATGAGTCAATGGACACTGCCTATGATATGATGTTTAACCTCAAGGAGATGTTTGGGGAGCAAGATCGTGCGGCAAGGCAAGAAGCCATGAGAGTCCTCATGACAACTACTCAGTCTGAAGGAACGCCCGTTGGGGAGCACGTTCTTAAGATGATTAGTCTGTTGAATGAGCTTGAGATCCTAGGAGCTTCTATTGATGGGGAGACGCAAGTCGACATCATACTCCAGTCTCTGACCCCTAGTTTTGAGCAGTTTCGTATGAGCTATAATATGGGTAAACTATCTTATACTCTTGCGCAACTCCTGACTGAACTGAAGGCGGCAGAGGGGATCTACAAGAAGGGCAAGTCTCAAGCGCTTGTAGCTACCAAGTCCAAAGGCTTTAAGCCTGGTGGAGGTAGGGGCAAGAGAAGGAAGCAAGCCGGGAAACCCAGTGGTGTCAAGAGGACTGTGCCACGAGTGGGGGCTGCAAAGCCAAGGGGCAAGTGCTTCCGATGCAACAAGTCTGGACACTGGAAGTCTGAATGTCCTCTCAGAGGTACGAATTTTTCTTTAGTCGTAAAAACATAGTCAGCGGTATTATCTACCAGAAATCTGGTGTGTAGATATGGAACCACTGACGGTATGTGCATTTTGAATGCAGGGGTTCCAGAAAACCCGGCGACTTAGAGAAGGAGAGTTCGAGTCTACACGGGAAAAAGCTGTAGAGGAGGCAGCTGTTGCGGTGGAAGACATTTATCTGCTTTAGTAGTTAAATAGGATTTCATTTCAAGATTATTGCATTATGTACCCTTTATTTTAGAAAGAACATTTTGTTCTGGATTTCTATTATTTATGAATGGATATTTTATTTCTTTAATCATTGAATGATTTTGATAAGAAATGATGGCATTATCTATTCTGGTACATTAAGATAGCAATATATGAATGATAGATCCTAAGTCTACCACGATGCAACAAACCGTTCTATAACTTGTTTTACTTGATTAGATATGTTTCTTTATTAAATCATTATACTTGTGAATTCTTGTACTTAGTAGTATTTTCAAATAAGATTCAAAAGGTCGAAATTGATTTGATCAATTATATTTGAAGGAATGGACCTTCCGACCTAAGAATTGAATTTGGAGGATAATACATCTAAGAAAACCTTTATTCATAAAGGATAGAATTCGGACTAGTATTGGAAATGATTAGATATGCAGTCACATGTGTGAATTAGAAAGACACGAGTAGTTCTTTCAAGAATACTCAATGATGGATTAGAGTACTTAAATGTGCCATAAAAGCAAAGTGTTTTTGACTAGTCAATGGACACATAGCTATTATGGGGAACCATTAAAGTATATCCATTAGAAGCCTGCGACTCGGTCGCGGAGGCCATCGCCTATCTAAATAACACATAGCATAATCAAAGATTGGGATTCAATCCCAAGGGTCCGCGCCATACACTTGCGTGTAGAGATGGTGCGTTGAAAATAAGAAATGGAAATCTAAAAGTAAAAGAGAACAAGTTGTTCGGAACTACCTATGTTCTATGGATGTTTCTGGAGACAATAACACATTCTGTGTGATTGTAGGATATCCTAGATGAACGAAGTATTGTGCATTCTATAGTACTGTGAACCAGAGGGACGTTTTTCGTTCGGTTCATAGAAGAAGACTATTAGATGAACCACAAAGCTTGAACTGAATTAATACCTTGGAATGAGAAAAAGGACAAAAGACTGGGAACCAGCCAAACCGAGTAGAAGTACACCACACACTGCACCTATTGTTATTACTGTTATACACCGGGACGCCATTGCAGTGGGAGGTTGTTGAACAACCGGAGATATTCATAAGACTAGAGGAGTTCGGACTCTGGATCTAGTAAACATGAAATCGATCCCTAGCTCTGCATAAAGGCAGTACTAGATCTAAATGAGCCTGTTTGAAAAACAATAAGGATTATTGTTAAGAGGCTAGATCATTTAGAGTACGAGCTTGGTAAATCCATTTATGGATGGTTACAAAGCTATGAATCGTGGAACTTGCGTATTGATGGGATAATCCATTCAATGGATTCATCAAAAAGGCAGAGACGATAGGTGTATTGGAGACGTAATGGAAACAAGGTGGTGTTTCTCGGAATTTTGTGTAGATAGTATTTTATCATTGGCAACAATGTAAAGATATTGTCAGACATAAAAAAAAATAATGGTTGTCTAAATAAATAAATCGGGATATAAGATTAAGAAGAAGTTGGAGCATGTTCTTGAGATCTTATGATCTAGGGATAAGAACATTGTACTTCTCCTGGATATTTATACGATTATGGTTTGTTTTAACATGCATAATTCTGAGAAAGGTCGTTGCCCTTCAGAGACAGAATATGTATATCTATCTAAGGTTATGTGTCTTGAACACATTAAGGAGATAGATGATACTAAGCAGTTTCCTACACCTTGTGTGGAAAGCTTAAATGCAATGTTAGAAAACAAGAAACTGATATCAACTATGCGGTTAGCGTAGTGGGAGGATATCAAAGTAATCTGGATAAGAAATGTTCAAAACGAAATTTTCTTAGATTACATATTCTCAAAATTCAAATCAGAGAAGGACCAGTGTAAGTCGATATCAGGCTATGTGTTCACTTTTGGAAAAAGGTGGAACCTTTAATATGAAAGAGTGATAAGCGGAATGCTTCTCAGACTCTCTCATAACCGAATAGCAGCCTCAGAGGCAGCGGAAGGTTTGGTTAGGTTCCGGGATAACCTCTAAGACTTGGAAATGACTCTTAGTTTATCAAAGGCTATTTTATAGCGGTGCGTGATAAACTGGAAGAAGTCATAAGTCTAAAAAGTGATGATAACACATAGTGCAAGTACCACCTGATACGAGTCATCGTCAGGGAGACGACGTAGTAGTCACCAAGATAACTTCAGAGCGGCAACCTAGAGTGCTCATTCACATAGTACTTCTCGGAAGTACACCTTAAGCACGTGATGAGTATGGGAACCAGGAGTTTGGAGGAAATGACTAGACCTTAGTACAAGTGGGAGATTGTTGGAGTTGTGTACTTAATGTCTAGATTTAAGTAACGGTAAACTCCCGATCATAGCATTTAATCTATTAAATTAACGAACAATTGTTTTGCGTTTAATTATTATTAATTAAATATATGCAAAATATAGTCCTGGATTTTATACGTTGTAGTTAGTATGGTGCAAGCATGGGCGCACAGAAGATCATACTATCGGTTACTCGTATTTAATCAAACAGTTGCTCACGACCTAGATGGACACGGACCAATCCATCGGTATAGTCGTTGTGTGAGAGAGAAAATAATTTATCTTAATTATTTTATCACACTTGTACACTTGGTGTATTGAGCGGATCGTTGAGATTCATCGATTAGGATTGCCGGCGATAATCGATTCGAGTCTCAGTGTATTTTATTCTTAATCCCCGATATTATTGCGGGTGTGTATATTTAATATAAGTAACTTTGATTTACCAAAGGAATTAACCGATTTTATTATTGGGTTAATTTCCGGTTAAGTTGGGTCACTATATTTTATATATGACATGCCGTGAATAATTGACCGGACAGTGTATCCCGTAAGGGTTGATAATATCCCCGAGATGAGTTCATAAGGAATTATTGTGTAAACCTCATGAGTGGATTCGTTCCGCACAATAATTAAGGTTGAATGGTACTAGTCTCGGATTAAAGAGATGAATAAATTAATTAGCAATAAATTAATTTTATTCATGGATATTTAAATCTTAAATACACGGAATAAATAAATACTACCGGAGAAATATTATTTGATATAATATGGTTTAATATTGGGAGTGCAATTAATTTATATAGTGGAAAATAAATTAATTAATATTGATAAGGATTAATGGACTTGGGCAGTGGGCTCAAATTAATCTTCAATATTGGAAGCCCAATATTCCACCTCCTTTAGATCCCCTACGTAGCCTATAAAAGCACTACATGGCCTTCATAAATCATAAGACAAGATTATCATACTTGATATTCTAGAGAGTTGAAGGAGATCCATAGGTGTTCGATAGATCGTCGCCCACCCGACGTTCGAACGAAGTGCAAGGAATACGTGGGAAGATCCAAAGGTCTTCAACTTGATTTCGTTTCTCCGCACAACGAATCAAAGGTACAATCATAAACTCCTTCGTGTGAATTTATGTGATTTAATTGTGATACATGCATGAACACAAGATCCGGGAAAAACGACGAACTTCGGGGACGGGGATTCGAGATCCCCGGCGAAGGTTCGAAGGACCCTCGGCTGGGAGCCGAGGGGTGCGATCGAGCCCTAGGGGCGTCGATCGCGGGCCCACACGAGGACGCCCCGGCTGGAGCCGGGGCATGCGATCGACCGCGTGGTCGATCGCCGGGCGAGCCGCGGCTGGGCCGCGGCTGGTGCGCTGGGCGCACCGCCCTCCTCGGCGGTGGCGGTGAGTCGCCGGACTCACCGCCGGGGGCTGTTCGGAACAGCCCCACGGGGATGCGCGTGCATCCCCGGCGATCGCTAGGGCTAGCGATCGCGAGCCCCGACGGGGGCTCGGCTAGGGTTTAGCCGCGGGTTTATCCCGCGGCGATGCTCGGGTCGAGCCCGGCTCCGTTTTGTGTGGTTCGCGTTCGTGGATCCGACTCGCGGGAGAAAATCGGCTGGGGGCGGGCTGCGTGTCTTCGGGCGCGTAGTCTCCAAAGGTCGGACTCCTGCGGATGAGTCGGGGATCCAGTTTCCGGCGACGGGATTTCGTTCGGGGTTATCGGTTCCGCAATTTTTGATACCCCGGGACATCGAAACCCAGCACTCCCCAGCAGAATGGTGTGTCGGAAAGAAGGAATAGGACTCTTATGGAAATGGTACGTTCAATGATGAGTTACTCGGACTTACCTACTATGTTCTGGGGACATGCCTTGGAAACAGCGGCGTACATTCTCAACATGGTTCCAACGAAAACGGTTCCCACAACACCCATGGAAAGGTGGAGCGGGCGCAAGCTTAGCCTCAGGCACATTCGGATCTAGGGATGTCCAGCACATGTGTTGCGACAAGGGGCCGATAAGTTAGAACCTAGATCAGAATTACGGTTGTTTGTAGGATACCCGAAAGGAACTAAAGGTGGCATGTTCTATAGTCCTACGGACCAGAAGATCGTTATAAGTACTAACGCTCGGTTCTTAGAGGAAGACTATGTCATGGACCACAAGCCCATGAGTGACATAATACTTGATGAGTTAAGGGGTGACAAGGAATACTCAGATACAGCCGAACCGAGTGTAGATACACCACTAGAACCTGCACCTAATACTGTCACTGTTGATACACCGGAACGCCGTCGTAGTGGGAGGGTTGTCAAACAACCGGACAGATGGATTGGACTGGGTGAGTCTTCGGACTCGGCACCCGGAGTTCATGAAGTCGATCCCTGGACCTATGATGAGGCGGTACAAGATATAGATGCGCCTTCTTGGAAGAAAGCGATGAAATCCGAAATAGAATCTATGGATTCTAATAAAGTCTGGGATCTTGTAGAACCACCAAGCGGCGTAAAGCCAATTGGGTGTAAATGGGTCTACAAGAGAAAGAGAGGATCTGACGGAAAGGTTGAAACCTTTAAAGCTCGGCTTGTTGCGAAAGGATATACTCAGAAAGAAGGAATCGATTATGAGGAGACCTTCTCGCCGGTAGCCAAGATAAAGTCGATCCGGATTCTCTTATCCATAGCAGCTCATATGGATTATGAGGTGTGGAAAATGGACGTCAAGACAGCTTTCCTTAATGGAAGTCTTGACGAGACGATTTATATGAAACAACCAGAAGGATTCATTGCTAAGGGGCGAGATCATCTAGTGTGCAAGCTTAATCGATCCATTTATGGATTGAAACAAGCCTCGAGATCGTGGAACCTGCGGTTTGATGAAGTAGTCCAATCTTTTGGATTCATTCAAAGCATGGACGAATCGTGTGTATATTGGAAACGTGATGGTAAGAAGGTGGTGTTCCTCGTGCTTTATGTAGACGACATACTTCTCATTGGCAACAGTGTAAAGATGTTATCAGACATAAAGGGATGGTTGTCTAGACAATTCGATATGAAAGATTTGGGAGAAGTCGGACATGTTCTAGGGATCAAAGTTATAAGGGATCGCCGGAATAGAACATTGTGTATTTCCCAGCAATCTTACATAGACACGATTCTAGCTCGTTTTAACATGCAAGATTCCAAGAAGGGTGATCTACCCTTCAGTAAAGGAACTTATCTTTCTAAGGAAATGTGTCCTCAGACACAGAAGGAGAAAGATGACATGAAAGCGGTTCCCTACGCTTCGGCTGTGGGAAGCTTAATGTATGCAATGTTATGCACGAGGCCTGATATCTGTTATGCCGTCGGCATAGTAGCAAGATATCAGAGTAACCCTGGAAAGGCTCATTGGACTGCCGTAAAGAGCATTTTCAAGTATTTGCGAAATACTAAGGATTATGTTCTGAGATACGGAGCAGACAATCTGATTCCTTTGGGTTACACAGATTCGGATTTCCAAGCTGATAAGGACCGGCGTAAGTCGACATCAGGCTATGTGTACACTTTGGGAGGTGGAGCCGTATCATGGAAGAGTGTTAAGCAAAAGTGCATTTCGGACTCTACCATGGAAGCTGAATATGTTGCAGCCTCAGAGGCAGCGAAAGAGTCAGTGTGGTTCCTTAATTTCCTCCAGGACTTAGATGTGATTCCGAGTTTGCCCAAAGCTATGACAATTTATTGTGACAATAGCGGTGCAGTGGCAAACAGTAAGGAACCACGGTCCCATAGTGCTACGAAACACATAGAGCGCAAGTACCACCTGATTCGAGACATCGTCAAGAGGGGCGATGCGATAGTCACCAAGATAGCTTCAGAAGACAACCTAGCGGACCCTTTCACCAAGATACTTCCTAAGGAAGTATATTACAAGCACTTGGAGGGTTTGGGAGTCAGAAGTTTGGAGGATAAGACTAGACCTTAGTATAAGTGGGAGATTGATGGAGTAGTATACTTAATGTCTAGATTTGAGTATTCTGAACTCTGTATGCACTTTCATTTACCTATTAATAATGAACATTCATTTGCTTTTAATTATTGTTAATTAAATATATGCAAATCATAGTCCTGGATTTTATACGTTGTAGTTAGTATGGTGTGTCGGGCCCACACAGAAGATCATACTATCGGTTACTCGTATTTAATCGAACAGTTGCTCACGACCTAGATGGACACGGACCAATCCATCGGTATAGTCGTTGTGTGAGAGAGAAGATAATTTATCTTGATTATCTTATCACACTTGTACACTTGGTGTATTGAGCGGATCGCTTGAGACTTATCAATTAGGATTGCTCTGTGATAATTGATTTAAGTCTCGGAGTATTTTATTCCTAATCCCTGAAATAATTGCGGTGTGTATATTTAATATTAGTGACTTTGATTTTCCAAAGGAATTAACCGATTTAATTATTAGGTTAATTACCGGTTGAGTTGGGTCACTATATTTTATATATGGCATGCCGTGAATTCTTGAAGGGACAGTGTATCCCGGAAGGGTTGATAATATCCCCGAGATGAGCTCATAAGGATTTATTATGTAAACCTCGCGAGTGGATTTGTTCCGCATAATAAATAAGGTTGAGTGGTACTATTCTCGGATATAAGAGATGAATAAATTTATTAAGCAATAATTAAATTTTATTTATGGATATTTAAATCTTAAATACACGGAATAAATAATACTAAGTTGGAGAAATATTATTTGATATAATATAGATAAATATTGGGAGTGCAATTTTATTTATATAGTGGAAAATAAATAAAATTAATATTGATAAGAATTAATGGATTTGGGTTGGACCCAATTTAATTTTCAATATTAGAAGCCCAATATTTAATCTCCTTTTGATCCCCTACGTAGCCTATATAGGCACTACATGGTCTTCACTTTTCACAACCTAAGATACGCCAATCATAAAGTCTTGAAGAGTGCAGAGGATCCATAGAGTTCGATAGCTCGTCGCCCACCCGACGTTCGAACGGAGTGCAAGGAATACGCGGGAAGATCACGAGGTCATCGATTTCGTTTCTCCGAACAACGAATCGAAGGTACAATATCTAAACTAACTTGATAATTGTTCGATTTGGTTTTATCGAGAATACCGTAGAACAAAGATCCGAGGATCGAACCCCGGGACGAGGGTCGAGCCGGGCGGTGGTGGTTGGACCACCGGACCGCCGGCGGCTCGTAGATCCCTCACGGGGATCGGACGCGTGAACCCTCGGCTGGACGCCGAGGGTCGATCGAGCCCTAAGGGGCCGACCGCTAGGGCTACGGGGCGTAACCCGTAGCAGCTCGTAGCGAGCTGCGGGTTTCCCCGCAGCGGCTCGCTAGACGCGAGCCCTAGCCGCGTAGCAGCGGATCAACGGATCCGCTGCGGGGTTGCTCGTAGCAACCCAGCGATCGCCCGCAGCGATCGCGAGTCCCTTCGCGGGGACTCGGCTGGGCGTCCGCGTGCCTCGTGCACGCGACGCGTTCGGTCGGGTCCCGGTTCGCGTGGGCTCGTGGTCTCTCCGGCGATTGAGGTTGTCGATTGTATGAACCCCGGCTCGCGGGGGTTCGGGTGGGGGCGGATTACGTGCCTTCGGGTGCGTGGTCTCCAAAGCCCGGACTCCGGCGGATGAGTCGGCGTTTGTATGATTTCCGGCAAAGGGTTCGTTCGGGTTATCGGTTCCGCAAATTTTAATAACCCGGGATAACGAATTCCAACAGGGGCTGCCGGAGCAGCCCCATGCGATCGCGATTAGCGATCGCGAGCCCCGACGGGGGGCTCGGCTAGGGTTTAAACCGCGGGTTCGCCCGTGGTGGTGCTCGGCCGGGCTCCGGCTCCGTGCGGTGTTCGCGGTTATTTTTTCGGCAAAGGGATTTCGGTCGGGTTGTCGGATTCCGCAATATTTTGATAACCCGGGATATCGATTTCCAACATAGAGTACGTGAGTTACTGAACCCCGTCTCAAGTTTGCCGCTATGTAAGCTCTCTTGTTTCTCCCCTTCGCTGCAAGTTGGTTTGAGAAAAGGCTCGTGATATTTACACCTCTCATTTTACTTTGCACACTCTTATTTTTTTTTTATTTGTATAAAATTGTAAAATATCTAAACTAACCTCGTTGAAATATGATTACTTAGTACACCCTCCTCATCAAATAAATAAATACTCCAGCAATTGTTTTGCTATGAACAACATTCTCTCAGTATGTAGACGCGAGACAACCTGATGACAACTTACGTACGTTAAGTTCATTCAAGAGTTTCCATACAAAGATACAAGATCTCCCTAAAATCAATTACCTTTATCGAATTATCGTCACCTCGTCGGAGGTTGAGATTTCAACCACTGGACCTGTGAATTTGAACGTTACTCCGATAATGAGGGAAATAGGGATGCAAGTGCTAGAGGTTGTATAGACGTTCGCACAGAGCGTCTCCTTTTTTTCTTCCCTCCGATAAGCCCTGGAATGTTTGAGTCAAATCACAATTACTTGACCGACAATGGGAAGACCTCACTTCAACCTTAACAGGCTCTGCCGGGTAGATAAGAGGAATTGGGGGGAAAAACCAAATATAAATCAATAAAAAAAATCAACAAAATTAATCATAACAAGCAACAAAATAATTTTAAAAGGGTATTTTCAAATTCTAAGAACAAATTTGCAATTAGTGTTTACTTTGAAAATAGGATTCTTCGAAATAATCAAAATAATAATTCTTCAATTTCTTCTGGTGCGATTTTTCATGATACCCCGATTTTTTTCTCAGATGTTTGTTCATGCCCCGACTAAGAAACCCAGTTTGCTCGGAAATATACATCACAAGTTGTTTGCAGATTGATGAAGTACCAGATTTTCACTTTATTTATTTATTTAGATCGAAGAGGAAGGCGGTGTGTATACAATATTTACAGGGGTATTGTAGATATTTCGTAATTAATAATAATTTAAAAAATAAAAAGAAAGGTGTGCACGGTAAACTTGGAGGTGTAAATACCAGCTTTGAGAAAATAAGAGAAATCTATAGTAAGTGGGCTAACCCTTTCAATATGTATCTCAGCCCAACTCAATTGTTCACAAACCCAATTAAACGTATTCGGCCCAAATGTTAACCCACCGGCTCTTAAAACTATAAATCCATTTGTCCTAATTAAAGCCCACCTATTAGTAATCAGATCCCAATTATTGTACTTTTCGTCAACTGTTCTTTTGTTTGATTGTTGATTATTTATAATAAAAAATATATAAAAATTATAAAAAAAAATACTAAAATAAAATTTATATGATAAATTTTATTTTAGTATTTTTTTTATATTTTTTATATAAAGGTTAAACAAGAGAACAGTTGATCAGGTGGAAACAGTTCTGAAACAGGGGGAGTATAAATATATATATTGATTAATATAGTGTAGTTTATTTACTGTACATATATAACCACTCATTTATGTTAAAAAGAAGATTGATATGGGAATCATTAAGATAGGCCATATCAATTGTCTTTATTTAGAGCCCGTTTGGGCGAGCTTATTTAAAAAAGCTTATAAGATGTTAAGTCTTATAAGTTGTTTTAAGAGCTGATAAGCTGTTACGTCTTATTTAATAAATAAGTCGTTAGACCGTTTGGATAAAATAGGTATATAAACTTATAAGATATTAATTTGTTTGACAATTTAAGATCTTATATAAATAAAATTACCAAAAATAAATTGTTATATATGAAAAAAAAAATTAAAAATATTTATATTAACTAAATAATATATTTGGATTTTTTTTATAAATATAAAATGTAATAATTATAGGGGTATTTTGGTCTTTTATGGTTTAAGTTACAAGAGCTTATAAGCGGTTGAAAAAAAAGTACCTCCCCCCTTACTTTTTTTTTAACAGCTTATAAGCTGTTAAACAGCTTTTTTTAAAGTTTTTTAAGATCTTTTTTTTAAAATGTTACCAAACAAATACTAAGAGTTTATAAGCTCTTAAACAGCTTATAAGCTATTTTAAGGAGCTTATAAGCTCAGCCAAACAGGCTCTTAGTACTACTAAATTAGTGGATTATTATTAGGATTTTTTATTTTATTTATAGATTAGATTATCTTACTTATTATAAAACTTCTTTATATACTTAGGTGGGTGTATTCATTTAAGACTAGAATTTGTTGGACTTTTAAAATCTATGGGTATTTAATTTGAATTTTTAAAAGTCTATTAAAATCCGGAGCTATTCAATTCAGATTTTTACAAGTCTATTAAATTTTATAGGTATTCAAAGCTTAATGGATTTTAAAAAATTTTAAAAGTCAATGAATTTCTATTGATTTCATCCTTAAAATATATAAAGGAAATCCATTATTTGAAATCTCTCCACATGAGATTTCAACTGATTTCAATTTTAATTGACAAATTAATTATTAAAAAAAAATATAACTTAAAAACTATATAAATAAAAATAATAAGATTAGTAAACATGAAATAGATAAAATAAAATTATTAATTAATTATTAAAAAATAATAAAATTAAAAAAATATATAAATAAACATAATAAAGTTAAAAAAAATATTAATAAATAAAGAAATCAAAAAATAATGCGTATATTTTTTGTATGATATATATATCATGAATTCTATTTACATCAAAACAAAAAACGCAAGTTAATGATATCGACGTATAACAATATGTAATTAAAAATAGGAATAATAATGTTAAATAATTATATTTTATATTTTTAAACTAATGCATTTTTGTATTTTATTTTCTAAACAATTTGGATTTTTTTAAACAATTTTGATTTGTAAAAGTCTATGATAATTCAAATAAATCAATTAAAAAATGTATTTCACAATTATGTAAAGTCTATGAAAATCCGTGAAAATCAATAAGAAAAAGTCAATCAAACTCTTCCTAAACTCCATGGATTTAGAAAATTCACAAAAATCCACGAACTTTAAAAAAAAAAACTATTAAAATCCTGATTGAATACACCCTACTTAATACTTAATGTAAATGTGTGTAGTTATTCAAACTCTTATACGACATCATAGCCGAAAGGTTAACACCAAAAAAAAAATCGATTAGCCCAATCGAGGAATTATTATATGTACCCGGTACATTGATGATGTGGTGGTACATTGATGATGTGGTGCTAATCAACCAATCACGGTTTGACATTTCATATAACTTTAAAAATAAAAAAAATACATGAAATTTTTTAATACTATTTTTAATTTCAGTTAGATGATAAATAACATAAATAAATATAAAAATAAATTAATTAAAAACACCAAACCGCTTGAAATCATCCCAAAATTTTGAAGCTAATAGTTCAGCCCCGATGGCGCCGACGAGGCAGAGTCGAGGGCGGTTCTAAACCGGCCGAGGAGTGCGCGTTGAGGATTACCACCGACACCTCTCTCTCTCGCCGGACAGATTCATCTCGTACTCTCTCCCACTCATGTCGATCGCGACCACTCCACCTTCCTTCATTCGTCAGAACACGTAATCACATATTACACCGACCAAAACTCAGAAAAAAACACCGCAAAAAGGCGGCTGCAAAAAAGCTGTAGATGTTAGTTTTGGCGACAACATATGTGTTTGTTGTTTTTGTCTTTGATCTCAGGTGTAGGTTGAGTGAATGCATAATGTTCAACATGATGTCTATCTATCAAGATCATGCGACTTGATTCGCACGACCTTGCATCTTCAATCCATGCGACAGGAGTCGCACGGTTGGGCTTCACAACATCATGCGACAGGCGTCGCATGATTTGCGTGCGACAGGAGTCGCACGCCTCGCCGTTTGCCTCTCTTCCATCTTCATGCGACAGGAGTCGCACGACCCGCTCCCTTCATCCCGTGCGACAGGAGTCGCACGTTGTTGCTTCTTCATTTCATGCGACAGGCGTCGCATGATCCTGCTCCTTCAACTCGTGCGACTGGCGTCGCATGCGACAGGAGTCGCACGTCCAGCGCGGTCCAACTTGTGCGACAGGAGTCGCATGTCCAGCATACTTCAACTCATGCGACTTGAGTCGCATGATATGCCTTCTTCATTCCGTGCGACTGGAGTCGCATGCCGTGGCCTCTTCTACCTCATGTATCAACTGTTGCATGATGTGCTATTTACTACTTCAACTATATCGACGACAATGAAGACGATGAAATATGAAATGTTCAAAGACGAGTGTTCACCACGATGAAGTTGAAGATGAAGTATTGAGATCGACGAAGTCAAGATGTGTTGAAGTCTGAAGTTAAAGAATCGAAGATACAAGATTCGAAGATTCAAGAATCGAAGATTCAAGATTCCAAGATTCAAGAATCGAAGATTCCAAAAGTGATGTCATCCATGGAATTGTTGCATCATCCAAGCATGCGACGAATCAGATCGTGCCACGTCAACGTTTCACATGTGTGGATCACCTATATATACCCATGGAGTTGAATGGCATCACTTGACGATTTTGAGAGAACGAAATCCGATATCCGAGTATCAACGTTCGTTGTTTACGGCTTATAAATTTAAGAGTTTTGGTAGTTGTTTTGTGCTGTGCACCGATAGTAGAGTTATGCGATTTAGCTCTAGGTGATATAGTACTAGATCATTAGTTCGTTGGAGTGCTGCGTCACTTAGGATACGACTCTTGATCATACCGTCTACCTTTCTCCTCAAGTGTAATAGTTAGTTTTGTTTATCAATGAAATGAAACTATTATACAACCTTGTCTTCAGCACTTTACTTTACTCTTGTTGAGTTCGAACACACCACATTCACCGAACAACATACATAGCAAGCAGAGCTGAGTGTGTGCGAACGAAGTTGCTGAAGTGACAGTGTTTAAGACCGACTTCTCGAAAAGTTGGTATCCTACGTCGAAAACGTAATTTCAATTGGTATCAGAGCGGGACGTCATACGTATAAGACGTGATCCATTACTTGACTTCATAATTCCGCTACAATGGAGTCGTCTATGTTTGTTCAGAAACCTATCATGCTTACTCATCAGAACTACTCTAACTGGAAAGCGAAAGTATCTGCTAGAATCAAGGGATTTGACTCAAGAGCATGGATGGCTGTGTTGGAAGGATGGGAGCGTCCTTACACTGAAGATGCTGATGGTCTTAGAACCCCTAAGCCTGAACAAAGTTGGACTAGAGAAGAGCATGACTTGTCTACTGCGAATAGCAAAGCTCTTCTACTTATATGTGAATGGCTGGACCTCAGCATGTATCAGCTGGTCAAAAATTGCACATCTGCCAGAGATGCATGGGAGACGCTACAGAGGACTTGTGAGGGTAGTCACGCTGTTAAGCGCTCTAAGATCCGAACTATAACTGCCCAGTTTCATCAACTCCGTATGAGAGAAGATGAAGACATAAATGACTACCTGGATAAGGTAATTGTTGGAAATCGACTACCCGGGACGTGTCCGTTCGACTACTCGAACATCCGGACAAGCCCAGTCGACCCCTAGCATCCCTATTGCACTCACGACGAAGTCCCAGACCCTAATCACGCCCAGCCATCGCACCCGAGGCACGACCGCGCGAAAACGGGGCTTTGCCCTGTCTGTCGGCCGACGCCATAAGGCTGTCGCCCGACAGGGCAGTGGAGGCCGACGGCATATAGCTGTCGGCCGACGGGGCAGTGGAGGCCGACGGCATATACCTGTCGGTCGACGGCGTCGCGATTCCAGCAACGGGTTGCTGCTGTTCGGGCTGTTCCGGCTCGTTTTTCTCAATCCGACCACCATACCGGAAGTCAGCGACTTCCCAGTGGTCTGAGAACATCGATCCCAAGCCTCGGAAACCAATCGATGGTCCGTTGTATTATTACGTACGAGAAGAATCGAAAAAGATGCGGAAAAGGGTTTTCGATTCTTCACCTTTGATGCGTGATTCGGAGGAGCCGAATTGTTGAGACCTTAGAGCTTCTAACGTATGCCTCAGATCCCGTCTCCAACCGTTGTGTGGGCAACGATCCGCTGGAGTTCTCCCGTCTGTACTCTCTCTACCAACAACAGCGTTAATATATCTTTTTCTCTCTTAGAGAAAAATATTAGCGCAAACTTATTTAATTTTACAGAGAAAAATAATAATTGCGTTAACGCAATTTTTTTTCTCAGCAAAATGAAATAGCGGCGAATGTTAGGTCTTAGGAGAGTTAGGGAGGGGGTTTATATAGAGTTACGTTAGGGACCTTAGGATAAATTAATTAAGGGCTAAATTGAAATATTAATTAACTTGGAATACGTAAAAGCAATTCCTTAATTAATCGATTTCAATTTTAATTATTATTAACTCCACTATAAAATAATAATTGAATTCCCGAAATTAATTTTAATATTATTTCAACAATAATAATTCCGCCGAAATTACATAAACGACTTTCCCCGTGTTTAAGATATCGAACGTCCACGAATTTATTTAATTACTAATAATTAAATTAATTCGTTTCTTATTATCCGAGACTAGTACCACTCATCCTTATTATCATGTGGAACGAATCCACCTGCAGGGTTTACATGATAAACTTTATGAGCTCATCTCGGGGACGTCATCAACCCGATAAACGGGACACGGTTTCCTGTCTATAATCTATAGCATGCCGTGCGTACAATTACGATCCCCAATTTACCGAGAATCTCGACTAAACATTTAGTCTCACTCATTGGCAAGTCAAAGAACCGAGAATTGGACACACGCACCTATAATTATATAGGGATTAAGAATTCGTATATCCGTAATATCTGAGGTCTAGTTCGATTACTGCGATTAGTATAAATCGAACGCCCTCCCGTGGTCCTGCTCAATACACCAAGTGTACGAGTGTAACATGATAGTCAAGACCGACTATCTACCAGTCACACTACGACGTACCGATGGATTGTCCCTGTCCATCTAAGTCGTGAGCTACTGTTCGATAGTATACGAGTAACCGACAGTATGATCTTCCGCGTGTCTCCTCACGCCATACTGTCTACAACGTATACATCAAGGACTATTGCATTAAATGCAATCATGTTTGAATCATATCTCGAATTAAGGTATAGATAAGGAGTTCCGTATTTGCACTAAACTAGACATTTAGAATACAACTCCATCAATCTCCCACTTATACTAAAAGTCTAGTCGCCCTCTCCCAAACATCAGATTCCCATAACCTCATCACGCCTTCCCAACGCTTCCGCTGGAAGAGCTTCTGTGAATGGTTTTACCAGGCAATCCTCTCGATGCTATCTAGGTGACAACTGCATCGTCTTACTATACGATCTCTCGAATCAGGTGGTACTTGCGCTCTACATGTTATTTCCCACTGTGGACTCGTGGCATTTCAAGTTTTCCAATACCGCTATTCAAAATAGCTTTGGGTGAACTAGAAACCACATCTAAGTCCCTTAGGAAGTTCTGGAGCCACACTGACCTTTTAACTGCCTCAGAGGCCGTTATCCTTTCAGTTTCCATGGTAGAGTCCGTAATGCATCGCTGCTTTACATTCTTCCATGTGACTGCTCCACTTCACAGTGAGAACACATAGCCTGACTTCGACTTTCAACTGTCCCTGTTTGATTTGGAAATCCAATTCTATGTAATCCAATGGAAATAACTTGACTGCTTTGTAACTCAAAACATAATTCCTGGTCCTCTGCAGGAGCCTAATCATGTTCTTGACATCAGTCGAGTGATCCTTTCCAGGATTACTATGATATCTTACCACCATGCCCACGGCATAGTAGATATCAGTCTCATGCATAGCATTACATACATTAAGCTTCCCACCATTAAGGTGTAGGGAACTGCTTAATCTTCATCTATCTCCTTTATTGTGTCGGACACAAAACTTTAGATAGATGAATTCCATATCTAAAAGGTGAAGACCTTTCTTGGAATTCTGTATGCTGCAACGAGTAAGAATTGTATTTATGTATGAGACTCGAGATAAGTTCTATGTTCTTTTCTGGCGATCATTTGTAACTTTGATCCCAAGAACATTCTCGACTTCTCCTAAGTCTCTTACATTGAATTACTCGGACAACCATCCCTTCATGTCCGACAACATCCTTCATATTGTTGCCAATTTAGAAGGATGTCGTCTACATAAATAATGAGAAAACACCACATCTTTTCTGTCACATCTTTATTACACACAGGACCTAAACATGCCTTGAATGAATCCATGAAATGGATTTTCTCATAGGTCCACATGTGTCCAAGATCTTAAAGCTTCCTTCAATCCCAAGATTGATTAAGCTTGCTTACCGAATGCTCCTGGCTCTTTTCGATGAATCCCTCTGGCTGTCCCACACAGATGGCCCCGTCAAGACTTCGATTTAGGAAATCTGTCTTGACTTCCATCTTCCATGTGAAGACAAAAGAATCCTGATCGACTTTTGCCAAGACTGAGCATCTTGATCTTTCAGCGTCTCGTCATAGATCCAGGGTTCGGGTTCATGTTCTCCAGGTAACAAGTCCGAAGACTCACCTATAAACATGAGCCTGTTGGGTTGTCTAACAACCCTCCCACTACGACGACGCTCCAGTGTATCTTTAGTGACTAAAGATTATAGTAGTGAACTACTCAGTTAGGCTGGTTCTAAGTCTTGATCAGTCCCTCTAAGCACATTAAGTATTACTCAACTCTTGGGCTTGTGATATCGCATATATATAGTCCATGTCTAAGAACCGAACATTGATGCAATCAACGAACATCTGGTCCTTTGGACCATATTACATATCTCAATTCGTTTTCTTAGGGTATCTTATAAACAGCCGAATATCAGTACAAGTTTCCAAAGGAATCAAGTTCAGGATAAACGCCGCTGTTTCCAAGCCATATCCCAAAAACGAATTAGGTAACTCCGAATAACTCATTGTCTACTTTCCCATATTTATAAGAGTCCTATTCCTTCTTTACAACACATTATTTTGCCGAGGCATAAATGGTGTAGTCTGTCGGGAGTTAATCCCATTTTCTGATAAGTATGCCTTACTCCTCAAAGAGGTCTGCATATATCAGAGCGAATCAACTCTAGTACTTTCTTGGATCTTTTCCCTTTAACCGTAAAGGGTTGCTTGGTCATTTAAACTTCCAAGTATGATTCGAAGGTTGGAAGGTCCTTTCCTTCAACCTAGCTGAGTAGTCCATCAGCTTTCACCCTTTGAATCGTACTCAAGTTAAAATGATCTATCCTAAGATTCCATAAGTACATTTGATTCATCCTACAAGGATCTTTACTCTTATTGGGTTTTGACAATGTGTTATTAGCTCCGGTGTGTTGCATCGTGGAAGAACACGGATTTGGTATTAAATTGTCTATCAATGTAACAGAATAGATAATATCCCCGTTTCCTACTCTGATAGGTATAAAACCATCCAAAGAAACGGAATATCTATTCTAAGCCAATTTAGAAATCCGAAATGAAATTTCTTTCTAAATGCCGGCACATAAAGAAAATTTGTTAGAACTAAAATCCTACCGTTAAAACATTTAACATCTCCCACTGCAACGGCTGTTACCTTAACAGTATTGCCCATGTAGGTTATAACTTCTTCCTTTCTAAGTCTCCGGGTTTCCTGGAACCCCCGCATTAAGTGCAGACATGATTAGTGGTTCCCGTATCCACACACCAGGTACTGGCAGATACTACCACTAAACATGTTTCGGTAACTAAGGAAGAGTCAACTTCTTGTTGCTTGAGAGGACAATTAAAACTCCCAGTATCCAGACTGCTTACAACGGAAGCACTTGCCCCTTGGGCTTGCTTGTCCCATTCTGTGGTCCAGATATATTAGGCCCACTGGGTTTCCGTATTTGCTTCTTCTTCCTTTTGCCGCCCGGAGGCCTAGGAAGAGCCAATTTCCAACCACAAGTGCTTGAGAGCCCTTAGAGATTCCCTCAGCCGCTTGAAGTTCAATCAGGAGTTCCGCCAATGAGTAAGACCCCTTATTCATGTTATAGTTCAGGCGGAACTGCTCAAAACTTCTCGGCAGATACTGGAGCACAATATTGACTTGGGTTACCCCATCGATAACTGATCCTAGAATCTTCATCTCATTCAGATAGCACATCATCCTAAGAACGTGATCCCTCACGGGCGTTCCTTCGGATGCGATGGCCGTCATGAGTTGCCTCATTGCATTTTGCCCGGCTGTCCTGTCCTGATAACCAAAAAGCTTCTTGAGGTTAAGCATCATATCATAGGTAATGGTCATGGCTTGATCCCGATGTCGCAGTACATTTGACATGAAAGCCATAATGTAGCTCCGCGTCATCTCAGAGCCTTGATCCATTTCCATGAGCTTCCTTTCCTCAGGAGTGGAAGCATCATTTGGTTCAGCAGGTCAATTGACTTGGAGTACATATTTGTACTCCTCTGCAGTTAGGACAATGTCCAAGTTTCTTCTTTAATCCATACAAACAGGTTCAGTGAGTTTGTTGACTTTTGATGGGAATAATACCATATAAAACAAACAATGAGTTTAATTCGATATCATTTCCCTCAAATAATATCATTAAACTACCAATCATTTCCAAAATCCCATCAGACTATCATGCCACGTTCTTGTGGACGTATACTAATCCAAACGATTTTATAATTGGATTTTTACTTCGGTCGTACATCATTATAGCAGTGACTCCGATGGGGAGGATACTATAAAGCGTACCTAAGTGTATACCATTTCTCAGTACTAAGTCCACCGCTCGGGAACTACATGCCCACCGCAAGCCACGTTCTTGTGGACGTTTACGTTGACATGCGGTCCTCCACGACTTTCTATAACTGTCGTGCCTCAATTAATCCTAAAGTTCCGTTCCCATCTAGCAAGCCACGTTAGTGTGGACGTTTACTAAAACAAACAACTTTATTAATTGAATCCCATTTATTTAAATGTCATAGAGTCTCAATTAACCCAAAGTACCGTTTCCATTTAGCAAGCCACGATAGTGTGGACGTTTACTAAAACAAACAACTTTGTTAATTGACTCTTACATTTATTAAATTTCACAATTTTATTATTCAAAGCTTGATATCTCGTAAGTGAAACTCGAAGTTTCTAACCAGCGATCAATCATGCAATTGAGCCCTATCTCTCACTAGGTGAGGGAGCCAACCAGACAATCGATCTAGTCATCGAATGACTCGAATGTCTCTAATCTGTGTCATCGACATAAGCAAGCGCTTTGGCTCCATTCCACTCCCCGGGGTGAGAATGAGTCGAGTTGAACTTAGTCTTTGAAAAACAGATTAGGCACTTGCTTTTGAAAAATATAATTGTTCAATTCTATAAGTGGAATTTTAATTCGAATTTTGATCAAGTGATGTCCGTGTACCGACTTTATCCGATAGGGAGGATGACACTAAAGCCAACTTGTAAGTCGATACACAACACTTTCAAAACAGAGAATGGAGACCGCGGGATTGTTTCCAATCCCTCTCCTACTTAGTATTTTACGATAAGGGATAACATGCATAAAATAATTAAGCATAATAAAAGCACGTAAAACACGTAAAAAGCATTTAACGTGGCCCCGATTATTATGGCCTTAAGTATTCTCCAATGCACGTCTCTTGGAACTTCATCTCGTTGCTCGTCTCGATCTCGGTCCACCACCGACTCGCTCGAGGGTCAAGAGACGAACTCCTCCCACTGGAGCCTCGTCTCGAGCCTCGTTGAGTCGTCCGTGGGGTCGAACGAACCCCAGCCCCGCTGCTGCCCGTCGCGAACACGGGGTGTGTTCGATGGCTGCCCGTTGCCGGTTCGCCCTCCTCGATCCTCGTTTCTCCGGGTTTTGGTCTCGTCTCGATCCACCAAAATTAGTAAGAAAAATTACAAGAATAAATCTACTAAATCCGGCATCGATCCTATACAAGGTGATCGACCCTATACATGCCCGGAAACGACGAAATAAATAAATAAACCTAACGACTCAACCCGTCGTTTTTATCTATTACAAACAAGCAACGTTTTCCAAAACAAAACAATCTCGACAAGCCCGAGAGTTTAACAAACCACAACAAAATTATCATACAACATCCCATAATGTTGGCCATAATAATCGGGTTGAACCTGCAAGCAATTCGTACGAACAACACAACAAACCGAATAACCGGCTCTGATACCAATTATTGGAAATCAACTACCCGGGACGTGTCCGTTCGACTACTCGAACATCCGGACAAGCCCAGTCGACCCCTAGCATCCCTATTGCACTCACGACGAAGTCCCAGAACCTAATCACGCCCAGCCATCGCACCCGAGGCACGACCGCGCGAAAACGGGGCTTCTGCCCTGTCTGTCGGCCGACGCCATAAGGCTGTCGCCCGACAGGGCAGTGGAGGCCGACGGCATATAGCTGTCGGCCGACGGGGCAGTGGAGGCCGACGGCATATACCTGTCGGCCGACGGCGTCGCGATTCCAGCAACGGGTTGCTGCTGTTCGGGCTGTTCCGGCTCGTTTTTCTCAATCCGACCACCATACCGGAAGTCAGCGACTTCCCAGTGGTCTGAGAACATCGATCCCAAGCCTCGGAAACCAATCGATGGTCCGTTGTATTATTACGTACGAGAAGAATCGAAAAAGATGCGGAAAAGGGTTTTCGATTCTTCACCTTTGATGCGTGATTCGGAGGAGCCGAATTGTTGAGACCTTAGAGCTTCTAACGTATGCCTCAGATCCCGTCTCCAACCGCTGTGTGGGCAACGATCCGCTGGAGTTCTCCCGTCTGTACTCTCTCTACCAACAACAGCGTTAATATATCTTTTTCTCTCTTAGAGAAAAATATTAGCGCAAACTTATTTAATTTTACAGAGAAAAATAATAATTGCGTTAACGCAATTGTTTTTCTCAGCAAAATGAAATAGCGGCGAATGTTAGGTCTTAGGAGAGTAAGGGAGGGGGTTTATATAGAGTTACGTTAGGGACCTTAGGATAAATTAATTAAGGGCTAAATTGAAATATTAATTAACTTGGAATACGTAAAAGCAATTCCTTAATTAATCGATTTCAATTTTAATTATTATTAACTCCACTATAAAATAATAATTGAATTCCCGAAATTAATTTTAATATTATTTCAACAATAATAATTCCGCCGAAATTACATAAACGACTTTCCCCGTGTTTAAGATATCGAACGTCCACGAATTTATTTAATTACTAATAATTAAATTAATTCGTTTCTTATTATCCGAGACTAGTACCACTCATCCTTATTATCATGTGGAACGAATCCACCTGCAGGGTTTACATGATAAACTTTATGAGCTCATCTCGGGGACGTCATCAACCCGATAAACGGGACACGGTTTCCTGTCTATAATCTATAGCATGCCGTGCGTACAATTACGATCCCCAATTTACCGAGAATCTCGACTTAACATTTAGTCTCACTCATTGGCAAGTCAAAGAATCGAGAATTGGACACACGCACCTATAATTATATAGGGATTAAGAATTCGTATATCCGTAATATCTGAGGTCTAGTTCGATTACTGCGATTAGTATAAATCGAACGCCCTCCCGTGGTCCTGCTCAATACACCAAGTGTACGAGTGTAACATGATAGTCAAGACCGACTATCTACCAGTCACACTACGACGTACCGATGGATTGTCCCTGTCCATCTAAGTCGTGAGCTACTGTTCGATAGTATACGAGTAACCGACAGTATGATCTTCCGCGTGTCTCCTCACGCCATAATGTCTACAACGTATACATCAAGGACTATTGCATTAAATGCAATCATGTTTGAATCATATCTCGAATTAAGGTATAGATAAGGAGTTCCGTATTTGCACTAAACTAGACATTTAGAATACAACTCCATCAGTAATGAGATATGTCAATGAGGCATTTGAACTGGGAGAAATCTTTCCAGCTATCATGGTCTACGAGAAGGTTCTATCCAGCGTAAGCTCTAGATTCGAGAGCAAGGTGCTAACCATTGAAGCGCGCAACGATGGTAATCAAAACTGGGATTATGCTGACCTGATGGCTGACTTGAGAAACTACGACTTAACTCTCAAAGTACGAAGCAACCCAGATATGTCACTTGTCTATGAGTCGATGACTGCTCTAAAGATTTCTGAGAAAGGGAAGAGTTCAAGAAACCCAAAATCCCAACACTCTCGTTCGAAAAATGAGAAGTCCGAAAGTAGTTTCTCAGCTGATATGAATGAATCTGACGATGAGGAAGCTGAAGATATTGAACGGTTGATGAACTCGAACAACCCAGACAAGCTTGCTGTATTGACTGACATAGTCACCTATCTTGTGAAACAAGATTTTAAGAGAAAGAACCGAGCTCGAAATTTCTGAAAATTTCAGAAAAGTTCTAACTCATACCCGAATACTCCGGACAATCGAAATCAGGGGTCTACATCTGATAAGAAGTTTAAAGGCACAAAGCTATCACCATACACTTCCAATAGCAAAGATGTTTCGAAGATGCAGTGCTTTGAATGCAAGGGATATGGACACGTCAAGTATGAATGTCCTAATCTGCATAGAAAGAAGAAGCTGCCCGTGAGCTATGTGGTGATTGATGATGAAGATGTGATCTCTGAGAATGATGGGTCTGATGATGATAACTCGGATGAAGATGAGGACAACGCTCTCGTTGTCACGTTTGATGAAGGTTTTGACCTTGCTAATTTTGAAGTTGAAAACTTTCAACTCGATGCATTTCTGAAGGATACTGCTACTGCAGATAACATTTTCCGTCTGGCCTCAGAAAATCGAAATTTTTGTGATGACGATATTTTCTCAGATGGTGAACCTGAGTCTGAAGCTGAAGAGATAGAGATGACACCTGAAGTGTGTCAAGCTGAAGTTGTGTGTGATGAGCTGCTCACTCTGAGAGAGAATCATGCTGAATTGATAAGACTACATGACTTAGCTATCACTGAGAATAGCACACTTGATGTGTCACTTGTATGTCTAAATGAATCGTTGAATGAACTTTTGAGTGAGAAACTAAAGTTGTGTGGTGAGACTGCAGACTTGCAAAACTCGGTTGAAAAGACGGAGGATGAGAAGAAAAGATTGAATAATTCTCTGACAATTCTGAAAATTAAATTTGATGGTCTCTTCGAAGAGAAACATAAATATTTCAAAGAAGTTGTCGAACTGAGAGAATCATTTGAGAAGTCGAACTCTGAGAATTCGAAACTGAAGGCTAGTCTGAAGAAGGAAACATCTGAAGTGAAGAAACTCCAAACTCTCTTCAAAAACACCGATGCTGAGAATGATGAGCTAAAGTCATCCTTGATGAAAGCTCAAACTGATCTAGCTATGTGTGACAAAGAACGTTATGTTCTAAAGGAGAAGCTTCAGATGACTGATGAGCTATTGAGAAAGATGAATACTAACTCTTCAGTATTTGACAATGCCGCATCGTATATGAACCCAGGTCGGGTGGGACTTGGATTTCAGAAAGTTTTTGAATCTATCTATACTACACCCGAAAAGAAAGAAGTGACCTTCGTCAAAGCTTCTACAGACTCTTCTGAGAGAGAGACCAAAGATGATTCTGAAACTCTGAAACGAAAGGAAATTGCTGAAGGAAAGAAGGTTTCTACATCTCCGAAAACTGAAACTCAAAAGTCGATCTCGACTACTAACTTGAAGACGGAGACATATCAATTTCCTAAATCCATTGTGAAACATCCTCGTGGTATCTTGTCATACGAGAAGACGTTGCTGAAGAAGTTGAGTAAACCTCAGAACGTAAGACTAAATGATAAACTCTCTCGCTCTAAACCCGTCATGGGTAAAACTTCAACGAATGCTGAAGTTCGTCAAAAGAGAAGATATGTGTGTCACTACTGCAATGAGCCCGGACACATTAGACCTTTTTGCTTTAAGCTGAGAGATGACATCAACCGGGATCTGGTGACTGAGAAGAAGAGTGTTGTCGTTAAGAGTGTGAAGAAACACACGTCTCCAGTGCCAAAAGTTGAAAAGAATGTAAAACTTGTGACTGAGACTAAGTCTCGAAATTTTGGTATGAAGAAGAAGTGGGTACCTAAGTCCCAAAAGAGTGAAGTTAAGCTTAACTCCACCACTTCGACTACCTGGAGACCAAGAGAACTTATTTTTTGCAATGTTGCACTCAATGCCTCCGACTCTGGAAACAAAGGCATTTGGTATTTTGACAGCGGATGTTCCCGACACATGACAGGAACTAAGAAATTTCTAAAAGAATACGAGCCTATGACTGGCTCTCCTGTGGTGTTTGGAGGGGGAGCTAAAGGTGTCGTTATGGGTAAGGGAACACTACATATTAAAGGGCTACCGCCAATCCGAAATGTGATACACGTAAAAGGACTCGTGGCAAATCTAATCAGCATCAGCCAACTGTGTGACGAAGGGCTGAATGTTAGTTTTGATAGAGACTCTTGCAAGGTGTTTGATGTTGAAGGGAAGTGCATCATGGAAGGTCCGCGTGCTAAAAACAATTGCTATACAACCAAGTATAGTTGCTTCTCAGTGACTGTTCCTGATGAAGTTGATTTATGGCATCAACGCCTTGGACACACTAGTACTCGAAATTTGAGTAAACTGGTTAAGGGGGAGATAGTTCGAGGAATCTCTCAACTCCCTAAAATCGAGAAAAGAGTGTGCGGTGACTGTCAGAAGGGTAAGCTGACGAGAACTCCTCATCCTGCACTACCCACATTGATGAGCACATCTGCTCCGTTTGAACTTCTTCACATGGATCTCATGGGTCCAATGGAAGTGAAGAGTATTGCGAAGAAAGAGTACGTGCTGGTGGTGGTTGATGATTTCTCTAGCTATACTTGGACGAGATTCCTGGCCACTAAGGATGAGACTTTCAATGCCTTCAAAGGTATTGTGAAATGGATTAGAACGAATCATGAAGCTAAGGTGAAGAGGATCAGGAGTGATCACGGTACTGAATTCGAAAATTCTAGCTTCAATGAATATTGTCTGATGAAGGGGATTCATCATGAATACTCGGCTCCTAGAACACCACAACAGAATGGGATCGCCGAACGGAAGAACCGTACGTTGCAAGAGATGGCCCGTGTCATGTTAATTTCGAAAAATCTTGCTCGTACCTTTTGGGCGGAAGCCGTCTCTACCGCTGGATATATCCTTAATCGTATAAGCATTCGATCCGGCACAACGGCAACCGCCTATGAACTTGTGAATGGCAAGAAGCCATCTGTATCTCACTTTCGTGTCTTTGGCTGCATGTGCTATATCTTGAAGGATCGTGATCCTCTAAAGAAGTTTGAAGCAAAAGCCGATCGTGGTATCTTTGTTGGCTACAGTCAGAATAGTCATGCTTATCGTGCTTACAACCTCCGAACTAAGAAAGTTCTTGAAACTGTTAACATCAACTTTGATGAACAAGACTTTCTCGGGAAGGATGCCAACGAAGATTGGGTTAAGGAAGGGATTCTGGAGTATCGTACATTTCCATCTACACCCACTGCTGAGATGCCAGACATTCCTACTCCTAACACTTCACCTGAAGTTGGAGAGACTAGTCAGCGAAACAATGACACTTCATCGTCTGATGGTGAAGAAAATGAACAAGTTGACAACCCAGCTGATGCTCCAAGAGAAGCACCTGGGTACATTCAAAAACGTCATCCTCCGACTCAGATGATTGGAAACATGAATGAGCGAACTACACGCTCAAAGAAACAAATTCCTTCTCCTGATGAACTATATAACATCTGTACTTCTGCTGTGTGCCATGAAATCGGAGTCTCTTGCTTCCTATCTGAAACGGAACCGAAAAACTACAAGGAAGCTATGAAGGATGACTTCTGGATAATGGCTATGCAAGAAGAACTTAACGAGTTCACGAGAAACAATGTTTGGTCTTTGGTCCCCCGTACTTCGAACATCAATGTTGTTGGGACCAAATGGATCTTTAAGAACAAAACGGATGAGCATAACCAAGTTGTACGAAACAAAGCTCGTCTTGTTGCACAAGGCTATGCCCAAGTTGAAGGGATAGATTTTGATGAAACTTTTGCTCCAGTTGCACGCATTGAGTCCATCCGTCTCTTAATTGCTATTGTATGTCATCTTGGCATCAAACTTAGACAAATGGATGTTAAAGCTGCATTCCTAAATGGAGTACTTGAAGAAGAGGTGTATGTTGCTCAACCAAAAGGATTTGAGGATCCTAAGAAGCCTAATCATGTCTATAAGCTTCATAAAGCTTTATATGGGTTGAAGCAAGCTCCTCGTGCTTGGTATGGGTGTCTGACGGACTACCTACTGAAGTTTGGTTTTGAACGCGGCTCAGTGGACAAGACTCTCTTCATCAAACGTGATGGGAAACACTTGATCGTTGCCCAGATTTACGTCGACGACATTGTCTTCGGTGCTACTTGCTCTAAGCTTGTGAAAGCATTCACGGATTCTATGTCTTCCACATTTCAGATGAGTCTTGAAGGCGAGCTACATCAATTTTTGGGTCTTCAGATATCTCAACGACCGGATGGGATCTTCGTCTCACAAAGCAAATATGCTAAAAATATGGTCGAGAAGTTTGAGATGCACCATGCTAAGCCAGCCAAAACTCCTATGGCAACGACTGAACGCCTCTCTATGTCTACTAAGAGTCGGAGTGTTGATCAAACACTCTATCGCTCTATGATAGGGAGTTTACTTTATTTAACTGCTACTCGCCCTGATATAATGTTTAGTGTTTGTATGTGTGCCAGGTACCAAGCAGATCCAAAGGAGGACCATCTACGAGCTGTGAAACGGATACTTCGCTATATCTCTGGAACGTCGGATCTCGGTCTTTGGTATGCATGTGACACTACTTCAAATCTCGTCGGTTTCTCCGATGCGGATTGGGCGAGTGACAACGATGAACGAAAGAGCACGTCTGGATGCTGCTGCTTCCTTGGCATAGTCGGAAGCAAAATTGCATCGCTCTATCGACAGCTGAGTCTGAGTATGTTGCAGCTGGGAGTTGCTGCACTCAATTGCTTTGGCTAAAGCAGATGTTGGATGATTATCTTATCGAGAGTGCTCCCTTGGTGCTGTACTGTGATAACCAAAGTGCTATCAAAATCAGCGAAAATCCTGTTCAGCATTCTCGCACTAAACACATCGACATTCGACATCATTTCATTAGAGATTTGGTTGATCGTGATATAGTCAGTCTACAACATATTTCAACAGAGAAACAACTCGCTGACATCTTCACCAAACCTCTTGACTTTGAGAGATTAAAAAACTTAAGAAATTCTCTCTGCATGTGTTCTCTCTAAGAGTTCACGAAAATTTTGAAGTCTGAAAGAGTAGTTTCTTTACTTCTGAATACGCACTCGGAATTGTCGTGGATTAGTCTAGTCAGACAAACATGGATTCGAGGCCGCTTTAGTCTTCGGACCCAAGTGTATTTATTCCGCTGAATGCAAACATGTGAACTTGGCATTAAACTCCCAAAAGCTATCATCTGCATAGATCCATAATACCGAGTAACGGAGGACGCCGGGTCAATTTGTCCGCCGGCTCCCCTCTTCGAAAGGTAGCACATGGACGCTCTAATTTAAGATGCTCAACCATCACACTTCGGAGATGCAGGATGATCCTTGCTCCCCTCTGATTGCTGTAATGAGCATCTGTTGCATTATATTTAAAGCTAAAATTCGTCTGGAGGACGCCGGGTCACAATGTCCGCCGGCTCCCCTCTGATGTAGTAATGCTAGTCCCATGTGGAGTGCCTTAAAAGTTCACCTTGCATTCATGAATTAAAATCTCTTGTGCGGTGCAAACTCTTCCAATATGTTTCGACGAAACACGACTGCTTCCTTGTGATTGTGACGAAGGACAAGTAAACATGTCTATCAACATACTTCGGTCCCACTCACCGGTTTTTAATTCGAGAGTTATTTCATTATACCTCAAAGTTTTATTCACCTTGTGTGATATTTTTGTTTTGGAGATTGATGAAAAGTGAATTTTTTTTTTTGGGAAAATATTTTCTCTTCACTGAGTGGTATCACCGATTGAATCTCCACTAAAATGTTTTTGAATGTTTGCAGTGTGTTGAACGCTTGAATACTAACTCGGGATGTGTTGTTTTGATATGTATTCTTATAACTCATGTTCAGCATCTCGTGGAGTTCAACCTTTAAGGCGGAATATGAGTGTAGCAGCTTCCGGTGCATATCTCCTCATGCGATGTTGGTCTTGCAAGATTCATGCGACGCTGGTCGCACCACTCATCATGCGACGCTGGTCGCACAACTCATCATGCGACGCTGGTCGCACACCGTGTCATGCGACACCAGTCGCACGTCGCGATTTCGTGCGACGCCAGTCGCATGCGACAGGAGTCGCATGGTGTCAACACTCCACCTCCGCTGCCCAACTCAAATGCTACACACTTCATCTCCGCCAACCCATTCAGCGACGATGAACGACAATGATACCTTACGCTCGTTGACGAGAATTTTGGAAAATTTTTGAAAATTTTTGAAATTTTTTTTTACTTAGAATTTTTTCCAAGATTTTCGGTTTATTATTCTAATATAATTTATTCGATTTTTGTACTGATGGGCCAATTTTGTTCTGTTAATTGGGCTTTTTCGCAGGTCTTTTTGTCCAAGACGAGTCGGCCCAATTTTTTCCTATATATAGGCCATTGGAAAACTTGATTTAGGGTTACTTGCAATTCAGAATCTCCTAAGTTTCCTACTCTCTGTGCTTACGACGCGCGATCTTGCTTCCGTGGTTGAGTATCGTTGATCTCTTGCTTCACGCATCCGACGTTCGACGTTATCTCTTCGTACTCTAGCTTCGTGCATCAGGCACCAGTGATTCTCTTAGGTTCTTAGATCTTCCATCTCGCGTCTCTCGCTTTCTATCATTATTACTTCATCTTCTGGGAATATGTTTGAAGAAGTCGACAAAGAGGTTCTCGCTGAACTGACTACAGCATGGAGAGAGGCCTCTCCTAACTCGAAGAAGAAGGCACTACATGCGCTTCAAAAACATATGGACAAGATGGACTCCCGCGGTGGTAAGTCCCCGTCAGTAGATCTGACGAAACCTGCTAATCCTGCCCACTCGGTGTCGAAGAGTGGAGGTCCAAGTACTAAGACTGAACAACCGCCGAGGAAGTATCCATCCAACTTCCTTCGCTGCTATAAGGGCCTCGTGTCCCCTGCTGAGTACAAGAGGCTAGTCGCTGATGGTGTTATGACTGATGATGGGAAAAAGATACTAAAGTTACCGTCGTCGGCTGATGTTGTTGAGAGTGAGAAGAAATCTATCTCTGGCCCTGGTGCCACTTCTAAGAAGATGTTATCTGACCTCACTGTTGAACAGAGGAAGTCTAAACCCTCTATAACTTCTGCTGATGTTGATCCTAAGAGGTCAAAACCCTCTATCTCCGCAACTGTTGATCCTAAGAAGGTTATCCCTTCTATCTCTACTGCTGAGAATACTCCGAATAAAGTTATCTCTTCAACTCCCACTGCCTCTGTTGAGGGTTCAAAGAAGAAGTCTTCTGGCTCCGGTGAGGGAGAGAAGACGTTGTCTCACGATTCTAGGAAGCCACCTCGTGCTCCTACCACTTCTGGCTCAACTGGAGCCACTGCTGAAGTGGTCTATTATCAAACTGTTGAAGAGTGCGGGAAGCACTACAAACCCGATTTTTTCTATGCCAAGGCTGAGCGTCGCCTTGGTTTGATTGAGAATTTACCCATCCTTGCTGATCGAACTATCCGTCCTCAGGATTATGCGGAGTACGGCATAACTAAGTTTCTGGACGATATGAAGTTGCTGTTGGAAATCGACTACCCGGGATGCGTTCGTTCGATCACTCGAACATCCGAACGATCCCAGTCGACCTCCAGATCCGCTACTCCGTCCACGTGCCCAGCCCGTGCCCCGATTCACGCCCAGCCGTTGCCCCGGAGGACAACCGCGCGAGCCGGAGCGGGCTGCCCGAAAAAGAGCAAAACGGCGGTCGCCGTTTAAGAAATGGCGGTCGCCGTTTGTCCTTCAGCAGCGCGGACAGCAGCGCGATCTGCTGTTCCGGGCTCGTTTCCGGATCGTTTTTCCTCTTCCGACTACCGATCCGGAGGTCCTAGAACCCCCAGTAATCGAGGAATACGATCCACGATGTCCGGAACCCGATCGTACGTTCAAAATATAATCAACGAAATATGAGATCGATAAAAGCGGAATAGAGATCCGATCTCATACCTTATCGGTCGATGGTTGAGACCTTAGAGCTTCTAACGTATGACTCTTCCCGACTCCAGCCGTTGTGTGGGCAACGATCCGCTGGAAATTCCTTGTCTGCTCTCTCCTTTCTCAAACCAGCGTTATAATTATTCTCTATGTGAGAATAAAATATATTTGCGTTAACTTTATTTTTAACAGAGAACAGTTTTTATTGCGCTAAGCAATTAATTCTTTCTCTGATGAAAATAATTGTTGCGGCGAAATGTAGGTTTTAGGAGAGGGCAAGGGGGGGTTTATATAGAGTTACGTTAGGGACCTTAGGTTAAATTAATTAAGGGCTAAATTGAAATATTAATTATCTTGGAATACGTAAACGCAATTCCTTAATTAATCGATTTCAATTTTAATTATTATTCACTCCACTAAAAAATAATAATTGAATCCCCGAAATTAATTTTAATATTATTTCAACCATAATATTTCCGCCGAAATTACATATACGATTTTCCCCGTGTTTAAGATATCGAACGTCCACGAATTTATTTAATTACTAATAATTAAATTAATTCGTTTCTTATTATCCGAGACTAGTACCACTCATCCTTATTATCATGTGGAACAAATCCACCTGCAGGGTTTACATGATAAACTTTATGAGCTCATCTCGGGGACGTAATCAACCCAATAAACGGGACACGGTTTCCTGTCTATAATCTACAGCATGCCGTGCGTACAATTACGATTCCCAATTTACCGAGGATCTCGACTAATCAATTAGTCTCACTCATTGGCAAGTTAAAGAACCGAGAATTGGACACACGCACCTATAATTATATAGGGATTAGGAATTCGTATATCCGTAATATCTGAGGTCTAGTTCGATTACTGCGATTAGTATAAATCGAACGCCCTCCCGTGGTCCTGCTCAATACACCAAGTGTACGAGTGTGACATGATAGTCAAGACCGACTATCTACTGATGGAGTTATATTCTAAATGTCTAGTTTAGTGACAATATGGAACTCCTTATCTGTGTTTTTCATTATCTATTAATCAAACTGTCGGCATTTTTTGTCTACCTTGTACTTGAATGCAATAGTCCTAGATATATACGTTGTAGACAGTATGGCGTGAGGAGACACGCGGAAGATCATACTGTCGGTTACTCGTATATTATCAAACAGAAGCTCACGACTTAGATGGACAGGGACAATCCATCGGTACGTCGTAGTGTGACTGGGTAATAGTTGGTCTTAACTATTATGTTACACTTGTACACTTGGTGTATTGAGCAGGACCACGGGAGGGCGTTCGATTTATACTAATCGACGAAATCGAACTAGACCTCAGAATTACGGATATACGAATTCTTAATCCCTATATAATTATAGGTGCGTATGTCCAATTCTCGGTTCTTTAACTTGCCAATGAGTGAGACTATTTGATTAGTCGAGATACTCGGTAAATTGGGAATCGGAATTGTACACACGGCATGCTATAGATTATAGACAGGAAACCGTGTCCCGTTTATCGGGTTGATGACGTCCCCGAGATGAGCTCATAAAGTTTATCATGTAAACCCTGCAGGTGGATTTGTTCCACATGATAATAAGGATGAGTGGTACTAGTCTCGGATAATAAGAAACGAATTAATTTAATTATTAGTAATTAAATAAATTCGTGGACGTTCGATATCTTAAACACGGGGAAAGTCGTATATGTAATTTCGGCGGATTTATTATTGTTGAAATAATATTAAAATTAATTTCGGGAATTCAATTATTATTTTATAGTGGAGTTAATAATAATTAAAATTGAAATCGATTAATTAAGGAATTGCTTTTACGTATTCCAAGTTAATTAATATTTCAATTTAGCCCTTAATTAATTTATCCTTAGGTCCCTAACGTAGCTCTATTTAAACCCCCTCCCTTACCCTCTCTAAACCTAACATTCGCCGCAATTCTCATTTTTCATCTGAGAATAATTATTTTGCTTAGCGCAAAAATATTTTTCTCTGTGTGAAAAATAGAGTTAACGCAATTATAATTTTATTCTCTCATTGAGAATAATTATACCGTGGTTGAGAAAGAGAGAGTATAGACGGGAGAACTCCAGCGGATCGTTGCCCACACAGCGGTTGGAGACGGGGTCAGAGAATACGTTAGAAGCTCTAAGGTCTCAACAATCGACCGATAAGGTATGAGATCGGAACTTTCAATTCCGCATTTATTCGATCTCAATTTCCTCGTTGATTATACATGAATGTACGATCGGGTTCCGGGTATCGTGGATTGTATTCCTCGACTACTGGGGATTCTAGGACCTCCGGATCGGTAGTCGGATGAGGAAAAACGACCCGGAAACGAGCCCGGAACAGCAACGTCGCGTTGCTGTTCGCGGTGAAACGGCGACCGCCGTTTCCAAATGGCGACCGCCGTTTTGGTTTTTTTTCTGGCAGCCCGCTTGGTTCGCGCGGTTGTCCTTCGGGGCAATGGCTGGGCGTGAATCGGGGCACGGGCTGGAAAGGCGAACGAAGTAGCGACTTCGGATGTCGACTGGGATCGTTCGGATGTTCGAGCAATCGAACGAACGCATCCCGGGTAGTCGATTTCCAACAATTGGTATCAGAGCCGGTTTGTGCGTTCGTTGTATTTTTGCGAGATTCGTTTTTGCAGGTTCGAACCCGATTATTATGGCCATGTAATTGTTGCTGCTGCTTGGTGGATCGAGACGAGATCGAAGGCCGGACGAACGAGGGTCGAGAAGTCGAACCCGCGGCTGCTGAAGGGCAAACGGCGGTCGCCGTTTCTTAAACGGCGGTCGCCGTTTCGCTGGACTTCGGGCAGCAGCTCCGCGGGGGTTCGACGGACGCCACGGATCGCTCGTCGAGGCCCGGGATGATACTCCAGTGGGAGGGGTTCGTCTCTTGGCCCTTAGACGAGTCGGTGGTGGATCGAGACCTAGACGAGCAACGAGACGAAGATCCGAGAAGACGTGCATCGAAGAATTTTAAAGGCCATAATAATCGGGCCACGTTAAATGTTTTCTATGTGTTTACGTGCTTTATTATGCTTTAAGTTTATATGCATGTGAATGTTATCCCTTTCGTAAAAACTAAGTGGGAGAGGGATTGGAAACAATCCCGCGGTCTCCATGCTCTGTTTTGATAGTGATGTGTGTCGCTTACGAGTTGGCTTTAGTGTCATCCTCCCTATCGGATAAAGTGGACACACGGATATCACTGGATCAAAATTCGAATTCAATTCCATTTATAGAATTGAACACTTAAGTTTTTCAAAGCAAATGCCTAATCTGTCTTTCAAAGACTAAGTTCAACTCGACTCATTCTCACCCCGGGGAGTGGAATGGAGCCAAAGCGCTTGCTTATGTCGATGACACAGATTAGAGACATTCGAGTCATTCGATGACTAGATCGATTGTCTGGTTGGCTCCCTCACTCTGTGAGAGATAGGGCTCAATTGCATGATTGATCGCTGGTTAGAAACTTCGAGTTTCACTTACGAGATATCAAGCTTTGATTAACGAAATTGTGAAATTTATTAAATGGAATTCAATTAACAAAGTTGTTTGTTTAGTAAACGTCCACACTATCGTGGCTTACTAGACGGAAACGGAACTTTGGGTTAATTGAGGCTCGACAGTTATAGGAAATCGTAAAGGGACCGCATGTCAACGTAAACGTCCACACTAACGTGGCTTGCGGTGGATATGTAGTTCCCGAGCGGTTAACTTATTACTGAGAAATGGTACACACTTAGGTACGCTTTACAGTATCCTCCCCATCGGAGTCACTGCTGTAATGATGTACGACCGAAGTAAAAGTCCAGTTATAAAATCGTTTGGACTAGTATACGTCCACATGAACGTGGCATGCTGGTCTGATGGGATTTTAGGATTGATTGGTAAATTTAATGATATTAATTAAGGGAGTTAATATCGAATTAAATTTGACGGTTTGATTTGTCTCTTTTATAGATATGGCACTCAACCCACTGTCTGTGATACTAAAAGAAAACAAACTCACTGGTCCAAATTATGTTGATTGGAAATGAAACTTGGACATTGTCCTAACTGCTGAGGAGTACAAGTATGTACTCCAGGTCGAATGTCCTGTTGCACCTACTGAAACATCCTCTCCTGAGGAAAAGGAAGCTCATCGGAAGTGGGTCAAGGCTGATCAGATGGCGCGGTGCTACATTTTGGCATCTATGTCAAATGTGCTGCAACATCAGCATGAAGCCATGGACACTGCCTATGATATGATGCTTAACCTCAAAGAGATGTTTGGTAGTCAGGACAGGGCAGCCAGGCAAGATGCTATGAGGAAACTCATGACGGCCACTATGTCCGAAGGAACGCCCGTGAGGGATCACGTTCTTAGGATGATAGGCTATCTGAATGAGATAGAGATCATGGGAGGTGCCATCGATGGGGAAACCCAGATCGATATAGTGCTCCAGTCTCTGCCTAGGAGTTTTGAGCAGTTCCGCCTGAACTATAACATGAACAAGAGGTTATATACGTTGGCGGAACTCCTGACTGAACTCCAGGCGGCAGAGGGAATCTTTAAGAACTCTCAAGCACTTTTGGCTGTGAAATCGACTCTTCCTCGCCCTTCGGGGATTAAGAAGAAGAAAAAGCAAGGACGGAAACCCAGTGGGCCCAGAGTTGGTGGACCACAGAATGGAGTGAACAGGCCTAAGGGCAAGTGTTTCCGTTGCAAGCAGTCTGGACATTGGAAGTCTAATTGTCCTCTCAGACAAGGAGGTACGAACTTTTCCTTAGTCACTGAAACATGTTTAGCGGTGTTATCCACCGGTACCTGGTGTGTGGATACGGGAGCCACTGATCATGTCTGCAATTCTTTGCAGGGGTTCCAGGAAACCCGGCGGCTTAGAGAGGGAGAGATCACTATCTACATGGGCAACGCGACGAAAGTGGCGGCTGTTGCAGTGGGAGATATTTATTTATCTTTTAATAATAAAGTTTTAGTATTGAATAATTGTCTTTATGTACCGAATTTTAGAAAGAACCTTGTTTCGGTTTCTAAATTGGTTTTGAATAAATATTCTGTTTCTTTTGATAGTTCTGTTATTATCAAAAAGAATGGTGAGTATATATGTTCTGGTACATTGATAGGCAACTTATATATACTGAATCCTGATTATTCCACGATGCAACGAGTAGAGTCAAATAATACATCTAGTACCAATAAGAGAAAGGAGCCTTCTAGAATGAATCAAAAGTACTTATGGCATCTTAGGCTAGGTCATATTAACTTGGGTAGGATTCAAAGGTTGATAACTGATGGAATACTCAGTGGTGTGAAAGATGAGGACTTTCCAACCTGCGAATCATGCCTGGAAGGAAAAATGACCAAGCGACCCTTTAGTGATAAGGGGTATAGATCCAAGGAAGTACTGGAATTGATTCACTCTGATTTGTGCGGGCCTTTATCTGTCCAAGCGAGAGGAGGTTATGAATATTTCGTAACCTTCACTGATGATTACTCAAGGTATGGTTTTATATACCTGATGCGCCGCAAGAGCGAGTGCTTTGACAAGTTCAAGGAGTACAAAGCTCTTGTGGAGAACCTTCATGGTAAAACCATAAAGACTCTACGATCTGATCGTGGAGGAGAGTACCTCTCGGGAGAGTTTAAGGCGTACTTATTAGAGAATGGGATTGATTCCCAGATGACTGCACCATACACGCCCCAGCAGAATGGTGTAGCAGAAAGAAGGAATAGGACTCTTATGGAAATGGTAAGATCTATGATGAGTTATTCAGAACTACCAGTTTCGTTCTGGGGATATGCCTTGGAAACAGCGGCGTATATCCTGAACTTAGTTCCCTCTAAATCAGTCCCTAAGACGTCCTCGGAATTGTGGACCGGGCGAAAGCCAAATTTGAAACACATTCGGGTCTGGGGTTGTCCAGCACATGTGCTGAAGCATGGGGCTGATAAGTTGGAATCTCGTTCAGATATTCGGTTGTTTATAGGATATCCTAGAGGAACGAAAGGTGGTCTATTTTATAGTCCTAAGGACCAGAAGATCGTTGTTAGCACCAACGCTCGGTTCTTGGAAGAGGATTATATAATGGATCACAAGCCCAAGAGTGAGATAATACTAAACGAACTGAGAGGGGACGATCAAGGCTTAGATCCAACCGAACCGGGTGATACGCCACCACAGTCTGCACCTGTAGTTACTGAGGTTACACCGGAGCCTCGTCGTAGTGGGAGGGTTGTTCGACAACCCGATAGGTTCATGTTTATAGGTGAGTCTTCGGACTTGTTACCTGGAGAACATGAAGCCGATCCCTGGACCTATGGCGAGGCGCTTAAAGATCAAGATGCTCAGTCTTGGCAAAAAGCGATGAAATCTGAGATTGAATCAATGGATTCAAATCAGGTCTGGAATCTTGTAGCACCGCCCAAAGGTGTAAAAGCCATTGGTTGCAAGTGGGTGTACAAGAGGAAAAGAGGGTCTGACGGGAAGGTTGAAACCTTCAAGGCTAGGCTTGTTGCGAAAGGGTATACTCAGAAAGAAGGGATCGATTATGAGGAAACCTTTTCGCCAGTAGCTATGCTAAAGTCGATCCGGATTCTTTTGTCTATAGCATCTTATATGGATTATGAGGTGTGGCAAATGGACGTCAAGACAGCATTCTTGAATGGGAATCTTGACGAGACCATTTACATGAGACAGCCAGAAGGTTTCATTAAGAAAGGCCAAGAGCATCTAGTGTGTAAGCTAAACCGATCCATTTATGGATTGAAGCAAGCTTCTAGATCTTGGAACATGCGGTTTGATGAGGTTATCCAGTCTTATGGATTCATTCAAAGCATGGACGAGTCGTGTGTATACCGTAGAAGTGACGGAAACAGCGTGGCGTTTCTCGTGCTTTATGTAGACGACATCCTTCTAATTGGCAACAATGTGAAGATGTTGTCGGACATAAAGGGATGGTTGTCCAAGCAATTCGATATGAAAGACTTAGGACAAGTTGGGCATGTTCTTGGGATCAAGGTTATAAGGGATCGCCGGAAAAGAACATTGAGCTTGTCCCAGGCTTCATATATTGATACGATTCTGGCTCGTTTCAACATGCAGAATTCCAAGAGAGGTGCTCAACCTTTCTGCCATGGAATTCATCTATCTAAAGACATGTGTCCCAAAACACAAAAGGAGATAGATTACATGAAGAAGGTTCCTTATGCTTCGGCAGTAGGAAGTCTAATATATGCCATGTTGTGCACGAGGCCTGATATCTGTTATGCCGTGGGCATGGTAGCTAGATATCAGAGTAACCCTGGACAGGGTCACTGGACTGCTGTAAAGAACATACTTAAGTACCTGCGAAGGACTAGGAATTATGTTCTGAGTTACAAAGCGTCCGAGTTGATTCCTATTGGTTACACAGACTCGGATTTCCAATCTGATAAGGATCAGCGAAAGTCTACATCAGGCTATGTGTTCACATTGGGAGGTGGAGCAATCTCATGGAAGAGTGTTAAGCAGAAATGCATTTCGGACTCTACCATGGAAGCCGAATATGTAGCAGCCTCTGAGGCAGCTAAAGAATCGGTGTGGCTCCGGAACTTCCTTATGGACTTGGATGTGGTTCCTAAAATGCCTAGAGCTATCACAATTTATTGTGACAATAGCGGTGCAGTGGCAAATGCAAAGGAACCACGAGCCCACAATGCGAGTAAACACATAGATCGCAAGTACCACCTGATTAGAGACATCGTCAGGAGAGGCGATGCGGTTGTCACCAAGATTGCATCAGCGGATAACCTGGCTGACCCCTTTACGAAGGCACTTCCAGCGGAAGCGTTCAAGAGACACGTGAAGGGGATGGGTATCGGATGTATGGTAGAGGGCAACTAGAGATTTAGTATAAGTGGGAGATTGATGGAGTTATATTCTAAATGTCTAGTTTAGTGACAATATGGAACTCCTTATCTGTGTTTTTCATTATCTATTAATCAAACTGTCGGCATTTTTTGTCTACCTTGTACTTGAATGCAATAGTCCTAGATATATACGTTGTAGACAGTATGGCATGAGGAGACACGCGGAAGATCATACTGTCGGTTACTCGTATATTATCAAACAGAAGCTCACGACTTAGATGGACAGGGACAATCCATCGGTACGTCGTAGTGTGACTGGGTAATAGTTGGTCTTAACTATTATGTTACACTTGTACACTTGGTGTATTGAGCAGGACCACGGGAGGGCGTTCGATTTATACTAATCGACGAAATCGAACTAGACCTCAGAATTACGGATATACGAATTCTTAATCCCTATATAATTATAGGTGCGTATGTCCAATTCTCGGTTCTTTAACTTGCCAATGAGTGAGACTATTTGATTAGTCGAGATACTCGGTAAATTGGGAATCGGAATTGTACACACGGCATGCTATAGATTATAGACAGGAAACCGTGTCCCGTTTATCGGGTTGATGACGTCCCCGAGATGAGCTCATAAAGTTTATCATGTAAACCCTGCAGGTGGATTTGTTCCACATGATAATAAGGATGAGTGGTACTAGTCTCGGATAATAAGAAACGAATTAATTTAATTATTAGTAATTAAATAAATTCGTGGACGTTCGATATCTTAAACACGGGGAAAGTCGTATATGTAATTTCGGCGGATTTATTATTGTTGAAATAATATTAAAATTAATTTCGGGAATTCAATTATTATTTTATAGTGGAGTTAATAATAATTAAAATTGAAATCGATTAATTAAGGAATTGCTTTTACGTATTCCAAGTTAATTAATATTTCAATTTAGCCCTTAATTAATTTATCCTTAGGTCCCTAACGTAGCTCTATTTAAACCCCCTCCCTTACCCTCTCTAAACCTAACATTCGCCGCAATTCTCATTTTTCATCTGAGAATAATTATTTTGCTTAGCGCAAAAATATTTTTCTCTGTGTGAAAAATAGAGTTAACGCAATTATAATTTTATTCTCTCATTGAGAATAATTATACCGTGGTTGAGAAAGAGAGAGTATAGACGGGAGAACTCCAGCGGATCGTTGCCCACACAGCGGTTGGAGACGGGGTCAGAGAATACGTTAGAAGCTCTAAGGTCTCAACAATCGACCGATAAGGTATGAGATCGGAACTTTCAATTCCGCATTTATTCGATCTCAATTTCCTCGTTGATTATACATGAATGTACGATCGGGTTCCGGGTATCGTGGATTGTATTCCTCGACTACTGGGGATTCTAGGACCTCCGGATCGGTAGTCGGATGAGGAAAAACGACCCGGAAACGAGCCCGGAACAGCAACGTCGCGTTGCTGTTCGCGGTGAAACGGCGACCGCCGTTTCCAAATGGCGACCGCCGTTTTGGTTTTTTTTCTGGCAGCCCGCTTGGTTCGCGCGGTTGTCCTTCGGGGCAATGGCTGGGCGTGAATCGGGGCACGGGCTGGAAAGGCGAACGAAGTAGCGACTTCGGATGTCGACTGGGATCGTTCGGATGTTCGAGCAATCGAACGAACGCATCCCGGGTAGTCGATTTCCAACATCTACCAGTCACACAACGACGTACCGATGGATTGTCCCTGTCCATCTAAGTCGTGAGCTACTGTTCGATAGTATACGAGTAACCGACAGTATGATCTTCCGCGTGTCTCCTCACGCCATACTGTCTACAACGTATATATCTAGGACTATTGCATAAAGTACATGAAAGACAAAATGCCGACAATTTGATTAATAGATAATAAAACACAGATAAGGAGTTCCATATTGTCACTAAACTAGACATTTAGAATATAACTCCATCAATCTCCCACTTATACTAAAAGTCTAGTTGCCCTCTCCCATACATCCGATACCCATCCCCTTCACGTGTCTCTTGAACGCTTCCGCTGGAAGTGCCTTCGTAAAGGGGTCTGCCAGGTTATCCGCTGATGCAATCTTGGTGACAACTGCATCGCCTCTCTTGACGATGTCTCTAATCAGGTGGTACTTGCGATCTATGTGTTTACTCGCATTGTGGGCTCGTGGTTCCTTCGCATTTGCCACTGCACCGCTATTGTCACAATAAATTGTGATAGCTCTAGGCAAATTAGGAATCACATCTAAGTCCATGATGAAGTTCCGGAGCCACACCGATTCTTTAGCTGCCTCAGAGGCTGCTACATATTCGGCTTCCATGGTGGAGTCCGAAATGCATTTCTGCTTAACACTCCTCCATGAAACTGCTCCACCTCCCAATGTGAACACATAGCCTGATGTAGACTTTCGTTGTTCCTTATCAGATTGGAAATCCGAGTTTGTGTAACCAATAGGAATCAACTCGGACGCTTTGTAACTCAGAACATAATTCCTAGTCCTTCGCAGGTACTTAAGTATGTTCTTTACAGCAGTCCAGTGACCCTGTCCAGGGTTACTCTGATATCTAGCTACCATGCCTACGGCATAGCAGATATCAGGTCTCGTGCACAACATAGCATACATTAGACTACCCACTGCCGAAGCATAAGGAACCGTCTTCATGTAATCTATCTCCTTCTGTGTCTTGGGACACATATCCTTAGATAGACGAATTCCATGGCAAAAAGGTTGAGAACCTCTCTTGGAATTCTGCATATTGAAACGAGCTAGAATCGTATCAATATATGAAGCCTGGGACAAGCTCAATGTTCTTTTCTGGCGATCTCGTATAACCTTGATCCCAAGAACATGCCCTACTTGTCCTAAGTCTTTCATATCGAATTGCTTGGACAACCATCCCTTTATGTCCGACAACATCTTCACATTGTTGCCAATTAGAAGAATATCGTCTACATAAAGCACGAGAAACGCCACGCTGTTTCCGTCACTTCTCCGGTATACACACGACTCGTCCATGCTTTGAATGAATCCATAAGACTGGATAACCTCATCAAACCGCATGTTCCAAGATCTAGAAGCTTGCTTCAATCCATAAATGGATCGCTTTAGCTTACACACTAGATGCTCTTGGCCTTTCTCGATGAAACCCTCTGGCTGTCTCATATAAATGGTCTCGTCAAGATTCCCATTCAAGAATGCTGTCTTGACGTCCATTTGCCACACCTCATAATCCATATGAGATGCTATAGACAAAAGAATCCGGATCGACTTTAGCATAGCTACCGGCGAAAAGGTTTCCTCATAATCGATCCCTTCTTTCTGAGTGTACCCTTTCGCAACAAGCCTAGCCTTGAAGGTTTCCACCTTCCCGTCAGATCCTCTTTTCCTCTTGTACACCCACTTGCAACCAATGGCTTTTACACCTTTGGGCGGTGCAACAAGATCCCAGACCTGATTTGAATCCATAGATTCAATCTCAGATTTCATCGCCTTTTGCCAAGACTGAGCATCTTGATCTTTAAGCGCCTCGTCGTAGGTCCAGGGATCGGCTTCATGTTCTCCAGGTAACAAGTCCGAAGACTCACCTATAAACATGAACCTGTCAGGTTGTCGAACAACCCTCCCACTACGACGACGCTCCGGTGTAACCTCAGTAACTACAGGTGCAGACTGTGGTGGCGTATCACCCGGTTGGGTTGGATCTAAGCCTTGATCGTTCCCTCTCAGTTCGTTGAGTATTATCTCACTATTGGGCTTGTGGTCCATTATATAATCCTCTTCCAAGTGATGGAGTTGTATTCTAAATGTCTAGTTTAGTGCAAATACGGAACTCCTTATCTATACCTTAATTCGAGATATGATTCAAGCATGATTGCATTTAATGCAATAGTCCTTGATGTATACGTTGTAGACAGTATGGCGTGAGGAGACACGCGGAAGATCATACTGTCGGTTACTCGTATACTATCGAACAGTAGCTCACGACTTAGATGGACAGGGACAATCCATCGGTACGTCGTAGTGTGACTGGTAGATAGTCGGTCTTGACTATCATGTTACACTCGTACACTTGGTGTATTGAGCAGGACCACGGGAGGGCGTTCGATTTATACTAATCGATGTAATCGAACTAGACCTCAGATATTACGGATATGTGAGTTCTTAATCCCTATATAATTATAGGTGCGTGTGTCCAATGCTCGGTTCCTTGATGTGCCAATGAGTGAGATTAATTGATTAGTCAATATTCTCGGTAGATTGGGAATCGGTATTGTACACACGGCATGCTATAGATTATAGACAGGAAACCGTGTCCCATTTATTGGGTTGATGATGTCCCCGAGATGAGCTCATAAAGTTTATCATGTAAACCCTGCAGGTGGATTCGTTCCACATGATAATAAGGATGAGTGGTACTAGTCTCGGATAATAAGAAATGAATTAATTTAATTATTAGTAATTAATTAATTCATGGACATGCGATATCTTAAACACGGGGAAATTCATATATGTAATACGGCGGGAAAATTATTGACGGAATAATTTGAATTAATTAATTGGGAAATCATTTATAATTTTATAGTGGAATTAATTATAAATAAAATTGTGGAATTTAATTAAGGTTTTCTTTTTGGGACACCAAGTTAATTAAATTGCAATTTAAGCCTAATTAATTAATTGCCTATGGGTCCCTAGTGTGGCCTATATAAAACCCTCGTCTCTCTTCTCTAAACCTACAGAACGCCGCTATAATTAATTCTGTGGAGAAATTATTTTGTTAGCGCAATTATTCTTTTCTCCGCTTAATTAATTTAGATTAGCGCAGTGTTTTTCTTTTCTGTAGAAATTATTTTGCTAGCGCAAATATATTTCTGGATACAGAATTGTTCTTCTTTTCTGTAGAAATTAATTTGCTAGCGCAAATATATTTCTGGATACAGAATTGTTCTTCTTTTCTGTAGAAATTAATTTGCTAGCGCAAATATATTTCTGGATACAGAATTGTTCTTCTTTTCTGTAGAAATTAATTTGCTAGCGCAAATATATTTCTGGATACAGAATAGTTTTTCTTTTCTGTAGAAATTAATTTGCTAGCGCAAATATATTTCTGGAGACAGAATAATAAAAACGTGAAAAGGAGGGTTTGAGAGAGAAGAAGAAGAGAAGCTCCAAGCGGATCGATGCCCACACATCGGCTGGAGCAAGAGGGCTAGGATACACGCTAGAAGACTCGAGGTATCTGTCAATTCGGCTTCTCCGAATCACGCGACAAAGGTATGAGATCGATCCCTAATTCCGCAATTATCGATCTCTAAATTCGTTAAAAATACATCGGACGAACGATCGGGTTCCGGGAGTCGTGGTACGTGTTCCTCGACTACTAGGGGTTCAAGGACCTTCGGATCGGTAGTCGGAAGAGGAAAAACGGACCGGAAACGAGCCCGGAACAGCAGAACGCGCTGCTGTTCGCGGAGAAACGGCGACCGCCGTTTCCAAACGGCGACCGCCGTTTTGGTCTTTTTCTGGCAGCCCGCTCGGTTCGCGTGGTTGTCCTTCGGGGCAATGGCTGGGCGTGAATCGGGGCACGGGCTGGAAAAGCGAACGAAGTAGCGACACCGGATGTCGACTGGGATCGTTCGGATGTTCGAGTGATCGAACGAACGCATCCCGGGTAGTCGATTTCCAACAAATGGTATCAGAGCCGGTTTTGTACGTTTTATGTATTGTTTGCGAGATTTGTTTTGCAGGTTAACCCGATTATTATGGTCATGTTGTATGTACTGTATGTTGTGGTTTGTTAAACTCTCGGGATTGTCGAGATTTTTGTTTTAAATCGTTGCTTGAATGTAAAAGTTGAAACGACGGGTTGAGTCGTTTAGGTTTTACGTTTTTCGTTTTTCGTTTTTATCCGGATGTATAGGATCGATCAATCTGTATAGGATCGATGCCGGAAGTAGTTAGCTTTACCTTGTAATGTTGCTGCTGCTTGGTGGATCGAGACGAGATCGAAGGCCGGACGAACGAGGGTCGAGAAGTCGAACCCGCGGCTGCTGAAGGGCAAACGGCGGTCGCCGTTTCTTAAACGGCGGTCGCCGTTTCGCTGGATTTCGGGCAGCAGCTCCGCGGGGGTTCGACGGACACCACGGATCGCTCGTCGAGGCCTGGGATGATACTCCAGTGGGAGGGGTTCGTCTCTTGGCACTTAGACGAGTTGGTGGTGGATCGAGACCGAGACGAGCAACGGGACGAAGATCCGAGAAGACGTGCATCGAAGATATTTAAAGGCCATAATAATCGGGATCACGTTAAATGCTTTTTGCGTGTTTACGTGCTTTTTATTATGCTTTATTTATTTATGCATGTTATCCCTTTCGTAAAATACTAAGTGGAAGAGGGATTGGAAACAATCCCGCGGTCTCCATTCTCTGTTTTGATGGTGATGTGTGTCGCTTACGAGTTGGCTTTAGTGTCATCCTCCCTATCGGATAAAGTGGACACACGGATATCACTGGATCAAAATTCGAATTCAATTCCATTTATAGAATTGAACACTTAAGTTTTTCAAAGCAATGCCTAATCTGTTTTTCAAAGACTAAGTTCAACTCGACTCATTCTCACCCCGGGGAGTGGAATGGAGCCAAAGCGCTTGCTTATGTCGATGACACAGATTAGAGACATTCGAGTCATTCGATGACTAGATCGATTGTCTGGTTGGCTCCCTCACCTAGTGAGAGATAGGGCTCAATTGCATGATTGATCGCTGGTTAGAAACTTCGAGTTTCACTTACGAGATATCAAGCTTTGATTAATAAATTGTGAAATTTAATAAATGTAAGAGTCAATTAACAAAGTTGTTTGTTTTAGTAAACGTCCACACTATCGTGGCTTGCTAAATGGAAACGGTACTTTGGGTTAATTGAGACTCTATGACATTTAAATAAATGGGATTCAATTAATAAAGTTGTTTGTTTTAGTAAACGTCCACACTAACGTGGCTTGCTAAATGGAAACGGAACTTTGGGATTAATTGAGGCTCGACAGTTATAGAAAGTCGTGGAGGACCGCATGTCAACGTAAACGTCCACAAGAACGTGGCTTGCGGTGGACATGTGGTTCCCGAGCGGTGGACTTAGTACTGAGAAATGGTACACACTTAGGTACGCTTTATAGTATCCTCCCCATCGGAGTCACTGCTATGATGATGTACGACCGAAGTGAAATCCAATCATAAAATCATTTGGACTGGTAAACGTCCACAAGAACGTGGCTTGCTATGTCTGATGGGATTTTGGAAATGATTGGTAGTTTAATGATATCACTTGAGGGAAATGATATCGAATTAAACTCATTGTTTGTTTTATATGGTATTGATCCCATTAAAAGTCAACAAACTCACTGAACCTGATTGTATGGATTGGAAAAGAAACTTGGACATTGTCCTAACTGCAGAGGAGTACAAATATGTACTCCAAGTCAATTGACCTGCTGAACCAAATGATACTTCCACTACTGAGGAAAGGAAGCTCATTGGAAATGGATCAGGGCTATGAGATGACGCGGAGCAACATTATGACTTTCATGTCAAATGTGCTGCGACATCAGGATCATGCCATGACCATTACCTATGATATGATGCTTAACCTCAAGAAGTTTTTGGTTATCAGGACAGGACAGCCGGACAAAGTGAAATGAGGCAACTCATGACGGCCATCATGTCGGAAAGAACGCCCGCGAGGGATCACGTTTTTAGAATGATGGGCTATCTTAATGAGATAGAGATTCTAGGAGCAGTTATCGATGGGGTAACCCAAGTCGATATTGTGCTCCAGTCTCTGCCGAGAAGTTTTGAGCAGTTCCGCCTGAACTATAATATGAATAAGAGGTCTTATTCATTGGCGGAGCTCCTGGTTGAACTTCAAGCGGCTGAGGGAATCTTTAAGGGCTCTCAAAACACTTATGGCTGAGAAATTGGCTCTTCCTAGGCCTTCGGGCGGCAAAAGGAAGAAGAAGCAATACGGAAACCCAGTGGCCCTTATATATCCGGACCATGGAATGGGACAAGCAAGCCCAAGGGGCAAGTGCTTCCGTTGTAAGCAGTTTGGATACTGGGAGTTTTAATTGTCCTCTCAAAGCAACTAGAAGTTAACTTCTCCTTAGTCACCGAAACATGTTTAGTGGTGTTATCTACCAGTACCTGGTGTGTGGATACGGAAACCACTAATCATGTCTGCACCTAAATGCGGGGGTTCCAGGAAACCCGGAGACTTAGAAAGGAAGAAGTTATAACCTACATGGGCAATACTGTTAAGGTAACAGCCATTGCAGTGGGAGAATATGTTAAATGTTTTAACGGTAGGATTTTAGTTCTAATAAATTGTCTTTATGTGCCGGTATTTAGAAAGAATTTTCATTTCGGATTTCTAAATTGGCTTAGAATGGATATTCCGTTTCTTCTGATAGTTTTATACCTATCAGAGTAGGAAACGGGGATATTATCTATTCTGGTACATTGATAGACAATTTAATACTAAATCCGTGTTCTTCCACGATGCAACACACCGGAGCTAATAACACATTGTCGAACCCCAATAAGAGTAAAGATCCTTCTAGGTTGAATCAAATGTACTTATGGAATCTTAGGCTAGATCATTTTAACTTGAGTACGATTCAAAGGGTGAAAGCTGATGGACTACTCAGCTAGGTTGAAGGAAAGGACTTTCCAACCTTCGAATCATACTTGGAAGTTTTAATGACCAAGCAACCTTTTACGGTTAAAGGGAAAAGATCCAAGAAAGTACTAGAGTTGATTCGCTCTGATATATGCAGACCTCTTTGAGGAGTAAGGCATACTTATCAGAAAATGGGATTAACTCCCAACAGACTACACCATTTATGCCTTGGCAAAATAATGTGTTGTAAAGAAGGAATAGGACTCTTATAGATATGGGAAAGTAGAAAATGAGTTATTCGAAGTTACCTAATTCGTTTTTTGGATATGGCTTGGAAACAACGGCGTTTATCCTGAACTTGATTCTTTTGGAAACTTGTACTGATATTCGGCTGTTTATAGGATACCCTAAGAAAACGAATTGAGATATGTAATATAATCCAAAGGACCAGATGTTCATTGATTACATCAATGTTCGGTTCTTAGACATGGACTATATGTATATGCAAGATCACAAGCCCAAGAGTAGGGTAATACTTAATGTGCTTAGAGGGACTGATCAAGACTTAGAACCAGCCTAATTGAGTAGTTCACTACTGTAATCTTTAGTCACTAAAGACACACCGGAGCGTCTTCGTAGTGGGAGGGTTGTTAGACAACCCGACAGGTTCATGTTTATTGGTGAGTCTTCGGACTTGTTACCTGGAGAACATGAAGCCGAACCCTGGATCTATGACGAGACGCTGAAAGATCAAGATGCTCGGTCTTGGCAAAAGTCGATCCGGATTCTTTTGTCTTCACATGGAAGATGGAAGTCAAGACAGATTTCCTAAATCGAAGTCTTGACGGGGCCATCTATGTGGGACAGCCAGAAAGATTCATCGAAAAGAGCCAAGAGCATTCGGTAAGCAAGCTTAATCAATCTTAAGATTGAAGGAAGCTCCAAGATCTTGGACACATGCGGACCTATGAGTAAATCCATTTCATGGATTCATTCAAGGCATGTTTAGGTCCTGTGTGTAATAAAGAAAGTGACAGAAAAGATGTGGTGTTTTCTCATTCTTTATGTAGACGACATCCTTCTAAATTGGCAACAATATGAAAGATGTTATCGGACATAAAGGGATGGTTGTCCGAGTAATTCAATGTAAGAGACTTAGGAGAAGTCGGGAATGTTCTTGGGATCAAAGTTATAAATGATCGCCAGAAAAGAACATAGAACTTATCTCGAGTCTCATACTTAAATACAATTCTTACTCGTTGCAGCATACATAATTCCAAGAAAGGTCTTCACCTTTTAGATGTGGAATTCATCTATCTAAGGTTTTGTGTCCGACACAATAAAGGAGATAGATGAAGAGTAAGCAGTTCCCTGCACCTTAATGGTGGGAAGCTTAATGTATGTAATGCTATGCACGAGACTGATATCTGCTATGCCGTGGGCATGGTGGTGAGATATCATAGTAATCCTAGAAAGGATCACTCGACTGATGTAAAGAACATGTTTAGGCTCCTGCAGAGGACCAGGAATTATGTTCTGAGTTACAAAGCAGTCAAGTTGTTTCCTTTGGATTACATAGAATTGAATTTCCAATCAAACAGGGACAGTTGAAAGTCGAAGTCAGGCTATGTGTTCTCACTGTTAAGTGGAGCAGTCGCATGGAAGAATGTAAAGCAGCAATGCATTACGGACTCTACCATGGAAACTGAAAGGATAACGGCCTCTGAGGCAGTTAAAAGGTCAGTGTGGCTCCAGAACTTCCTAAGGGACTTAGATGTGGTTTTTAGTTTACCCAAAGCTATTTTGAATAGCGGTATTGGCAAACTTGAAATGCCACGAGTCCACAGTGGGAGATAACACGTAGAGCGCAAGTACCACCTGATTCGAGAGATCGTCTAGTAAGACGATGCAGTTGTCACCTAGATAGCATCAAGAGGATTGCCTGGTAAAACCGTTCACAGAGGCACTTCCAGCGAAAGCGTTGGGTAGGCGTGATGAGGTTATGGGAATCTGATGTTTGGGAGAGGGCGACTAGACTTTTAGTATAAGTGGGAGATTGATGGAGTTGTATTCTAAATGTCTAGTTTAGTGCAAATACGGAACTCCTTATCTATACCTTAATTCGAGATATGATTCAAGCATGATTGCATTTAATGCAATAGTCCTTGATGTATACGTTGTAGACAGTATGGCGTGAGGAGACACGCGGAAGATCATACTGTCGGTTACTCGTATACTATCGAACAGTAGCTCACGACTTAGATGGACAGGGACAATCCATCGGTACGTCGTAGTGTGACTGGTAGATAGTCGGTCTTGACTATCATGTTACACTCGTACACTTGGTGTATTGAGCAGGACCACGGGAGGGCGTTCGATTTATACTAATCGATGTAATCGAACTAGACCTCAGATATTACGGATATGTGAGTTCTTAATCCCTATATAATTATAGGTGCGTGTGTCCAATGCTCGGTTCCTTGATGTGCCAATGAGTGAGATTAATTGATTAGTCAATATTCTCGGTAGATTGGGAATCGGTATTGTACACACGGCATGCTATAGATTATAGACAGGAAACCGTGTCCCATTTATTGGGTTAATGATGTCCCCGAGATGAGCTCATAAAGTTTATCATGTAAACCCTGCAGGTGGATTCGTTCCACATGATAATAAGGATGAGTGGTACTAGTCTCGGATAATAAGAAATGAATTAATTTAATTATTAGTAATTAATTAATTCATGGACATGCGATATCTTAAACACGGGGAAATTCATATATGTAATACGGCGGGAAAATTATTGACGGAATAATTTGAATTAATTAATTGGGAAATCATTTATAATTTTATAGTGGAATTAATTATAAATAAAATTGTGGAATTTAATTAAGGTTTTCTTTTTGGGACACCAAGTTAATTAAATTGCAATTTAAGCCTAATTAATTAATTGCCTATGGGTCCCTAGTGTGGCCTATATAAAACCCTCGTCTCTCTTCTCTAAACCTACAGAACGCCGCTATAATTAATTCTGTGGAGAAATTATTTTGTTAGCGCAATTATTCTTTTCTCCGCTTAATTAATTTAGATTAGCGCAGTGTTTTTCTTTTCTGTAGAAATTATTTTGCTAGCGCAAATATATTTCTGGATACAGAATTGTTCTTCTTTTCTGTAGAAATTAATTTGCTAGCGCAAATATATTTCTGGATACAGAATTGTTCTTCTTTTCTGTAGAAATTAATTTGCTAGCGCAAATATATTTCTGGATACAGAATTGTTCTTCTTTTCTGTAGAAATTAATTTGCTAGCGCAAATATATTTCTGGATACAGAATAGTTTTTCTTTTCTGTAGAAATTAATTTGCTAGCGCAAATATATTTCTGGAGACAGAATAATAAAAACGTGAAAAGGAGGGTTTGAGAGAGAAGAAGAAGAGAAGCTCCAAGCGGATCGATGCCCACACATCGGCTGGAGCAAGAGGGCTAGGATACACGCTAGAAGACTCGAGGTATCTGTCAATTCGGCTTCTCCGAATCACGCGACAAAGGTATGAGATCGATCCCTAATTCCGCAATTATCGATCTCTAAATTCGTTAAAAATACATCGGACGAACGATCGGGTTCCGGGAGTCGTGGTACGTGTTCCTCGACTACTAGGGGTTCAAGGACCTTCGGATCGGTAGTCGGAAGAGGAAAAACGGACCGGAAACGAGCCCGGAACAGCAGAACGCGCTGCTGTTCGCGGAGAAACGGCGACCGCCGTTTCCAAACGGCGACCGCCGTTTTGGTCTTTTTCTGGCAGCCCGCTCGGTTCGCGCGGTTGTCCTTCGGGGCAATGGCTGGGCGTGAATCGGGGCACGGGCTGGAAAAGCGAACGAAGTAGCGACACCGGATGTCGACTGGGATCGTTCGGATGTTCGAGTGATCGAACGAACGCATCCCGGGTAGTCGATTTCCAACACCAAGAACCGAGCGTTGGTGCTAACAACGATCTTCTGGTCCTTCGGACTATAAAATAGACCACCTTTCGTTCCTCTAGGATATCCTATAAACAACCGAATATCTGAACGTGACTCCAACTTATCAGCCCCGTGCTTCAGCACATGTGCTGGACAACCCCAGATCCGAATGTGTTTCAAGTTTGGCTTTCGCCCGGTCCACAATTCCGAGGGTGTCTTAGGGACTGATTTGGATGGAACTAAGTTCAAGATATAAGCCGCTGTTTCCAAGGCATATCCCCAGAACGAAATTGGTAGTTCTGAGTAACTCATCATAGATCTTACCATTTCCATAAGAGTCCTATTCCTTCTTTCTGCTACACCATTCTGTTGGGGCGTGTATGGTGCAGTCATCTGGGAGTCAATCCCATTCTCTAATAAGTACGCTTTAAACTCTCCCGAGAGGTACTCTCCTCCACGATCAGATCGTAGAGTCTTTATGGTCTTACCATGAAGGTTCTCCACAAGAGCTTTATACTCCTTGAACTTGTCAAAGCACTCGCTCTTGCGGCGCATCAGGTATATAAAACCATACCTTGAGTAATCATCAGTGAAGGTTACAAAATATTCGTAACCTCCTCTCGCTTGGACAGATAAAGGCCCGCACAAATCAGAGTGAATCAATTCCAGCACTTCCTTGGATCTATACCCCTTATCACTAAAGGGTCGCTTGGTCATTTTTCCTTCCAGGCATGATTCGCAGGTTGGAAAGTCCTCATCTTTCACATCACTGAGTATTCCATCAGTTATCAACCTTTGAATCCTGCCCAAGTTAATATGACCTAGCCTAAGATGCCATAAGTACTTTTGATTCATCCTAGAAGGCTCCTTTCTCTTATTGGTACTAGATGTGTTATAAGACTCTACTCGTTGCATCGTGGAATAACTAGGATTCAGTATATATAAGTTGCCTATCAATGCACCAGAACAGATATAATCACCATTCTTTTTTACGATAACAGAATTATCAAAAGAAACTGAATATCCATTCAAAACCAATTTAGAAACCGAAACAAGGTTCTTTCTAAAATCCGGTACATAAAGACAATTATTCAATACCAAAACATTATTATTAAAAGATAAATGAACATCTCCCACTGCAACCGCCGCCACTTTCGTAGCGTTGCCCATGTAGATGGTGATCTCTCCCTCTCTAAGCCGCCGGGTTTCCTGGAACCCCTGCAAAGAATTGCAGACATGATCAGTGGCTCCCGTATCCACACACCAGGTACCGGTGGATAACACCGCTAAACATGTTTCAGTGACTAAGGAAAAGTTCATACCTCCTTGTCTGAGAGGACAATTAGACTTCCAATGTCCAGACTGCTTGCAACGGAAACACTTGCCCTTAGGCCTGTTCACTCCATTCTGTGGTCCACCAACTCTGGGCCCACTGGGTTTCCGTCCTTGCTTTTTCTTCTTCTTAATCCCCGAAGGGCGAGGAAGAGTCGATTTCACAGCCACAAGTGCTTGAGAGTTCTTAAAGATTCCCTCTGCCGCCTGGAGTTCAGTCAGGAGTTCCGCCAACGTATATAACCTCTTGTTCATGTTATAGTTCAGGCGGAACTGCTCAAAACTCCTAGGCAGAGACTGGAGCACTATGTCGATCTGGGTTTCCCCATCGATAGCACCTCCCATAATCTCTATCTCATTCAGATAGCCTATCATCCTAAGAACGTGATCCCTCACGGGCGTTCCTTCGGACATAGTGGCCGTCATGAGTTTCCTCATAGCATCTTGCCTGGCTGCCCTGTCCTGACTACCAAACATCTCCTTGAGGTTAAGCATCATATCATAGGCAGTGTCCATGGCTTCATGCTGATGTTGCAGCACATTTGACATAGATGCCAAAATGTAGCACCGCGCCATCTGATCAGCCTTGACCCACTTCCGATGAGCTTCCTTTTCCTCAGGAGTGGATGTTTCAGTAGGTGCAACAGGACATTCGACCTGGAGTACATACTTGTACTCCTCAGCAGTTAGGACAATGTCCAAGTTTCATTTCCAATCAACATAATTTGGACCAGTGAGTTTGTTTTCTTTTAGTATCACAGACAGTGGGTTGAGTGCCATATCTATAAAAGAGACAAATCAAACCGTCAAATTTAATTCGATATTAACTCCCTTAATTAATATCATTAAATTTACCAATCAATCCTAAAATCCCATCAGACCAGCATGCCACGTTCATGTGGACGTATACTAGTCCAAATGATTTTATAACTGGACTTTTACTTCGGTCGTACATCATTACAGCAGTGACTCCGATGGGGAGGATACTGTAAAGCGTACCTAAGTGTGTACCATTTCTCAGTACTAAGTTAACCGCTCGGGAACTACATATCCACCGCAAGCCACGTTAGTGTGGACGTTTACGTTGACATGCGGTCCCTTTACGATTTCCTATAACTGTCGAGCCTCAATTAACCCAAAGTTCCGTTTCCGTCTAGTAAGCCACGATAGTGTGGACGTTTACTAAACAAACAACTTTGTTAATTGAATTCCATTTAATAAATTTCACAATTTCGTTAATCAAAGCTTGATATCTCGTAAGTGAAACTCGAAGTTTCTAACCAGCGATCAATCATGCAATTGAGCCCTATCTCTCACAGAGTGAGGGAGCCAACCAGACAATCGATCTAGTCATCGAATGACTCGAATGTCTCTAATATGTGTCATCGACATAAGCAAGCGCTTTGGCTCCATTCCACTCCCCGGGGTGAGAATGAGTCGAGTTGAACTTAGTCTTTGAAAGACAGATTAGGCATTTGCTTTGAAAAACTTAAGTGTTCAATTCTATAAATGGAATTGAATTCGAATTTTGATCCAGTGATATCCGTGTGTCCACTTTATCCGATAGGGAGGATGACACTAAAGCCAACTCGTAAGCGACACACATCACCATCAAAACATAGAATGGAGACCGCGGGATTGTTTCCAATCCCTCTCCCACTTAGTTTTTACGAAAAGGATAACATTTACATGCATATAAAATTAAAGCATAATAAAACACATAAACACACAAGAAGCATTTAACGTGGCCCGGTTATTATGGCCTTTAAAGTTCTTCGATGCACGTCTTCTCGGATCTTCGTCTCGTTGCTCGTCTAGGTCTCGATCCACCACCGACTCGTCTAAGTGCCAAGAGACGAACCCCTCCCACTGGAGTATCATCCCGGGCCTCGACGAGCGATCCGTGGTGTCCGTCGAACCCCCGCGGAGCTGCTGCCCGAAGTCCAGCGAAACGGCGACCGCCGTTTAAGAAACGGCGACCGCCGTTTGCCCTTCAGCAGCCGCGGGTTCGACTTCTCGACCCTCGTTCGTCCGGCCTTCGATCTCGTCTCGATCCACCAAGCAGCAGCAACAATTACATAATAAAGCTAGCTACTCCCGGCATCGATCCTATACATATTGATCGATCCTATACATCCGGGCAAACGGAAAACGAAATAGAAAACCCTAAACGACTCAACCCGTCGTTTTAACTATTACAAACAAGCAACGATAAAACCAAAAGATCTCGACAACCCCGAGAGTTTAACAAAACAAAAATTACAGTACATACATATGACCATAATAATCAGGTTCGAACCTGCAAAACAAATCTCGCAAAAATACAACGAACGTACATAACCGGCTCTGATACCATTTGTTGGAAATCGACTACCCGGGATGCGTTCGTTCGATCACTCGAACATCCGAACGATCCCAGTCGACCTCCAGATCCGCTACTCCGTCCACGTGCCCAGCCCGTGCCCCGATTCACGCCCAGCCGTTGCCCCGGAGGACAACCGCGCGAGCCGGAGCGGGCTGCCCGAAAAAGAGCAAAACGGCGGTCGCCGTTTAAGAAATGGCGGTCGCCGTTTGTCCTTCAGCAGCGCGGACAGCAGCGCGATCTGCTGTTCCGGGCTCGTTTCCGGATCGTTTTTCCTCTTCCGACTACCGATCCGGAGGTCCTAGAACCCCCAGTAATCGAGGAATACGATCCACGATGTCCGGAACCCGATCGTACGTTCAAAATATAATCAACGAAATATGAGATCGATAAAAGCGGAATAGAGATCCGATCTCATACCTTATCGGTCGATGGTTGAGACCTTAGAGCTTCTAACGTATGACTCTTCCCGACTCCAGCCGTTGTGTGGGCAACGATCCGCTGGAAATTCCTTGTCTGCTCTCTCCTTTCTCAAACCAGCGTTATAATTATTCTCTATGTGAGAATAAAATATATTTGCGTTAACTTTATTTTTAACAGAGAACAGTTTTTATTGCGCTAAGCAATTAATTCTTTCTCTGATGAAAATAATTGTTGCGGCGAAATGTAGGTTTTAGGAGAGGGCAAGGGGGGGTTTATATAGAGTTACGTTAGGGACCTTAGGTTAAATTAATTAAGGGCTAAATTGAAATATTAATTATCTTGGAATACGTAAACGCAATTCCTTAATTAATCGATTTCAATTTTAATTATTATTCACTCCACTAAAAAATAATAATTGAATCCCCGAAATTAATTTTAATATTATTTCAACCATAATATTTCCGCCGAAATTACATATACGATTTTCCCCGTGTTTAAGATATCGAACGTCCACGAATTTATTTAATTACTAATAATTAAATTAATTCGTTTCTTATTATCCGAGACTAGTACCACTCATCCTTATTATCATGTGGAACAAATCCACCTGCAGGGTTTACATGATAAACTTTATGAGCTCATCTCGGGGACGTAATCAACCCAATAAACGGGACACGGTTTCCTGTCTATAATCTACAGCATGCCGTGCGTACAATTACGATTCCCAATTTACCGAGGATCTCGACTAATCAATTAGTCTCACTCATTGGCAAGTTAAAGAACCGAGAATTGGACACACGCACCTATAATTATATAGGGATTAGGAATTCGTATATCCGTAATATCTGAGGTCTAGTTCGATTACTGCGATTAGTATAAATCGAACGCCCTCCCGTGGTCCTGCTCAATACACCAAGTGTACGAGTGTGACATGATAGTCAAGACCGACTATCTACCAGTCACACAACGACGTACCGATGGATTGTCCCTGTCCATCTAAGTCGTGAGCTACTGTTCGATAGTATACGAGTAACCGACAGTATGATCTTCCGCGTGTCTCTTCACGCCATACTGTCTACAACGTATATATCTAGGACTATTGCATAAAGTACATGAAAGACAAAATGCCGACAATCTGATTAATAGATAATAAAACACAGATAAGGAGTTCCATATTGTCACTAAACTAAACATTTAGAATATAACTCCATCAGTTGCTAGAATCTGTCACAGCAACCTATCGCTACTCCATCCCTATCGTTCAAAAGTTCTACGCTAATCTAACTCCTGAGTTCGCTGATCCTTCTAGCCCGATGTATGGGCGTTTTGTGTTCCGAGAGAAGTTGTACACCCTCCGACCTCTGAACATTAACATCTTCCTTAAGAGGGTCGAGGTTGATGGTACTGGGATCACTCCCTCTGATGATGATCGAATGAACGCAACGAAGATTGGTTCGTTCCTAACTCAAGGGAAGGTTAAGTCACCCCTACCACCTCCTGTTAAGCTATCTGCCTTCTACGGCACTCTGCATAGGTTGGGTGTGACAAACTGGGCTGCTCATCCTGATGAGGATTATCTCTCTCCCAAGCTGATGCATACCATTTTCCGCTTTGGATGCGGTGAACAGGTCGACCTTGGCGAAATCATCTTCGCTGATATCTGTAGGATAGCCAAGGCTCCTAACTCCTTACTCATTCAGCAATCAGAGGTTGAGGAGGAACGACGTATGCATCTGACTCATCCTTGTCTGATATACGGGATGCTGATCGAACAGAAGTTCTCTTCGATGACGGAGACTGAGAGGAAGTTGAAAAAGAACTCGCATGTCAACATCACTCCTACCTTCCTCAAGAATCGTGTATTTGATTTGCCGTGGACGAAGTTCGCAAAGAGGGAAGATGTCAAGGATCCTATCACTCCACCTCTGTCGCCGGTCAAGACAAAGAAACGATCTGCTGCGGCTAAGCTTGAATCGTCGGCACCTAAGCGTCGTAAGCCTGAGGTGATCAAAATTTCGAACGTTGAAGAGGTTGGGAAGGATGATGAGGATGATGTTAAGGAACTGAAGCGTGCGAAGGTGGCGCCTCAAAAATTTGGTCCTCGATCTGCTTATCCTCCGCAGGAGAACCCCTATCACCCAATGCACAACTATAGGTCTGTTGTGCCTTCGGCTGCTATACATCACTGCTTCACCACTACTCAGCGCCTGGAACGTAAGCAAGCTGCCCATGCCATTGCTTATAAGGAGATGATCGAAGCGCAGAACGATCAGAAGGCTGCGTTCACTTATCTTCACCAGCTAACCCATCAAGGGGAAGGATTGGGTGGAGTATCTAGTGTTGGGTCATCTGGCCAAGGCTTAAGTGATACCTTCATCTTTCAACTGATCAAAGATGGTATCAAGGAAGCAATGGCTGATCTAGCCAAGTCGAAGCATGTGGTAGTTGAGAGCGAAGAAGAAGATGATGAGGGTGTCCGCGAGATGATGGCGGGAGAAGTGTTTGAGATGTTAAGGAAGGGTAAAGGGAAGGTTGATGATACTAAGGTCGATGATACTACACATCCAGAGGCGTCGCGTGCGATGCCGTCTGACGGTTTGAAGGATGAAAGTGAAGATGTCGATGTTGACGGTGGTGACGATGATGATGATGACGAGAGGATCAAACTCGGTGAAGATGAGTTTGGTGTGTACGAAATATATGGCAACCGTGATGAAGAGTTCGAGTCTGATGGTGATGAAGTTGAGGAAGACTTAGGTGATGAAGCTGGCGCTGATGATGAAGAAATGAAGTTTGGTGAAGCTTCACCACATACCACTCATGTGCGCTCACCATCTCCAGTCGGATCTCCGAAGACTTGAAGATATTTATATCTTTCTCAACTCTTGAACAATTTCATTTTATGTTTTTCATCTATCTCATGCATGCATAAGACTTTGATATTTTCCATCATGCATGTTTTTCATATCTGTGTCGTTGAACCTTGTTTTTGATGTTTGAATTCGTAACTAAGTTTTTGGTTTTCATATCTATTCATTGATACTGCTTAGTTGTTGAATGTTTGATTGCTTTCATTCTTACTTAGTTTATTTTGATATGCTTTGCTTGAGGGGGAGTGTTGTGTATCTCCGTTACTAACCCTTGGTCACATGAGTTGTGCCAAAAAGGGGGAGATTGTAGATGTTAGTTTTGGCGACAACATATGTGTTTGTTGTTTTTTTCTTTGATCTCAGGTGTAGGTTGAGTGAATGCATAATGTTCAACATGATGTCTATCTATCAAGATCATGCGACTTGAGTCGCACGACCTTGCATCTTCAATCCATGCGACAGGAGTCGCACGGTTGGGCTTCACAACATCATGCGACAGGCGTCGCATGATTTGCGTGCGACAGGAGTCGCACGCCTCGCCGTCTGCCTCTCTTCCATCTTCATGCGACAGGAGTCGCACGACCCGCTCCCTTCATCCCGTGCGACAGGAGTCGCACGTTGCTGCTTCTTCATTTCATGCGACAGGCGTCGCATGATCCTGCTCCTTCAACTCGTGCGACTGGCGTCGCATGCGACAGGAGTCGCACGTCCAGCGCGGTCCAACTTGTGCGACAGGAGTCGCATGTCCAGCATACTTCAACTCATGCGACTTGAGTCGCATGATATGCCTTCTTCATTCCGTGCGACTGGAGTCGCATGCCGTGGCCTCTTCTACCTCATGTATCAACTGTTGCATGATGTGCTATTTACTACTTCAACTATATCGACGACAATGAAGACGACGATGAAATATGAAATGTTCAACGACGAGTGTTCACCACGATGAAGTTGAAGATGAAGTATTGAGATCGACGAAGTCAAGATGTGTTGAAGTCTGAAGTTAAAGAATCGAAGATACAAGATTCGAAGATTCAAGAATCGAAGATTCAAGATTCCAAGATTCAAGAATCGAAGATTCCAAAAGTGATGTCATCCATGGAATTGTTGCATCATCCAAGCATGCGACGAATCAGATCGTGCCACGTCAACGTTTCACATGTGTGGATCACCTATATATACCCATGGAGTTGAATGGCATCACTTGACGATTTTGAGAGAACGAAATCCGATATCCGAGTATCAACGTTCGTTGTTTACGGCTTATAGCTTTAAGAGTTTTGGTAGTTGTTTTGTGCTGTGCACCGATAGTAGAGTTATGCGATTTAGCTCTAGGTGATATAGTACTAGATCATTAGTTCGTTGGAGTGCTGCGTCACTTGGGATACGACTCTTGATCATACCGTCTAACTTTCTCCTCAAGTGTAATAGTTAGTTTTGTTTATCAATGAAATGAAACTATTATACAACCTTGTCTTCAGCACTTTACTTTACTCTTGTTGAGTTCGAACACACCACATTCACCGAACAACATACATAGAAAGTTAGCTGAGTGTGTGCGAACGAAGTTGCTGAAGTGACAGTGTTTAAGACCGATTTCTCGAAAAGTTGGTATCTTACGTCGAAGACGTAATTTCAAAAGCCCTCACCCTTGCGCAATACTTACGATTCCGCCATCGCCGTTTATACAATACAACCACACCCCTGAAAAATCTCAGATCCAATTTCGCGAATCAGAAGAATCAAATTGGGGGAAATCTAAATTGAAAGACGAAGCGAGAAAGGAAGAATAAATGAAAATCAATTTCACTCGACTAGTTTTTTTCCCACGTCCTAAGGCGGAGGAGGCTCAATCGATTTTCCCTTTCTCCACCACCGTCACCACGCGTTTCCACCGCCGATTCCGTGCGTCACATGAGAATGCCGATAGTCGAAAGAGACAGGGCGAACGTGAACCGCCCCGGGCCTTCGGGTGCGACTGTCGACTCAGTCTCGCCGATGCTGTCGTCACCGGTCCTTGAATACTTAATAGACTTCTTAAGTTTCTGTTGTGTTTAATTTATTTTCATTTTTATTTTACGGGTTATTCATTTTTTAATTAGGATAGAGTAAAAAACATTAAGGATTTTCAGATATGAAATGTCAAACTTTAATTGGTTAAGGAACACCACGTCATCAATCACGTCATCAATGTACAATGTACCGGATACATATAATAATTCCTCAAGCGGAATACATATAATCTTCATTTCTATCGTATAGAAGAAAATTATAAAGTGAAATGCCATCCGAAAAACAAAACCAGCAGATAAATATCGAATCTTCCGATTGTCTCTCTCTCACCTCTCCTCTCAGGCCAGACAATGCCGTTGAGGACAATAGTCATGTCCACTCTCTCCCTCCATTTCCCAAAAACCCTCTTACTCAAAAACCCCCCCTCCTCCGCCGCCGCCGCTCTCCGGCAATTCATTTCTTTATCTCCCGCCAAATCCCATCCTCAACTATCGAATCTCAGGCCTATCTCTTCTCTCACCGCCGCAGCCGTCGAATCAGAACCCTCGCCCCCTTCCTCAATTTTGCTCGCCGCGAAAACGATTGACCATGGGTACCTGTCCTGCTGTTTACCGGAAAGGAAGCCTCTCAAGGTGGCCGTGCTCATCAGCGGCGGCGTCGACAGCAGCGTCGCCCTCCGCCTGCTCCACGCCGCCGGCCATTCCTGCACCGCTTTCTACCTCAAAATATGGTTCCAGGTATTGCGAGTTTTTCCTTATCTTACGATATTTATTGCCGTAATGTTTGGTTTATTTGTTTCCTGTTTTCTGCTTTAGGTAAATGTATCACTGTGTTTACCTACTGAATTATCCAATTATTGTTGGTTATTTTGCGTTTATATATAACTATTGAGGTGTTTTATCGTCTGATACTACTTTTAATTTAGGAGGACTTTGAGAATTACTGGTCCGAATGCCCGTGGGAAGATGATTTGAAATACGCGAAAGCTGTTTGTGATCAGGTTTAAGTATATGCATCTTCTTTTTATGTTTTGTCCACTTGTATATTCGTGAACTCTCCCATCTTGAATGGTAAATTTTAAGTGTTGGGCTTTTCAACTTGAGGAAATTGCAATATCTGAAACTAAGAATCTCTCTCCCCAATGAGCAGAAACTACCTTTTCACTTTTACTTTTGTAATTATTATCTTTCAATTTACATATGTTGGGTTCATAGAATGAACAGTGACAGTAACAAGTATTTCTCACATCTGTAAAATCCGAAGTTAGCATTAGCAGTGTAATGCTGTATGAAGAAATATCATGCCAGCATATGTTAGATTGTATTATACTCCATTTAGGTGTGGTCTATATTCTCGATTTTCATTTAATTAATGTAGATTACCTTCTCGTATATCTGTTATTTAAAAAATAATTTTCAGTTAAAATCTTGTTGAATTTCATGTGTAGTGTGTTTGCAGGTTGATGTACCACTGGAAGTTGTGCATTTGACTGATGAATACTGGAATAATGTGGTAAATATAATCCATGCTCATTGAAATTTCATGATTAAATTTTAATGTCTGACAGATGGTAGATACCATTGGTTGATACCAGATGCTCTGGTTTTACCACCGCTCACAAATTTAGACATCCAAACCCACAGATAAAACGACATAACTAAAATATATTAATGTAAATTTGATTTTTGATTGAAATGGAAATATAATTTTTATCTCAGGTATCTTATATCATTGATGAATATCGATATGGCCGCACTCCAAATCCAGATGTACTTTGTAATTCAAGAATAAAGTTTGGTCTGCTCTTAAAATCCCCTTGAAATATGTCCTCTTCACCCATTATTGCATTATTTATCAATAGGTCTATTGTTGTTTTCATTATATAGGGGCATTTGTAGATGCTGTACGTGATAGGCAATTTGACTTTATCGCCTCTGGACATTATGCAAAGGTTGTTCACCCAGATGGTGGCAATAAGGACGAGTCTTCTACTCTTAAATTGTCCAAAGATATGGTACATAGCGTGTTTTTTATAATTGTTATTGGTGTATTGGGTATTCTAACACATGATTGCTATTGGTTCAGGTTAAGGATCAAACATACTTTCTTTCACATCTTTCACAGTCACAACTGAAAGGACTTATCTTCCCTCTCGGGTGTATCCAAAAGGTCAGGTGTGAACTTTCCTGTGTATATAAACGTACACTCTGTTTTGTTTTGTCCGGAAACTGTTATAGTGCTTCTCCATTACCATTTACAAGTTATGATTTCATAAAGTATCATGACTATTTTCAGGAAGAAGTCCGGAGACTTGCAAAAATATTTGAATTACCTAACCAAGATAGGAAGGATTCACAAGGGATCTGCTTTCTTGGAAAGGTATCTTTTGTCACCATCAATATGTAAAATGCGTCTTTTTTCCAAGCATAAAAAATTGTTCAGATACTCCGTAGAGAAAATAGACTTGGATTAAATATATCTTCAGATCTTGATGAATCACACTATTTTTTTTTTAAATTTAATCATTTCAAGGCAGTTCTTTTTTATGTGTTCTAATATCTAATATCTAATGTATTCGGTTTGCAGATAAAGTTTAGTGAATTTGTAGCTAGACATATTGGGGAGAAAGAAGGCGTGATGTTAGAAGCCGAGACAGGAGACTTCCTTGGTAGTCATAGAGGCTTTTGGTTCTATACAATCGGTCAGCGTCAAGGATTACGTCTTCCTGGTGGGCCTTGGTATGAGTTTCCATGAATATTTACCGCCATGTACTATTTCCACTGGGTTAATGATTTGTTATTCTTATATAGGTATGTTGTGGAGAAAGATGTGGAAAATAATGTAGTATTTGTATCAAGAAACTATTTTTCGGCTGACAAGAGAAGGCGAATGTTCAGCGTTGGATCCTTAAGATGGCTATATGGTTCCCCTCCGAGCCAGGTCACTCCAATCCAATGCAAGGTATGGTTAGTGTATATATTACAAAAACATACTAGATTTGAAATTTACAAAAATGATCCTTAAGTTACATCGTCTTACTGCAGATATAACTAAAACTATTGTCATCAAATATAGTTTTAAGCGATGACATCCCTTACCTTTTCTTAATCTCACAAAGAACAATAAATTGTTGAATTTTCATTGTACATCTTACACTTACAACCCTCGGTTGTATAATAACAAATTGCCAGGAGAAAAGCTGGGGCTATTTATAGTATTTCGAGAAGTTGAAAAGTGTAGAGTATTTTGATAGGTAAAATTATGGATCACTAAGCAGACCAAACCTCAAAGGGTAAATTTTGTAATTTTTCCTAGATAGCTGTTTTTGTTCATGTAATTACTACAAACTACATGGGTTACTTTGTGATTATCCCATAACTGTAAAAAGTACTATGTACGGTTTCCTATTTTAAATCCTGTTTTCAGGTACGTCATGGTCCGGGACTTTACAGCTGTGATCTGACCATAGAAACTGATGCAAACGGCCACGAGATTGCCGCTGTCAAATTATCCGAGGACGATCAAGGGCTGGCAGCTGGCCAATTTGCTGCCTTCTACCAGGGCAAGACCTGCCTGGGATCGGGAGTGATTCTGGAGTCATGCGACGATCAAGGGTTCCCCGTTTGTGCTCGGGCTCTTGAGATTGCGAAAATGGAAGATAAATCGAAGCTCGGAAAGCCGGTGAAGATTAAAGTGATGCCAGAGAATATCAAGAAAGAAGGAATCTGATACATTATCACCAGTGGCAGTAGTCAATAGTGAGAGTGTGTCCATCTTTCCTCTAAAATGGATGAAGAAGTTTGTAGATAAAGTTTCTCAGGCCTTTTAGATTCTGAACACAACTGTGAGTTGGTGTATTATCAAGTTCAGGGTTAATTATGGAAATGACCCTTCAGGTTTAGTTATATTACAACAAACTCGAATAATATTACTACAAATTAACACCTCTGTGTTTTGCAAATTTGCATTTTTGGTCCAGTAATTTTAAATTAATTTAATAATACATGCTCTTAAAAATGTTTTTAAATTACAATCAAATGCCAAAATTATATTTATAATTAATGTTGTCTTGAAAAAGAAATAATTATACTCAAACTGAATAATTACACTTTCCCTGAAAAATAAAATAATACAAGTACGAAATACTTATAAAGTGTTTTTAATTTACAATCAAATTGAGTACTTTTTTAATTTCATAAAAACCTCAATTTTACCTTTCAATTTTTTATTTTAAATTAACTCATCTTTCCCTGTCTCTCACAACGAAGGTTTAAGCTACGCTTAACGGCAGCTACATTCTCCGCCCGGGTATGCCTTATATTACAGTCGCATGTCTTCTATTTCGTGTTATTTGAATTTTTTGTAATGCCCTTTACCTGTTCGACGAAATGTCCCAAACAGATTTTCCTGCTGTTTCTATGCAACACATCCAGTAAATGTTAGGAGGTCTTTCAGTCGCACGTGTTCTAACTAAGAGGCTCTCGAGAAACTTTCTTCGGCAACCGATCACAAATTCCCATGCACTTCCTTTCGGTATATCCAACTGCCCATCTGTAATCCCGGATCATGTTTCGATCGGCAGCCCGTATGTCGAAACCAGTAGAACCCTGAGTTCGCGTTTGGGCTGGACCCTTAGAAAGTTCTGCACTTTAGAATCTTTTGAATCAGAAACAACATCCGATACAGATGGAGGCAATCACGCGGACAAGATCCATAAAACGGTGCTGGATTACTCAAACCCTGAGTATAAAATGGAGTGGGCCCTCGATAAGCTAGGCATTGATCTCACCACGCCTATCGTGGTAGAGGTCTTGGAAAGGCTTCACTTCGAGGAGAAATTAGCTTTCAGGTTCTTCACTTGGGCCGGGCATCGAGAGCATTACAGTCACGAGCCCGAGTCGTATAATAAAATGATCGACATTTTATCCAGCACCAAATACAAGGTCAAACAGTTTCGTATCGTATGCGATCTCTTGGATCACATGAAAAGGAGCCGTAAAGATCGAGTCCCCATCGAGGTGCTGTTATCCATCTTGAGGCGGTACACGGAGAATCACTTGACTCACCTTCAGAAGTTCGCGAAGAAGAAGAAGATAAGAGTGAAGACTCAGCCCGAAGCAAACGCGTTCAATCTGCTTTTAGACGCCCTGTGCAAGTGTAGTCTGGTCGAGGACGCCGAGTCCTTGTTCGAGAAAGTCAAAGTCAAGGTCAAACCGAACGCCGACACCTACAACATCCTGTTCTTCGGGTGGTGCAGGGTCAGGAACCCTAAGAGAGGCATGCGGGTGTTGGAGGAGATGATAGGTGCGGGCCATACCCCCGAGTACTTCACGTACAACACGGCGATCGACACCTTCTGCAAGGCGGGGATGCTTCCGGAAGCTTCTGAGCTTCTGGACTTCATGAAAGCGAAAGGCACGACTCTTTCTTCCCCCACCGCGAAAACCTACGCAATCATGATGGTGGCGCTCGCCCAGAATGACAGGATGGAGGATTGCTTTAAAGTATTAAAAAATATGATAGACAGCGGCTGCCTTCCGGATGTTTCCACGTACAAAGAAGTGATCGACGGCATGTGCTCGTGTGGAAAGTTCGAGGCGGCTTATAGATTCTTGGAAGAGATGGGAAAGACGGGTTACCCTCCTGATATCGTCACTTACAACTGTTTTCTGAAGGTTCTGTGTGATAACAAGGACAATGACGAGGCGGTTAGGCTCTACGAGAAGATGATCGAGTCGGGTTCTGTGCCGAGCGTGCAAACGTATAATATTCTGATCGGGATGTTTTTTGGGGTAAGTGATAAGGAGGGTGCATTCAAGATTTGGGACGAGATGGATAGGAGGGGGTGTGGGCGGGATACGGAGACTTATTGCACGATGATTGAAGGGCTGTTTGGATGCGGTGATGATGGGGATGCGGTGTTTTTGATTGATGAAGTTATTAAAATGGGGATGAAGTTTCCTTATAAGAAGTTTGATTCGTTTTTGTCGAGGCTATCAGAGATTGGGGATCTCGGAGGGATACAAAGGCTTTCGGAACATATGAGGAGATTCTATAGTCCGGCGATGGGTAGGCGTTTTGCTTTGAGCCAAAAGCGTAAAAGTATGAGCTTAAGAGGGAAGTGAGTTGTTTGGGTGGATTTGTATTAGAATGATCAGTGTGGTGTTTTGACTTTATAAGTTGCACTGGAAAGAAAGGTTGTTATTGTTTTAACTAAGAATTAATCAGAGTTTTATAATGTAGTTGAATTTTGTGTTGATGCTCATGATCTGCCCCAAACCTCATTAGCTATGACCCTAAATTACGTGTTGTTCATTTGAAAAGAATATTGTCCCAAGACTTTTATTTTCGTGAGTATGCTATAAGTCTATAACTGTTGGTAACTTTAATGTATATGTTACTAGAGTAGATATTTATGGTTTTCGTCTACGAGTAGAGGTAGTAATAGCGGGTTCTCGAGTTTCCAGAACACAATCAACACAATTGTTCAACCATTTTCGGTTGAACAATTTTTGTGTCATGGGAGATCATATGTTGGACGAGCTGTAATCTTTAACGTTGTAAGTTTTAGAAGCTCGATCAAACAGTGCTTCATGATTGTGTGAAAGCCAATTAGTTATGCCAGCAAGAAGCTGACTTCAACAGAAATGAAGAGAGCAACGAATATGATATCAGCTCGATCAATGATTGGCAAGCTCACGATGTCACCGTTTACCATCCCACCTTTCCCAAAGTAAGTTACTATAAGGTAAGAGGACTAGGTGGACTTTAATAATTCGGTAATTTAATGCCAAAATCGTTCTCTAATCATTTGAACTGTCGAGCCACACTTTCCTAGTGTGGATTGTGTGAAACTGTTTGTTCTTATTACTGAGTTAGTGTTGTTCATTGTGTAGTAATAAAATGAACTACAAACAGGGAAGCCTAATTTCATCAAATGTCGAAATAAGAGACTGGCTTAGTAGGAACTATGGTATTGTTCTTGGTCTCACAGATGTGAATCTCCTCGTAAAAGAAGCATCAGAATTTTGATCTTTCAGGTGATCGAAATGAATAATTACTGTTAATAGAAAAATGAATGATATTGATTAGTTCTTGCTGCAGGAGACAGAGAACCCTGATACGGAGGAGTTCATGACAGTTAAATCATCGGATACATTAAACCAAATGGTACTCGGGTGCTTGTGCTGTAAGTTTTAAGTTGGTATAAATTTGGTAACAATCACATGGCACAAATTGTTTAGTCTGAAATGCTATAGTATAACTATCTGAAAGTTTAAACAAAAGGAACACACGAAATGAAAATAATTTTATTACTCACTAGCGATTCATATTACCAACACATCACCACAGAAATAATGAATGCTTAAAAAGTACATGCACTAGGATCCTCAGTATGGACCCTCTTTATTCTCAAATTACAATGGAGTTGAAAACTGAAAATTACACACGGAGATGTTTATGAAAGAAGAAGCATTACATCAAATGAACTTTTTTTATTTATTTTTTTAAATTAAAAAAGAATTTATTGTTCCTTTCGGTCCTCCCTTTTGTTTCTCAGTAAGGAGGTGGTGGTGATTTGTAGTAGTATACTGGTGGAGGAGATGGAGAGGGAGGAGGTGGAGAGTTGTAATAATAAGGTGGCGGTGGTGACTTAGATGGTGGGGGAGGAGACTTGTAATAGTAAGCCGGTGGCGGTGGTGATTTAGTTGGTGGGGGAGGAGACTTGTAATAATAAGGTGGTGGGGGCGATTTAGAAGGTGGGGGAGGAGATTTGTAATAGTAAGCTGGTGGCGGTGGTGACTTAGTTGGTGGTGGCGGAGATTTGTAATAGTAAGTTGGTGGTGGTGGTGATTTAGTTGGTGGAGGAGGAGACTTGTAATAATATGGTGGTGGGGGCGATTTAGAAGGTGGGGGAGGAGATTTATAGTAGTAAGTCGGTGGTGGTGGTGACTTAGTTGGCGGTGGCGGAGATTTGTAATAATAAGGTGGTGGTGGCGATTTAGTTGGTGGTGGCGGTGATTTGTAATAGTAAGTCGGTGGTGGTGGTGACTTAGTTGGTGGTGGCGGAGATTTGTAGTAGTAAGGCGGTGGGGGTGATTTGGATGGAGGGGGAGGAGACTTGTAGTAGTAAGCCGGTGGTGGGGGTGATTTAGTTGGTGGCGGTGGAGATTTGTAATAGTAGGGTGGAGGAGGTGGTGATTTAGATGGTGGTGGAGGTGACTTGTAGTAGTAAGTCGGTGGTGGTGGAGATTTAGTTGGTGGGGGCGGAGACTTGTAATAGTAAGGAGGAGGTGGCGATTTAGAAGGTGGGGGTGGTGACTTGTAGTAATAAGCCGGTGGTGGTGGAGATTTAGTCGGTGGGGGCGGAGATTTGTAATAATAAGTCGGTGGGGGCGGAGATTTGGATGGTGGGGGAGGTGACTTGTAATAATAAGCGGGCGGTGGTGGCGATTTAGTTGGTGGTGGCGGAGATTTGTAATAGTAAGGTGGTGGTGGTGGTGATTTGGTTGGTGGGGGTGGAGACTTGTAATAGTAAGCCGGTGGTGGTGGGGATTTAGTTGGTGGGGGTGGAGACTTGTAATAGTAAGCCGGTGGTGGCGGTGATTTAGTTGGTGGTGGAGGAGACTTGTAATAATAAGCCGGCGGCGGTGGCGATTTAGTTGGTGGTGGAGGGGATTTGTAGTAGTAAGGTGGTGGAGGTGATTTAGATGGTGGGGGAGGAGATTTGTAGTAATAAGCCGGCGGTGGTGGCGATTTTGTTGGTGGTGGGGGAGATTTGTAGTAGTAAGGTGGTGGAGGCGATTTAGATGGTGGAGGAGGAGACTTGTAATAATAAGCCGGAGGTGGTGGCGACTTAGTTGGTGGTGGAGGGGATTTGTAGTAGTAAGCCGGTGGTGGTGGGGATTTGGATGGTGGGGGAGGAGATTTGTAATAATAAGCCGGTGGTGGGGGTGATTTAGTCGGCGGTGGGGGTGATTTGTAGTAGTAAGCCGGTGGTGGTGGTGATTTAGTTGGTGGTGGTGGAGACTTGTAATAATAAGCCGGTGGGGGAGGAGACTTAGTTGGTGGTGGTGGAGATTTGTAGTAATAAACCGGTGGTGGAGGAGATTTGGATGGTGGGGGAGGAGACTTGTAATAATAAGCCGGTGGTGGTGGTGATTTAGTTGGTGGTGGCGGAGATTTATAATAGTAAGGCGGGGGAGGAGATTTAGACGGTGGGGGAGGAGATTTATAATAGTAGGCCGGTGGTGGTGGTGATTTCGTTGGTGGTGGCGGAGATTTGTAGTAATAAGGCGGTGGAGGTGATTTAGACGGTGGAGGGGGAGATTTATAATAATAAGCCGGTGGTGGTGGGGACTTTGATGGTGGCGGAGGAGATTTGTAGTAGTAGTAGTAAGGTGGCGGCGGTGATTTAGATGGTGGTGGAGGTGAACTGTAATAGTAAGGTGGTGGTGGTGGTGGTGACTTCAATGGAGGTGGAGGAGATTTGTAGTAATAAATTGGAGGTGGAGATTTTTCCGGTGGTGGAGGTGATTTGTAATAGTACTTTTTGAAATGATGATCATTCTTCTTCCCATGCTCTCGCCCCTCCTTGATGTCTTTTTTGTGATCATCATCAGCGGCAACACTAATGGCTAACAAACAAAACGCCACCGCATAGGCAAGGTGGCTCCATTGGAGCAACCTCCCCGGAGTAATTCTCATTTTCCGGCCACTCGGGTTTTTTCTCTCTTTATCTTTTATCTTTGCTTAGAATGACTTATGATGGTGTGATGCATGGTTTATGGAAGGGGGAGTAGCCCTTATATAGTGTGTGATTCCATACAAATCTTATTTACGAGAATTGATAGAGACAGGCTATCAATCTTATAGTTGACATTGACAAGTCAACCAATCATGTAGTTGAGGATGATCCTTCCCATTACTATTAGTATTACTACATCATAACGTACTTCAATATGTAAATTATTTGAAGTTTTATTATTATTATTATCACTTTCTCTCCACTTTCTGTTTCAATGATTACAAAAAAAAAAAAAAAAAAAAAAACTCTATAATTATAAGATATTAATTTAATATTTCTCCATGTAGGTGCTTAATTGGAGTAAATAATGAATAATGTCGATCGATTTGAAAATTCCAATTTAATTGCTGGCTTCATACGAAAATGCATAGTAGTACTAATTATTTTTCTTGGCTATGTCATATTACTCACTTCTACGCAATTAATTTACGTTTTTGTGCAAACTTATAAGTGATGAAAATTTTGGTACTTAGTATAAAATTAGCATTACGGATTTTATACTTTTTATTTTTTGTTGGGATTGATACGTCTAACAATATTAATATATTTTTTATAGAATATTAAAATTTAGTTAAGTATTTTTTGAAAAGTGTTGCAACCTTTTAGTGATGTTTTTATACTTGTATAGAAAATAGAAATACATTGTACTTCATCAAAATTAAAGTAAAAAAACGAAGAAAAAAAAAATTCAAGCATATCTTAAAAAATTGTCCAAGCTCGGTCATGACAAGTTTTTTCTGTGGTTTTTAGTTAACTTTTTGAACTTAAAATGTTCATTCATACATTCAAAAAGTGAATAAAAAAATAAAAGTAAAATTATAAAATTTAAATAAAACATAAAAAATAATTTATATATAAAAATGTCTATATTATTGCACTGACATCTTCAAAAAATTGTGAATATTTTATCATTCTTACACGTAATTTCATAAAAATATTTTTTTCCTTTTAAGTGAATAATGTTAATAGTGGGAGAGTTGGAAAAAAGAAGAATTAATTACACAATGTGTAAATAAGTGTATATATATATATTGAGATAATTGATAATATTATACATTACTATTCTATTTTATGATTATTTTTACATTTTGTAGGTACAAAAATTAAGAAAAAATAATATTTTTATTATGTTGGTAAATAATGTAAAGAGTAATTTGGTATTTTAATTTGAAAAATTAGTAACCAAAAGTAAAAATATAGTTTTATTTTTAAATGAAAAATAATTTATAATTGTTTTTTGTGTAAAAATATAAGTGAAACAAAAAAAATGAAAAAATACATTTGAAATTGATGTAACTAGTATTTTTTATATTGAAATGTGTCAAATGCATATCATATGATCCAATAGTAAAGGATAAATAATCAATTATTCATGCTTAACTTAAACCAAAATATTATATTTTTATAATATAATTATTTATATTTTATTATCTATTGAATTTTATTTCATTTTTTTATCAAGTATTCAATTTCTCAATATTATTTGAAAATCAAGTGTATTTTACTTGCTACTATTAATTAGTTTAAATATAATACTATGTAATATTTAAAAAAATAAATTACTCCGTATATCTTAGAGAATTATGAATTGAGATTTTGTTATTTATAAAATTTCATTTTATAATTTTCTGAGACAAATAATGTAGTACATGAAATTAAAATTATACTAAATTTTTAGATATTTAAGCATTTAGAGTTATATAATTGTTATCAAACTAATTATTACTCCATCTATTTCAGAAAACACGATCCACTTTATTTATAAATTAAAAAAAAAGTAACTCATTATACAGAGGAAGAAGTTTTTTCGTTCTTTTTAAATTTTTGTACTTGTCAATTTGAGTGTCTTTTAATCAATTTATTTTGTTATTCATCAAATAATTACAATCACGTCAAACTTCAGAGGACATGGCTTGTTCCCGCCAAATGATTTTCTGAAACCGGCTCGATGTTTTTTTTTTGTTTCAGGATCCCCATGCGCTTTATATGACTCGAAGATCAAATCAATTATTCCTTATGCACATATCTTTTGTAAATTACAAATGATGCATAATTTTACGGGACATAAGTCATAATTATTTCCTTAGTTAAGTGATCTAGAGTTATATTAGAAAAAATATTGTATTTTATAATTTTATTTGTTACCTAGATGAGTTTTCTACACTTATAATAGATTTATTCAAAATATACAAAATTACGCCTTACATACTCAAATGCAGAAAAATTATCGTGAGAGAATTATAGTAGTATAAGGTTTAGAGTGATATATATCTCATTTTAATTTTGTGCTATAACTATAGTAGCATTTATCATCATTTGACTTTTTATTTTTTTATTTGGTTTTTATTCATTGTGATTATTATCGTACTATCTTGTATTGATTTGCAAACAAACAATTACGGTATCATAGTAAGAAATTCATTTGTCAATATCTAAACTATTTGATTTGAATTTAAAATCAAGTTGAGCTTAAAATACATAATGTAACTAAAAAAAGCCTAAACATTTTCACCTACTTTTATAGACCTTAATTATAAAATGTTTTTGAAAGAGAATAGGTAATTTTAAAAAAACAAAAATCAATAATGCATTAATGCATGAGAAATAAAATACAAGTAAATGTTTCTTGATTAACTTACAATATAAAATAAATGCAATAATAAAAATTGGGATGTTACAAGGTTTGACTTGATCAAATTTTGTATATATTCATCCAACACAATAATTTTATGAAAAAAATGAGTCATTCGCCTCATGAAATCTGTCAGAATCAAATTCTCCTTATTGCTGTATTCTTATTTGTTAATCCAATGTAACTTGTGTCTATGGTTAGTGTTGTTAAAGTATTGCAATTTGCAAATACCTGTCTTTCTTATTTGTTAATCAAATAATTTGTGTCTATGGTTAGTGTTGTTAAAGTATTGCAGATATTATATCCATTACTATTTCCGCCCAATTAATTATATATATTTACTTTATTGATTTTTGAATTATTTATGAGACAGTGGAAGTATTTCTGCCCAATTAATTATTTGACATTCTTATTCACCAGCTAGCCCAAACTCTCTGCTCCGACTATTATTTTCAGACTTCACCTTTTATTTCAGAAATCTATCAAAATCATGTTCAGCAATATTGATGAGAAGATTTAATCAAGAATTCCTATTAGAAAAATGACAAGTACTTCAGTAGTAATGAACTCGGATCTTAGGCACACAACGACAATCTCATGTGGATTAGTCTAATTCATCATAACTACTTTTCACTTTGAACATGACTTAATTGGATTTGTTGGAATATTCATCATCAATCCATAGTTGAAGAGACATACAGGAAAATAGCATAGTGAACAACAAACGATGAACATATCAATTCAAAAAAGTCACACAATATGCCTCATAATAAAGTTACAAACCTAAGGAAACAGGGCGAATCTGAACAACACAAGCAAGGCCTAGGCATTACCCGGAAACCACGGCAGTCCAGGTTGAAGGCACTGTTTCGACTCTGGAAGTGAAACAATCGGGCCAAGAAAGATACGCCACAAATCAAGTATGATAGTGACTAGCATTGCTGCCCCCAATGCATCGATGGCCACTCTAGGTAGGTCCCATCGGTCACCAGGTTTCTCGCCAATCCTAGCCATTGGAAAAAGAAAATGCTCATGAGAATGATTAGGGTTAATTGAGTTTTCGCCCTAAAGAAGAAAAAAAATGAATCGTTTGAATATATATATAGCGGGAGTGTGTAATTTTAAGAGATACTTACCTCAGAAACATAGGGAAGCTGACGAAAAAGTAAATCGCATAAAACAAAGAGCCAACTGTGTACATGGAAGATCGGTCCACAAACTCGTAATATGGAAACTGCACAAGATCAAAGCAGAAGATTATCTCAAAAGGCTCGATCGCATCAATATTTTTGTAACTAATCATCCTAAACACATTCATTAACTTTTTTTTTCTTTTCTTTTTTACTCACATTGGAAATAGCTAAAGTCTCCAGATATGCTATAAAGTATGAAAGAGCTAAAATCCAGCCAGCTTTGAAAAGCCACTGGGTGTTTTCCGGCAAGTGGGCCACTGAATGCTGGATTCTACGAAGGGTCATATTTGATGCAACGTGGTAAAACAAGAAGCACACGTGTGTGAGAAGGAATGTCGTGTGTGGGACCTGCACAGAATATTACTCCTTTTGAATAATTATAAAGTAACAAAAATAGTCACAGACTCACAAAAAGATGCGAGGCTCACATTATTCATCTTCCATGATGGAAATGTATACGAGGCACCCAAGACAGTGAAGAAATAATGGGTCCAAAAGTAATTTCCCACGTAACTGAAAAGTATGATCCACAGATTAGCCTGGCAGAACAACCAAATTTCAGTTACAACAAGGTAAAAACAAGAATAAGAAACAGAAACTGCGAACTAGTAGTTATTGAATTATTGATGGACGTAAGAAAAAATAGTAGATAGGAAAAAATCGGTAAAACATAGTATCTACGAATTGTTTGATTTATCCATACAATTGAAAAAATAAAGTTTACTAAATGATTTTACTGTACACTTTAAAGGTAAATGTCCTTAGCGGGGACTCGTGGAATATAATAATAAAGTTTCATTTTTGTTCTCTGTTTAATGTTTATATGTCATCGACAGCCCTATTTGGTTATCTTCACAGAAACAATTGAGTTAAAACAATACATAACTCTAAATTGAAGCGAAAAAGTACTTACTTTAACCCAATAACGATCTTTCCAACATAAAGTGCTATCCGCCTGGAAAATGTTTTTGGGGATAAAAACTCATTACACATGTAACTACCATAGAATAAATAATGTCAAAAATTGGGCAGTACTAAGCAATTAAGTACAACTCAGTCGGATGAATACTAAAAGCCAACCCCTCAGTTTACCTTTCCCACAAGAAACATAGGTATAACCAAAGCAGGGAGCGCTGAAATAAGTCCCAGAACCAGGTATTCCCACTCGGTGAAATTCTGTGGGACAATGAATAGGATAAAAAAGATAACGTTAAGCAGATATACAGAAACACCGCATAAACATACAGCCATCATTATCTTAAAAATCAAAGAGATGACAACCATGTAGTCCGAAACCGTTCATTTCTTCGACAAATAGACAGTCGTTAGATATATACAAGATCTTGTTACTTTTGTAGGTCTTTTCCAAAGCATCTAATAATATGTTCACTCCATATAAACTTTTATTTTCACAAAAACAAAAGTTCAACTTCACACATCAAGATAGATTTTCATACACAGATACTACCTCATAAAGTTTGTAAGGAACAACAATCCCGAGGCAGAGAGTGAGCCAAAAGGGAGTGTAGACGAGGAAGAATATTTCACCCCATCTTTTGCTTGGATCTTGAGCCAACCACGGATTCGAACTTGAGAAACCCACTTCACTACCTGCGAAATTTAACTCAAAAACTAAAATTAAGAATCAGAAGAAAATAAACAGAAATTGATTTTCCCTTTTTTTTTTCTTTTCGTTTTTACCTCCCATTTCGGTTTTCTGGCTGCGAATCTCGGGAGTGCAGTGTGGGTTTTGAATTAGGCAGCTGAAATAATTTGGGTATAAAAGAAAAAAAACAAATTGGGGGTTTTCGTATTAGGAAAAAATCGTTCTTGAACTTCACTGCGAGAGGAGCGATGAGGGAAAATCGAAACGAGGAATCGTGAATTAAATAAAAGGAGAAAGATTCTGGTTACAGATAGTAGCTGCTGAGGACTGTGAGTGAGGTAGACGATGGGGCTGCCTGCGTGTTACTACTACTTTCTACTGAAATTCCACGTGCACTGCACGTTGATCATGTTAAATTATAGTACAGTACATTTACCTTTTTTTAATTAAAAAAAAATCGATTTTAGTGCTTTTTTTTGGCATTGCTGCATCCTTTAAATTTTGTTTTTAATTTTGCATTTTGATACCTAATATTAATAAAAAAATCAATTCCAACCTATTCATAATAATATCTATCTTAATAATATATAAATTTTGAATCACTATTATTCTCAATAGCCAATAAAAAATTCAATTTTACCACCTAGAAAAAATTGAATCTATTAACGGCTTAATTTCACTAGCGTTCACAAATCACAACCATGAATCGGTATCCCACCTCTCGGAAACAAAAAACCACCTCTCCCAACAATCGGTATCCTTGACCACCGGCTCTTCCGCCTTGGCAAGGCGCCGCCTGTGCCTCATTGAATACTCCCACCAGCCGCTGGTGTTATACTGGACATGCCCCAGGAATCGATGAAGTTCGAAATCTCGAAGGGGCCTGGAGAAACCAGTTTGGCCAACTAGGGTCATGATCCCATAGACCTGGGCCCTGGCGTTCGGATGGATTTGGTGGGGAGCAAGATTCCAGTGATTGAGCACCGCCGAAATGGAAGGATGGAGCGAGAATCTCAGGCCCATTTCCATGGCGTGAAATCCCACCGCCACCATGTCTGGCGGCGGGCAACAGGCTGACTCGCCTTCCAAGGGGGTGTGGAGGTGGACGTTGGACGGTACCCTCCATCCGTTACGCCGGTCCATCAACTACTCCGCCGTTATGATGCTGTCCCGGCCATGGGCGTCCCAGTCTTCATGAAACTCATCGGGTTGAACGGGAGTGACCGTCTGTTTTGGCTCTTGATAAAGATGATCAGCCAAGTACCCATCCCACGATGGGATTATCCGGGGTGGGGATTTAGATTCCATGAAGGCCTTATACCGCCGGCCGAAAACCACGGGATCATCCTCAACAGGGACCACGGGGCGCTGAACCCCCCGATTGCCCCTAGGCCGCCTTGGCATAATGATCTTGGCCGGAGAAGATAAAATAAAAATGGACGAGAGAACAGAAAACTCGAAAAGCTAGAGAGAGATTTTTCTTACCGAACGGAAAAAGTAAAAGTGATTTCTGAAGAAGGACGATTCCAATCGCCCCAAATAACTAATCAATTCAAAATTCAAAATTTGAAATTTGAAAAGGTGAAATAATTATTTTGGATATGATGGGATGGTTGGAAGAGAAAGTGGGGGGGAGCGGTTACCAAGAGTAAATGTACTCGATTGCTCTCCCCACTAACCCCTAACCCTAGAAACAGGTCTGGCAGGTCGCTGCATGGTTGACAAATGGCAATATAAGCCCAAGTAGGGTATTATTAGTTACCCACTACAATTAATGTAAAAGCCCAACTAAGGGTTAATGCCTAATGGTAGGAAATAAAAAATTCAACCAAGTCCAAAAACAATCCGTTACACGGCCAGGGGCCAGAATATATCCCCTAGGTAAACTCCCATAAAAGGGTCGGGGGAATAAAAAACACAAAAGACAAAAATAGAGGGATCGCGCCCAAATCACTCACAGGGAAAGACGATATCGTCGTCTAAAGGGATCTCTCTCACAGGGACATGATCCGAATCTGATCCGGACGCGCTCTCCTCAGAATCAGTCGACAAGTCGATGATCTCCTCCTTATCCCGACCAAATACTCCGATATGAAAAGTTCTATGCCCTGCCACTTCGAGGAAGATAGACCCACTCACTTGAACCGCCCGACGCTGGCAGAACTTCTCCCAGCCCTCTCCCAAAACCAGCCTTCGGCCGTCCTTCCCGACCTTCACAGTCCATACTCGCTCGAAGGCGTCAATAAGGCCTATTTCTTGGCCACCTAGCTCCGAAAACTTCCGCGAGAAGTCCAGCGACAGAGGCATCTTAACCTTCCAATCCCTGTTTCGGACGGCCACTGCAAAACTGGTGATCTTGTTGGGGTAAACCTCTCTGTTCCACCAAGAAGCCATGAAGACAACAAAGAAAAGAAGAGAGTATTTAAAGAAGGAGCCCCCGTTCAGAGACACAACTCCCAACTGCCGATCAAACGCATTAAAGGAGGGCGCATGCAGAGGCCACGTGTCGATCGACCATAACTTACAGGTGAAGCAGTGTTGTAATCCACTATTTCCCCTGGGGCCTCTGTTGGGGAACAAGACTCGAGATACGACACGTGTCCTTGAGCGACCGCCACGTTAGCTAATGGTAACATCGACCTTCGAGAATACCGGGGAAGGATACCGAGATGAGCTAGCCGGAAGCCCCACAGTCGGTTACACGGGAATTGGCCCAAGCCATAATAAAGGGGATCGCCCAAGCCAGGTGCACAAGACCCTCTGTCAAGAGATCAGGAGACACCAGGAGGTTGCCCCAAACAACGGCGGGACCGGACAGGCCAGGAGTCAGATCAATGATTAAGGGAAAATGAGGGTTTAGTGGATTTGCAAGTGGGCTTAGTGGGTTTAGAGGTCTAATTAAACCTGTTTATGTGTCCTTAATCTAGCATGCATGTATGCTAAGTGGCAAAAAAGGCATAACTTGTAAGTGTATATAAGATAGGGAAATGAGTAGAGAAAAGGGACTTTTGGCATTTGCAACATTTTCCTTAAGGAATAAAAGAGAAAAGATATAGCATATTAAGCTCACGATCTTCATCTCCTTCATAGTGTTCATCGCTTATTTTCCCAGAATCGACCTGTTCTCCCCTATTTTAATCATGTAATTGTTGTGTCGATATACCCAGAACCCCCTGTCCAGTAGTACCCATGTATAATTAATTCGACCTCCAACAGAATGAACTCTGGAAAATAAACCCAGGAAAAATCATTTTACATAAAAAGATATAAAATATTTTTCTTGGAATAGATTTCACGGGGAAATATATCCACAGTTATCTTTTGCAGGAGAATTTTCCGGCTCATAATTGATCGAGCTATCTTCAGAATCAGTTCCCAGATCAATGATCTCCTCTCCATCCCTCCCAAATACACCAATGCTGAAAGACTTTTGCCCACGCTGTTGGAGTTATATACTTAATGTCTAGATTTAAGTAACGGAAACTCCCGATCATAGCATTTAATCTATTTAATTAAATAAACAATTGATTGCCTTTAATTATTTGATAATTAAATATATGCAAATATAGTCCTAGATTATATACGTTGTAGTTAGTATGATGTGCGTCGTCACACGGAAGATCATATTATCGGTTACTCGTATTTAATCGAACAGTAGCTCACGACCTAGATGGACAAGGACCAAGCCATCGGTATAGTCGTTGTGTGGGAGAGAAAATAATTTGTCTTAATTATTTTATCACACTTGTACACTTGGTGTATTGGGCGGATCGCTTGAGATTTATCGATTAGGATTGCCTTAGATAATCGATTTAAATCTCAGTGTATTTTATTCTTAATCCCCGATATTATTGCGGGTGTGATATTTAATATCAGTGACTTTGATTTTCCAAAGGAATTGATTGATTAGTATAAACAGTCAATTACCGGTAAAGTTGGGTCACGGTATTTTATATATGACACGCCGTGAAATCTTGACGGGAAAGTGTATCCCGATAAGGGTTGATAATATCCCCGAGATGAGTTTGTTGGAAATCGACTACCCGAGATGCGTTTGTTCGATCGCTCGAACATCCGAACGATCCCAGTCGACCTCCACGTCCATTACTTCGTTCACGTGACAGCCCGTGACCCGAATCACGCCCAGCCATCGCCCCGGAGGACAACCGCGCGAAACGGGGTTGGTCTGCCTTAATCGGCGCCCGCCGATTGCAGACCAGCGGTCGCTGGAGGAGCTGCAAACGGCGACCGCCGTTTGCCCTCTGGCGACCGCCGTTTGCCCTCTGGCGACCGCCGTTTGTCCGCGAACAGCAACGCGACGTTGCTGTTCCGGGCTCGTTTCCGGGTCGTTTTTCCTCTTCCGACTACAGATCCGGAGGTCCTTAAACCCCCAGTAATCGAGGAATACAACACACAGCCCCGGAACCCGATCTTCGTTCATGTATGATTAACGAGATAAATTGAGATCGAATAAATGCGGAATTAAAGTTCCGATCTCATACCTTATCGGTCGATTGTTGAGACCTTAGCGATTGCTAGTGTATGCCTCTTCCCTTGACTCCAACCGTTGTGTGGGCAACGATCCGTTGGGTCTCCTTTTCTGCTTTCTCCTTTTCTACCAGCTTTAATATTTCTTTTCTCTGATGAGAGAAAAATATTTGCGCTATACAATTTATTTTACAGAAAAAAAAATGTTTTTGCGCTAACGCAATAATTTTTCTCAGAAAAATAAAAAGCTGCGGAATGTAGGTTTAGGATAGGCAAGGGAGGGATATTTATAGAGTTACACTAGGACCCCTTAGGTAAATTAATTAGGGGCTAAAATGAAATATTAATTAACTTGAAATACTTAAAAGCAATTCCTTAATTAATCGATTTCAAATTTAATTATTATTAACTCCACTATAAAATAATAATTGAATTCCCGAAATTAATTTAATATTATATCAACAATAATATTTTCGCCGAAATTACATATACGACTTTCCCCGTGTTTAAGATATCGAACGTCCACGAATTTATTTAATTACTAATAATTAAATTAATTCGTTTCTTATTATCCGAGACTAGTACCACTCATCCTTATTATCATGCGGAACAAATCCACCTGCAGGGTTTACATGATAAACTTTATGAGCTCATCTCGGGGACGTAATCAACCCGATAAACGGGACACGGTTTCCTGTCTATAATCTGTAGCATGCCGTGCGTACAATTACGATTCCCAATTTACCGAGAATCTCGACTAATCAATTAGTCTCACTCATTGGCATATTAAAGAACCGAGAATTGGACACACGCACCTATAATTATATAGGGATTAGGAATTCGTATATCCGTAATATCTGAGGTCTAGTTCGATTACTTCGATTAGTATAAATCGAACGCCCTCCCGTGGTCCTGCTCAATACACCAAGTGTACGAGTGTAACATGATAGTCAAGACCGACTATCTACCAGTCACACAACGACGTACCGATGGATTGTCCCTGTCCATCTAAGTCGTGAGCTACTGTTCGATAGTATACGAGTAACCAACAGTATGATCTTCCGCGTGTCTCCTCACGCCATACTGTCTACAACGTATATATCTAGGACTATGGCATAGAGTGTATATAAACAAAATGCAGACTGTTTGATTAATAGATAATAAAACACAGATAAGGAGTTCCATATTGTCACTAAACTAGACATTTACAATATAACTCCATCAATCTCCTACTTATACTAAAAGTCTAGTTGCCCTCTCCCATACATCCGATACCCATCCCCTTCACGTGTCTCTTGAACGCTTCCGCTAGAAGTGCCTTCGTAAAGGGGTCTGCCAGGTTATCTGCTGATGCAATCTTGGTGACAACCGCATCGCCTCTCCTGACGATGTCTCTAATCAGGTGGTACTTGCGATCTATGTGTTTACTCGCATTGTGGGCTCGTGGTTCCTTCGCATTTGCCACTGCACCGCTATTGTCACAATAAATTGTGATAGCTCTAGGCAAATCAAGAATCACATCCAAGTCCATAATGAAGTTCCGGAGCCACACCAATTCTTTAGCTGCCTCAGAGGCTGCTACATATTCGGCTTCCATGGTAGAGTCCGAAATGCATTTCTGCTTAACACTCCTCCATGAAACTGCTCCACCTCCCAATGTGAACACATAGCCTGATGTAGACTTTCGCTGTTCCTTATCAAATTGGAAATCCGAGTCTGTGTAACCAATAGGAATCAGCTCGGACGCTTTGTAACTCAGAACATAATTCTTAGTCCTTCGCAGGTACTTAAGTATGTTCTTTACAGCAGTCCAGTGACCCTGTCCAGGGTTACTCTGATATCTAGCTACCATGCCCACGGCATACCAGATATCAGGTCTCGTGCACAACATAGCATACATTAGACTTCCCACTGCCGAAGCATAAGGAACTGTCTTCATGTAATCTATCTCCTTTTCTGCTTTCTCCTTGGATAGATGAATTCCATGGCAGAAAGGTTGAGAACCTCTCTTGGAATTCTGCATGTTGAAACGAGCTAGAATCGTATCAATATATGAAGCCTGGGACAATCTCAATGTTCTTTTCTGGCGATCCCGTATGACCTTGATCCCAAGAACATGACCTACTTGTCCTAAGTCTTTCATATCGAATTGCTTGGACAACCACCCCTTTATGTCCGACAACATCTTCACATTGTTGCCAATTAGAAGAATGTCGTCTACATAAAGCACGAGAAACGCCACACTGTTTCCGTCACTTCTACGGTATACACACGACTCGTCCATGCTTTGAATGAATCCATAAGACTGGATAACCTCATCAAACCGCATGTTCCAAGATCTAGAAGCTTGCTTCAATCCATAAATGGATCGCTTTAGCTTACACACTAGATGCTCTTGGCCTTTCTCGATGAAACCCTCTGGCTGTCTCATATAAATGGTCTCGTCAAGATTCCCATTCAAGAATGCTGTCTTGACGTCCATTTGCCACACCTCATAATCCATATGAGATGCTATAGACAAAAGAATCCGGATCGACTTTAGCATAGCTACCGGCGAAAAGGTTTCCTCATAATCGATCCCTTCTTTCTGAGTGTACCCTTTCGCAACAAGCCTAGCTTTGAAGGTTTCCACCTTCCCGTCAGACCCTCTTTTCCTCTTGTACACCCATTTGCAACCAATGGATTTTACACCTTTGGGCGGTGCTACAAGATCCCAGACCTGATTTGAATCCATAGATTCAATCTCAGATTTCATCGCCTTTTGCCAAGACTGAGCATCTTGATCTTTAAGCGCCTCGTCGTAGGTCCAGGGATCGGCTTCATGTTCTCCAGGTAACAAGTCCGAAGACTCACCTATAAACATGAACCTGTCGGGTTGTCGAACAACCCTCCCACTACAACGTCGCTCCGGTGTAACCTCAGTAACTACAGGTGCAGACTGTGGTGGCGTATCACCCGGTTGGGTTGGATCTAACCCTTGATCGTCCCCTCTCAGTTCGTTAAGTATTATCTCACTTTTGGGCTTGTGGTCCATTATATAATCCTCTTCCAAGAACCGAGCGTTGGTGCTAACAACGATCTTTTGGTCCTTAGGACTATAAAATAGACCACCTTTCGTTCCTCTAGGATATCCTATAAACAACCGAATATCTGAACGTGACTCCAACTTATCAGCCCCATGCTTCAGCACATGTGCTGGACAACCCCAGATCCGAATGTGTTTCAAGTTTGGCTTACGCCCGGTCCACAATTCCGAGGGCGTCTTAGGGACTGATTTAGAAGGAACTAAGTTCAGGATATAAGCCGTTGTTTCCAAGGCATATCCCCAGAACGAAATTGGTAGTTCTGAGTAACTCATCATAGATCTTATCATTTCCATAAGAGTCCTATTTCTTCTTTCTGCTACACCATTCTGCTGGGGCGTGTATGGTGCAGTCATCTGGGAGTTAATCCCATTCTCTAATAAGTACGCTTTAAACTCTCCCGAGAGGTACTCTCCTCCACGATCAGATCGTAGAGTCTTTATGGTTTTACCATGAAGGTTCTCCACAAGAGCTTTGTACTCCTTGAACTTGTCAAAGCACTCGCTCTTGCGGCGCATCAGGTATATAAAACCATACCTTGAGTAATCATCAGTGAAGGTTACAAAATATTCGTAACCTCCTCTCGCTTGGACAGATAAAGGCCCGCACAAATCAGAGTGAATCAATTCCAGTACTTCCTTGGATCTATACCCCTTATCACTAAAGGGTCGCTTGGTCATTTTTCCTTCCAGGCATGATTCGCAGGTTGGAAAGTCCTCATCTTTCACATCACTGAGTATTCCATCAGTTATCAACCTTTGAATCCTGCCCAAGTTAATATGACCTAGCCTAAGATGCCATAAGTACTTTTGATTCATCCTAGAAGGCTCCTTTCTCTTATTGGTACTAGATGTGTTATACGACTCTACTCGTTGCATCGTGGAATAATTAGGATTCAGTATATATAAGTTGCCTATCAATGTACCAAAACAGATATAATCACCATTCTTTTTTACAATAACAGAATTATCAAAAGAAACTGAATATCCATTCAAAACCAACTTAGAAACCGAAACAAGGTTCTTTCTAAAATCCGGTACATAAAGACAATTATTCAATACCAAAACATTATTATTAAAAGATAAATAAACATCTCCCACTGCAACCGCCTCTACTTTCGTAGCGTTGCCCATGTAGATGGTGATCTCTCCCTCTCTAAGCCGCCGGGTTTCCTGGAACCCCTGCAAAGAATTGCAGACATGATCAGTGGCTCCCGTATCCACACACCAGGTACCGGTAGATAACACCGCTAAACATGTTTCAGTGACTAAGGAAAAGTTCATACCTCCTTGTCTGAGAGGACAATTAGACTTCCAATGTCCAGACTGCCTGCAATGGAAACACTTGCCCTTGGGCTCGTTCACTCCATTCCGTGGTCCACCATTTCTGGGTCCACTGGGTTTCCGTCTTTGCCTCTTCTTCCTTTTGCCGCCCGAAGGCCTAGGAAGTTTCGATTTCACAGCCACAAGTTCTTGTGATTTTCTTAACTCACTAAAAAATTCCATTCTTTTGGAATCGTTTTTAAGTGATTCCTCAAGAGGACCGAATTTCATGAGTATGTTAATCACCTCTTGTCCAGCTTCCACACTATGTCTCAACATCTCCCTGAGGTCATTTTTAATGTCCTCATCAGTTGAGACGTCAGTGGGAGGCGAAGGCTTACAGTCTGAACAATGTCCAAGTTTCGCTTCCAATCAACATAATTTGGACCAGTGAGTTTGTTTTCTTTTAGTATCACAGACAGTGGGTTGAGTGTCATATCTATAAAAGAGACAAATCAAACCGTCAAATTTAATTCGATATTAACTCCCTTAATTAATATCATTAAATTTACCAATCAATCCTAAAATCCCATCAGACCAGCATGCCACGTTCATGTGGACGTATACTAGTCCAAACGATTTTATAACTGGACTTTTACTTCGGTCGTACATCATTACAGCAGTGACTCCGATGGGGAGGATACTGTAAAGCGTACCTAAGTGTATACCATTTCTCAGTACTAAGTTAACCGCTCGGGAACTACATATCCACCGCAAGCCACGTTAGTGTGGACATTTACGTTGACATGCGGTCCCTTTACGATTTCCTATAACTGTCGAGCCTCAATTAACCCAAAGTTCCGTTTTTGTCTAGTAAGCCACGATAGTGTGGACGTTTACTAAACAAACAACTTTGTTAATTGAATTCCATTTAATAAATTTCACAATTTCATTAATCAGAGCTTGATATCTCGTAAGTGAAACTCGAAGTTTCTAACCAGCGATCAATCATGCAATTGAGCCCTATCTCTCACAAAGTGAGGGAGCCAACCAGACATTCGATCTAGTCATCGAATGACTCGAATGTCTCTAATCTGTGTCATCGACATAAGCAAGCGCTTTGGCTCCATTCCACTCCCCGGGGTGAGAATGAGTCGAGTTGAACTTAGTCTTTGAAAAACAGATTAGGCATTGCTTTGAAAAACTTAAGTGTTCAATTCTATAAATGGAATTGAATTCGAATTTTGATCCAGTGATATCTGTGTGTCAACTTTATCCGATAGGGAGGATGACACTAAAGCCAACTCGTAAGCGACACACATCACCATCAAAACAGAGAATGGAGACCGCGGGATTGTTTCCAATCCCTCTCCCACTTAGTATTTTACGAAAGGGATAATCATGTACGATAAATAAAGCGTAAATAAAAGCACGTAAACACATAGAAAGCATTTAACGTGATCCCGATTATTATGGCCTTTAAATATCTTCGATGCACGTCTTCTCGGATCTTCGTCTTGTTGCTCGTCTAGGTCTCGATCCACCACTGACTCGTCTTAGTGCCAAGAGACGAACCCCTCCCACTGGAGTATCATCCCAGGCCTCGACGAGCGATCCGTGGTGTCCGTCGAACCCCCGCGGAGCTGCTGCCCAAGATCCAGCGAAACGGCGACCGCCGTTTGCCCTTCAGCAGCCCGCGGGTTCGACTTCTCGACCCTCGTTCGTCCGGCCTTCGATCTCGTCTCGATCCACCAAGCAACAGCAACATTACAAGGTAAAGCTAACTACTTCCGGCATCGATCCTATACAGATTGATCGATCCTATACATCCGGATAAAAACGAAAAACGAAATAGAAAACCTAAACGACTCAACCCGTCGTTTTAACTATTACATTCAAGCAACGATTTTAAAACAAAATCTCGACAGCCCCGAGAGTTTAACAAACCACAATATACAGTACATAAACATATGACCATAATAATCGGGTTATCCTGCAAAACAAAACTCGCAAACAATACAAAGAACGTACAAAACCGGCTCTGATACCATTTGTTGGAAATCGACTACCCGGGATGTGTTCGTTCGATCGCACGAACATCCGAACGATCCCAGTCGACCTCCACGTACGTTACTTCGTTCACGTGACAGCCCATGACCCGAATCACGCCCAGCCATCGCCCCGGAGGACAACCGCGCGAAACGGGGTTGGTCTGCCTTAATCGGCGCCCGCCGATTGCAGACCAGCGGTCGCTGGAGGAGCTGCAAACGGCGACCGCCGTTTGCCCTCTGGCGACCGTCGTTTGTCCGCGAACAGCAACGCGACGTTGCTGTTCCAGGCTCGTTTCCGGGTCGTTTTTCCTCTTCCGACTACCGATCCGGAGGTCTTTGAACGCCCAGTAATCGAGGAATACAACCCACAGCCCCGGAACCCGATCTTTGTTCATGTATGATTAACGAGATAAATTGAGATCGAATAAATGCGGAATTAAAGTTCCGATCTCATACCTTATCGGTCGATTGTTGAGACCTTAGCGATTGCTAGTGTATGCCTCTTCCCTTGACTCCAACCGTTGTGTGGGCAACGATCCGTTGGGTCTCCTTTTCTGCTTTCTCCTTTTCTACCAGCGTTAATATTTCTTTTCTCTGATGAGAGAAAAATATTTGCGCTATACAATTTATTTTACAGAGAAAAAAATGTTTTTGCGCTAACGCAATAATTTTTCTCAGAAAAATAAAAAGCTGCGGAATGTAAGTTTAGGATAGGCAAGGGAGGGATATTTATAGAGTTACACTAGGGACCCCTTAGGTAAATTAATTAGGGGCTAAAATGAAATATTAATTAACTTGGAATACTTAAAAGCAATTCCTTAATTAATCGATTTCAAATTTAATTATTATTAACTCCACTATAAAATAATAATTGAATTCCCTAAATTAATTTAATATTATATCAACAATAATATTTCCGCCGAAATTACATATACGATTTCCCCGTGTTTAAGATATCGAACGTCCACGAATTTATTTAATTACTAATAATTAAATTAATTCGTTTCTTATTATCCGAGACTAGTACCATTCATCCTTATTATCATGTGGAACAAATCCACCTGCAGGGTTTACATGATAAACTTTATGAGCTCATCTCGGGGACGTAATCAACCCGATAAACGGGACACGGTTTCCTGTCTATAATCTGTAGCATGTCGTGCGTACAATTACGATTCCCAATTTACCGAGAATCTCGACTAATCAATTAGTCTCACTCATTGGCATATTAAAGAACCGAGAATTGGACACACGCACCTATAATTATATAGGGATTAAGAATTCGTATATCCGTAATATCTGAGGTCTAGTTCGATTACTTCGATTAGTATAAATCGAACGCCCTCCCGTGGTCCTGCTCAATACACCAAGTGTACGAGTGTAACATGATAGTCAAGACCGACTATCTACCAGTCACACAACGACGTACCGATGGATTGTCCTGTCCATCTAAGTCGTGAGCTACTGTTCGATAGCATAGAGTGTATATAAACAAAATGCAGACTGTTTGATTAATAGATAATAAAACACAGATAAGGAGTTCCATATTGTCACTAAACTAGATATTTAGAATATAACTTCATCAGAGTTCATAAGGAATTATTATGTAAACCTCATGAGTGGATTTGTTCCGCATAATAATTAAAGTTGAATAGTACTATTCTCGAATATAAGAGATGAATAAATTAATTAGCAATAAATTAATTTTATTCATGGATATTTATATATCTTAAATACACGGAATAAATAATACTACCGGAGATATTATTATTTGATATAATATGGTTTAATATTGGGAGTGCAATTAATTTTATATAGTGGAATATAAAATTAATTAATATTAATGGGATTAATAGTTTTGGCCTTTGGCTCAATTTAATCATTAATATTAGAAGCCCAATATTCTACATCCTTTAGATCCCCTTCGTAGCCTATAAAAGCACTACATGGCCTTCATAATTAACAAGACAAGAATATCAATACTTGATAGTTCTAAAGAGTTGAAGGAGATCCATAGGAGTTCGGAGGATCGTCGCCCACACGACGTTCGAACGAAGTGCAAGGAATACGTAGGAAGATTCGAAGGTCTTCAAATCGTCTCGTTTCTCCGCACAACGAGACGTAGGTAAAATCATGAAACCCCCTCTATGATTTTATGTGAATTAATCGTGATATATACATGAACGATGATCCGGGACGAACGAACTCCGCGGACGGGGATACGAGATCCCCGAAGGAGATCGAGAACACCCTCGGTTTGGAGCCGAGGGGTGGCGGTCGAACCCTAGGGTTTCGACCGCCGGTGCGCGTGCGAGGGGAGCCCCGGCTGGACGCCGGTGCAAGCGATTGATGGGGTCGATCGCTGGGGGTTCGCCGTGGGCTGGTGCCACAGCGGATGAACCCCCCGCCCCTCGAACGGCGGCATGCGCAAGGGAGCACCCCGGCTGGGCCGGGGTGGGCGATCGATCGCGTGATCGATCGCCGGGGCGAGCTGCATTTGATGCCGCGGTGGTCAGCTGGGCTGACCGCCCCTCCCGGTGGAGAGGGCGGTGAAGTCGCCGGACTCACCGCCACCCGGGGGCTGCCGGGCAGCCCCATGCGATCGCCATGCACGGCGATCGCGAACCCCTCGAGGGGTTCGGCTAGGGTTTAGCCGCGCGTTTATCCCACGGCGACGCTCTTGTCGGACTCCGGTTTCTCGTGGTGCTCGTGATCGGTTTCCGGCGACGGGATTTCGGTAGGGTTATCGGTTCCGCAATTTTTTGATAGCCCGGGATATCGATTTCCAACACACACAACTCCAAAAAGATAGGTCCACTCACTGGGACCACTCGACGCTCACAGAATTTGCTCCAGTCGTCAGTCAATACAAGGTGCCGACCATCCTTCTCCATTTTCAACGTCCAAATTCTTTCAAAAGCATCTATCAGAGCAACATCCTGTCCTTCGAGCTCCGGAAACTTCTAAGAAAAAGAAAAAGAAAAAGACAAAGGCAGCTTAGTTTTCATAGACCGGTTTCTGGTCCTAAAAGAGAAACTCGTTATTTTATTCAGGTACACTTCTCTATTCTAAGTAAAAGCCATGATTTGAAGCCATAATACCGTCCGAAGAGCCTTAAAAGGCGTAAAAACAGCATTAAATGAAGGGTCAACCACCAGCAGAAAGTCAGAATGCAAATTCCAAGACGCAAAGATCAAAATAGTCAACAACAAACTTCAGGGAAATCAAAGTTGGAAACTCCAATTTTCCTGGGGGCCTATGTTACACCCGAGAAAAACGGTTACCGACACGTGTCCCAAATGGGTCAGCCACGTCATCAAAGAATGGATGTCCGAAACAACCAGTAAAAAGACCTTAAAAGGCATTTCACAGAAGAAGAGGAAGAGCTCGGACAGGAAAGATTGCATGGTAGAGTCAGACTTATTTCACGTGAAATTCCCTGGGGAAGGTGTCAGAGCCACCAGGCAAGTAGCAGGAACTTCACGGTGAAAAGAGCAGAAGTCATACTTAAGCAATAAGTGGGTTTTTAATGCTTCATATTAGTGGAGTAGGGGTCCTATGAGGATCCGATAAGTGGGCATTTTGTGGCATAAATTAGCCATGCATGGATTAGTATATATAGAGGGTGTGTAAGAGAGGAAAAGGGACATGCAAACTTGTATTTTAAAAGCTATCTAAGTATATGAATATATGAATGAAGAGGAGCCATGAGCTTCCATGTTCTATACTTATGATTTCTGCAAAAACTTAATCTTCTTGCTATCTTACTTATAACAAATAGATATTTTGTGTTGTTAGCAATCCCTCCGTTACCAGCGAATATCACCCACAAAGCTAAAAACAACCCAAAACAAAATTAAAAAGGATTTTCGAAAATAAGGAAAGAAGGATAAGAGAGAGCGACTAATGATGGCATTTGCGAGTGAAGGAGGTCGGGATCTGGAACGCCTCAGAACCCCAGGCGCCGTCCACGTAAAACCAATCGGCCCACCAGGCCGTTCTCTTACACAACAACTGTTCGAGAAGCTTGCTTGGGGCACGCAAATAGTGGTCCCCGCCTCTGAAATGATTTATGATCAACAGAAAAGACGTCTCGGATACAGATAGATGGCGATAAAGGCCATAATGGACGAACAAGATATTTAGGCTTATAAGTAAGACCCAAGAGTTTGCGTGAAGTTGCATGGGAGCAACCCCCCACGCCTGCAATACAGCGGCGATAGAGTCGTGGATTGGGAACCGAAGTCCCGCTTCCATCATCATGCTCGTAACGGCCACCATGCCCGATGGAGGGCAATTCGCCCGCTCATCAGGTGTGGGACAGTAAATATGAACATCAGATAGGATTCCCCATACCGACCTCATGTCCTGGAGTCTGGTCTCGTCAACTATCGAGCTGCGATCATTGGCGTACATGCCCGCTTGGTCGGGGCCAGGACGGGCTCCGAATCTCGTACGTTCCACGAAAACATAAGGATTCTCGTGCAGATAGTGTGTAAAGATGAAGGGAGGGAGAGGACCCCGTATCTCGCCCATCATATCGATGAAGCGACGATAACATTCACTAACACCGCCAGCAAACAATTCCAACTTCTCTCCCTCAGAAAAGCCAACAACGGGCGCCACGTCGTCTCCCGACGAATAGGAGGCAGAGGTCTCGGAGTTTGACGAATCATCGGACGCGGGAGCATTTGAGAGGGTAGCTGTGAACTATCGTGGTCGCTCATTCTCACTCGTATATCGTATAATTATTTGTGATTTTATAACACACTAGTAAGACCTACAGCTAAAAGCCCCCAAATAAGTGCAAGAGAAAATGACGAGAAAAACCAACGTGATTGGTTGAAGCCGAATACAGTAAGCGCAAAGCCTAGTTAGCGCAAAGCCGAATACACACTAGTAGGGAATTTGAATTTGATTTTAGTAATCTTTATTTGTAATCTCTATAAATAGATAGTGCAATACATCATTAAATCTATCTACACATTTCCCCAAAAATTCCTAGAGAGCAATATCATCTTGTTCACTACTCAATCCCCTAAATATCTATTTTTATTTGATAATTTGAGAACACGATTTTCGAACTATCAACAAAAAATTAATAAATCATTTTCCTTAAAATTACCTAGTTAAAATAAGTAATTAAAATAATATTATATTAATAAAAAAATATTAAAAATTAAAAAAATTAAAATTAAAAAAAAAAAATCGGGTCGGCCCAATTAATCGGGTCAAACTCGGGTCTGGCCCATTTGACCCGCCAACCCATCGAGTCGGGCCAAATAGGCCCAAGTTTTTTTGGGCCGCTAATTCTCTGGCCCAGCCCAACTCTTGGTCTGGCTGGCTGGGCCGACCCATCGGGCTGGGCTGAAAGTCACAGCTATATACCTACACAGTAAAATAGCATTGGGCCGGGCCACATAGGCCAATCGAATCGGGCCAAATAGGCCCGAGTTTTTTTGAACCGCTAATTCTCTGGCCCAGCCCGACCATAAGTCGAGCTGGCTGGGCCGGCGCCGGGCTGAAAGTCACTGCTATATATATACCTACCCAATAAAATAGATTGGGCCGAGCCACATAGGCCAATCGAGTCGGGCCAAATAGGCCCGAGTTTTTTTGGACCGCTAATTCTCTGGCCCAGCCCGACCATAAGTCGAGCTGGCTGGGCCGGCGCCGGGCTGAGAAAGTCACTGCTATATATATACCTACCCAATAAAATAGATTGGGCCGGGCCACATAGGCCAATCGAGTTGGGCCAAATAGGCCCGAGTTTTTTTGGACCGCTAATTCTCTGGCCCAGCCCGACCATAAGTCGAGCTGGCTGGGCCGGCGCCGGGCTGAAAGTCACTGCTATATATATACCTACCCAATAAAATAGATTTTTTTTCTCGGTTTAATGGGAATAACCAATTTTAGGAAAGGAATCTGAGGACAACAGAGAATGAGATGAGTTTTCTTGGCGGACGATTAGCAGGCTCAGAGGGCTCTTATTTCTTGCAAGAATCCAAACCCAAAAAACAACACTAAAATCACAAACCCACAAAATAATGAGATTTCTAGCGGTCCAGCGGTTCAGGAACACAGCCATTAGGGCAAGAGAAATATATTTTTGATATTACTTTATTAAAAGGAATACTCTTAACAAATTCCGATTATACGTATATACGATCAGATCAGATCTTAATCGTCTCAAAAAATCCAATCAAATAATATGTTGAACCTACCGGAAGAGATAACAGAGAAGATCCTACTCGGAGTAGCTGCGTTAGACCTGATCCGATGCAAGGCTGTTTGCAAGGGATGGCGGTCCCTGATCTCGCCGGCCGATTTCGTCGGCGCCCACCTCGAACGAGCGAAGTCCGATCCGTCGAGCCAGCAGCTCCTTGTTCATAACCTTTCCTTCGATCTCTACCAACTACCAGCAGTCCCCTTCTTAACTTTCACCCGCTTCTCGTCGGAGGGTCTGCTAATCGTCGGCTCAGCAAATGGCTTGATCTGTGTTGCCGGGATGAACCGAGTAGATTTACCGTCACCGGACGACATCTGGATATTGAACCCCGTCACCGGCCTTTCAAGGAAGCTTCCTTACTCCCCTCGTCTCTTTAACGACGGTCGTCGTCACAATGTTAAATTCGCCTTTTGGTGCGACGACGTCGTTTACTAGGTCGCCAAATTTCTGTCTTATCCCATCACCAGCCGTGATACTACGCTCAAGCTTTGGGTCTCAACTTCTCCTTGCACATGGACTGTCACTCATGTTTCTACTTTCGATTTGCAATTAGATTTCCACCCTCGCTGGCAACACGCTTGTGACATCCTCATAGAAGGGCTCGCCGCTTATTGGATCGTTGTCAAAAGCTATTACCATGATGATGACTACGGAAGCGATGGTGATGACATCATCGTCGTAGTATCGCTCGATTTGAAAACACTGGCACTGACCAAGTTCGAACCAATTTCCCAGGGACTATTGCGTATGC